>CM077349.1:14647535-15883088 GCA_039655645.1 Ammopiptanthus mongolicus
TGATACACGAGTTCACAATTTCACACCAAAGTGACAATCTGTTTAGAATGAAAGTGGAGAACGAAGAGCGAAGGGAGGACATCGTAGAGGCAGAATGCAGATAGGTTTTGGTGGATGATGTTTTAAAGAAATTGAGTGAATTATGTAATATAACCACCCAAAACTTATCCATTCCCTCGGGGCGGTTTCTTTCTCATCCTTACACATCCATGAGAATAGGATTTTAACTTTCATTCACAAATTTTATTTCAGGATATCTTTTATGCCTGGAAATAATTTTTCTTCTTCTGTATCAAACGTGGGAAAGTTTTATTCTCACCTCACATTCTCGAATATTAAAATATCTTTTGTACCGAACGCCACCCAAAACGAACAAATAATAAGAAGTTTAGTATTCTTCCACATCATATATTATTAGACCAAGGGCGTGTTTGGGTAAACAGCTTAATTAATTTCTTATGCCATCAATTTTTTTTCAAATAAGCTAGAACAATTTATTTTTGTAAGCTTCGCTGACATAGCTTATTAAAATAAATTAATAATAACTTATAAAAATATCATAAATTATTGGTTTAGTGAACATTTTGGTCCCTGCAAATAACGTGAGATTTGGTTTTAGTCCCTCCAAAAAAAATTCTTAGATTCTGGTCCCTAAACGTTTTCAAATTGTGAAATTTGTCCCTGCCGTTAGGGTACTTCCGTTAAGTGATGACGTGACAGACGGAGTGCCACGTCATCAGTGCTACGTGTACAAAAATATTAATTTAATTCCCAAAAAAAAATTAAATAAGTTTTTGTTCCCGACAAAGTTTATCAATTTTGGTTTTAGTCCCTGTACAAAAATTCAAAATTCTATCCCTGTGATCTCAAAATTTTTGTAAATAGTCCATACCGTCACCTCTATCTATTAATTGTTGACATGGCAAATAGAACACCATGTCAGCTATGTCACTCAGTGTCACGTCCAAAAATTGGGTGTTGTAACAGTTTCGCACAATTTGGATACATATACTAGAAGTTATGCGATACAATTTACAGGTTGTTAGCAATCAGATTCTGCAGAAATCCAACGATGTTCTAGCTATTATTGGGAACAATTCATGTATCTAAAATTTCTAATAATTTTACCAGACTTAGATGATGATATTAGCTTTAATTCGAATCTGGTTTCACTCAATTTGGACAAGCATCACTTAATGGATGTACCCTAATGGCAGGGACAAATTTCAAAGTTTTAAAACGTTTAGGGACCAAAACCTAAGAAATTCTTTTGGAGGTAGGGATGGCAATGGGTAGGGTATGGGTAGGGTACTATAGTATCCATCCTCGTACCCGCGTTTTGAAAAAGTACCCGTACCCGGACCCATACCCTCGTGGGTAGTAAATTCAACACTCGTATCCTTACCCTCTGGGTACCTAAGTATCCGTACCCGTACCCATTACCCGCACTTTAATATAAGAAATTTTAATTACACAATAAAATGCCTAAACTCTTGTAAACTCTTGCATTCCAAACTAAAAAACGAAATTTGTGGATCTAATAATCAATTTGTGAACATGAAATTCAAAGGTTTTAATACAAAATATTCAATAATCAATTTTCAAAACATCAGGTAAATATTACAATAAACTTCTAAGAACAATAATTCATAAACTTGGCGCTCCTGAGCTACTGGCACTCTCCAAAATCTGTTAAAAAAGATACATTACACTAATTAAGTGTAATTGTAAAGATACCCATTAATAACATATCGTAAAGTAAACAATGATACATTATTTCATCATCTGAATCAGAGTCTCCAAAAGACTACAAATGTTTATCTTTTAAATGTAAATATTGTTTTGGTCCAATGATGCCAATAGAAGCTAGAACATAACAAGAAAGTAAATGATTAATCTAACTAATTAAAAGTAACAAACACAAATTTAATTACGGACCACAAGGTGCAATGATACTGAATCAGCGGCGCTGGTCACAATAAGATTAGGAGAGTGTGTGTGAAATAGGTTAGGTCAGAGGTTTCTTAAAAATATAATATATTATATTAGATATCAGATATTCAGATTATAGTGCGGGTATGGGGCGGGGTGGGTACTACAGTACCTATACCCGCACTCATCCCAATTAATTTTTGCGGGTAATTATCCGTATCCGAACCCATACCCAATTAGCGGGTAATTATCTTGCCTATAGCTGGTAAATTTTGCGGGTACCCAGCGGGTCTGATACCCATTGCCATCCATATTTGGAGGGACTAAAACCAAATCTTATCCTTTTATAGGAAACAAAATATTAATTAAACCTAAATTATTTTTATATGTTACTTGTATAAGTTTAAATAAATTTTGGCTTAATTAAATTTTTACTCCCTGAAAAGTGAGTCGATTTTAGTTTTGGTCCTTATACTTTTTTTTCGTTGGTCTTGGTTCCTGCAAGTTCCAATACTTTGGTTTTGATCCCTATCTCACCATCCACCCGTGAAGTGCTGACGTGGCTAACAGACCACTACGCCAGCACTGTCATGTAAGCTATTATAATATTTCTATTTTTATTATAATGTCATTATTTATTTTTATACTTTTATTAATTGAATGTACGGCTGAAATAGCAACATTCTGGAATATTTATAGGGTTCTTCCGTGGTATTAAATATTATAAAAGAATGTAAAAAATTAATATTTAATCATACTGACATTAAATATTATAAAATTAGTCTATATAACAGTGCTAACATGACGGTTCGTTAGTCATGTCAACACTTAACAGATGAATAGTGATAACAGATACCAAAACCAAAGTTTTGAAACTTAAGGGATCACAACCAACGAGATAAAATACAAAAACCAACAACAAAAGTTACTCACTTTCCCAGAATTAAAAACTTAATTAAACCATAAATCTTGTATTTCTTCCAAACCCACCGTTAGAGTACGAGATAAAAGTTGAATGGTATTGGATGTGCAGACGCCTACATCAAATTTGCACTTTGAATGGGTACCTAACACGTCCACCAATAAAATAAATCCAAACGTCATAGCATAATTATTATCTTATTTTTCCCACACAAAAATCAATCATGAAGTAAAAGAAATCTTCCCAACTGATGAGGAATATATTCTTCAAAAAAATTGATTACCATCTAAGTGGGTTTCATACGTAAAATCAGTGTGAAATCGTTGACAAAATCAGCCAATATATACCGGTTCCATACACATTTATTTGTCACCATTTAGCCTTTATTCTTCTATAACATGTGTCTCACTGCTTTTTGTTGTCCTCATGGCTAAACAACGGATCCAAATTCACAATCAGAATGAAGAATAATAAAAAGGGCAGCTTTTATTTTGCTTTCTGATCTAATTAAGTGAAAAATCCTTGTTGGCTTTCCATCTAATATCAACAATATGCTTCTCTACTTTTTTTACATAAGTATGGAACAGAAATATGGGAAAAGTTTCAGGAAAAAGCTTCAGAGGGAGGAGCATAAGATTAAAGTGGCATTTGAGAATTTATAAAGAGAAAAGAATAATTACTCAGCAAAGTTACGTTTACAAGAAGCTGTGTGGATGGATTTAGCCAACCGACCTCCAAAAGATAAAGTCACAAAGGTAGCTTCAAGAAAAGCCTACTACAAAGGGTGACCAACCAACTATAACTGGCAAACATAGAAAGGGTGTTCTGTGACTATCCTCCATAAAGTAAAAACCCCTCACCTCCATTTTAAGATGAAAAATATGTATAGCATCACGTCATGAGGGTATATATATTGACAACTATATATAAGATCAATATTACAATATCAGATAGTACAGGCACATACCTTGATACAAGTACAATTAGGCAATAGATTGACCTGATCACTGAAGATCTTACACAAATCACTACTTCATTTTCCAAAATGGAGAAGCCAGAGTCCCAGGTTAACCAGCCTCCACCAGGTAATTCCCCTATACACAACATCTCTCTTTCTCTGTCACAAAAAATATATGCACAAAGACAACCTATTAATTTCATTTGATCTTATAGAACTCACTTTTTCATTGTCCTATGATTTCAGGATACCCAACTGAAGATCCCCCCACCAAAAGAAAGTTTTGCTCTGGTTCTAAGAAGAAAGGAGAGAGGGGTTTCATTGAGGGATGGTAAGCATCTAATACTTAATGATTAATAAAAACTTACATGGTTATCCTGCATGAAGGGAAAGGCATGCAGAAATGAATGTAACCATGTGTATAGTTATTGTTTAACTAAAACATGAATTAATGACAAATTCAATGCTTTTTTAATTTTAGTTAATAGATGTGATGAAAAGCTTCTACGTACATGCTTTTTTAACATGAATTAATGCTACCAACACTCTCTCCAACGGGTAAAATCCTCTTCATTTCTCATGAGAAATGAAGAGCTCCATTACTATGATTTTTGGATGTATAAAGGATATTTGGACCTCATCCAATATCACATTATCATGTTTATATCCTTAAAACTATAGTAGTGAAGAGGGAAAATGGAGAGCATCTTAACTCTCTCCAACACATTCATTGTTATTGGTTGAATTTCATGTGAGACCTACTAAATAGAGTGAGGACCATATGAAATTCACCTAATAACCATGAGTGTGTTAGAAATAGTGTTGATAGCACTCCTCTCAGTAGAATACTGGACAATGACTTGGACTTAATCCACTCTAGCCTCCAAAAAAAATTATTTGCATAAACACTGAACTTTATTTTTCTGTTGCAACTCTTATTGATGCAGCCTCTTTGCTCTGTGCTGCTGCTGGCTTTGTGAATCATGCTTCTGATCTACAATACTGGTTGAAAAGCGATATAAGCATATTAGCAACTGCTGTTACTGCTTCTCCCTAGGTTGTTAGGGTTTGTATTTAGTGGTTTTGATCGGTCAAACATTGTACTACTACTTATTATGTACCATCTTATCTCAGTGTTGTAATATTATACTCATTTGTCTGTGGCTGTGCTACTTGCTGCTTATCGTATTCACAATAAAACTAGATTGCTCGCTTTTTACCACTTGCTTTTACTTTTTCATATTGCTATAGGCCTCTGATCAATATTTTTCCAGATAGAACAAACCAGAGTAAAATTCTATTACAGACCCCAAAACAAAATCTAATACAGATAAGATCTTGGACATACCATACAGTTATCACATTAAAAGAGAGAGAAAATAATAAAGGGCCTTGTTCTCTAAAATTGCTATGCTCTTGGCTTCTAGTAATTGTTGCTGTCTTTTCTATTTTTAAGAAGCGAACTATTCCTAAAGAATCGGGCTTGCATTTCCTTTCCTTTGTAATTTGAGGATCTTTAGGCTTTAGCAACATATCTAAAGACCAAGTTTTTCAGGAAAAAGAATAGTAAGGCTATGATTCAATCTAGGCCGAAACCTCTATATATTTCGTGACAGTTAACAAGCCTTAAGAAAACACATTAAGTGTCCTGCCAAATCGAATGCATTAATACCAGATATCATATGCACACCACACAACTAATACCTAATGGGGGAGCAATTCATACAAGTATTTTCAACATGACCAAGGAACAGGTGTTCCAGAATGTCTCATCATATGAAAACGTATAATTTGAGCTTTCATAGATTTAATATAATAAGTTTCTCTTGACATGTAGAACATGTAGCCATACACTAAAGTTTAACTCAACAAAAAGAGAAACTCACAAAGGAGCATATGGAATACAAATACAATATCAGAGCTACACTGTACAAAGTTTGAGTTCATTAGATGATTAAGTGATAACCATACTAAGACACATACTCCCTTCCAGCCCATCTCTCCTCGTACTTCCCAAATGAGAATGTGGTTGAAGGGATCCCGGTCAGGTTAAAGGGGTCAGGTTCGATGCCATAATCTGTGAGTGGTCTATGCTCCAGAATATCATCATGACTTTTAACAAATTCTGGTATCTCCACCTCTCCTTTCTTTATATCATCCCAAAGGTACTGAAGGCGGTTAACATACTTGATCTTCCAATACAAACTAAACAAAAAGAACAAAGTCAACAAACAGAACCCAAAAACAACCAAGAATTGAACATAAAGAATTACACAATTGGTCAACCACTTTAATTGATGAAAATCATAGCTGCTGCTAGATGATTAGAAATGTATTTTGTAGTCATATCATTACAACCTAAATAGAATGTGTTTTTCATGTTCAGTTCTGCTAAGAAATCAATAAATGACTTACCCTCCACTCAAGAAAAATCGACCAAGAGTAGCAATGACTAGCCTGGAACGAAGCCCAGGGTGGATAAAATACACAGTTTGAAGCCTGTCCTTGAAATCAGAAGGAAGTTCTTCATAAATCCACCTCAAGATGGTTAAGCCAGGGGAATTATCCTCCTTCTGAACGGTGCTATGCATGTAAACAATGCAGAATGGCCCCTCTGGCAACTCACTGCAAATTTTGTGGAGAACGTACCTCTTCAGCCGCTCTGCACCCACAACTGTTGCTGCAAACCATTTGAGAGCAGGTACCTCACTCAAGTGCCAAAGCAATAGAAGCAATTCAAAACAGCTTCTCAGAAAGATAGATACTTATCGCCAGGGCTTTAAGAAAAAAAAATTTCTCTTTAATTTTCTTTTATTGTTTGTGAGTGGTGACTTGAGTTTTGTTCTTTATTTTTATTTTCCCCTGACAGGGTGGCAATACATTTCAAGTATGAAGGGGCAGAAAACCAGAAATCTGCAAACAGAATATTAGGTGGTAGTACTGGAGGTGAGAGGGGGAGGGAGCAGAACTAGTCATGAAGACTCAGATTTATAAATCAACAGATGTTACTAATATTGCAAATGAAAAGTAGAAAGTAGACAGGTCATATAACAAAACCCATTGTCTAAAAGAGAGGCAAGAGATGCTGCAGTTCCTAAAAGTAAATACGAGATATCTAAACTTACATTCAAAAGTCACAATCAAAAGTCACAAACATGGTAATGTAGTGCAGCTCAATCTATGTCAAGAAATATTCCAATTACATAGGATATTGACAAAAAAGAGCATGTACAAAGGTGAAAATAATGGGGTTATTACATAACCGATCATTAGTGATTCATTATAATGAAACTGTTGAAGCAGAGTGCATTTCAGAGAAATTATGGGGATTAGATGGAAAAGGATGAAAAGAGGCTTTGAATAATTTTCCAAATGCGTATATCAGAAACAAACAGCTAACACCTATCTATATTACTAATCAAGGAAGTACTAGTGTACTACAACTAGTACAAGCCCAGCCCATAAGACAACTGATATAAAAAGACTCTTAAAACAATGAGAAACCTAATATTCTAAGATAAATGTTGATAAGGACAAATGCGTTTTTAAGATGAAAAAACTACTCAAGATGAAAAGAATAGGACATAACTTCATCATCACTAATATTCAGCCAAAATTTCAATAAAATACACCGAGAGAGAGAGAGAGAGAGTAAGAACCTGAAGATTTATAAGAGACAGACATGAGAAACTCAGTACTTAGCAAAAAAATTTGTATAGCTAACTCAATAGCCTATCAAAAGTTATCCTCAGATTTAGTTTGTATCATATGTTTTCTCTTAGTGATGTAAAATTGGCTTTCATGCATCAGATAAATTCACAACAAAACTGGACAAAGTAGGGCATAAAAAGTAGAATACAGTAATTGATTTTGTATAACATGCAATGAGAACTGATATAAAAAGACTCTTAAAACAATGAGAATCCTAATATTCTAAGATAAACGTTGATAAGGACAAATGCATTTCTAAGATGAAAAAACTACTCAAGATGAAAAGAATAGGACATAACTTCATCTTCACTAATATTCAGCCAAAATTTCAATAAAATACACCGAGAGAGAGAGAGAGAGTAAGAACCTGAAGATTTATAAGAGACAGACATGAGAAACTCAGTACTTAGCAAAAAAGTTTGTATAGCTAACTCTAGCGTATCGAAAGTTATCCTCAGATTTAGTTTGTGTCATATGTTTTCTCTTAGTGATGTAAAATTGGCTTTCATGCATCAGATAAATTCATAACAAAACTGGACAAAGTAGGGCATAAAAAGTAGAATACAGTAATTGATTTTGTATAACATGCACATCCACCTATGAAAAGGAATATATGTGAATTGGGTAGGAATAAAAAGAAAAGCCTTCATAGTGCCCAATCACTGTTCTGTATGACAGCAGTCAAGCTGGAAGGGATTGGAGAAGAAATAGACATAATAAACTCCTAGCAGGAGAATTTGCAAGGAAAAAATAATGGAAAATTTTATTTTATCTAATCTGAGTACAATTTACATGGTTTATGACAAAACACAATGGCGTGATTTGATTCATGTAGCTGATCCCGCCTAGTGGCAAAATGTATTGTTGTTGTTGTTGTCGCCATCGTCGTCCTTGAATACAATATGTTGTCAATTTTTCATGTTGTTAAATCAAACTAATATGCAGCTCCCAATCATAGTTATACCAGCCAGTAGCCACTCTAATCCCACCAATTCTATCCCACTATCAACACCACAATCTCACAATTTATTAGCTAGATATCCCTGGGAACAAAGAATTTCATTTAACCCAAAAGTTAGAGTATTATTTCCACTAAGCCTGGATATTAAGTCACAACCTTGTTTCAGCTCAGGTCTCAACATAGCACCACAAACAACAAAAGCCTAAATTAAATTGTTAAAATCTTAAAAAACTGCAAAGCCTTCAAGAGAAACACAGAAAGAGTTATGAAGGAAGAAAGGAAAACACAGATCCATATAAGACTAGTAGTAGAATTAATAAAGAAGTGAGCTTTTGAAATTTTAGTTACAAACCCACTTGACAAAATCCCTCATAGCATGCAACATAGAAACCAACCCCCAACCCCCCCCCCCCCAAAAAAAAAAAGAAAAAAAAAAAACATTGAGGTGGTAACAAGACAGAGAGGGTTAGTAGGTACCAGGATAGTGTTTTCCGACAACGCGGAGAATCCGGTTGCCGTTTTTGTCGGCGCCTTGAAGGCTGAGGAATTGGAGGAGGTCGAGATCGGAGAAGTCTTCGTCCGGGAAGAGGTGCTGGGAACAGTCGTGCCAGCTGTCTTCTTCTTCTTGTTGGTGGGACAAGAAGGGTCGAGCATCGACGGCCAGGTCCGATGCCAACACCACCACCGAGAAATCCTCCGATGAGCTACCCATCGCCGCCTTCTCTCTCTCACTCCCTATCTGCGTGTGGTCAGGGATCAATGAGTCATTCAACCCAATCACCCAAACATAACGTATAATGAGAGTATCCTGATCCAACACCCCATTTTTTTTACTCTTGGGAGTTATGTCCCACCTTTAAACATCACTTATTTTTATGAATTTGGCTTCTCAAAATGATAAAGTAAGGATGTATCTATTTTTGGATTATTTTTAGTGATTTAAGATCTCCATGCATTCATCAAATCAATGATGAAGCACCATTACTTTCTCACTTTAGAGGAGACAAATCTCATTTTTATTACTTTTTACAACTTAAGCTCTTCATCTTTTCAACCCATCAATTTCAAAAAAGTTCTTAAATAAACACCACTAGTGAACCCACATCCAAAAAAATTTATAATAAAAAGTTGAAGGAAATTGTAATCAATGGCTACAACATTTTTTTAATCAAAAAGCATTCCACATTGACGCACACTTTGAGATACGAACTAGGGCTGCTTCTACGGTGAGAGGCCTTAATAGGTCTCTCACCTGCACCACCTTCATAACCATTGGATTAAGGAGTCCACAGGATTTTATCATGCACTGTCCACACTAGATTTTTTTTTTTTTACATTTTGTTCTTTCTCACTCTGCTTGTTCGTCGACACCCACCGTCTTCAACCTTCGTCGGCATCGCTCTCTGCCATGTCGCAAATGTCCTCAAAACATTATCATCCACTCACGTCCCTCTGTTGATCGAGAAGCAAACCTTATTCTGATCCCACAACGCCAATTTCCTGATCCTCTTCGTCAAGAAGCAAACCTTATCGCCGCCGCCAAACACCTTGAACTTGCTAGATTTCTCGAAATAGTCGAAAATATCCGGTGGCGTCTTCCCTGCCTCATCCACCCCATCGAATCGAGACCGAGCTTCAGGATTAGGATCGTGGTGCATGACGAGTTCAGCGAGAACGACGACCTCAACCCTCCGATCATCAAACCTGTTTCCCAGCACCGTGAACGAGCCTCGATCGCTTCAGGATGTCGAAAACATCGCCCCACTCGTGCCGCTCCACGTCTGCGTCATGCCGGCGCCTGGGAGGTCGCAGTGGAAGAGCCTCCACTAGTGTCGCCACAACGAGCCAACGTCGCAGAGGGCGAAAGCGGAGTCTCTGACGAGGACGGGACTTTGCCGCAATCGATAAGTACGATGACCCGATGACCAGATTCGACAAGTTAACCGAGTCGACCAGGACCGAACCAAGGCGAGACCATGCGAAACCGAGGTGGGGGAGGAGACCATGCGGGTCTTACCCTCTCTTCTTGAGGGAGGCGGAGACAGGAAGTGAAGGGCCATGGTGACCTGTAACTTCGGTGGGTATGCGTTTGGGTTGGGCGCAAGTGGGGTGGAGTTTGGATGTTGTTGGTGCAGGTGGTGGTGGGCCGTGATAGGTGGTGGTGGTGGTGGTGGTACTGTGAGACGGGGATAAATGGGAAGGGCTGGGGAGGGAGTTGGGGGAGGGATGATATGGTGTGAAGTGAGCGGGTATAATCATGAGGATTACCTAAATCAAAGGGTAGATAGTGGTATCTCATGGTGAGAGACTTGTGATGGTCTCTCACCCTAGAATTTGCCTAAGAACTAGTGCTTAAATAAGTTCATAAGCAACTTTTGGGAAATGCACTCCAAAGGCACATTGAAAATAAGCACTAGTGCTTATTAAATGAAATGCTTATGAAGTATTGCGATGGAGATGGCCTAAAAATACGACTCATAACAACTAACTTTTTGGATTTGACACCTCTAAATATAGAGTGAAACTTTTTTTTTATATGAAAATTTAGAGTGAAACTTTAGAGGATAAAATAAACACATCTTTACATCTTTAATTAAAAATACTAAAAAAACTAACCGCCCATCCCCAGTAACCAGATAAACATCTTCTACTAACATGTGGTTCGTTCAAGGGGATGAGGAATTAGATTGGGATTGTTTGGGTGCTTGGGGTTCAATCCTGGTATGAATCAGGTTTCTTGGTGCAAAGGAAACTAAATCAGATATTGTGAGCTTGTATTAGTGGTCTAAACATGGATATGTATTCAAAACAATTTGCAAAGTACAACAAGGAGCTATTGACTTGGAAGAGTCCCTCAGGATGCTAGTAAACCTGCAGAGGCCAACTTTCTCCTTTGCCAAGCCCTCGAAACATACAAGTTGAAAAGTATTTGGTTCAAACCACAGTATCCCCATAAATTCATGTAGTTGACAACATTTGGCAGCCCTTATAGCAAGATTCACACAAAAAATAAAAGAGTCTCGGGAATTATAAGAATTAGTTACCTCATATGTATATTGAGACCCACTTTTCTCAATTTTCTCCTTTGAGAATTTACTAACCTTTGCCAGCTCATCTTGAAACTTATTAAATATGTTTCTTGTATAAACAGTTATAGCATGCTCTTCAATTTTCGACCCAACACTTACGAGACGAGATCGATGTCTCGATTCAAAATCTTCTTTTCTTTCTTTCTTATAACTGTTATCCACTGCTTTGTCAAACTTTACAACAAAATCTCGTAGTGTTGGTGAAGAATCAACAAAAGAATTAAAAAAAACATTAATGCTTTCACTCCTCTATGTAGTATTCATCATCCTAGCAAAAAAATACATTTCTATTATAAAGAGGAATCCATGACTCTCTTATATTATATAAACCTTGAAACCATTCGTTTTTCTCCAAATCATACTTAACTGTTATATGGTGCCAATCTTCTTCAAAATCTTTTATGCAAGATGAATCACGAATTCACCTGTTTAGCTCACGCTTGAAAACTGAGTTTTTATGGTATATGGGTGAAGGCTTCTTAGGAAATTCTTTCTAATTTGTCATAAACATAAACGATGCCGAGTATATGGAAACACCTTAGATATTGAAGCTCCAATTGTCAAATCTTGATCTGTAATTATTGACACGGGACTTTTTCCACCCATTGACTCGAACCAATTTTCAAACAACCATGTAAAAGACCTCTCTCTTTTCAGATTGCAACAAAGCACAACAGAATAAAATGGATTGGTAATGATGATTCAACCCTGTAAAAGGTACAAATGGCATACTGTACTTGATGGTTTTATATGTTATATCAAATGTAACAACATCTTCGAAAATTTTATAGGCTAACCTGATCTTGTGTCAACCAAGAAAAAGATAATCACTCGAGCATCATTATCACATTATATTGCATAAAAGAAATTTGGATTCTCTACCTGTTTTTTTTTTTTACAAAAGTTAAAAACAGCTTGAGCATCACTGACCTCTAAATTTCTAGATCGAAGATCTCTAAGATGATTCCAACAATCCTGATCAAACATTTCAACAAAAAAACTAATGATAGCTTATTTATGTCTCCCTCGTGCTTTTGTAACAACAAGTGATGTCTTACAATCAATTCTTGAAATTGAGCACCTACTCCTACCTTTTCTCGTGATTGTATTGCTTTCTTCATTACCAATACTATTGAATATATGTTGATAGGCATTAGAGCACACAAGTATGCATAAGTTTTGCTTACATGAACGGAAACGAATTCCAAAGCCTTCTTCTTTAGCAAATGCCTTGTAGAAATTTTTAACATCCTCAAGTGAGTCAAATTCCAATCCAATACGAGGATAAAGGTTATGGTGCTCATGAACATTAGGAGGATGTGCTGACATATTGTCCAAATCTCTCTCTTCATTGTTCTCAGAATTCTCAATGCACTGTATATTAAAGAATAAAAGTAACAAAGTGTCATCATACCACAAGTTTTCAACGCCAAAATTTTATAAAGTACTAACACAATTTTATAAAACAATTAAATCAAATACATAAGACTAACAAAATAAATGAATTAATGTATAATACCTCCATGTAGTAGTCCTCTTTTTCTAAATTTTGTGTTGCATTCTCCATCAGTTTGTTGTATTACCAAGTAGGTTGAGTTAAAAAAACTTCAGCAATGAGATAGCAAGAGATAGGAAATTGTGAGATACAAAAACTTATTAATGCCAAAATTGCATATCTACATTATTGAAGCCAATTTGAGCCTATATGTAATCCTAAATTTGAACTCTGCATCAAAAAGTCTATGCACATTCTCTTCATAAATAAACAATAGTGCACGTAACACTAGGGGTGAGAATAGGTCAGGCCGCTCGTCAGGGGCCTATGACCTGACCTGACCTGACCTGTTTAATAAAAAGGTCAGACCTAGGCTTTTCAAAAGTCCTTTTTAACTAAATAGGACAGGCTTAGGCTTATAAAAAAGTCTTTTAAGGCTGATAGGCTAGTCCATTTATAAATAACTATTATTATATAAAATATAAATATATAAAATAAAGGCTTAATGAAGTTTTTGGTCCTAGAAAATAGGGTTTTTTTTGTTTTAGTCCCTATCTTTTGCTTGCTTTGCTTTTGGTGTCTGTAACTTTTAAAATTTTGTTTTCGGTCCATGCCGTCAACTTCAAACGTTAACTGCTGACGTGGCAGATGGAAGTCCACGTCAGCACTGACACGTGGCAAAATAATTATTTTTTATTCCATCTGTCTGACATGTCAGGAACCAAAAAAAAAATTTAAAAGTTATAGACACCAAAAGCAAAACAAACAAAAGATAGGGATTAAAACCAAAAATCCTTATATTTTTAGGGACCAAAAAATTCATTAAGTCTTTATTAAAAATGATTTCCTATGATTTATACTTGATTTTTTGACAGATGATGAAGAATTATAATTTTTTTTAGTGGACTAATTTTGAAGCAAATAATCCTCCGAATGTAAATGATGAGGATGTCACTTTAGTACTTAGAGCACATGTTGAAGAGCTCAGAGGAAGAGACAACAGTTGCAGTTGAAGCTAGCCGGTGAAAGAAAAAAATCTCAAATTTTGATAATGTGTTTGGGAATTTTAGTTGGGTTTTGCTTATTTTATATTTTCAATTGACAGTTTCATGGTTAGTATGTCTAGTTGTTGCAGTGGTTTCTGTTATGCTTGACAATTGAAATACTAAATAAGCAAAACTCAACTACAATTCTTAAACACATTATCAAAATTTGAGGCTTTTTTCTTTTATTGGCTAGCTTCAACTGCAACTTCTGTCTCTTCTCCGTAGCTCTTCAACATCTGCTCAAGGTAACAAAGTAACGTCCTCCTCATCTACACTTGGAGGATTATTTGCTTCAAAATCAGCCCACTCAAAAAAATGCAATTCTTCTTCATTTGTCAGAATACCAAATTAATTCATAAATTACAAGAAATCATATTTCTTAAAGGGTTATTGAAGTTTTTGGTCCCTGAACATATAGGATTTTTGGTTTTAGTCCCTATCTTTTATTTGTTTTGTTTTTGGTGTCTGTAATTTTTAAATTTTTGTTTTTGGTCCCTGTCATGTCAGACAGATGAAATAAAAAAATAATTATTTTGCCACATGTCAGTGCTGACGTGGACTTCCGATTGTCACGTCAGCAGTTACGTTTGGAGTTGATGGCAGGGATGAAAAACAAAATTTTAAAAGTTGCAGACACCAAAAGCAAAGCAAACAAAAGATAGGGACTAAAATCAAAAAATCCTATATTTCCAGGGACCAAAAACTTCATTAAGCCTAAAATAAAGGTTAAACTAATCATTTGGTCCCTATATGTGACGTCAATTTTGAATTTAGTCCTTATACGTGAATTTTTTTGAAATCGATTGCTATATGTACATTTATTTTTAATTTGGTCCTCGTCGTTTATTGGTGTCATAACGTCGTTTATTGAAGTTAAAGTATAGGGACCAAATTGAAAATGATTGTCACATGTAGGGACTAAATTCAAATTTTTATTTTGAATTCGATCCTACATGTAACAATTATTTTCAATTTGATCCTCACATGTGACAATCATTTTGAATTTGGTCCCTTTCACGTGACGGTGTTACAACATCAATAAACGGCGAGGACCAAATTAAAAATAATTGTACATGTAGGGACCAATTTCAAAATTTTTCACCTATAGGGACCAAATTCAAAATCAGTATCACGTATAAGGACCAAATTAATAGTTTAACCTAAAATAAAAAATAAATATATATATATATATATATTTATATAATAATATTATTATTATTATTTTTTAACAGAATATATAAAATATTTATTTATAGTTTACAATATTAATTTTTCAACAAAATAATAATAAGCTTTTTAACCAAACTAAGATTATTTTAGAAAAGATACAATTTGGTCTTTATTTATAGAATGTGAGTCTACTTCACATGTAAACTTTGATAGATGTGAGACTAACTCCCAATGAAACATTGTAGTAGATAAACATTTTTTTATAAGTTTTCAAGTGGGTAAGTTATATGATTTGAATATATGATATTGGTACACTTAAATATATGATTATGGAAGTCAAAGAAATGATAATAGAAATAATTTTCATTAGTATACGTCTGTATATGGATTATACAAGACATACAAACTTTAAGATATCATGGAAGTCCATCAAGACATGTTAATACAAACAAAACGTTTGTACTATTACTTTTAGTGAATTAGGTGGATTTTGTCAACTTAATTAGAAGCAACATTTTAGTTTTTAAAATAAAAAGCTTGTAGCACTTCCATACTTTCACGTGATTTATACATAATTAGATATAAAAAATTGCCATTAGGGGTGAAAATAGGCTAGGATGTTTGTCGGAATATGGGTTGGAGGATGAGATTTAAGAAGGTGGAAGAGCTTAATAGGTTGCACCACATAAGAGTTAGTCCCACATCACTCAAAGTATAGAGGTGAAGTAGGTTAACATTCTATAAATATAGAGCAAACATGTGATCAAAATGCTTACCTGGATGAGTGTTTAAGAAGGCCCATAGGATGGGCCATATGATGGATCACTGTGAAAGGCCTTATCTACTAGTTTATTTTATTTTTTTTATTTTATTTTTTTTATTTGGCCTATTTAAAGATAGGCCTATTGTCCTGTTCAAAGGTCTTAACCTAAAATAGGCTTTTAAATAGGCTTCTAGGCCAGACCAGACTCCTAAATAGGCTAGGCCAGACTTTAAAAATTGGTCTATACCAGATTAATAGATCAGACTCAGGCATTGAGATGGGAACACAGGCCAGGCCTATTTATGTTAGGGCCTGGCCTGACCTGACTTATTCCCACATCCACCTAGCACCCCCGATGAGCAAGAACTCAGACACCAAATCAATAACCCATGTGTTCAAATCAAAAAAAAGCATCTTACCAGAAGAATGGAGATTCGAGCACCAAAACAGTTTGCATGAATATGACATGAGGGGGAGAGAGAGATGACATGTGAGGATTGGGGAATAAGTGTAAGGGTTTAAGTGAATTAATTTTAGCCTTTGGATTAAACTATAATTAAGGGATATGACTTGATGTCAAAGTTAAGCTTGATACCGGGTGTCATTTGATCCCATCTCTCTCTCTATATATATATATAGAGAGAGAGTGTGTGTGTGTGATATGTTGTGTGTGTGATTAGATTGATATGTACTGTGAATGTAAAGTTTTTTTTACACTGTCAACCAATTATAAATTGTCATATTGTTAAAAATATTTGACTGTTATCATAACTAGCTTAAATGTCACATTGATATTGTAAAAAAATTTACACTTACATTGTATCAAAAATCATAATTGAACTTATATATACACACACACGGAGTGAGTTGATTTCTAAAAAAAGTTAAACTAATCATTTGGTTCCTATACGTGACACTAATTTTGAATTTGGTCCATATACATGAATTTTTTTGAAAACGATCCTTATATGTACAATTATATTTAATTTGGTACTCGTCATTTATTGATGTTATAACGTCGTTTGTTGGAGCTAAAGTATAAGGATCAAATTTGTGGTTGGTCCGAGTGGTAATGAGCTCGGGCTTCTTAAGCAAGTGGTCAGAGGTTCGATTCCTGGCGCTTGTGTACGGAGAAAACCTGGTTGGGAGGGGGAACCCTTAAATGTTGTCTAGGTCCCTCGACGGAGATTAGTTACTGTTTATGATAGTGGATACTTCTTACCAATAACATGGTTACCTAAAAAGTATAAGGATCCAATTTAAAATGATTGTCACATGTAGAGACCGAACTCAATTTTTATTGGTAAGGATGTGATAATCGTTTTAAATTTGGTCCTTATATGTGATGGTCATTTTGAATTTGGCTTCTATACGTTAACTTCCACAAACGATATTATAACACCAATAAACAATGAGATAGAGATCTCCTGTCCCATTTTGGTGTACCACACCATGTCCCAACCTATAATATATTGCCATGTATTCTACTTTTTCAATATTAAATAAAATTTGGTGCCTTCTCCAGTCCCCTCAATAATTCTGGGGTAAATGTTACCCTGCCCAGCCAGAATGCGTCATCTCAATTAAATGAGTGAAGTTAATAGGTCAAGTCAAATGGTTCTTACCATTTGATTGTACCACCTAGGCAAGGTAAAGTTACCCTTAGGGTACCGGAGAATTTACCATAAAATTTTAACTTACATGACAAAATATTATTGATTAAGACATGGTGTGATACACTAAAATGGGACAGGAGATCCGCATCCTAAACAATGATGGTCAAATTAAAAATAATTGTACATATAAGGACTTATTTAAAAAAATTCACGTGTAGAGAATAAATTCAAAATGAGTGTCACGTGTAAAGATTAAATGATTAATTTAACCTCTAAAAAATTATGTGAAGACAATATTCTTCCACGTGTGATCCATCAGTCTGAGGGTGCGTTTGGATATACAGCTTATTTAAACGCCTATGAAATAAGTTCTTTTTTTAAATAAGTTAAAAATATCTTATTTTCATAAATTTCTTTAACAAACTTATAAAAATAAACTAAAAAAAACTTATAAAAATATTATAAACTATTTTAATAAATTATTTATTTAAATTTATTATAAGATATTTTCATAGGTTATCTATAAACTCTATCAAACATAAACACCACTTTGCAGCCTCAGCTAATAAAACCCTATTTGATGATAACCTACGACAGATTCAGAAAGAGAGAAACAGGTAGATCGGCATCTGAATCTCAAACCCTACGCTGAGGGCATCCACGCTGGGTTCCTCTATTTCCTGCAGAACACTCGCCGCCTCTCTCGGTGGCGCCGGTGCTTCCGCTGCCTCCTCATTTGCCGTCCCTACCAGTTTTCTCTTGGCTGCTCTCCCCGATAGCAGCACTGGCGGCTCGTACGGTAACCGGAGGTGGTTATCCTCCCTCCTCGGCCCATTCACCGGGGCGTCTCTCGGCGTTGCCGGAGATCTGATGTCAATTCATGGGTATGCCCTTTCTATCCCAAAGTTTCCTTCTTTACTACCAAATCCAAACCCCACTTTCATTCTCAATGCGCTGAGGCTCTCGTTCCCTGCCCCCCAAACCATCTCAAAGTTTCTGCCTTTGATAACGTTGATGATGTCCTTGACTCATTCAATCGCATGCTCTGTATGATCTTCAGATCTGGCAAGATTTGAGGATCTTTTGTGAAGATGAAGCATTACCCTATTGCTATTCCCCTTTCTAAACAAATGGAAGTCAGGGGAATTATGCCCGATATTGTTAATTTGAGAATCTTGGGTCAGACGGCTTTTTCTGTCTCTTTATCGGCCAAGATTCTTAAAATGGGTTGTCAGCCAGATATTATAACCTTGACAACAGTAATGAAAGGTCTCTGTCTTAATGGTCAGGTGCAGAAGCACTTCAATTTCATTAGTACTTCAATTTCATGACAGTGTGGTAGCACATGTATATCAGTTAGGTGCAGCTAGTTATGACACTTTGATCAACAGGCTGTGTCAAATAGGACAGACAAGAGCTGCCACACAATCGCTGAGAAAGATTGAAGATTAAGTCATAAAGCCTAATGTGGTAATGTTTATACCTTTTAATATATTGGTTGATGCATTAGGTAAGGAAGGAAAGGTCAAAGAAGCTAAAAATGTGTTAGCTGCAATGATAAAAGGTGTGAAAACTTATAGTGCTCTAATGGCAGAGTATTACTTAATGAAGTGAGCAAGGCAAAATGTGTATTCAACAATATGACCTGAAGGGGAATGGCTCTTGATGTTCAAAGCTATACTATCATGATTAATGGATTCTATAAGATTAAAATTATAGATGAAGTCATGAATCTCTTTAAAGAAATGCATTGCAAAAATATTATCGCTAATACTGTAACAGTTCTCTTATTGATGGCTTCTGCAAATTAGGGAGAATCTCTTATATTTGGGATCTTGTTGGTGAGATGCATGACAGAGGTTAACCTTTTGTTATAATCACTTACAATTCCTTGTTGGACGCATTATGCAAAAACTAGCAGCTTGACAAAGCAATTACATTATTCACAAAAAATGAAGACCAAAGAATTCAACCGAATGTGTACACATACACCATACTTATTGATGGACTATGCAAAGGTGGAAGACTTAAGACTACGCAAGTGGTTTTTCGTGATCTTTTGATTAAAGGCTATCATCTGGATGTCAAGATGTACATTGTAATGATCAATGGGCTTTGTAAAGAGGGTTTGTTTGATGAAGCATTGGGCTTGCTTTCAAAAGTGGAAGAGAATGGTTGCATCCCTAATGCTATAAGTTTTGTAATAATTATTCGTGCTCTTTTTGAAAAAGATGAGAATGATAAAGAAGAGAAACTCCTTTGTGAAATGATTGCTAGAGGCTTGTTGAAAGGATAAAAGAAGGTGAAACACCTCAGTTGCAATTGAAATTACATTTCTATTGTTGAATGTGTACAAATTGTTAGTAGATTTTATTTCTTTTTGGGTCAGAGGAGTTGGGATATGCAATGGCCTCCCTGCTGTTTAAGTTTTGATTATCTCATATTAACTTAATTTTGTACCTGTGTTATTGGTTGACTTTTGAGTCTTGACATGGCCGTCAACCTTTTTCGTTGGGCTATTCCAATCAGCTTTATTGACTCTTTAGATCTTCCCAATCGTTGCTTGTGGGGTTAATGTTTAAGATGTCCTGAACTCCTAATAGTAGCCAAAGTTTTGAGTTTTCAATTGGTGTCATATGAGATGATATATTGTTCCTTTTATCATGCAACAAACCTATCAAAAACTGACTTGTTTGTTACACATGATTTTGTCTCCAGATCAAATACCTTGTACCCTAAAAATTGCAAAGTTGTGACAAATCAATGGTTCCCGACTATAAGCCTTTTAATCGTTATGTTGTAGTTTCTTTGTTATCTTTCTGGTGTTCTACTTGTTTTCTTTTACCTTTTTATGAGGAGTTTCACGCTAATTTCTTTGACTATTGATATACTATGATGAGCAGGTGTGGTTTATTAGGCCGAGTCCTGAAATTTTGTCAAAAGACCTCAATCACAGCATTAATGATTTATTCCAAAGTTGAATGGTTTTCATTTCAACATTCAAAATGAATCCACTTGCGAAAATGCCCCATCTTTTCTTTTTCCTTTTCAATTTTTTTCCCCATTCAAATCAGGGATTATGCTAGTCAGCTGATCATTTTCATAGTTTCATGCTCCTCAGTTGTAAGCTTTGGAAATTTCACTTACTGAAAATCTGTACATTATTAAATCAAAGAAATATTTCTTCGCAGGTAGTTTTTTTGTTTGGCACATATAAATTTTGAAATTATCTTTTTTCTATAACCCTAAATAGATATTATTGTAGTATCTCTGTTTAAAAGCATGGTGAAAAAGCTATGATTAACCAAACCTGTTTTGGAGTTTTGGTGTCTTCCATCAGGAGCCGCTGTCATATTGTAGGCAGTTGAGTTTCTCTAATTCCAAGTATAAGATTACATGTACATGATGCTTCATTGTTAATATTTAAGTTCTATGCATTCTGATTTCTATAGATGTGTTAAAAGGATAAAAGGTGAAAAACTTCAATTCCCTTTGAAATTGCATTTCCAATTTTCTATTCTTGTTGACTTTGTTTGGATTATTGGCACATTTTATTTCATTTGGGTCTGAGGAGTTATGGAATGGTCTCACTTCCACTCAAGTTTTGATTAACTCGTGTTTACTAATTGATGTTGGCCTTGTGTTGTTGATTGACTTTTTGAGTCTCGACATGGCAAATATCCTGCTTCCTTAGGTAATCTCAAACTGCCTTATTAACCCATAGGATCTTCCTAGTAATTGCTCAGTGCTCATGGGGTTAGTGTTTAAGTTGTCTGTGTAGTAGCTGAATTTGAGTTCTTCATTTGTGGCATGTGAGAAGATATATTGTCCACTAATAGAATATATTTTATCTCTGCCTCATTGCACCTATTACCCTGAATATTACAAAATTGTGACAAATTTGTCTTTTTATGTTTCCACAATGTTTTCTGCTGTTCTATTCACACCTAGGAAAATGTTGAAAGTGGAAACATTTTGTTTCACCATGAGAGCTGCTTAAGATAATAGGCTAAATTGTTCATTGAAGTGTTTGTTGCTCAAGGAATTGGGGCTTCAGGAAAGGCCATGCTTCATTGCATGTAAAGGAATTGTTTGGCCCTTTTAAACCTTTAATTTTTTTTTTTCATATTTTAGTAGCAATATTAATATTAATATAATGATAATTAATAAGTGGCATTTCACCAGCTTGAACTTCACAAACAATAGCTTTGGCTATATATGAAGTGTTTTTTTTTTTTTTTTGGCTAAAAATGGTACCTAAATTGATCATGACTTTTCGTGCATCATGATTGTTGTATATGCATTCTTCATAAATCATAATTGTCATTTGTTGCCTTTAATAGTACCTGTTGTCTATTGTTAATAATTTTTGCTTCCTATTTGTATTTTATGTGTGCGCTAGTCTATGTAAAAAAGCTATGACATTTTCAGGCAGTTATCTCTAAAGGAGTTCCGTTACACTTTCGGTGCATTTGATTTGTTAAAAAGTAAGGGATGCCACAACACAAAAAATTGTACTTTATTTGATTTTTAATTTAGTCTAAGTACTGGACAAAAACCTAATAAACAGGCAGCACAAAAGTCACTTCTGAAGCACTAAAATGTGAAGTGGCCAACAACCCAAACCCTTACCCCTTCGGACAACTTGAGTGAGTTTTCGTTTCTCATTCTCATCTTCACAGTGTTGTCGAAGGTAAAGCATTTGGATTTTGTGTCTCTTCTCTGTGTTTTTTAATCTGTAAGAAAAAGAGAATGCCCAAATTGGAGATCAGTAGGAAGGTGGAGTGAGTGAAGGATCAAATTGGAGACGTTTTAGAAGGTGTTAAGGAATTCAGAAGAAAAAACAAAAGGTAAGTTGTGTTTCAAGTTTCAGCAGAAACTTTCAGGGGACTCGATAATTACTGGAAGTTCAACTGCTTGTGTAGGTGCAGTGGTGTTAACCTTAGAATGCAAGTGTGGTGCCTTTTTCTTTTTCTTTTTTTGGGACAATTCTTGATGGTGGTTACTAGATTAACAGTGATCCTTATTTTTGTTTGGAACAACTTGTATTGTTATAATGCATTCTTGCTTTTAGACATCTTTACTGAGTACCACTGTACCAGTAGATGTCATAAACAGGAGTTTTTTTGTTGATCTTAGTTTGTGAATTTGAAATATCATGCTAGCTTTTGATGGTAGTCATAATGCGTCATGTCACTGTATAATGTGCTAGCTTGAAATGTCCGAATGTGGAGGGATTTAATGATTGTTAATTATACCACTGCTGAATTATGAATGCAGTCATGTCTCTGTATAATGAAATGCTCTAATCCTTGTTCAGTTGTGGTAATTCTGTTTAGATGTTGGGGTGATTACCTCATTATTTTGATTTATAATCATTTCAGGACAGAATGCAGTGGTAGATGAAAGACTTTTGTTTTTGGAGCTTGATGCTGTCTTATGTTTTTGAAGACTTCTGCTTATACATATGCATGTAAAATACTTGGAAAGCATCTTGTGTTAGTGGTGTGACTGTAAGGCTTGATGGTTTATAAGGCTTGAGAAGCTATATTTTGATGCACTTATACTTAGTTTGTGTCAACAGTGTAGTTAATGTACCTATGTAAATTATTCCCTTGCTATCTCTTAGAAGTCTTATTAGTAACGGACAATTCCTTATTAGAGGCACTACCTTTACAGTTACTTTAACCGAGCCAAAAACTAGACAATCCCTTTTATAACAAACGTAGAATGTTGCTTTATGTTTTGAATTGATTGGACTAACTAAAAGGCATACTTTAAGTTTCCTTTTATGGTTCCAGGTTCATGGATGGTCTACATACCTGAAGGTGAATTCTTATCGTGTATAGGGCCCTATGGAACTTTTCAAGATGGAACTTAGATATTCATTATTTTGTTATTTAGCTCATTTTTTCAAGGTGACTCGTTTGTTAAATGAGTTGACCTTAAGCTTTTGGCCTTTTACTTGTTCAACTCAGCTTATGAACCATTTTGATAATGTTTACTTTTTTGAAAATAACAATAATGACAATAATATTTAGTTTAATACATTAATATATTTAGTTTTACTTTTTTCTAATTATATTATCTCTTAACTGAATATATGCAATATATATATATATATAGAGTTACAAATTCGAACCTAAGGATTCAAGAATAATATAATGTAAATCTTTAAATTGAACACTTAGGGCTCGTTTGGTGGTCAGGATAGGATAAGGACGGATAGGATATGAGAGCTGGATAAGGATAGGATATGATATGAGTTGGATAAGTTTTTATACTACCGATGTTTGATGTGCATCAGATAATGATAGGATATGATGTAAAATATCAACAAATTAGAAAATTATCATTATATCAAAATTATTTTTTTAAAAATAAATTTTAATATTATTTGATTTTTTTTATACATTTAAATTAAAAAACATACATTTTTTTGATAATATATATTTTTGCCTTTTTAATTATACATTAATTCCTTTTTTAAATTATAAAAAATTAAATAAAAAATTAATTTGTGATATTTTTTTTCACTTTTTATAAAAATTGTTAATTAAATCACATATTTAATTAAGGTTAATTAATTAATTTTGAAATCATAATTAAATAATAACAATATTAAGGTAAAGATAAATGAGAAAATATTTTCTTATCCTATCCTGTTGGTTCTAATCCAGCTTCCTCCTCAGGATAGAATTATAACTAAGTAATAATATAAGATAAGTTAACAGAATAAATTATCATATCCCGTTGGTTTATCAAACTACAGATTAAAGTAGGATATGATAGCTTATTCTATCTTGTCTCTCTTATCCTGATCACTAAATTGATCCTTAGAATCTAAAAGAACTTTTAGAAAATTAATTGTAAATTATAAATATCCTAAATATTTACTCCCGGTGGTGCTTTGTCTTTGTTGCATACCTTGTCAGATCGTAAAAGATCAACAAAGCATGGAATTTGACGCACGTGCAAGAAAATTTGTTTAGGCTAGTCAATTTAGAATGTAATTAAGCAGAAGCATTAATATATATTTCTTAATTATATTACATGAATTATCTTACGAACTAATACATAACCATCAGTCCATCAGGTGTCCATTTCTTTTAGTTTTTGGTTTGTGTTAATTCAAAAATATTTTGATCCTTTCCAATTCATTTTAAAATTTAAATAACTGCTTTTTTTTTTTTGTTGTAAAGGAAAGGGTTAAATAATATTTTCGTAGAAGTTAACTCGAAGGAAAAATTCTTAAATACTGTCAATTTAAAAATTAATCCAAATTATGTTATATAATATTTTAAACTTAATCTTCTATTAACATGTTATAATTTAGTGAAATAAGTATAATATATTACAATGTTGATGGATGAACCACTTGTTAACTAAAAAATTATAGAAATAACTTCTTAGTAGTTCCCTCCAATATGATTCTCATGCCTCATTAGTTTATGCTGCTCCTCAAAGAATATCTATTATTTTTTTAGGTAATCATGATATAAGTACGAATTATCCATCATCGTTAGCAGTGACTAATCTTCATTGGGGAACCTATTGGGCATAAAAGATGGGGTTTTCCCTCCCAATCAAGTTTTCTTCATACACAAGAGTCATGATTCGAATCCCTGATCACTTGCTTAATGTGTCCGAGTCCTTTACCACTCGGATCAACCACAGGTTGATAAAGAATACCTATTGTTTAAAATAATAAAACCTAGACTAATAATACAATAACTCCAATGGTCCAATTATTGAATAAATTGAGATGTGTAGTAATTTCTAAAAGAAAAAAAAAGTGTTTCCTAAACCATTGTTTCTTTCATTCATGTTTATGTATTTTGTCTCAACAAAATAAATTATTTCAATTAAAAAATATAAATTATTACTTTCACCAATAATTTGTATGACTTCGGGAAATGTAATGACTAAAATAGCTATTGATAATAATGATCCAGATAAAAGAGCTGCATAACCCAATATCATCATATTTCCATGCATAATTAATCAATGAGATTGTAAAACAGATATTATTATTGATAATTGATCCATTTCGGTTAAAAGACCCGAGTAGTAAAACCTTGGATAAACATAACACTTGATGTGATTATTTTCCTTAAATAATTTTTATGCTTTTTTTTAAATATGGAATCTTATGAAAAATGGAAAAATCTTATTAAAGAAATATTAATATTAATAACTAATATTTCATATTCATATACATCACTAAATGGATGACCGGATAATGTTTGCGATGGAATCAAATCAACTCAATATGTTGATATAATATATAAATTTGAACTTTATGCATCAAGCTGATTTGAGATAACTTCAACTATAATTCAAATTCGACCCAAAAATACATCGATGTAAGTTCTAAAAGTTGAGCCCGTTGGAATTAAATTTGGATGGGGATAAATTAATAGAATGGGATAGGTGTCGTACATCTGTGGTGAAGTGTAAGGTGGCCACTCAACATTATCCAACGCCAACAATTTCCCAATTTTCATATTATTTATTTTTTTTTTAATAAAATAAACCACTAACGATGACCCACGTTGGATTGTCGTTGACAACAATTGTCTGGTGGCCACATGAGCTTTACCATTACGACATTACCAAAGCCTATTATGATGTCTTATTATCATCTTATGTATCATGTGTTTGTGTGTGTGTATGTTATGTTTGCTCCTTTGTGGTGTTCCTTCCCTTCTGCAACTGACTTTCAATGCTTCGTTTTCTCTCCTTCCTCTGCTCTACTACTACGGTAAGCCATCAACTCTACCTGCTTCCTTAACACACCACACCAATTCATTCAGTTTCTGGTTCCTGTGATTCTTCTTTTGACCTACCTGCATCTGGTTTCTGTAACTGCAAATTCAAACACTTTTTAGGGTCATTCTTCCTGTTCTGTGTTATTCAGTGTGACCCAGATGTTATTTTGAGTAATTTTTTAAGATTCATTAAGGATTTTTAGAGATCTTATATGTGACCTATGGATACTTTGGTCAAAACACCTAACAAGCTTGAATTTTTGCACCCACTTCATGGTTATTCAGAAAAATTGAGCAATTCAGGCTCTTTTATTAAGTTGCAAAACCATGAGCTTAGATTTGGTTCCAAGAAACCACTAGTGACATGGGGTAAATGTGGTGGTTTGAGGGCTAGTAGCAGTGCCCTTCTGGAGCTTGTTCCTGAAATTAAGAAGGAGAATCTGGATTTTGAACTTCCTTTGTTTGATTCTTCAAAGGGAGCTGTGGTGGACCTTGCAGTTGTGGGAGGAGGCCCTGCTGGTCTTGCAGTTGCACAGAAGGTTTCTGAGGCAGGGCTTTCAGTTTGTGCCATTGATCCAAACCCCAGATTAATTTGGCCCAATAATTATGGTGTTTGGGTGGATGAGTTTGAATCCTTGGATTTACTTGATTGCCTTGACACCACTTGGTCTGGTGCCGTTGTCTTCATCGATGACAAAACTAAAAAGGATCTAGATAGACCTTATGGTAGGGTCAATAGGAAGCAGTTGAAGTCAAAGATGCTGCAGAAATGCATATCAAATGGTGTTAAATTTCATCAAGCTAAAGTTATCAAGGTTATTCATGAGAATTCCAAATCTATGCTGATTTGTAATGATGGCGTCACTGTTCAGGCTACCGTGGTTCTTGATGCAACTGGCTTTTCAAGATCCCTTGTTCAGTATGATAAACCATATAATCCAGGTTACCAAGTTGCTTATGGGATTTTGGCTGAGGTTGATGAACACCCTTTTGACATAGATAAAATGCTTTTTATGGACTGGAGAGATTCACATCTGGATAGTGACATGGAGCTGAAGGAGAGAAATAGAAGAATACCCACCTTTCTATATGCAATGCCCTTTTCATCCACCAAGATATTTCTTGAAGAAACTTCTCTTGTTGCACGGCCTGGGTTAAGTATGGGTGATATACAGGAAAGAATGGTTGCTAGGTTGAAACACTTGGGCATCAAAGTGAAAAGCATTGAAGAAGACGAGCACTGTGTCATCCCCATGGGTGGTCCCCTACCAGTTCTCCCCCAAAGAGTTGTTGGAATTGGTGGTACTGCTGGGATGGTGCATCCTTCAACTGGGTATATGGTGGCAAGAACCCTAGCTGCAGCTCCTATTGTTGCTAATTCTATTGTTCAGTGCCTTGGTTCTGATAGAGGTCTTTCCGGAGATGAATTATCTGCACAAGTGTGGAAAGATTTATGGCCCATCCAGAGGAGGCGACAAAGAGAATTCTTCTGTTTTGGTATGGACATCTTACTCAAGCTTGATTTACCAGGCACAAGAAGGTTTTTTGATGCATTTTTTGATCTGGAACCCCATTATTGGCATGGATTCTTATCATCAAGGCTGTTTCTTCCTGAACTCCTATATTTTGGTCTCTCTCTATTTTCTTATGCTTCCAATACATCTAGGATAGAGATTATGGCAAAGGGGACTCTTCCTTTGGTAAACATGATCAACAACTTGATACAAGATACTGAATAAGATGCCTTCCTACTAATCTGTGGTATGCTATTTATGTCAAATTGTCAATGCGTCAGCGCCTGTAGTTTATTACTGATAATATATTTTTCAAAGTATATTAATTTAATTCCTGCTATTCTTCTTGGTTCACAGTAACTCCCACTGGAACAGCCACAGTAGTACTTAAACTTTCTCTAATTTAAGCTTGTCACTATTTGCATTTGGCACACCTTTGATGCTTTCTATGGATAAGATGAAAACAATTGTTGGCTATCCTTTATCTTGTTGAAAGAATTTCACTCTTGTGGTGCATTTAGAGAATGCTTTGGTGAAAGCTATTAATATATGGATGATGAGGGTTCTTCTCTTATGAAGTCACCCTTGACCTTGAGGGTTACTAGTGCATCATGACTAGTAATTTCCTCGTGGATCTAAATCTATATTTCACCATCAACTATAATAGTGATTAATTTAATGATATGTTCCTTAATATGTCATTCATTACCATGATTCAAATTGATCAATCAATGTTGATCCTGCTAGTTCACGGCCTATCTCAAATTAGTCAGTTTCGTTTGACCTCTAAGTTGGAGGCTTCGAAGGAAATACTGATATATACCTCATTCATGCAATTTAAGCTTATATCTCAAGGAGATGTAGATTGATGAGAAATAGTCATCCTTTATTAGTAATTACAATCACAGCAACAGATTTTATTAGTGAACTCAACTCGCAGCAACGTTTAGATGATGCAGAGCATGACTTATCTCAGTGCATGCAGCTTTTAAAATGGCATACCATCTGGTTAAAAGGATGAACAAATAGTAACATTGCAGCCAGCAAGGCAAGGATGACCCCGGGCCAAGAGGAACCGAAATGAGCATTTTACTATTATAAGCTTGAGCTATACAAATCCTAATTTTGTTCATGTGATCAGTAATATGATTTAGAGCAGCAAATTTCATTGTGGTGTCGGCATGAGAGAAATGATCATTGCACTTGTTATGGCATACAGAAAATCTGTTTATAATATATCCTATATTAAATAAGATCTTATTTGAAAAGCTCTAAAGTTGTCATGAGGATGTGGTGGTCAAAAATAAAAGTTAGAAATGTTTGTGATTCAGAAAAAAGATTGGGAAAAAAATTGAGTCGCTAGATTTCATTGCTAAGTTCTAGCCGGTGTCCATCCACTTATATTAATTTTTAAAAAAAATATTAAGCTCATGGAGAATGAACTTTGTAGTCGTTGTATAAAAATATCGAGCCATTCTTACTTTTCTTTGGAAACATATAACTGAGCTTGGCATCTGATTTAAATGTCGAACCTTCATTGATAAGGTTCAATACAATTGGTAGATAGATGTGTTTCTTAAGTATGTTGTCCGGGATACGATTCTTGTTGTGTGTGGAAAAAATTTTGTTCGAAAAGACAAAACTCACATCGATAATCTCTACGTCTCGAAAGGGATTAATCCCCGACTATCGGTCGGGATTACCCCCATGTACACGACAAAAAATGTTGAACCTTCATGACCTTTCCAACACACCAAGTTTGGCATTAAATAAAAGAAGTGGGGAAAGATTAGAAATGCATATACACGCGGATGTAACTCTTAGTCCCTAAGTGCCTTTTTGTTTAAGATTTTTGACCCCAAAAGTTCTAGTTTGTGTTGAGAAAGATCGTTTTTGCAAAGTGAAATTTTGTTTACATAAATTCGTTGTGGATAAAAGTGTATTTAGATGGGAGTAAAGTGGATTTTTCTGGCAGCCAACAAGGTGTAGCTTTTTCATTTGCATGTTCAAACATGAAATGTTATCGTACCTAATTACTCATCATTTATTTTTCTTTTTATTTCCCAAGAGTCATCCAACAACCATTGTTTGCTCTTTACTCCCCAGCGATCATCTTTATTTCCTTCTTATCTCCTTGCAGCAACCATCGCGAAGTTTCTTCCCTTCTTCCTCTGACAATCGTTCTGTCCCGTTTCATCACAACCATCACTAGGATCAATTCACCTTCACTCCATCAATAGGAACAACTCAAGAATTGATTTTAATAAAAAGCAATGATGTTCTAAATAAGTGTTTTTAATAAAAAGCAATATTGTTCTGCATAAGTGTTTTTACTTTTAAGTTATCTTCTATGAATAATATCAACCCGTGACATGCATCATTCCTGATGCTAAGCAGAAATGACAATCATGCTGTGCGAATTGGCCAAATCCTTAGGGTTTGTTTGCGAGTTAGGTGGGGAAGGGAGGGGAGGGAAAGACATTTGAGAGTTTTTTAAGAGAAAAAAGGATGTAAATTTTTTTTAAAAACCCTTCAAAATCCTACAAAACCCCCCCTAGTTCATTTTTTTAATTCCCCCATTTTGAGGGATTTTGGTTCTTTTGTTGAAAAACAAACCATCATACAAGATGGAGGATTATCCTTCCTTCCCAACCTCATTTCTCATCACTTTCACCTCAAACCCTTCCTCTCCAAACTCCCAAACAGACCCTTAGGCCCTGTTTGCGAGTTAGGAGGGAAAGAAAAGAGAGGGGACGAAAGGGAGAGAGAGGGAAAGAGTAGCAGAGCATTATCCTTCTCCTTGTTTGGGAATGCATATTATATGAAGGGAAGGAAATGGAAGGTATAAAACATACTTTTATAATTTTACCCTTACTTAAAAAAATTAACATAATTACTATTTTATAGATAATATTAATGCCCCAAAATAAAAGGGATAAATTTTAAAAATATAAGTTAGTAATTTCAATTAGTTTTCCTCCAAAAACCCTAAATTGGGGGAACCGAAAAAGGTGGGCAGAGGAGGAGCTTGGAAGGTTTATTATAATCCCCAAAACCTTCCCCTCCAATTTTCTAAACTCAAACAATGATGACCTTCTAACAAACCTTCCCTTTCCCTTCTTTTCCTTCCAAAAATCAACTCACAAACAAAGCCTTACATAACTAGTAGCATGAAAAAGAGGACAAGGGGACCAAAAAGGCTGCTGAATGGCCTATCGTTCCCTCAAGATTACTCGTCTCAAAGAAGAGCCCACAGTTGACATAATATAGCTTAAAAATTCCAGAAAATTCCACTGAAATCAGATTTTAGCTTAAACAAGTAAAATCCTCATCCCTAGATTTAGGAAAGGTCTCGGCTGCGCCTAGCAGCAGCAACAACAGCATTCATGAGTGTTCCACGGAATCCACCTTTTTCCAATTCATGAATGCCCGCAATTGTTGTCCCACCAGGAGAAGTAACGTCATCTTTGAGCTGTCCTGGATGCTTCCCAGTCTGACTGACCATTGATGCTGCTCCTAATACCTGGAAAACACACGAACACAAGTGAAGAAAACAACTTAGGAACAAGCTTTTCAAATCAAGGTAAGCTGTGCCTATGAATGCAGATGTTTTGCCCCTACAACATAATGTCCAGTAGGACTCTTGCTGCCATATTCGAGCTACAACAATTGCATTAATTGTAACTTATTTTGTTTTCTATTTTCTCTTCTTTGGAGCACCAGTATATGCCTATGTGAAGCCGTATAAACCGGTAAAACATTTGCGGCCAAGTCTAAAGATGCGTACACACAATTTGAATGCTCTAGTGTAATATCTGACTTGGCTTCCTAAGATTTGTAGGATGAGGCCAATATAAACTTGATGTTTAGATTGATATGAGAGGTTACTTTCTCCAACTGTACAGTAAACACAGCAACATAGCAGACACTTAAAATATGTGAATCAAATTCCTGATTCGTTCTAGGAAACCTTTATCTAGTATAGACTAAATTCTGTCTGTGCTTATATACAGTACAACTAATCATAATATTCTAAAGACCAAATTCAACCAAATTCAAATCGCTAAATTCTTCAGCTTATTTATTTAAGCCAGGAGAAGTTCCAATCCTGGCAAACTTGAAATACCATGCTATAGAAAAGTGAAGTGATTTTACTATTGTAAAAGTAAAAAAGACTAATTACAACATATTTAACATGTCTGAATTATTCTTTTCTTTATTTCTGGCTTTTTGACATAATGAGATAAGACAAAGTGAGAGGAAACATGACGTGAATCCTCCTAAACACATGGACAAATAAAAACTTCCATTATTAAGTGGTCAAATTTCAAAGGATATATTTCACTTCACTTACAGTCTGAGAAGCTAGACTCAATGAAAGATCGCGTGGTAGACCAGCTGCTACTCCTCCATCAGCCAAAGCCTCGATAGCTAAATAAATATAAGCAGGACCACTGCCACTGAACAGTTTAGGAAAAATAAAACAATTTTTATTAAAAAATTCAAATATTTTCCCAAATAGACATATCTGCAGAGAGTATATATGATTGTCCAACTTAGGGGCTTTTAGGAATGATGCAGTATAGCCATGGTCAGAACTCAGAAGCTACACCAAGGCAAAAGATAAAATATAGGGGCAAAAATTTAAGAATCACGTGGAATCAATTCACAATGCTAACTGGGATTGAAAGTACAAGCTTTATATAAAGAGGGAGAATAAGGGAGGCATGGAGTTAGGGTAGAGGCCTGAGTTCAATTCTCATGTGTACACGCCCCATAGAAAGGATAATAATCACCCAACAGAATATTCAGATCCAGACACTCTTTTGTCGCTCTCTCAAATGTAAATAGCTCAGAACTGTATGAGCATAGCAGACCTAGACTTAAACCACTTACCCTCTGTCCTTGTACTAGTTTCATCTCTTGCCTCTGAGAAAATTTCTATCTATAAAAAATAAAATAAAATTTCTTGTGGATTTCAAAGATAATTTCCAAATTTTGTACCATTCTAGAAAATAGGATCTCCATACCTCAGGCCAGTTATTGCATCAAAAAACTTTTCATCAGCTTTCCATATTTTGCCAACTGACCCAAATAATTTGGATATAAGATTTCCATCTTCTTCTGTTGCAGTTCCCCCCAAGCTCATAACTGTCATAGTTTAAGTTAATCTTATTCACACAACTCTGTAACTGTCAACAATGCAAATTGATAAAGAAAGAAAGGCAATGAGGAATATCCATTGTTTTCTAGAATAACACACAAGATGGCATAATTATAATAATGCATAAGAGAAAGAATTCTTGATCTTGTAAGTTATGAAAGATGGCCCTCTTCATAATTGGGATTATTTACCGATGCAATTCATGCATCCAGAAAAAAGAAAAGAAACAAATGGCAAACTGCAATAAGTCTACACATCAGATACTCTGATTAAATAACCAGTTCAACATGCAAAATGTAAACTGACATTGTTAGGAGCCTTTCAACCAAACATTCTCAAAAGTGAAGAACTAAGCCACTATGAATCATGCGCAACTTCCAACATTCAAAAGAGCCTAATTCATCTAACCGGGATCTCACACCCAGATAATTAATTCTTCCTCTCATAGTAACCAGCAAAGAGGCTCAATATGTAAACAACCATCCAATACAAATAATTAAATATTAAAGACTAGTTGAGTTCCATATGATAAGTGTAGACTCCACAAGACATTGGACATTAGCTTATCATAAAAGTAAATAAGTATTTTATTGGACAACTGCAACCCCAGAAAACAAAAAAGAATCTTTATAACGTCCCACAGGGTAAGAATAAGACAGCTGACAGAAACAGGGGCAAAAAAGAGGGAAAAAGCAAATAAATTTTACCACATTTGTCTTCCTAAGTTAAATAATTTTTGTAATTAGAAATTTAAGGAAGACATTTTCATCAAACAAATTAATTCATCATAGCTTTCAAGTTGCCCATCAAAATTGCCTTTTCAACGAAAATTCTTGAACAACAATTGATATTGAGTACAAAACATAATTTAGAATTCAGAAAGTCAAATATGGAACTACTAAGTTACAAAAATAAATCACACGCACACATTCTCAACTTTCTGCATGAAGAAAGTAACTGAAGAACAAAAACATAATATAGTTAAAAAAAAGTTAATACCTGATGCCGCCTTACCAACAGCAGCAGGTGTATTAGGCATTACCCTTATGAATCTGTTGTGCCCAGCCCATTCCTACATTTTATGAAACAACCATTACCATTAAATATGCAACCTAATTAAATCTGTAAGGCTAAAGAAAAGGGAAATATATTGGTAAAGGGAAAAGCTACCTGCACAAATTATGTGAGGTACATGCACAATCTCAACTATTCAGCAAAAGTTACAGATGGACAAGGGTGTTATCCAATAACTTGGATGGGAGCTTGTGACGAGTTTGTGAGTGTAAGGTTGTGCAAGTATCTTACTCAAGTAGTTTATAAAATGTATGAAGAGTGAAGACCAAGAGACGATACACCAGTACAGACAGTACACAAGAAAAATATGAAGACCTAATTTGGTTTTCATGGAATCAAGAACCCTTTATTTTATTATATTTTTTAAATTTTCTTAATTACACCCACATTCAGCCATGAATACGGAACAATTTCAAATAAGCTTTTTCCTAAAAAAATTTTCCAACAATTCGAATTAAATGGCAAATGCTAATTATGGGCACTTTCAGTAAGAATTAAAAGATAGAAAGTAGGTTAAGCTATACTTTTGGTCCCAACATGTCACACTTATTTTCAACTTGGTCCCTTTATGTAAAAAATTTCAATTCAACCCCTATATGTACAATTATTCTCAATTTGGTACTCGCGGTTTATTATTCTTATAACATCGTTTGTTGGAGTTAAAGTATAGGGATCAAATTGAAAATTATTGTCACATATAAAGACCAAACATATATTTTTTTTTTGTCTCTATACGTGACACTGATTTTGTATTTGGTCCCTATACATGAAAATTTTTGAGATCGTCCCTATTTGTGTTGTAAGGTATAAGGCCAAATGATTAGTTTAACCAAAACTTTCTATCAAGAGGTGCACTCAAAGATCTGGTTAGCAATACCCTATTCAAATTAGACTCCAACAACAGAAGTACAAGAATTGCATTGGGAAACCTGAAGATCTTTCAACTTGACACCAGCGGCAACGGAAACGAGAAGCTTGTTCTTTGTGAAAAGCGGCCTCAATTTCAATACCACGTCTTTCACTGCAACACAACACAACACAACACAGCAAAGTTCAAAACGCTATTCAACATTTTCAGATAGATATTTAAGAGAAACAGAGAGAGAGAGAGAGAGAGAGAGAGAGAGAGAAACGATGGCAATACCAACTTGAGGTTTGACCGAGAAAACGACGACGTTGCTTTGTAAAACGACCTGCGAATGCGATTAGCAAAAGAAATGAAAATGAAAATGAAAAAAGGGGGAGCGTTTGGTACAGAGAGAGAGAATGAAGGGAAGGGAAGGGAAGGGAAGGGAAGAAAGGAATAATACGTCGTCGTTTGAAGGGAGGAGAGTGACGCTGAGGGATTCGAAGGCCGTGCGGCGAGCGGGGTTCGAGTGAGCGGTCTGAATACGAGAAGGAGGCAAGACGCCGGAGCTGACGACGCCTCTCACGATACTCTCCGCCATTTTTCCGGCGCCGATGAAGCCCACCGTGTACGTATCGGTAGGGATTGGAAGGATTTCCATTTTTGGGTTTTGGTTTACGCAGACGCGAAGATATGGGAAGTCTCAAGGGTTACGCTTCACTTGTTGTTTCAGTTTCAGTTGGTTACAGAAGCAGTGAAGTACTCACAACACATGAAATACCACACCACCACCACTACTACTACCTTATTCCAAAAAGTACGGGGAGTGTATGTATAGATACCGTAGATACCACCAATGTCTTATGGATTAGGGAGGGTATTTTGGATTTTTGGAGAAATTAATGGAGTATTAATAGAGATTATTAGTTGGCTAGTGCTAGTCTTTTTCCACTTGTTCCACTCTCACGCGGTCAAGTGAAATAGTAAAGCGATTAGGTGAGGAAGGATTTAGTTAGCAATTTTTTTAAGCTTTAATTAAGTTTTTTAGTCTTCGAGAAGTGAGTCAGTTTTGATTTTAATCCCTGTATTTTTCTTCGTTGGTTTTGGTCCTTACAAGTTCCAAAACTTTGGTTTTGATCCTTAGTGTCACTATTCATCCGTTAAGTGTTGATGTGGCTAGCGGACCGCCACATCAGCATTGCTGTGTAGGTTATTATAATATTTTTATTTTTATTATAATATTATTATTTGTTTTTTTATACTTTTATTAAATGAATGAAAGGTTGAAATGGCAACATTCAGGAACATTTCTAGGATCCCCGAATATCTCTGTGGCATTAAATATTATAAAAGAACGTAAAAAATTAATATTTAATCATATGTGATATTAAATAATATAGAATTAGTCTACATAGCAGTGCTAACGAGGCATTCTGTTAGTCACGTCAACACCTAACAGATGCATAGTTACAGCAGAGACCAAAACCAAAGTTTTGAAACTTGCAGGGATCAAAACCAAAACTGACTCACTTTTCAAGGGCTAAAAACTTAATAAAACTTTTTTTAAAATTCTATTATTTATACAATATATTTGAATAATATTAAGGACAACAAATATATATATATATATATATATATATATAATTTTAAATATTTTGATATTTACCTATATTAACTTAAATTAAATGTTATTCCAATATATTATCTAAATGCATATAAAAAATGAGCACAAAAAAAATTATATAAAATTTTTCTCTTAGTTATTTAAAATTTAAGACGTGACTTTAATCAACGTTAGACAATCATATATATTTTCATAAAATGTTTAAATCTTATAACAACTATCTTAAAAGTTACACATGTGATGATATATGATTGATTGATAATATAAAAAAAGTTTACACCAATAATTTATCAAAAATAAATTCTTATATATTATACATGTATTCTTATTTTATATAAAATATATGATAGCATTTACTCTTCCTCACATAAAAGTACGGGTGTTCCATAAATATCAAATTCAATGATAAAGATATGACCACCAACCCTCACCCCATGAGTTAGCATTGGAGGTTGAGTTAGGCTCAAACCCAAATTCTAAGATGGTATTAGAGCCTATCCGATATCCGTTGGGCTTCCCCCAGATCTCTAGTCCTGCAAATTTTACACTCTACATGTCCAATCCTGGATATGAGGAGGGGTGTTAAGAGTGTCATATTGGATAGTGATATGACCCGAATAGTTCTTATAAGTGGAGGCAACTCTACCCCTATGAGCTAGCTTTTGGGGTTGAGTTAGGCCTACACCGAAATTCTAAGAAAAATATTACTATTCAGTTAATTTACTTAAAAAGACACATAATAATCAACCCAAGAGTGTTTGGATGAGATGACACAGGTCTCTTCCAGCTTAATCAGTGATCTCAAGTTCAAATTTGAGCCTTGAGAATGCAACAACGTTTAAACTTTGGAGCGAGAGCTTTGTCGCCCTTATGGTCCTACCTGGCTCGAGGGATTAGTCTTCACACTTACACGCTGGAATATTCTGGGAAACGAAAAAAAAAAAAAAAAAGACACATAATCAAAATGACCTACCAATTATAAATGTAGAATTAAATGTATCAATCAATGGGCACTAATTTGTATCCAAATAAACTAGATTTTAAAGTTATTAGTCAAATTAAATCACTTTCAAAATATTTTCCTATTTATCAATTTTGCACATGTAAAATGTTGTATTAAGCGGAATGAAATCAAATTAATCTAAAACACCAGAAAATACAGTTTTAATCCAAATTGGAGAAAGAAATTTGAAGTGTACAAATTATCATCTGAAATTTGGATGAAGATCTGATGTCCCATTTTTATGTACCACACCATATTCCTACCAATAATATCTTGTCACATAAGTTAAATTTTTTTGTAATTTTAAAAAAGATAGAATATGTGGCAAGATATTTTTAACGGAAACAGAGTATGGTACACTAAATTGGGACAACAAATCCTCTTCCCTAAAAGTTAGGTACAATACAAACTTTGAACTTTCAATTATTATGTATCTTCTTTAAACATTCTACTAATAGCACCTTATCATTAGGGCTGGACACTGGTCGGTTACGTTCGAATTTGGACCCAAAAATCCCAATCCTACCAAAACCGAATTGGAGAATATATGGCTCATTCCCGTCCATTTGTGACATCAGTTTGGGCGGGTGACGGACGAGTTCGAGCGGTTTTTGATAAAAAAAAAAACAATTGTGAAGAGAAGTAGGAGAAAGGCAGAAACAAAATATATGAAACTTACAACAAAATCCGAAAAAAAATTCATCAACAACAACATAACATCACACAAACAGAAAAGATTGAAACTTGAAAAAAAAAAAACAAGCAAAAGCTTCCAGAATAAAAGAAAAAAAAAGGTTGAAACTTGAAAAGGAGATATTCTTCTTCCTTGAAGCAAAGGCGGCGCTCTAGACGACGATCTGCAAAGGCACCGACGACGTGCATCTCAAATCTTCATCTTTAGAAGATATGAGAGAAAGACGTGCGGTGCTCTGGATCAACAACGACCGCGTGCGTGGTGCTTTGGGCGACAGCCATGGCTTGCTCACCGCTGTGGATGATGCTGCATCAGATCCTCGAGTGAGATGAAGTCGAGTTGCAGAAGGGTTTGGATGGGTGGTTCCGTGGTTGATGATTTGGGGGTCCATGTGGAGAGAAAGAGAGAAATGGAGAAAAGAAGAAAGAGAGAAATGGAGAAAGAGAGAAAGATAAAGAGAAGTGAGAAATCATTCAAAATTTGTATCTTCTCAATACATGTTTATCTCTTCCCAATGCTTGAGAGACTGAAAATGTCAGGAAAGTACGTGAAAATCATTTTTTTTGACGTGGGTTGCTTATTCGGTAGGGTACGGGCGTGGTCGAAATTTTTTTAACCAATCTGAACCTGCTCGATGCTATCCGCGTGAAACTGAATCTCAAAACCCGTGACCTGCAAATCCGGATAAAACCAACCATTTGCTTGATTTCTCCACCAAATTGCTCGGGTCCGGGTTGTTTGGGCGCTACATGTCCACCCCTACTTATCATTGCTGATCATGGGACTTGAGTGGACTATATAATTTGTAAACTCAATGAAGTGACATCATATTTTAAGAATAAATGAAAATAATTGTTGTATTTTAGTTAATTCTCACATAGAATGCAAAACTTACAAGATTTATTCCACACAATTAATCGTAACAATTATTATACAATATTGTTGATTAACATTTTTTCGTTAAAATTAGGTTTGAGGTTAGGGATTTAGGAAAAGATAGAGATGGTTCTATACTCAAAATAATATTAATAATATTAATCCTATGGGACATGAAAGCAATGTGGCCATGTGATGATATAAAAGGCAAACTTCAGAAGTTCTCTATCCGTCGTTCTTATGTATCACACGAGCCTTAGTTTTTTGTGATACATCACGGCCTTAGTTTAGCTCACAAAAAGCTTATTTGTTAATTTTTTTTTTTTTTTTTATCAAGGGTGTCTCCGAGCTGATAGTTAAAGAGATATCATTGAAGTAGGTACAATCTCTCCCAAAAAAGTTTTTTCGTACACATGGCCAAAAATCAATCCTATTTAACTATATATCAAATGTTTGACTATTATTCTAATTACCTTAAAAATCATTCATATCATGATTTTTGATTGATTGACAGTATAAAAAACTTTATATGTTAATTAAACTCTTATTAAAAACAAAATGGCAGTATGAGCTTTTAATACATTCGTCACTTTCTTCATAATGTTATTTGTACTGATAGCAAAACCCAGAAAACAGAAATTAGTTTTTACGAGCAAGATAAAAATAAATTCCACACTCTTTCACCCTTCTTCAAAACTTCAAATGTAGCTTTGCCTTATGAAGCTTGTAAAAAGGAGAACTCTCTTTCTAGTGAGTCCTTAAGGGTCTGTTTGGGAGTTTGGAGGGGAAGGGAAGAGAGGGGAAGACATTTTGAGAGTTTTTTAGAAGAAAGAATGGTGTAAATTTTTTTTAAAAGTCCTTCAAATCCTCCTCTAATTCATTTTTTTATTCCCTCAAACTGGAGGATTTTGATTCTTTTGTTGGAAAATAAACCTCCATGCAAGATAGGGGACTATCCTCCCTTCCCCCTCCCTTGTACCTCAGATTCCTCTCCTTCATTCCCCTTCAAACTCCCAAACAGATCCTAAAATATTAATAAAAATCTCAAAAAAGTATTCAAATTAAATTAAATAACTTATACAATGTAAAGGAAATAGAATTGCATTAGTAACTTCAAATGAAGCAATGTGCATGGGATTGCATCCGAAGTACAAGGAATTGAAATGTCCTGAAATACAAATTGTAGTAAATTGCATAAAGTACACTTAAAATGCGTGAAGAAATCTTGTAAAGTGCTAGAAATTGTAAAGAAAAACATTAAACTTGCTGAAATGTACAAAACAAAAAACTGTAGTGCCGGAAAATCAGAAGTAAAATAACTTAAACATAAGTGTTTTTGGTGTGATCAATCCTTGTTTTAGTACCTCATAGACCTATTTATAGGGTTAGAATTTAAAAAACCATGCATTTTCATATCTCAAAAGCACATTGTTCTTAATTTTAAGGACTTGACACCTTGATAATCAGTTTTTGCCATGACCGGAATATGAGATCATTTGGATGAACTTCTGAATGTTTGATTTCCAAAAAATACCAAAAAAATGGATTTGGATTCACTCAGATGCACTATTGGATCAATGTTATTTCTTTTTTTAATATGCACTCAAATGCATCCAATGATACATTTGAGTGAATGCAGTATTTTTTTTTTTTTTTACTGAAATGAATTCAAATCCCAAAAAATAGCCTTGCTTACACTTCCTTGAGATTGAACAGGAAGAAGTAACTACTTACTACCCTTAACCTCCATCCCTATTTTCATATAATCTTCTACATAACAGCCTAAGTAATTAATTTGGGGAAACTCAATAGGAACCATCTTACCCCTCCGAAGCTCACCATTTAAGAACCCCATTTGATATAGGCTATTTTTCTAATTCGACCACACCAACCCATATCTTTGCCTCGCAGTTTTTGAGTCATCCGCCCAACTGAATATCTTTTGATGCCAACAATACATTTGGACTATCAACTTGGTGTTGGAAGAGTTGGTAGTGACTCTCCTTAAAGGAAAAGAACGTAAGTTCGATTCATGGAGTCGTTCAGTTGAGAGACAGCCTAATCCCGTGTATACAAAATTGGACGTCCGTTGTTGTCAAACCAAGGATTAGTCTCATAGCCGCTCTAAAGGGTCGAAGCTGTGGAAACACCCTAATAGACTCACTGGAAAGTCAAAGACCCTAATTATGGTGAGTTTCTTTCGTGGTTGTCGTGACCGTTTCGAACGAAAAAAACAGTACATTTTGGCTGCATTTCTAGAGATTTATTATTGTCTCCATAATCAATTTCTTTTAAAGCAACACAAACAAGCTTCTCTACTCACTACAACTAATTCCAAAACTGAACATGAAGTTAAAGGAAAATGGTATTTAGTACTAGAGTGGTTTAGTGGCATTATAATTGCACATTTTTCGCACTTTTGTTTGTTATCCATCGTGGTTTCCATCTTTTCTTTTAGAGTTGTGCTAAAAATACTTACGAATATTAGGAAGGAAGAAAAGTAGAAAAGAGAAATAAAATTTCAGGTTGAATAAAAAATAAAAAAAGCAAGTTATAAAAAAACTCACCAATCAAATTTTAGGTATGAATTTGCATTGGTACCATTTATCATTACTAAAAAAAAAAAAAAGTTACAAAAAACTCACCAATCAAATTTTTGATACAGATTCCTATTCGTACCATTTATCATTTCTCTTTCTTTTAACTTCATTGGATATTGTAAAGAGTGGTATCGTACTATATTAATATAGCATCAGTCCAAGTTAAAACATTACCATAATTTAATAATAACCTAAATAACTCCACAATCACAATACCTGTAATATTTGTCATGAAACAAGTTGGTGAGATCTGAAGAAGAGAGCTCGCTACCTACTGCTTGTGTGCCTCGTTGTCGTCATTCTCCCTTGTGACTAATCTCGCCCGTGTGACTTTCTTAGAGCTGACAAAAGACACGTGAACATTTTTTATTTTGGTTAACAAAGCATGTGAACATTGCTAAAAGTAAAACCACATCAAGAAATTGTTAGTGATTGTGATAAATATTTCAGAGATTTGTCCCTATGACAAATTGTGGAATTCCATGCATGTGGGTGTGTCGTGATCATTTAAAGGTGATCCATATTCTGTTATAAAAAAAAAAAAAGTGATCCATATCCTCCTTTTATTATCTTGTAATTCAAATAAGTGGTTAGTTAGTTAGAAGAGTTAGTTAGGAAAGTTAGTTAGTTAGTTACAAGTGACTTGTAACTATGTGTGTATAAATAGAGGTGAGTGCAAGGAATAAAAGTAAGTGAAGTATTATTCAGTAATCAACTTTCTCTGATACCCGTCTATGCACTGTTCACCCGTCTACACTTAGTAATCGTTACCTGTCTGCATATCGTTTCACCCGTCTGCTCCCGATAACACCCGTCTGTGCACTTATATACTCGTCTATGTGTTAAGCGTGTATTTAGTGTACTGTTAACCCGTCTGTGCTGGGTGTGTGTGTGTTCTAACAATTGGTATCAGAGCTTATTCTTTCTTGGACCTAAACACGAGTGAAGTGAGGAAAAACACGAGTGAAGTGAGGATATGGGCTCCAATGGCAATTTTCCTGCGCAAATGCCAATGCTTGATGGCAAAAATTGGGATAGGTGGAATGTGCAGATGCGAGCATTATTTGGTTTCCAGGATGTGCTGGACATCATCAAGAATGGCTACCCAGAAGTGAATGAGGGAGCCACCGATGCTCAGAGGGCTGTGTACAAGGAGAACAAGAAGAAAGATTGCAAGGCAATCTTTACTCTGCATCAGTGTGTCGATTTGGCTAATTTTGACAAGATTTCTAGGGCTGCAACAGCAAAGCAGGCCTGGGATATCTTGGAGAAATGTTACACGGGTGGTGAAAAGATCAAGAAAGCGAGACTTCAAGTCTTGGAGAGGCAATATGAGCTATTGCAGATGGAGGATCAAGAGAAGGTGGCTGATTTCATTGCAAGAATCAGGAATATCACCAATATGATGGCAGGGTACGGGGAAAGGTTGTCTGATCAGAAGATCATTGAGAAGATATTGCGCACATTGCATCCTCGATTTGATTACATAGTGTGTGCAATTGAGGAGTCTAAAGACACTGCAACCCTGAGTCTTGAGGAGTTGCAAGGGACCCTGGAGGTTCGGGAGATGAGGATGAATGAGAGAGGGGCGATTGAGAAAACTTCTGATCAAGCACTGCAAGCTCAAACTGATAAAAGAGGGTTTGATCACCAGAAGAAATGGAGGAAAGGAGGAAAGGGGAAATCTGTGAAGAATTCTTGGAAGGGTGATGACAGGTCTGAATCCTCGAGTAAAAGGGGAGGAGGATCTGCCAAAACCAAAGGAGGATTCAAGAAGAACTTTGATAAACGCAAGGTGCAGTGTTTCAATTGTGAAAAATTTGGTCACTTTGCAGATGAATGTTGGCATGGCAAAGGCAAATCGAAGAAAGTAACTAATGAGGAAGCCTGTGCTGCTCAAGAAGAGGATTCTGATGTTGATCCAGTTCTACTGATGGTGACTACAAGTGAGGAATCCTTTCAATCTGAGTTTTGGTATCTTGATACGGGTTGCTCAAACCATATGACTAGTCACAAGGAATGGTTGGCTGATCTAGACACATCAAGAAAGAGCAAGGTTCGATTTGCAGATGACAGAACCTTGAATGCTGAAGGGATTGGCAACATTGTGATCAAAAGGAAAAATGGGAAATCAGTCTTGATTTCAGATGTCCTGTTTGTACCAGGTATGAGGAGCAATCTTTTGAGTATTGGCCAACTGATTGAAAAGGGCTTTACTGTGGTGATGAAGGATGATCAAATGGAGATGTTTGACTCCACTCAACGATTGATCTTAAAGGCTCCTCTCTCGAAAAATAGGACCTTTCAGATCAATATGCAAGCTGCTGAGATTCAGTGTTTGAAAGCAGCTGCACATGTTGAGGATTGTTGGCTTTGGCACTCAAGGTTTGGACATCTGAATTTTCGAAGTTTAAATGATCTCTCTTCCAAACAAATGGTAGCTGGCCTTCCCAAGTTTGCTGTTCCAGAGAAGATATGTGAAGTGTGTATGGCAGGAAAGCAACCCCGAAACTCTTTCAAATCACATCTGCCAATGAGAGCAACAAGTGTGTTAGCAGTTGTGCATTCTGACATTTGTGGACCATTTGAGGTACCTTCATTGGGAGGTAATCGGTATTTCATTTCATTTGTTGATGAATTTAGTAGAATGATGTGGTTATACCTGATTGATACAAAGAATGCAGCACTTGAAATCTTTAAAAACTTTAAGAAGCTAGTTGAGAAACAAAGTGAGAAGTCCATCAAGATTTTGAGAACTGATGGAGGAGGGGAGTATACCTCAAGCAATTTTGAGCATTTCTGTGTAGAGAATGGCATTCAACATGAGGTTACAGCCCCTTATACCCCTCAACATAATGGTTTGGCAGAAAGAAGGAACAGAACAGTGCTTGATATGGCAAGAAGTATGCTGAAAGAGAAAGCTTTACCACATCCCTTTTGGGGTGAAGCTGTCTCTACAGCAGTGTACATACTGAACAAATGCCCAACAAAGAGATTAAAGGAAGCAGTGCCAGAGGAGATATGGACTGGGAGGAAACCGTCTGTGAGTCATTTGAGGACATTTGGAGCACTATGCTTCAAACATGTCCCTGATCAGAAAAGGAGGAAATTGGATGACAAGAGTGAGTCCATGATTTTGGTGGGGTATCATCCGACTGGTGCATACAGACTATATGATCCTATTAAAGAGAAAATTGTGATTAGCCGAGATGTGATAGTGGCTGAAACTGAATCTTGGGATTGGAATCAGAAGTGCAGCAGCAGCAACAGTCTGACACAGGTGTCCTCATCATTGTTAGATGAGGAGCAAGTTCAACAAGAAGGTGTTGGTATACTGGGAACTCAGACAGGTGTAGGCGTACTGGGAACTCAGACGGGTGTTCAGACAGTTCAAGTCAGGCCACACAGGCATAGACAGATGCCACCTAGATTAACTGATTATGAGCTGTTCTCTGATAATACAATAGCTCATGATGGTGATCTGGTGCATTTTGCTATGTTTGCTGACTCTGAACCACTAAATCTTGAGGAAGCTATGAAGGAGCAGGTCTGGAAAAATGCTATGATTGAAGAATTGAAAGCCATCGAGAGGAATCAGACATGGGAATTGTCAAGTCTACCTACACACAAGCACCAAATTGCTGTGAAGTGGGTTTACAAGTTGAAGCTGCATCCTGATGGGTCAATTGCTAAGCACAAAGCAAGGTTGGTTGCAAAGGGTTTTCTGCAAAGGGAAGGAGTAGATTACTCAGAAGTGTTTGCACCAGTGGCAAGGATAGAGACAATTCGGCTGGTAGTTGCTCTAGCAAGTGCAAGAGGTTGGACTCTATCTCAGCTTGATGTCAAATCTGCATTCCTAAATGGACCTCTTGAAGAAGAGGTATATGTTTCTCAACCACCAGGATTTGAGATTAAGGGAAAGGAAGAAATGGTGTACAGATTGAAGAAGGCACTTTATGGCCTAAAACAAGCCCCTCGGGCTTGGAACAAAAGAATTGATTCATTCTTACTTCAACTTGGATTCAGCAAGTGCTCAGTTGAACATGGTGTCTATGTACGATTTAAGAAGAACAGGTCAGAACTATTGTTGCTATGTCTCTATGTTGATGATCTACTAGTGACTGGTAGCAGTTCCAAAGAAATTGAAGAGTTCAAAGTTGTAATGAAGACTGAGTTTGAGATGACAGACTTAGGAAGGCTGACTTACTTCCTTGGTATGGAGTTTGCTGCAACAACAGCAGGGATAGTGTTGCACCAAAGAAAGTATGTGAGTGAAGTTTTGAAGAGATTCAACATGAATGGTTGCAATTCTGCAGCAACACCTGTGGAGGTTAATGTGAAGTTAGAAAAGAGCTGTGAAGAAGAGGCAGTAGATGGCACTTTGTTCAAGCAGATAGTTGGTTCTCTGAGGTATATCTGCAACAGTAGACCTGATATAGGCTTTGGAGTGGGCATGATTAGCAGGTTTATGGATGATCCGAGGAAACCACACTTGATTGCTGCTAAGAGAATTATGAGATACTTGCAAGGTACACTGGAGTTTGGTGTTCTGTTCCCTAACAGAATTCAGCAGCAAGGGAGTGTTCTCATAGGCTTTTCTGACTCTGATTGGTGTGGAGACAGAGTTGATAGAAGGAGTACATCTGGCTACATTTTTCAGTTTTTGAATGCACCAATCTCTTGGTGTTCAAAGAAGCAGCCAGTTATTGCTTTGTCATCGTGTGAAGCTGAGTATATTGCAAGCTCTTATGCAGCTTGTCAGGCTCTTTGGCTTGATTCACTGCTGAGTGAGATTCAGGTTGAAGTAGCCAAGCCTATGAAGCTGATGGTTGATAATAAATCAGCTATTAATCTAGCCAAGAACCCGGTTTCTCATGGCAGGAGCAAACACATAGAAACCAGGTTTCATTTCCTTAGAGATCATGTAAACAAAGGAAGACTCGAGCTAGTCTATTGTCCTACAGAGATACAAGCTGCTGATATACTGACTAAACCACTGAAGTTAGATCGTTTTGAAAAACTTAGAAATGATTTAGGTGTTGTATCATTTGAATATTTGAATTAAGGGGAAGTATTATCTTGTAATTCAAATAAGTGGTTAGTTAGTTAGAAGAGTTAGTTAGGAAAGTTAGTTAGTTAGTTACAAGTGACTTGTAACTATGTGTGTATAAATAGAGGTGAGTGCAAGGAATAAAAGTAAGTGAAGTATTATTCAGTAATCAACTTTCTCTGATACCCGTCTATGCACTGTTCACCCGTCTACACTTAGTAATCGTTACCTGTCTGCATATCGTTTCACCCGTCTGCTCCCGATAACACCCGTCTGTGCACTTATATACTCGTCTATGTGTTAAGCGTGTATTTAGTGTACTGTTAACCCGTCTGTGCTGGGTGTGTGTGTGTTCTAACACCTTTGTTTTGTACATCTGTTCTAGTTTTGTCGTTGAATTACACGCAATTCCCATCCTGTTTTATTCTGCTACCAAGTAGTAAAGTAGTTATGATACTATGGTATAAAACTATTAAACTAATGAATGATGATGCCTCGATCTCAACATTGACGATTTTTATTTTTATTTTTCGTTCGGTTTTATGCTCTAAGCCTCTAATAAAGTTGCACAGGATATCTTTTGTTTTCTTAAACCACACATAGCATTCAAATGTTACATTGGTTATATTCGGTGTGACCATTAGGCAAGTGTCCAGCGATCAGTTTCTGTTTAGCCTTTTCTTTTTCGCCATTAATTTTTCCTGTCTGCAGCAAGGTGTGTATAAAGCTATAGACACTAGTTAGAAGTTTTACATACACACAAATTTGGGGTTCGGTGAAGCGCCTAAGTGGTCCCAGTATTTTTATCTAACCCAGAATGGCGAAAGCTATTTCGAAAACTTCTACAAAAATAAAAACTGATTTAAAAATAATTTTTTTAAAAAAACTGACTTAAAAATAAATATGAAATAGATAATGAAAACTTTAAAAAATATATCCGAGCAATGTATTTGACCTTTTGAATTCAATTGAAAATTCTTCTCCCATTTGATTGGTCAGTATTCATTAACTATCTACTAGTTATAAGGAAGACCCACAAGTGTCCCTGTTAACTTTATGTAGAGGAATCAAAATAGGTATTGTATTTGTTGAATGTTCAGAACAGCGGTTATGAATGTGATGATATCATGGTGTACGTCAATCAGGAAGGTTATAACTTATAAATAATGCACTGAGCGAGGCAGAACATAATATTAAAGAGCTTGAAAAAAACAGAGAGAGAGAGAGAGAGATGGCACAGCTTTTTGTGAAGCAGGCAAAGCAATATGCATATTCAAGACCAAGTTATCCTCCACAGCTCTTCCAATTTGTTGCTTCCAAGACTCCTTCTCACCAATTCGCTTGGGACGTCGGCACTGGAAGCGGCCAGGCTGCAAAATCTGTTGGTCCTCTTTCCCCTTCGATCTCTTCCTTATTATTATTTTACATATATTCCCCAACTGTTCATTATATTAGCTTTTATTCATTTTTGTGATAAATACGGAAATACTCCTTTCTTTTTAATAAATCAATATGGTTGGGAGTAGAGACCTTATTAAAGGTGGTCAGTCATGTTCCTCAACGTAGATTAATTATTGAAGAGGCTAAAGAATACTTCGCACCTATAAAATAGTAAAAGAAATTGATTTCTTTTTTTTTTTTTTTAATCGAGGGACTAAAATGATGTCAATTTATTAGGAGGACCAATTTAATGTCAAATTCTATTATTTATGGATTAAATTGATGTCTGTTATCTTCCAAAATTCCAAAAACCAAACTAATATCAATCATATCTTTCTTAGAACACGAACATGTGGTAGGTCCGAGTGATAAGGGACTTTAACACCTTAAGCAAGTGGACAAGAGTTTAAATCTTGATTCTTGTGTATGGAAAAAAACCTAGTTGGGAGGAAAAAACCCATCTTTTATGCCAAACATGTTCCTCAATGGAGATTAGTCACTGCTAACGATGGTGGATACTCCATACCTATAATATGGTTACCAAAAAAAATAACTTTCTTAGACTAAAATAATAATTTACTTGAGTATTTTTTTTATTTTATCTTTCCTTTTAAATAATCGATGAAACATATATATCACTCCTTAATTTATTAAATACACTTCAACACCACCTTGCAGTAAAAACTTATTTCTTTTTTATTTTTTAATCATATTGCTTGTAAAACTATTTGACTATAATATTAACTATTTCCATATCACACATATAGTAATATATATTCATTGATGGCTTAAATTTTTTTACACTTAGTATTCATCAAAATCATGCATATTATTGAACAATTTTTTATCTCAAATTCTTGTGGTTCTTACGAAAAATAATTTCAGATAGCTGCAATGTACAAGAATGTCATTGCCACGGATGCTAGTGATAAACAACTTGAATTTGCAGCCAAGCTCCCCAATGTGAGATACCAGCATACCCCTTCAACATTGTCCATGTCCGAGCTTGAACAAAAGGTGGCACCTCAGGGAACCGTTGACCTTGTGACCATTGCCCAAGCCCTCCATTGGTTGGACCTCCCCACCTTCTACGAACAAGTCAAATGGGTTCTCAAGAAACCTCATGGAGTCATTGCTGCTTGGTGTTACAATGTGCCAAGACTTAGTGATGCAGTGGACAAGGTGTTTGATCGGTTCTATGTGGATGATCTGAGTCCTTATTGGGACCCAGCACGAAAATTGGTTGAGGATGATTATAGGAGCATTGATTTTCCATTTCACCCTGTGGATGGTGTTGATCACACAGGACCATTTGAGTTTGTGTCAGAGACTGTGATGGATTTTGATCATTACTTGAGTTACATAAGATCCGGGTCAGCATATCAGACGGCAAAGGAGAAAGAAGTGGAGCTTCTTGGGGAAGATGTCGTTGAGAAATTTAAGCATGCTTGGGGTGAAGATGGACAAAAGGTTGCAAAGTTTCCAATTTATTTGAGAATTGGAAGAGTAGGGAATGCCTGAAAATATATAACTGGTTTCTTTTTGTTCTTACCTCGAGGGAGTTGGGGCAAGTAACATATTTTATCCATTGAATAAATAATTCGGTTTCTATATGATACTATTCGAATCATCGGGTGGGTGAAGTAGAAAGAATGGAGTCTAGAGGTGAAAACAAGGAATATTGTTTCTTAAAAGAGTTTAGCCTCTCTGCTTTTGCTCTGTTATAATGTTGGTTATTACATTTACAAATTTTGTTGTTTTATCCTTTAATGTACCTATCAAGTTTTTCTAATATCATAACTGATTCGTAACTTTTTACAATTTAGTGGAGTTTCTTATTTCTTTAACCAAATGTGGGATACATCTTTAAGCTTTCTATAAGAAAACAAATTTTAGTCCTCCAGATATATAAGATATAGTGGACTAGTGGTTGGTGGCTTGGCATTTTCCTCCTCACTGTTGGGTGAAGTGTAATGTCGACGGGTCGGTTCGACGAGCGGGGAGCAGCACCACTTCTGTTGGTGCTTTCTGTGATGCTTCACGAGCTTGGTTGCAGGGTTTTGCTCGAAATTTTGGGTCATCAAATGTGTTGACCTCAGAGCTTTGGGGCATTTTTACGGTTTTATCCGTGATATCTGGTATGGGAGGACAAACTGTATAAAGTTTGGATTGAATGTGACTCTGAAGTTGCAGTGGGGCTGGTTAATAATGTTAGACTTAATTATTTTTTTTTTTTTTTGCCTATTGACATGTTTCTAATTCCTTAAACATCATGTAGACAAAACCAATATCTATATGGAAGATGTTCTTCATCAAGCACAAATCAAAAACCGAATTCTATCTATAATCCCATACCAATTCAAGATGATTAATGAATGCGGAAGCGTACCTGGAGGATCCATGGAATTTTGATGGAAAGGATGATGTTCTTGATAGAGTAGTGATCTTCCAATTGTAGATTTTCTTTAGAGCCTTAGTTTCTCCTCTAATGGGATGAAGAGAATTGAAGTTGTTATCACACTACAATTGGGGACCATAACCCCTTATTTATAAGAGTCATTCACCTTTTCATGAAGAGTAATGTCCCTTTGGATTCATACCCTTTCATGAAGAATCATGACTATCAAACTTTTCTTATTTCTATTTCTACCCATCATAAAAATAATAATAAGACCTTTGGTATCTGCACAATATTTTCCATGACAATTATGTCCTTAGCCACAAACCTTATCTGAAATAGATCACTTTAATTTTGGCTAATTAAAATAATGACCCTAACACATTTAAACATTACATTTGTGACCCAAAAAATTCTAACAATCTCCCACTGGTCACATATGTATCCTTACAAATGTGTTAGACTTTATGAGCTCAAAATCTGCCATTATAAACCTTGGACATATCATTATCTCGTCCATTAGTTATATCAATATATAGAACCAAAGCGGATTTCATTATATCAATCATATCTAAACCCATCAATGATCACTAATATTAACACAACCAAATGACATAGATCAATCATGAAATGTGCAGCATGAAAATCACATGAAGGTGATCTGTACATGTCAATTTTCAACTGGTCCTACTTTACTTTAATGAGATCATTTAAAGACATTATTGTACAAAGTGTAATAAACTGAATACCAAACTTTATTTCTGATCAGAAAAAATATCTAAATATAAGAGTATGTATACATAGTACCAAAATATAACATAAATTACATCAATGACTAACTCCCACTAAACTAAAGAATCCTCAAACTGTATGACACCCATGTGGGCAGTGTGCTCATGAAAGACCTTGGGTGGAAGGCCCTTTGTTAAAGCGTCTGCTATCATGGAGTTTGTCCCTAAGTGTTCTATGAAAATCTGTCCACTTTGTACTCTCTCCTTGACAACTAGGAACTTGATGTCAATGTGTTTCGACTTTGTCGAGCTCCTATTATTATTGGAGTATAAGACGGCTGATTTGTTGTCACAATATAACTTAAGTGGTCTTTCAATTCCTTCCAAAATTCGCAACCCAGTGACAAAGTTCCTCAGCCAAATCCCATGATTTGATGCCTCATAACATGCTATAAACTCTGCTGCCATGGTGGACGAAGCAATAAGTGTTTGCTTGGCACTGCGCCAAGAAACTGCACCACCAGCCAACATATAGATATAGCCCGAAGTGGATCTTCTACTATCTTGGCATCCAGCAAAATCAGAGTCAGAATACCCAATGATCTCCAAAGAATCTGACCTGGTATATGTGAGCATATGATCCTTTGTTCTCTTCAAATATCTCATAACCCTTTTGGTTGCTTTCCAATGATCCATTCCTGGATTGCTTAAGTATCTGCCTAACACTCCAACAATGTACGCTATGTCCGGACGCGTACAGACTTGAGCATACATTAGACTCCCTACAGCTGATGCATAGGGAATCTTTTGCATATCTTGAATCTCAAGGTTTCCTTTTGGGCACTGACTGAGACTAAATTTGTCTCCCTTAGCGACCGGGGTATCACCTGGTTTGCAATCCTGCATGCCAAACCTTTTGAGGACCTTATCAATATAGCTCCTTTGTGACAATCCAAGAGTACCCCGAGATCGATTTCGATGTATCTGGATCCCTAATACAAAGGAGGTGTCACCAAGATCTTTCATCTCGAAATTTTTTGATAGAAATCTCTTGGTTTCGTGCAACATGCCTATATCATTAGTGGCAAGCAGTATGTCATCAACATATAACACCAGGAAAATATACTTTCTCCCACTGAATTTGTGATACACACAATCGTCAACAGGATTCATCTCGAAACCAAATGAGAGAATTACCTGATGAAATTTGTGGTACCATTGACGAGACGCCTGTTTTAGCCCATAGATGGATTTCGTCAGTTTGCAAACCATCTTCTTTGGTTCTCCCAACACAAAGTTTTCTGGCTGCACCATATAGATTGTTTCGTCAATGTTGCCATTGAGAAATGCCGTTTTGACATCCATCTGATGAAGCTCCAGATCATAATGTGCAACAAGAGCCATGATTGTCCTAAAAGAGTCCTTCGATGAAACCGGAGAGAAAGTCTCTTTAAAGTCAATCCCTTCCTTTTGAGTATAGCCCTTGGCTACAAGACGAGCCTTATACCTCTCCACATTACCTTTGGAATCCCGTTTGGTCTTAAATATCCATTTGCAACCAATGGGTTTCGCACCTTCTGGTAATGGGACAAGTTCCCAAACCTTATTGTCTTGCATGGACTTATACTCCTCATTCATTGCTTCAATCCATTTTTCCGAATTGGAATCTTGCATGGCTTGACGGAAGTTGATTGGATCATTTTCCATCATACCATCATTTTCCTCATGTTCCTGAAGAAATACTATGTAGTCATCCGGAATAGCACTTCTCCTTTCTCTAGTGGATCGTCGCAAAGGCACTGGTTCCTCTTGCACAGGTTCTTGAGGATGTTGAGTTTGTTCATCAGGAACAACTAATTCATCTTGAATGGGAGTTTGAACAACGATGTCTTGTAGAGGTTCTGGACTTGCTTCATCAAAAGCAATTGTATGAATCGGTTCTGGAATTGAAACTGATTCTTCCTCAAAAACAAAGTCTCTAACCTTATTTCTCCCCCCAAACTTAATATCCTCAAAGAACGTGGCAGTTCCCGTCTCAAAAATTGTCTTTAATTTGGGATCATAAAACTTATAGCCCCTGGATCGTTCAGGATAACCAATAAAGTAGCTGCTCACTGTTCGGGGGTCCAATTTCTTTTCATTTGGCTTATAAGGCCTTGCCTCAGCTGGACAGCCCCATACATGAAAGTGATTTAGACTAGGCTTTCTGCTTGTCCAAAGTTCATAAGGTGTTTTAGCAGCTGCTTTAGTTGGCACTCTGTTCAGAATGTAAGCTGCAGTCTTTAATGCCTCTCCCCAGAGTGACTCTGGTAAAGTAGAATGACATATCATACTCCTTACCATATCCTTAAGAGTCCGGTTTCGTCTTTCAGCTACACCATTCATGCTAGGTGACCCTGCCATGGTGTATTGTGGGACGATCCCACATTCCTCTAGGTATTTGGCAAATGGTCCCTGACGTTGTTCACCTGAACCGTCATATCTACCGTAATATTCACCACCACGGTCAGATTTAACACTCTTAATTCTTTTATTGAGTTGGTTCTCAACTTCAGCCTTAAATGATTTGGACACATCCAAAGATTGGGACTTTTCATGTATAAGAAATAGGTACGCATATCTGGAATAATCGTCTATAAATGATATGAAGTATTGTTGACCATTCCAAGATGGTGTTGGAAATGGCCCACAAATGTCCGTATGTATCAATTCTAAGACATCTGTAGCTCTATATGCACCTAATTTCTTCTGTTTGGTCTGTTTGCCCTTAATGCACTCAACACAGACATTAAAGTCTGTAAAGTCAACGGAATCAAGGATCCCATCTAACACAAGTCGCTCAATTCTATTTCTAGAGATGTGACCTAGACGCTTGTGCCACAATATTCCTGAATTTGCATTGTCAATTTTACGCTTAGTACCACGTGATTCCACATTCAAGGTTTCATTATAAGAAGTAATAGTATCAAGCAAATATAGATTGTCATACACCATAAGAGTACCAGTTCCAACAACATTTGAATTAATAGATAAACTAAATTGATTGTTTCCAAATGAACAATTATAACCAAACTTGTCCAACCAAGAAACAGAAACCAAATTCCGTCTAAACGACGGTACAACATAAGTATCCATTAAATCTAGATAATAACCAGTACTTAACAACAACCTAAAATGCCCTATTGCCTCTACTTCTACCGACTTGCCATCTCCCACATAAATGCGTCTCTCAGCATCATTTGGCCTTCGGTAACTCAGGCAACCCTGCATTGAAACACTGATGTTAGTAGTTGCACCAGAATCTAACCACCAAGTGTTTCTAGGTACTGAAGCTAAATTAACCTCAGAACAGACCAAAGTATGGAACATACCTTTCTTTGCACGCCATGCGTGGTACTTGGTACATTCCTTCTTGACATGTCCAGTCATGTCACAGAAGAAGCAATTGTTGTCGCCTTTATTTTGCTTCTTTTGTGCTGAACCCTTAGCAGCTTCATTCTTCCTCTTTTTTCCCTTTTCCTTAAAGGTGCTTGCCAGGTGAGCACTTTTTGTCCTTTCTTGCTTCATCCTCTCTTCCTCTTGCACACAATATGAAATGAGCTCGTTAAGAGACCATTTCTCCTTTTGACAGTTGTAACTAATCTTAAATTGACTGAATTGTGCAGAAAGAGAAATCAATACCAAATGCACGAGTAAGTCCTCCGACAACTCGAGCTTTAGAGCCTTAAGGTTGGAAGCAATATTAGACATTTCCATAATGTACTCCCTTATGTTTCCTTTGCCTTTATACTTCATTGAAATCAAGCTTTGAAGGAGTGTGCTTGTTTCTGCCTTATCATTTTTGGCAAAACGTTTCTCAATTTCGGCAAGGAATTCTTTAGCACTGGTTATCCCTTCGGACACCGCACCCCTAAAAGCCTCCGGAATCCCACGCTTAATGATCATTAGACTCATGCGATTGGAACGGTCCCACTTCTCATAATTTTTTCTCTCATCAGAGGTACTTGAGTCTATAGGAGAAGAGGGTTGCTCCATCCTTAGTGCAAGGTCTAGATCCATGCAACCAAGAACAATCAAGATGTTCTCTTTCCAATCCTTAAAGTTGGTACCATTAAGGACTGGAACCGAATTCAGGTTAGCAGATACAGTAGCAATAGTAGCTGAAGAGATAACAAAATAAACAACATAAATTAAATTCACATCATAATAAAAAATTCAATCATCAATATGTTCAAATAATGGTATAACCCATCTCAAGATACCTAGTGCACCATTAATATCAAGCCTTTGGGACAGTAATATTAATTGCTAGTAGTACTCTTGTTATAATGATCAAACATTGATAATAAAACATGTCAAACAATAAATCCATCTTTGGATTGATTTATTATTCACATGTAAAACCTTATAATTATCACATGTTTATCATCACATGTGTGTATGCAATCCGGCAAAGTATTAACCTTCCTTTGGGCCGATTAATACTCGCATGGATAAACACACTCACAAACATTTAACATTTTTTTATGAACAATCTATAAAAGAGAGGTCACTTTGGCGACTTCTTGATTCAATTGGCTCATTTAAAATGCTAAATAATTGTATAAAATATACCAACTATAACCAAAATTTAAACACTGATGTATCATATCTGTTTTTTTTTTTTTTTTTTAAATGTCCGTAAGGGACACGGCCGTGAACTAAACCACGGTCTGCCCGTGATCCTTTCTATAATTGCAACAATTGAATGGCCATGGCCATTAACCATATCACGGCCCCTGAGAACATCATCATTGTTTTGAAATGTTTCAAAACTTCTAATGCTGCCTTCATCCAAAATGGTGCATCAAGTGACGCAAACCAAAAAAATAAATTTTGTAGCAATTCAAAAAATAGTCTTCAGAGAAGACAAAATAACATGATTTCAAAATAATACATAATTTGCCTTTCTTATCCAAGACCAAAGAAGGAAGAAGTTGAATATAGAAAAAGATTCAATATAAATATATATAATCCTGAGTTTGACGCAAATTTAAATCCAAAAGATATGCAGGAACCAATGAGCACATTCCATGAAAATCAATTCACACCGAGGAAGATCAAGAAATCCCAATTTTGGAACCCTAATTTTCAAAATTCCCAAAATAATCACACGTGAATCAAGTATGGGTGTCTCTGATACCACTTGTTAGACTTAATTTTTTTTTTTTGCCTATTGACATGTTTCTAATTCCTTAAACATCATGTAGACAAAACCAATATCTATATGGAAGATGTTCTTCATCAAGCACAAATCAAAAACCGAATTCTATCTATAATCCCATACCAATTCAAGATGATTAATGAATGCGGAAGCGTACCTGGAGGATCCATGGAATTTTGATGGAAAGGATGATGTTCTTGATAGAGTAGTGATCTTCCAATTGTAGATTTTCCTTAGAGCCTTAGTTTCTCCTCTAATGGGATGAAGAGAATTGAAGTTGTTATCACACTACAATTGGGGACCATAACCCCTTATTTATAAGAGTCATATACCTTTTCATGAAAAGTAATGTCCCTTTGGATTCATACCCTTTCATGAAGAATCATGACTATCAAACTTTTCTTATTTCTATTTCTACCCATCATAAAAATAATAATAAGACCTTTGGTATCTGCACAATATTTTCCATGACAATTATGTCCTTAGCCACAAACCTTATCTGAAATAGATCACTTTAATTTTGGCTAATTAAAATAATGACCCTAACACATTTAAACATTACATTTGTGACCCAAAAAATTCTAACAAATAAAGGACTATAATATTTTTGCTTTATAGGAACAGTTAAAAAATGTAATAATAACAAAGAATAATGTTGCCTAATGTTTTAGACAATAATTCTCAGTGTTGCCTATTCGAACGTTACCTATTGTTTAAGGTAACATTTTTTTTCACATTCTGACCACATTTTTTGCATGATTATTGTCTATACTACTGGAATAGACAATAGTTATCAAACAAGAATTATTGTCAAAGACATAGATTCTATACCAATAGTTATAAATTGTTGACTAATGTACTTTTAGGCAACATTTTTTATCGATTGCCTATTCGAATATTACCTAAAACAAAAAAAAAAATGTTATAGTGAGGGTGTTAGCGGATGTATCCTTATTCTCCATTGGTATGACTATCTTAGATTTACGTGATCGATGATGGGAGGTTCCTATTTCTCATGGGTTAAGGGAAGGTAACCGTGTTGCTGACTTCTTCGCAAACTAGGCTTACTTGGTTGAGTTGGGTGTACATGTCTGGTCTTCTCCTCCTCCCTAGGGATGTGTTCATTTGTTATTTGACGATTTTTTTTGGTGTCGTGATACCACCTAGTGTAGGCTTGTAGTTTTGTTTGGCCCAGGCCTCCTATTAATAAAAAAAATTACAGTTAACATTAATTTAGTCTCTTAATCATAGAAAATGACATATTTTTAAAAAAAAATTGATAACAATTCAATCTTTAATTATATTAAAATGAAATTAATTTAATTTCTCAATTCCACAGTTCATACACAAAAAGACGATGTCAATATTACTTTCTATGATTGAGATACTAAATTAATATTTAAATTTTGAAAATCAAAGTGATGATATTTTTATTTTTTGGAGAATTAAAATGGAGTTTTAGTCATAAAGGAACACTTGCTATTATAATCAAAATCTTCTAATAATTTTAAAATATATGATTGTATAAGAATATAATTTTATATTAACAGTAATCAACACTATACTATCATTATCTTGATAGAATTATGTTCCATATGATGGTTTAATAATTATGGAAATGTATAATTCTTTGTCTGGGTTTTAAGAAGTGTATAATTCTTTTTTGGTTTGGAATCCACCATACTTAGGATCTTTGACTCCCCAATGGATCCATCGGGGTTTCCCACAGTTTCGACCCTTTGGATCGGTTGTGGGACTGATCCTCAATTCGATCGCGATGGACGTCCGATTTTTTATACATAGGATTGAGCTGCCTCCCAACAGGACGAATCCAGGAATGGAAGAAGTGTATAATTCAATTAATCACACAATAAAAACAAAAGAAGAATATAAATGGTATTGTTATACCAAAAAAGTTTAATTGTTATATATTTATAGTAAAAGGTCTTTATACGCATATAACTTGTGTTTAAAATGGAATTTCCAAAAACCCCAAACCTATAAATATGAAGTAACTTTGTGGAGTGAGTCACCGTCTAATACTGTAACCGCTGAGGCTGAGAGAGAGAGAGAGAGAGAGAGAGTGTGTGTGTTACCCAAATCCAAATGGACGCTAAGATCGGAAGCTTCTTCGAATCCATCGGAAACTTCTTCACCGGCGGCGACCATATCCCTTGGTGCGACCGTGAAGTCATCGCTGTAAGCTCCCTTCAACTGAATATCTTTTGATGCCAACAATACATTTGGACTATCAACTTGGTGTTGGAAGAGTTGGTAGTGACTCTCCTTAAAGGAAAAGAACGTAAGTTCGATTCATGGAGTCGTTCAGTTGAGAGACAGCCTAATCCCGTGTATACAAAATTGGACGTCCGTTGTTGTCAAACCAAGGATTAGTCTCATAGCCGCTCTAAAGGGTCGAAGCTGTGGAAACACCCTAATAAACTCACTGGAAAGTCAAAGACCCTAATTATGGTGAGTTTCTTTCGTGGTTGTCGTGACCGTTTCGAACGAAAAAAAACAGTACATTTTGGCTGCATTTCTAGAGATTTATTATTGTCTCCATAATCAATTTCTTTTAAAGCAACACAAACAAGCTTCTCTACTCACTACAACTAATTCCAAAACTGAACATGAAGTTAAAGGAAAATGGTATTTAGTACTAGAGTGGTTTAGTGGCATTATAATTGCACATTTTTCGCACTTTTGTTTGTTATCCATCATGGTTTCCATCTTTTCTTTTAGAGTTGTGCTAAAAGTACTTACGAATATTAGGAAGGAAGAAAAGTAGAAAAGAGAAATAAAATTTCAGGTTGAATAAAAAATAAAAAAAAGCAAGTTATAAAAAAACTCACCAATCAAATTTTAGGTATGAATTTGCATTGGTACCATTTATCATTACTAAAAAAAAAAAAAAGTTACAAAAAACTCACCAATCAAATTTTTGATACAGATTCCTATTCGTACCATTTATCATTTCTCTTTCTTTTAACTTCATTGGATATTGTAAAGAGTGGTATCGTACTATATTAATATAGCATCAGTCCAAGTTAAAACATTACCATAATTTAATAATAACCTAAATAACTCCACAATCACAATACCTGTAATATTTGTCATGAAACAAGTTGGTGAGATCTGAAGAAGAGAGCTCGCTACCTACTGCTTGTGTGCCTCGTTGTCGTCATTCTCCCTTGTGACTAATCTCGCCCGTGTGACTTTCTTAGAGCTGACAAAAGACACGTGAACATTTTTATTTTGGTTAACAAAGCATGTGAACATTGCTAAAACTAAAACCACATCAAGAAATTGTTAGTGATTGTGATAAATATTTCAGAGATTTGTCCCTATGACAAATTGTGGAATTCCATGCATGTGGGTGTGTCGTGATCATTTTAAAGGTGATCCATATTCTGTTATAAAAAAAAAAAAAAAGTGATCCATATCCTCCTTTGTTTTGTACATCTGTTCTAGTTTTGTCGTTGAATTACACGCAATTCCCATCCTGTTTTATTCTGCTACCAAGTAGTAAAGTAGTTATGATACTATGGTATAAAACTATTAAACTAATGAATGATGATGCCTCGATCTCAACATTGACGATTTTTATTTTTATTTTTCGTTCGGTTTTATGCTCTAAGCCTCTAATAAAGTTGCACAGGATATCTTTTGTTTTCTTAAACCACACATAGCATTCAAATGTTACATTGGTTATATTCGGTGTGACCATTAGGCAAGTGTCCAGCGATCAGTTTCTGTTTAGCCTTTTCTTTTTCGCCATTAATTTTTCCTGTCTGCAGCAAGGTGTGTATAAAGCTATAGACACTAGTTAGAAGTTTTACATACACACAAATTTGGGGTTCGGTGAAGCGCCTAAGTGGTCCCAGTATTTTTATCTAACCCAGAATGGCGAAAGCTATTTCGAAAACTTCTACAAAAATAAAAACTGATTTAAAAATAATTTTTTTAAAAAAACTGACTTAAAAATAAATATGAAATAGATAATGAAAACTTTAAAAAATATATCCGAGCAATGTATTTGACCTTTTGAATTCAATTGAAAATTCTTCTCCCATTTGATTGGTCAGTATTCATTAACTATCTACTAGTTATAAGGAAGACCCACAAGTGTCCCTGTTAACTTTATGTAGAGGAATCAAAATAGGTATTGTATTTGTTGAATGTTCAGAACAGCGGTTATGAATGTGATGATATCATGGTGTACGTCAATCAGGAAGGTTATAACTTATAAATAATGCACTGAGCGAGGCAGAACATAATATTAAAGAGCTTGAAAAAAACAGAGAGAGAGAGAGAGAGATGGCACAGCTTTTTGTGAAGCAGGCAAAGCAATATGCATATTCAAGACCAAGTTATCCTCCACAGCTCTTCCAATTTGTTGCTTCCAAGACTCCTTCTCACCAATTCGCTTGGGACGTCGGCACTGGAAGCGGCCAGGCTGCAAAATCTGTTGGTCCTCTTTCCCCTTCGATCTCTTCCTTATTATTATTTTACATATATTCCCCAACTGTTCATTATATTAGCTTTTATTCATTTTTGTGATAAATACGGAAATACTCCTTTCTTTTTAATAAATCAATATGGTTGGGAGTAGAGACCTTATTAAAGGTGGTCAGTCATGTTCCTCGACGTAGATTAATTATTGAAGAGGCTAAAGAATACTTCGCACCTATAAAATAGTAAAAGAAATTGATTTCTTTTTTTTTTTTAATCGAGGGACTAAAATGATGTCAATTTATTAGGAGGACCAATTTAATGTCAAATTCTATTATTTATGGATTAAATTGATGTCTGTTATCTTCCAAAATTCCAAAAACCAAACTAATATCAATCATATCTTTCTTAGAACACGAACATGTGGTAGGTCCGAGTGATAAGGGACTTTAACACCTTAAGCAAGTGGACAAGAGTTTAAATCTTGATTCTTGTGTATGGAAAAAAACCTAGTTGGGAGGAAAAAACCCATCTTTTATGCCAAACATGTTCCTCAATGGAGATTAGTCACTGCTAACGATGGTGGATACTCCATACCTATAATATGGTTACCAAAAAAAATAACTTTCTTAGACTAAAATAATAATTTACTTGAGTATTTTTTTTATTTTATCTTTCCTTTTAAATAATCGATGAAACATATACATCACTCCTTAATTTATTAAATACACTTCAACACCACCTTGCAGTAAAAACTTATTTCTTTTTTATTTTTTAATCATATTGCTTGTAAAACTATTTGACTATAATATTAACTATTTCCATATCACACATATAGTAATATATATTCATTGATGGCTTAAATTTTTTTACACTTAGTATTCATCAAAATCATGCATATTATTGAACAATTTTTTATCTCAAATTCTTGTGGTTCTTACGAAAAATAATTTCAGATAGCTGCAATGTACAAGAATGTCATTGCCACGGATGCTAGTGATAAACAACTTGAATTTGCAGCCAAGCTCCCCAATGTGAGATACCAGCATACCCCTTCAACATTGTCCATGTCCGAGCTTGAACAAAAGGTGGCACCTCAGGGAACCGTTGACCTTGTGACCATTGCCCAAGCCCTCCATTGGTTGGACCTCCCCACCTTCTACGAACAAGTCAAATGGGTTCTCAAGAAACCTCATGGAGTCATTGCTGCTTGGTGTTACAATGTGCCAAGACTTAGTGATGCAGTGGACAAGGTGTTTGATCGGTTCTATGTGGATGATCTGAGTCCTTATTGGGACCCAGCACGAAAATTGGTTGAGGATGATTATAGGAGCATTGATTTTCCATTTCACCCTGTGGATGGTGTTGATCACACAGGACCATTTGAGTTTGTGTCAGAGACTGTGATGGATTTTGATCATTACTTGAGTTACATAAGATCCGGGTCAGCATATCAGACGGCAAAGGAGAAAGAAGTGGAGCTTCTTGGGGAAGATGTCGTTGAGAAATTTAAGCATGCTTGGGGTGAAGATGGACAAAAGGTTGCAAAGTTTCCAATTTATTTGAGAATTGGAAGAGTAGGGAATGCCTGAAAATATATAACTGGTTTCTTTTTGTTCTTACCTCGAGGGAGTTGGGGCAAGTAACATATTTTATCCATTGAATAAATAATTCGGTTTCTATATGATACTATTCGAATCATCGGGTGGGTGAAGTAGAAAGAATGGAGTCTAGAGGTGAAAACAAGGAATATTGTTTCTTAAAAGAGTTTAGCCTCTCTGCTTTTGCTCTGTTATAATGTTGGTTATTACATTTACAAATTTTGTTGTTTTATCCTTTAATGTACCTATCAAGTTTTTCTAATATCATAACTGATTCGTAACTTTTTACAATTTAGTGGAGTTTCTTATTTCTTTAACCAAATGTGGGATACATCTTTAAGCTTTCTATAAGAAAACAAATTTTAGTCCTCCAGATATATAAGATATAGTGGACTAGTGGTTGGTGGCTTGGCATTTTCCTCCTCACTGTTGGGTGAAGTGTAATGTCGACGGGTCGGTTCGACGAGCGGGGAGCAGCACCACTTCTGTTGGTGCTTTCTGTGATGCTTCACGAGCTTGGTTGCAGGGTTTTGCTCGAAATTTTGGGTCATCAAATGTGTTGACCTCAGAGCTTTGGGGCATTTTTACGGTTTTATCCGTGATATCTGGTATGGGAGGACAAGCTGCATAAAGTTTGGATTGAATGTGACTCTGAAGTTGCAGTGGGGCTGGTTAATAAAGGACTATAATATTTTTGTTTTATAGAAACAGTTAAAAAATGTAATAATAACAAAGAATAATGTTGCCTAATGTTTCAGACAATAATTCTCAGTGTTGCCTATTCGAACGTTATCTATTGTTTAAGGTAACATTTTTTTTTTTACATTCTGACCATATTTTTTGCATGATTATTGTTTATACTACTGGAATAGACAATAGTTATCAAACAAGAATTGTTGTCAAAGACATAGATTCTATACCAATAGTTATAAATTGTTGGCTAATATATTTTTAAGTAATATTTTTTATCAGTTGCCTATTCGAATATTACCTACAACAAAAAAAAAAAAAATGTTATAGTGAGAGTGTCCGCGGATGTATCCTTATTCTCCATTGGTATGACTATCTTAGATTTACGTGATCGATGATGGGAGGTTCCTATTTCTCATGGGTTAAGGGAAGGTAACCGTGTTGCTGACTTCTTCGCAAACTAGGCTTACTTGGTTGAGTTGGGTGTACATGTCTGGTCTTCTCCTCCTCCCTAGGGATGTGTTCATTTGTTATTTGATGATTGTTTTTGGTGTCGTGATACCACCTAGTGTAGGCTTGTAGTTTTGTTTGGCCCAGGCCTCCTATTAATAAAAAAAATTACAGTTAACATTAATTTAGTCTCTTAATCATATAAAATGACATATTTTTAAAAAAAAAAATTGATAACAATTCAATCTTTAATTATATTAAAATGAAATTAATTTAATTTCTCAATTCCACAGTTCATATACAAAAAGACGATGTCAATATTACTTTCTATGATTGAGATACTAAATTAATATTTAAATTTTGAAAATCAAAGTGATGATATTTTTATTTTTGGAGAATTAAAATGGAGTTTTAGTCATAAAGGAACATTTGTTATTATAATCAAAATCTTCTAATAATTTTAAAATATATGATTGTATAAGAATATAATTTTATATTAACAGTAATCAACACTATACTATCATTATCCTGATAGAATTATGTTCCATATGATGGTTTAATAATTATGGAAATGTATAATTCTTTGTCTCGGTTTTAAGAAGTGTATAATTCTTTTTTGATTTGGAACCCACCGTAATTAGGATTTTTGACTCTCCAATGGATCCATCAGGATTTCCCATAGCTTCGATCCTTTGGATCAACTGTGGGACTGATCCCCAATTCGATCGCGATGAACGTCCGATTTTTTATACATAGGATTGAGCTGCCTCCCAACAGGACGAATCCAGGAATGGAAGAAGTGTATAATTCAATTAATCACACAAGAAAAACAAAAGAAGAATATAAATGGTATTGTTATACCAAAAAAATTTAGTTGTTATATATTTATAGTAAAAGGTCTTTATACGCATATAACTTGTGTTTAAAATGGAATTTCCAAAAACCCCAAACCTATAAATATGAAGTAACTTTGTTGAGTGAGTCACCGTCTAATACTGTAACAGCTGAGGCTGAGAGAGAGAGAGAGAGAGAGAGAGAGAGTGTGTTACCCAAATCCAAATGGACGCTAAGATCGGAAGCTTCTTCGAATCCATCGGAAACTTCTTCACCGGCGGCGATCATATCCCTTGGTGCGACCATGAAGTCATCGCTGTAAGCTCCCTTCAATTTCCCCTTTCTTTCTTTCTGATCAATCTCAAATCGAACTTTTCTTTCTTTTTTATTTTTTTTTTGTTTTCTGTATTTTAAAACCCTAGTTTTGGGCTCAGAAATTAGAAAATCTCGGGGTTCATATTTGTTATTAAATCGTGATAGGGAATTCAAACATTGATGAAGTAATTGATTCCATTTGTCATTGATTTGTTTGACTTTAACCTTTCTTTCATGAGATGCGTTAAATTGATAGAGTAATGTTAACATAGACTCAGTTTCATTGTTAAATTTATGCTCCGTGACATATCCACCATTGAATTTCATAATATGCATATATTCAATTTAAAATTGCGTTTTGAATGGTAGATATGATACAGGGTTCACCGTGAACCCGATTCTAAATTAACACGACTCAAATTGATATATCAGTAATATATTCGACATTTTTTTTTTTTTTTTGTTATTTGGATGTAGGGAGCCCTTTCATAACCACATTTAAAATAAAATTGCAAGTTGGGAGGAAGTAGTGAAGAAAATTATATTGATTCTTTGGGTGATGAATTATTGCAGTAATGGTAGCTGTGGGGATTGCAAATCCACTGTTTGAATTGTTGCTATATGTTGCTATTGTGTCTCCTGTGATGTACTGGCTTGCATTTGGGTGTGGTTTACTGCTATTTGCTTTTGTTCCTGCAGTCTAAACTATTTTGTGTGTATTGAAGGGCTGTGAGAGAGAAGTTGCCGAGGCTTCTAAAGGTGACTCTGAGGAGCGGCAGAATGAGTGCATAATGAGGTTGTCGTGGGCGCTTGTTCATTCAAGGCAGAAAGAAGATGTGCAGCGTGGGATAGCTATGCTTGAAAGTACTATAACTTACCAAATCATTTTTAGTGCTTTGGGTTACTTTTTCAATTTATTTATATGTCTTTTGTTTATATTGCATTGTGATCATCCAACTAATGTAAAAAGTTGCTTTATATGTTGTTGATATTTACCGTGCAACCTTTGGGCACTAGCCTTTTATGAACACTTAGAGAAATAATTAGATATCTGTTTCTTCAAAAATCAATTGTATGTTTTCAGTTTCTATTCCGATTATGTAGGTACAGTGTGGGTCCGGTGAGAGGGGCTTAAAGGACATTTTATTACTTTTATGCTTTTTATTGATCTGAATGTCTATCTTGCCTATCCTTGCTATTTCATGACATCATTAATGTATTAATCTTAATCATTTGCATTCTCTCACATTTGGCCACTAACTAGGATTTCTGTGCCCATTATGACAAAATGATGTTCAGAGCATAAATCAGTCCGCATGTTCATTATGAGTTGTTTGATTATTCTTACTGCCTGAATGGAGAATTGGAAATTTGCCAAAATAGCATATGCAAGGCAACTATTGACTGGACCTTCAGAATCTCTCTAAAGTTGCCTTGGGGTTGGTATTCTGTGATTATCATGCAAATTTTAATGTAAGATGGTGATTTTACTAAACGCATTTGCAAGGTATCTCTCAAATTTCCTTCAGCTTCTCCTGTCTACTACAAATAAATACCACTAAACATATTATTGTTTCATGGTTTAACCTGCCTTGAGCAATTGAAATCAGATTTTTTTCTATTAAGGCCAGTGTTGTCAAAAAACGGTTATGGCGGCGCCATGGCGGAAATCGGTGGCGGAAATTGCACAAACCGCCATAGGGAGGGCGTGGCGTGGTGGTTTTCGCATGGCGGGGTATGGCGGCCGAATGGCGGTGGCGGTCCATGGTGGAAAAGCGTTCATGGCGGAAAGGCGGGCGAGGCTGGAAAATTTTTGGGGTTTCGCGGGTCTGGGCCGCGCGACCCGACCCGATTCGCAAGTTTTGGGTCTCATCCCTCAATCCCTTTCTTCTTCTCCTATCCCTCAATCCCGTTCTTCTCCGATTGCCGTCCTCCGCGCGCTCCATCCCTCTTCCGTGCCGTCGTCTGCCTTGAGCCACCGTCCCGTGAGTCCCCTTTTCTCCCTCCCTTCTTTTTTGCTGCTGGGCAGCGTTTTGCTCCTTGCTGCAAATTGCAGCAAATGTGTCGATGGGATCAGGGGCTCTGAGCCCCTTCTATTCCTTTATTATTATTTTTATTTTTTATTTTTTTATTTTTCTTTTTTCTTTACTTTTATTTTTATTTTTGATGGTTTGGGCTTAAGCCCATTGTCTTGTTTTTTATTACTTTAGGTTTAGGCTAATGCATTTGAATATTTATTATTTTAAATTTCAAAATCAGCTCTAAACCCAAGCTTCATCAGGTGCTGCTTCATGGGTGTTTTTATCATTTTATTGTCATTTTCATTTTAAGATCTTGAACTTGATTGTAATTAGCCTTGTTAGTAGCCTATGATAAATGAATATGAGACTTATATGATATTTTCTATCAAATTAGTTATGGTTCTTGACATATGTTGTGGCTTGTTTTAGATTTTATATTTTTTCTGCATTTTTTTGTTATGTATATATATATTTATAATATTTTTAAGTTGCCCGCCATGGCATCCGCCATATGGCCGCATCGCCATCCGTCATTTGTATGGCGGATTTTTGGCTTTCCACCATGAACCGCCATCCGCCATCGATAACACTGATTAAGGCAATGCATTTTTAGCGTTTTAAATTTTCCGTTGAAAGAAAAAATGGATAGCGTGAGCTGCTTATGCTGTTGAGTAGAGGCAACTGCCCTTATGGCCAAAGCTCCGTCCTTTCTTTCTATTGTTTTTGTTATATGGCCCTACACAGAGATGTTTGATATTGAAGTATTATGACCTTTATATGCATGGTTAACCTTGTATTTTCTTCATTGTGATTTGCAGCTTCTTTGGGCAATGATAAAAGTCCTTTGCATCAAAGAGAGAAGCTTTATCTTCTGGCTGTTGGATATTACAGGAGTAACGATTATGCTAGGAGTCGGGAGCTCTTGGAACAATGTTTGGAGGTCTGTCTTTCTCACTTGTAGATAGATAGTAGCTAAAAACTCTACTTTTTCTGCTTTTCCTATTCCTAGTTCACCATTTCATATGATGCCTTATGTTTGTTGATTCTGCTGCCCAAAAGCTCTGCATTTGGATTTTGTTTTGCGTCGGTTTGCTCTGCCTAGAAATATTAAGACTCTTTTTTATCCTTATGAGCTATCCATTTTTTCACTTCTGGGTTGGAAGATCTTTTCCTTTTCAACCAGTAGCTAATTTCTTTTCATTTAGTTGATATTTAATCTATTTGTAATTTTCGTTTTTGTCGTATACTATATATATGTTAATTATCATTATATGGGTATTGTCATCATATTAGAAGCGTTTTTTTTATTCAAATTAGTAGTAGGGTTATATGAGTCCTATATTGATCAGTGGATTCAATTTTGATCCACTACTAATGCTATCATACTATTAGTCAAATCTCAGCTAATACAATGAGGTGACACTTTCTTTGAATATTAATAGCTTCAAGAGTTTTACGCTAACAATGGGTCAAATTTAAATTATAGCATAACCACATTAACTATTAAAATTTGGCCGTAATCCCATGTTTGGGACACTGTTTACATCCATGGTCTAACATGAATGGTTCGGTCTCAACTGTTTTTTTCCTCCCTTTTTTTGGACCTTATATTCTTGTAGATTGCACCTGATTGGAGGCAGGCACAGACCCTCAAGAAAGTAGTCGAAGATCGAGTTGCTAAAGGTAATATCTTGCTTGTTTTTGAGCTTTCAGCCTTTTACCATAGCATAGCATTAACTAATTTGCAAATGTCGTGCATTTTGATGCAGATGGTGTTATAGGAATCGGCATCACTGCAACAGCTGTGGGACTTATAGTTGGTGGCATTGCTGCGGCTTTGGCCAGGAAGAATTGAGTCCTATCAACTTGCTTGCTTATTTATCCTCTTGTTTATTTTGTTTTCTTCTGGAAACTTGTTAAAGTCAACGGAAAATAAACCTCTGTTGATAACTACAGCTTGACTTTTTAATTTTGTTAAAAGGAGCATTTTTACTAAAGAGCTAGATTCCAAATTTCCATGGTCGAATGTGTTAGGAACCCAAGAAAGAGAACTGAGAAGTTCACAGAAAATAGAGAAGGCAGAACAACTTTATTATCGACTGAAAATGAAAAGAATAAGGAGAAAGAATTCTGCTCAGAGGATTGCTCCTTCAACACATACAAAGGCTTTCCTTCTTCACAACTGAGCAGCACCTCTGTTTACAACCTCATAAATCCAAAGAATGTTTCCTCCTCCTATACAGTTTTGCCTATTTAACTATCAATCCCTCTATCTAACTACCAGCCTAACTAACTTAATCTTATTGGGCCTAAGTGCCTAACAATACCTTGTCCTCAAGGATGAAAGTTCCTCTATTTTTTCTGTCTTCTTCAACTGGGAGATGGGAATTTGCTTGAGGACCAAATAGGGGCTAATTCCTATTGCAATGTTTTTTCTCGTAAGTTTGTGCTTGGCTCATTAGATCAAGAAATAAGCTCAGTTGGTAGACTTTTAATATCACCCCTCCTTCTTCATGAACCCACATACAAAGGAAAATTTGAGCTTGACCCATTAGGCCCAAAAACTGACCTAATTTCCATAATTTAAGTTCTGACTGTGTGCCATCCTTTTAATGAAGAGTGCTTCTGGCTTGGGGTTGCCATGCAGCCAAACTCACCGTCAGAGACATATCATTGGCCGTCGTGCGAAGACCCCAATCTGTTGGTTCCAATGGAGGCAGTGGGTTGACTGGACTCCTCAAAATCGTCCTCCATCTCCAACTTTACATTGTACCATGTTATAGCCACGGTGCCAGTGGTTTTTGTTTGTGTAATGAATTTTCTACCCTTTTCTTGACTTCACCCAACTCCATTTGCGAATCTAGGTCCCAAGGTTTTGGTGTGGGTTTCTGGACTCCATTTACCTCCATGGGTGAATCTAGGTCCTGTGGGTTCAACTGTGATTTCCGTTTCTTCTCTTTTGTTGTCATACCAGTCAGAACTGAGTTTTGGATATCGTCAACCATCGTTACCTCTCCACCTTCATTTTCCGCTTCAATATTCTCTACAATTGGGTCATGCTTTGAGTTCATCTCCATAATTGGTTCTTTCAACCCCTCCTCGAAAGGCTTCGCATGGTGCACCTTGAGGAATTCCCCCATCTTAGAGACCCATTTTGAAGGATTGTTGCCATCGAATTTAGGCAATTCAACCTTCTATATCCCAGAATGAAGTTCTTTCCTGCCTAACTTTGAATTCTCTCCATCGGAAATTTCTTAGTGTTGACATGGGCCGCCCTTTCTTCCTCACAAACGAGTCCTTGCATCTTCAGCAATCAACACAACATCCACTTCAATTCCATCAGCATTCTTCTTGACCACAGAAATGGTGTAACCCAATGAATAATATTGTGATCTAAACCGTTGACCATCGTCGTTAAGAACTGCACTGAATACTCCTCAGCCAAGAAAGAGAATTGAGAAATTGATAGAAAATAGAGAAGGAAGAAAAACCTCATTACTTGAGTGATTTACCTTGAGCTATAAATTACAGTTATAGATATGTTAAATTTACAAGAAAGATAATGTTAGGAAACATAGAGCCAGCAGAAGAAGACAAGAAATAGTTTAGAGAAAAGTGAAAAGTGTATTAATTGGAATGAGTAAAAATGATGCAATGTGATACAATGAGTGTATGGTAGCCTTATATACCACATAGGTTAGTTCACAACTTCTAACTAATCTCTAACTAATTGGAATTGTATCTAACTAACTCTAATACCTTCTTGCAAGCTGGATGTGTTGATTAAACTACCAGCTTGGGATTAGTAACATAATCAAAGAAATACTATACAACTGGCTTAATGAAAAGAAGGACAAAAGTAGAAGTCGTGATCACATCTACCGCTCCTATTCTTGAAACATAGCTTCATCATTCAAAGAGAAAACCATTTAGAGAAGGTTGTGGATTCAAAGAAAGGGAACCATATCTAAATGAGCGAATCTCAGGACAGCGAGACATTAGTAGCAAAAAAAATTTAGACGAGATGAAGCAACTTTCTCGAGAAAGTGAAAAAGGAAAGGAAAGAAAACAAAGGAAGGAAAATAACGTGTTTAGAAGGTGAGAAAAAAAAGAGAAGGAAAAAGGAAAATGCAGTGGAAAACTCTTTATGGTGGATACCATGGGAGCTCTGATATCATGTTAGGGAACATGACAGAGCCATAAAAGAAGACAAGAAGAAATAATTGAGAGAAAAGTGAAAAATGTACTGATTGGAATGAGTAAAAATCATACAATGTGATACAATGAGTGTATGGTAACCTTATATACTACATAGGCTAGTTAGCAACTTCTAACTAATCTATAACTAATTGGACTTGTATCTGACCAACTCTAATATATATTTTCATATAGATATTTGTAAAATGAGTTTTGTTTTTTTGGTTTTTACAAGGCCTATGACCCATTTTATGGACCTAATGTTAGGGCCTCTTAATGAAGCATAAGGGACACGATGAGGGATAGGGTGAAGAAAAGTGAGAAAGAGCATATGTAGATATCATTTTGCATTAGTGCGTGTTTGGTGGAGCTTTCGACCTGATGTGGACGTGACTTTTTAGAAGCTATTAAGTTGTAGCTTCCACGGTAAAAACACAAAAAAAAAATAACAATAGTTTCATCATAGAATTGATTGTGGGAGTATGGACGTGAAACCAAACACAATATTACTCTCTGTGCATGTTTCAAGTTCTTACCTACTAAGCTATTAACACATGACAATGAGTTTAAGTTGATATGTCATGCAAGTATTGTAAAAGTAAAACACAACTAATGTAGGGTGCTAGATATCAAAAACATCATCACCATATGATCTTCATTGCTCGTTATTTCTCTCTAGATGAATGATGTGCATTCTTATGCTTCCGTGCATTCTCAAGATTTAATGTACAAGATGAAAATGAAAGAGACAAAAGTCCTTTTTTTGTCTTTCAAGATATCTCCACATCTTTTGCGGTATGAAAATGGTATCTTTGTACATACATGAAGCAATACAATTAAACACTCCACATCTTTGCTCGTTAATTCTCTCGAGATGAATGATGTGCGTAAGTGCATTCTCGTGCGGTGAATTCTCAAGATTTAACGTACAACATGAAAAAGAAAGAGGCAAAAGTCCATTTTTTTTTGGGTTTTTCAAGCTATCTCCACATCTTTTGGGTATAAAAATGGTCACTTTATACATGAAGCAATACAATTAAATCCTCGTAAATAATGTCACGACTCAAACCTTTGTTTGCTTTAAGAGGACAATTGTCAGTAGACAAAAAACTGATTTGTAAAACCTAAATCTTGCTAATTAGTAGACAAAAGCCTTATCCATAAGCTAATTAACAAGATTTAGGTTTTCAATTATTACATTTCACTCTCATATTTAGCCATTGACCCATTAACGTTCAGCTTTGATGCCCATGTCGTTCGACCTACGATCTCCAATAGAATTAGACCATATCGAGTTTATTAGCGTAAACTTCTAATATGGGTTGAGGCAATGGAAGAGAAGGGGAGTCGTCAACAACGTCAAGCATCAGAATTGCACACTAAGCTGTTAGGTCTGGCTTACATGCTACTTACAATTTATTCACATGTGATGCACAACCTGCTGACATGGATGAGTAATGCTTCTAATAAATAAAAGTTAAATTATACTTTTGGTCCCTATACATATACACTAGTTTTCAACTTGGTTCCTATACATAAAAAAATTCAATTCAATCCCTATACAATATACAATTATTTTCAATTTAATCCTTACCGTTTATTGTTGTAACAACGTTTGTTGAAGTTAAAATATAAGAGCCAAATTAAAAGTAATTATCACAAATAAGGACCAAAGTGAAAATAATAATCACGTAGAAGGATCAAAATGAACCAAAAAAGTATATTTTTGGTCCATATATATGTGAATCATTTTCAATTTGATCCCTATACTTTGATTCTAACAAACAATGTTACAACAATAATCACGTCGATGACCAAATTGAAAATAATTATACATATAGAGACTGAATTGAAATTTTTTTTACATATAGGAATCAAGTTGAAAACAAATATCATGTATCGGGATCAAAAGTATAGTTTAACCATAAATAAATAAATAAGAACCACTTGAATGTAGAGGCAGTCACATCTGCAAGTAGTGCAGTTTGTTACCAAAAAAAGGTTTGTAAATAGAATTGTTCAATGCGGATTTGTTCTCCAAGGGTTTAAGAGAAAGGAATCCACAACACCAAACTTAAAGAAACGGAACACTAGGATTGGCTATCTGGGGGTTCTAATGATACAACTATAATGATAGACTTCTTAAGCATGATACACCAGCTGAGATCTACGAATTCAAGCAGCACAATACAGAAAGCATCACCAAACACATCGATATGTGACATGCATTTGGGTGATTTCACCACTGTAGGTAACTTTGACTACTTGCCCCCTCTCAAGTCCATAATATCGTACAATTGAATCTGTCTGTAGCATGCGAGGAAGCTGAGAACAGTAAAACTTATATAAGAATACAAGTGTTGGAATAAGAACTATAATGCTAAAATTTAAGATTAATGGAAGAGTTATAATATAATATGGAACACGAGTTATAATAATATGTATATATGTAATAACAGAATAAGAACAAAATCTCAGCATTTCACATGGCTACTGTAAGATCTAATTCAGTAATCAACCGGCGACAAATCAAAGCAACACTGGAATAGTCTTAAGCACATAATTTTAATTTTTAACTAGCGTGCTTCCATGTGTAAAACTTATACTTTTTGGCTTTATAGCATTTCAAATTTCCAAATCATATTGAACGGTGAATGGTGTGCCTATGATAAATAGTTAACTACCATGATTAAGCATTTATTATACTTACAGCTTATTTAAGTAAACACAGCCAAGTAGTACATAACTGGACAAATTCTTGCATCAATTATCAAACAATAAAAGTTCGAGTTATGAAATTTAACCCGAAATAAATTGCTGCTGCTGATACCCAACAAAAACCGTTTTCTTTGAGTAACTTCAAAATGCAACTTCCTTTTGTCTAGTGTCTACCCAAGATCCAAAAATCTCAACACAACAATCTTTAGGAGTTCATTGTAGATGCACCATAGAAAACTAAATAACTTAAATAAAAGTGATAATGTACTGCTTTATGGATAAAAAGTGACAGCGAAATCCATCACCAGAGTATAAACAACTCAAAGGACTTCAACCCAAGATACTTCTTTGAGGCTTATCCCAAGTTATATCTACTGACCTGCTTTTCTTCTAAATTGTACTTCTTCAAGAGATTTTGTTTCTGTCGTTCAGTCAGCACTTCATGCTTTGGCTTCAATACATGCTTTGTAATATTAACAAGCAAGTCTGTTATCTGAACAGTAGGGAGAAAACGTTTCCATGAGTTGATGGAAATGAAACTGATAAGTTTTGTCAGCAGGATAACAAAACCAGTCAACAAGTTTCATGTTGAAGAAAACAAAAAAAATTACAGACACACCATCTGCGATGTAGGGATTATCAAGTTATAAAGTAAACAGCAAAGTTGTAGGGATCACATGTACTTAGTGGTTCATCATTGAAGCAAAGCCGGATACAAAGTCAAGCCACTTAGAATGAGATGATCCCATAGTTACTTACAATTTGTAAACATCTCAAAACTTGATGTTGTCTTTATCAACAATTTCATGCCAAATTTTTCTTCCTTGACAAGCTCCCAGTTTCCACATGGCAGAATGTCATATATACTTGAAGATTGATCAATAGGGATTTCAGTATATTGCTCTAGCAAAAACTGTTACATCAACACTTCTTGTTGAAACGTACATCCACACTTTTACGATGTCAGTACCAATTGACCTTAAGGTCAAATAAGTGACTTTTCTCTTACAAGGATGGGATTTTCAAATTTCAAATGGTGAACATTGTATCACTTTTTATGCCATATAATGATTGTCTGTCTCCTACTAATGAACTGATGAATGGAATCCTCTGGCAGTTTTCAAGATTCTATCTGCTTTCAACTAGCCAAGTAATCCTCAGCAGATCTTCCAACTTTCTAACCATTCTTAGAACGTTTTCCAATTTCAAAGAGTATGGGTAATCATTTCAACTTTTTATCTCTTCCACGTTAGAACAATTCCATGCTAACTCAACTTCTTTATTCTTTACCAATTAAATAGTGTACTTACTATTTTTTTGTTATATTTTAGTGCAACTATAGGCTCACACTCTAAGATGAACTCACTCCTATTTATCAAACTTCACTACCTGGGCTTCCTTCAAAAATTAAAAATCGGTGCAAACTGATCATTTTAGAAATACAACATGCAATATCATTGAGCTCCTGTGTTGGGTCTCAGTCCAATCCTTACACATACAGGCTACAGCAAAAAGCAAACAAAACTAAAAGATAAGTAACTACGGTTTCATCTCCCGCTGAGACCAAATTGGTGAAACACAAGCAAAAGAGAAGGTTCATATTCAGCTACATGTTAGGTTACTTTGATAGACAAATGAAATATCTCACATGGTCATGAATCAACAAATGCATACGGGTGGGTGTCCAATTGACAGCATTTAGGTAATTGGTATATCAAACATATAAAATTGAAGGGGGAAAAGTATAGAACCGAAAAACATCCCCAGCAAAATGCAAATCAAACAAAACCAATCTCTAGAAAACTTAATAGCTTTGACATACAAACCTGGAATATTTCAACCTTGAATGAGAACATGTTTACTGCTTTCAAAGCCTGGCTTGTAATTTGATTCTGCACTATCAGTATCAGCCCAGTTAAAGTGTCTCTGTTAACAATCTGTCCTGCAACATTCCGGATCACATTAACTTTGACAGCACCTGGCCCACAGAAAATGACTAAAACCTGCAATACAGGATAATTAAGGATTCTATATTATAAATTTTCAACAACAGTAAACCTCAGGAAAGAGAACTACAATGTCAGACGAGCTATGATGCATGGATACTTCAAAGTTGGTGACGTATCCATATCATACTGGTATACCGATACTTGTACGATACTGCTGCATTCATTTTTTTTACATATCTATATTTTTTTAATACCGATTTCCCTCAAAGTATTGTTACTAGAAAAATCTGAAATATAGATTCAAGCCCCTTTCTCACTATTTACTTCCCTCAAAGCATGTTTTCACTCTTGCATTCTTGTCCTCCTCAAATTCATCCATCCTAGAGAATAACAGACTTTTATCCTCACCAAATGAGTTAGAGAAAACATGGGACTCATGTTAGGGTAATCATCACAAGTGGACAGATTCAATTTTTATCCTTTTTACATATACAAATATAAATACTTTTTTGGTTTGATTAATCTGTAGGTCCTAAACTATTTAAGAATTTTCAAATAGTTTGCTATACTTTAAAGGTTTGTAATTGGATCTCCAAACATATAAAAATTTGTAATTGAGTCTCACATACACATCTCTGTTAGGGTTATACTAGGCTTCCCAAAAAGTATTGAGACCGATTTGAATTCTACCAAAAAGTTCAGGGACCCCAAATGCACGAGTGGATAGGACACTTAAAGGAACCCTAATGGAGATATGCACAAAGGATTCAATTACAATTTTTTTAAAGGTTAAGTGACCCAATTACAGATTAATTACACCTATTTTTTTTTTTTTTCATATATTTTGTCATACCAGTATCTTAATTCTTTAAAGCATTGTATCCGTATTTGTACAACATAGCAGAAACAGAAGATAAGATCACACCAGTCAGGTCTCCATGAATTAATCTCATTTCAAGTTAAATAAAAATTTCAATGTAAAAATAAAGACCCCATTTTAGCTTTAGGTTTTAGACACAAAGATATCCATCCATGCATTGCAACAACGGATAGTAGAAACATAGAAAATTAGAGTTACCCTTTTGGAAGAATCAGAATGATGAGTGGCGGAGAAACGGAGGCGATCAACGTCAGGTGATTGGCCGTGAAGGGCTCTGAATTCAGGAAGAGAGATTTCGATTTCAGAAGAAGGAATGGAGTAACCTCTGTCTTTAAGCATCTCAAGTGTTGTTTTTCGAGACAAATAGTATCTGTGACTGTCTATGCTCCCATCATCCATGTAACTGCTCAAGCACCCATTCACTTCTTCCTCCATTCTCTCCCTCTCTTCACCATTTTCCTCCATCCTAACTCTTCGCCTCTCTAACTCTGAAACTGTGTTGCACCTTTTACCTATCACCTCTTCAATCAACACCCGCACACAGACACACACATATATATATATATATATATATATATATATATATATATATATGACATATTTTATTATTATGGAAATGGAAATATTAATCACGCATTATTTGCTTAGGTTAGGGTAATTTCGACTATTGTAGCAAGATTTTCTTTAACATTTTTTTTTAACATATATTTTTATTATTGGTTAAAATTCATATGGATCCCACTAATTTATGTGGATCCCACTTGAATTTTATAAGGCTCATATGAATTTCAATCAATAAAAAAAATATATATTAATAAAGAAGTATTAGAAAATATATTGCTAATACTTTTCTTTCCCTTATTTCACATTTGCACAAGGAATTAATTAAAATGGTTTAATTGATATACATTGTGAAAGTAAAGATTTTGGCCACATACAACCAATCAGAAATTCATATAAAGTAAAGTATTTGATTCTTATCCTAACTGCCTTAAAAATCACACACATCATGATTTATAATTGATTGTCAGTATAAAAAATTTAACATTAACAATATATAACAATTAAACTCTTTTATAAGTATTATCTTAAAATTGACATACAAAGTGGTATCTAATAGATTTACGGTGTAAACAAATTTACGATAGACAATATTATTAAAATTAAACTTTTTGTGTTTCCCAAAAAAAAAAATAAACTTCTTGTTTTTATATAATATATTTAAATAATATTTGAGATTATAATTCATATTTATATAATTTTTTTACTCTATTTCGAAACCTGTGATATTTCAATATTCACTCAGATTGATATAAACGTATGTCATAATTATAAAAAAAAAAAAAAAGATTGATATAAACATAATGTTGTCTTAATGATTTCTAAAATGTTAAAACAAATCTCTCAATGACAAAAATCAAGTAAATTGAAAGGTAAAAAAAACTAATTAAGTGGCAAAATGAATGTAAATAGATACACTTACATATATTACCTCACGTCTATAACATTGCTTATTGATATGAGTAACACCATGTTCACTTGCGTTTAACCAAGTGTTAACACCAAAAATTGTTGATAACCGATTAGCTGATAAGATGTGTTAGTTGACCAAAGATTTGCTGATTAATTCAGTTGAGAGTATGAATAGCCGATGCAATTGGTTAGTTGATATAGGCTTTAAGTGCATCAATTGGGCCTTATTAACAATGGATATGTGGGCCAATTGTTTGATAGGATGATAAATAGAAGTAGCCCAATATGGTCTACCGAATTTAGCTGGGAAGAATTTGTTGAAGCAGATTCGATTGAACATAATTGATTACTAGACTTGGAGCACGCTATTGGGCCTTAACGAGCTCGCATTATTAATTAATGATTAGAAGGGTGTATAAGGGCTTTAATTAGTTTCATGGACAAGAATCATGAAGAGCTGACCAAGTCAAAAATGAGTGTTAGTCGTGTAACCACTTTCCTAGAATTATAGGATGGAATTGAAGGTGGTTTTGTAGAGATAAATTGAAGATAGAAGTTGATCACATGGAGTCCCCGGTGGTTAGTGAAGTTGAGCAAGTCAAGAACATGCATGAAGATTCAATCCCTTAAAAATAGGGACATGAAGAACGTGGTTAGCCGATGGAATAGTTAGTTGAGATAATGGGTTTTTGGTTCATAATTTAGTTGACTGGGTAGTTACTTAAGTTATTCTTGTTGGTCATGATGTAAAAACGGTTATAGAACTCATAAACGTGGCAGATAGAGGTAGCTAAGTAGTTGATGCCTATAAATACAAATTATGCAGCTTAGTTTTAGACACAATCAATCAATCATACAACTTATCTTTTATGCATTTTCTTTACTTTGCTTTACTTTTCATGCAAACTTAGTTTTCTTAATTCAACCTTCAATGCTAAGCGCTTTCTGGTGTAGCCTAGGATTACCCATCCAACCAAATCCTCATGCTCCCTTACTTATCCAACCACCTTCACTTTGCCAATTTCAACAACATCATCCATTTGAAACAATTTGTCTAGTGCATATCATCCGTTTCAGCATGTTCTTTATTGTTGTGAACTCAATAGGCTTCTCCCTAAACTAACATTTTGTGGCAAAGAAATGCTCCCACTGCACCTTTGGCTATCTATTCAGTGATGGGAGAAAGTGAAGTTATATAGGTTTAATGAACTTTTTAGTCCCTACAGAGTGGACGAGTTTTGGTTTTGGTCCCTACAACTTTTTTTCGTTGGTTTCGGTCCCTATAAGTTTCAGAATTTTGGTTTTAGTCCCTGTCGTTAGTGTCCATCTGTCAAGTGCTGATGTGGCTAACAGTGCGCCACGTTAGCACTGCCATGTAAGCTAATTTAATAATTTTTAATGTCACATAGGATTAAATTTAATGACGTTTTTAGTCCTTGCAAAGTGTACGAGTTTTGGTTTCGGTCCTTAAACTTTTTTTCATTGGTTTTGATTCCTGAAAGTTATAGAACTTTGGTTTTAGTCCCTGAAAGTTTCAGAACTTTGGTTTTAGTCTTTGTCGTTAGTGTTCATCCGTTAAGTTCTATCATTGCTAATGGTACGCCACGTCAGCGCAACCATGTTTGGTGATGAATTTCGGAAAAATAATTCCACTTACCTTCCAATTATGGTAAGTCTAAAATTGTCTGTTCAGATTCTTCTTGATCTTAGGATGTCATTAGCTTCAACCTATCTCCACAATCACAAACCCTATCATGGTATTGGAGATTGAAGTAAATGACTCGGGGTCTTCTAATCAAGTTGGCTTATCGGGTAATAAAAATAAATTATTTTAATAACTGTAATAAATAATAATAATAATAATAATAATAATAATAATAATAATAATTATAAATTAGAAAAAATAAATGATTTTCCTACATGACATCCGACAGTACTTTAAAATATAAAAAAATTAATACACATGGACTAACAACAAGGACTAAAACCAAAGTTCTAGAACTTTTAGGGATCAAGACCAATGAAAACAAGTTTAGGGACCAAAACCAAAATTCGTGCACTTTGCAGGGACTAAACACTCCATTATATCTATTCCTACGTGACATTAAAAATTATTAAATTAGCCTGCGTGACATTGCTGACGTGGCGCACCATTAGTCACGTCAGCACTTAACAGATGGACACCAACAACAAGGACTAAAACCAAAATTCTTGAACTTATAAGGACCGAAACCAACGAAAAAAATTTGTAGGGACCAAAATCAAAACTCGTCCACTTTGTAGGAACTAAAAAGTTTATTAAACCTATAATATATATTCATTATTTGAGAAATAGGCGTGTAGTTTCTTTTTTTTTTTTTTTTGGTATTGATGTGATAGGTGCGAAGTATCCACCATCGTTAGCAGTGACTAATCTCCGTCGGGGAACCTGAAGGCACAAGGTGGGTAGTCCCTTCCCAACCAGATTTTTTCCATTCACAAGAGCTAGGAATCGAACCCCTGATCACTTGCTGAAGGGACCCAAGCCCTTATTACTTGAACCAACCTAAGTTGGTAATAGGCTTGTAGTTTCATGATTACAAATTGCAACTTATATATTAAAAAAATAGTAAATCATGGTTGGGAATCACAACTTACTACTAAAAAGTTTAGCCGTGATTGGCAACCATGACTTACTTCAAAATCAAAAAATAAATCATAGTTGGACCATTTCTCAAAGTCGCACCATTTGGGGAATTTATTCAAAACTTACACCATATATATAAATAAAAAATAAACTTACACCACCAAGGTTAAAAAGTCCACCTCGAGAACAGGGGGATGGTGCTTGAGTTACCGTCTTTTACTATTTGGTAACTTAGGTAGTTGGATGGGTGAATTAAATCTATAAGAGAAAGACAAGTGAGCATAGCAAAAACAACATAAAGTAACTGGTCACTAACAAAATTATCAGCATAGAACACATGACTAGGAGTTTGGAAACCTGGAGGACTCACCTTTAGAAGTGAATGACCAGATTGCACCAGATTTGTATTTGCTCTACTCAATACATCTTTAGCAATGCAGAAATGGAGATGAGAAAGCGAATCTCCTTGTCTCACACCTCTTTTGCAATTGAAATAGCCAACAAAATGTCCATTAATGGAAATGGATAACTTGACTGATTGCAAGGTAACTTTTATCTAATTGCAGAAGGTACTGTGAAAGTCAAAAGAACCCAAATCCTGAAAAAGGAAACTCCAATCAATTGTTTCAAAAGCTTTTTTGATATCAATTTTAAGAGCTATGTTTCCACCAATTGCAAATACTTTCTTGTCCATCATGTCGATTGCTTCAGAAGTAATACATATGCAATCATTAATGTGTCTTCCCTTAATAAATCCTCTTTAATTTTCAGAAAGGATTTTAGGGGCAATAAGAGCTAGTCTATCAGCCAACACCATTGAAATGATTTTAAACTGATAGTTTGCTAGGGCAATTGGTCTATAATTCTCTATATTATCTGCCCCATGGAACTTTGGTATAAGGACAACGAAGTTAGAGTTCAAATTGGGAAGTAACCAACCTTGAGTTAAATACTGAACAACATAATTGAAGACATCATCTGCAATGATTTCCCAATGATTCTGATAAAAGCTACCATCAAAACCATATGGCCCTGGAGCACCATTACTATTCATGGAGAAGACAACACTTTTAACCTCTTCTCTGGTTGGTACATTAGTCAACATAATATTGTCCGCATCAGAGACTATGCAAGTGACAGAAGAAGCAATTAAATCATTACTGGAACAATTGTTTTCAGTGGCAAATAAAGAAGAATAGTATTGCAAAGCATGATTTTCAATGTTCTCTTGCTTATCAAGTACACCATCTGCATTGAGAATTGACATTTGTTTAGATGCATTTCGGATTTTGGTAACCTTATGAAAAAATGCAATGTTTCTGTCACCAAACTTGTGCCAATTGATTCTGGATTTCTCCCTCCAAAATCCTTCCTCAAAATATAATGCTTTTTCAAACTCTGAGGACAAGAGATAAGATCAAGCGGTTTGGGAAATGTATTTAAATAGAGTAGAAAGTTCTTCACCATAATGCTCAATTTCCCAAACATCTTTTTCAAAATCCATGTTTACTATGATCTCCTTAAACAATTTCCTAACTTTCACCCTTGAGAACAAGGGTGTTTTCAAAGGGAAGGGTATTGCTGCAGTATTGGCATACTGTGAACAATTATCATATAAGCTTCACTTTACAATTTTACCATGCTTTATGTTTTTATCTTAAGAATTATTTGTGAACACATTCTGCTTCCAAGCTGATGTGACATAGAGTAGTGCTTTACTGTTAAAATATTCCTTTTGCATGTTTGGAAAATGATTGTAGATACCTTGCATACTTATAGGCCAAGTGGCAAATGAAAAGTATTATCTCATCATTCAACAAAATTATTCTCTCACCTCTAACAATTCTCTGCAACTCTTCTCTCTGTTCTCTACACCCAACACCATTCTTCCATTGGAGCTCCTGCTTAATTAGAGCTTAGGATTTTTACCGGATTCCTCCCTAAAAATCCAACTATCACAGAAATTGCCACCAACTTCATTCTAAGGTCTTGCCACTAAACTATATTGATTCTCAAATATTGAGTTCACCAATCCATTGGAAAAGTTTTATTATGAGATTTCTGAAGTATCTAAATTTGATGGGTTGCGAAACTAATTCTCCTTGGGAAAATAGTAGATGGAGACACAATGTGTCTTGCAATACCTGACAATACATGCATATATTGTTCAAGAACGTTTAACCTAAAACCTGTGTATGAGCATCTTGAAGTTGAATATCGTGAACAAAACCATATTGATTCAAAGGATATGGAAAACTTTCAAGGATGTTTGTATTTGCACGGACAAAATCAAGTTTGATGGAGTTCAAATTCTAACTATGGTTTAAGAGAACTTTTAACTAGAGAAAGTTCGAGCATAGGTGCACAAGCAACAATCCCCAAACAAAGAGCTACTCCTTTTCAAGTAAATGCCAATAATAATGTGAATCTAGGGCAGTCTGCTGCTAGAACTAGGGATGATGCTTTTGATGTACGACACTTAAGTGAAGCTAGACAAACCGAAAGGTTTCAACGTAATATCAAAATCTTGATGACAACATGTTATTGTGAGGCGATACAAAAGCTTGTGAATTGATATTACTTTGAAAGCTTTCAATTTCTCTAGCTTCACTTAAGTGTTGCACATCATAAGCAACATCTCTAGTTCCAGCCTCAAATTGTCCTGAATGCACATTGTTATTAGCATTCAATTGAAAAGAAGTAGCTCTCTGTTTGGGGACTCTAGCTTATGCATCTATGCTTGAACTTTCTCCAGTTAAAAATTCTCTTAAGCCATAGTCAGGATTCGAACTCCAACAAGCTTGAGTTTGTCCAATGCAAATACCACTATCCTAGGAAATTTTCGATATCCTTCGAATCAATATGGTTTTGTTCCTAGTATTGAACTTACAGATACTCATGCATGAAGTTTGTTGGTTAAACATCCAAGAACAAAATATGCATGTATTGTTAGGTACTGCAAGCCACATTGTGTCTCCTTCTATTGCTATCCCAAGGAAAATAATTAGTCTAAACCCAACAAATTTATGTACTTAAGAAAACTCACAAGAAAAATTTTCTAATGGATTGGTGAACTCAATATTTGAGAATCGACATAGATCGGTGACAAGACCTAAGAATCAAGCTGGTGGCTAATCCCCACCTTGTTCTTCCACAACATATCTTGCTACTTCACTACTGTTAGTTGCAGTCAAAGTAAAAGAATTGCTACCACTTTGATTTTGTTGTCCATCCGAATGTAGGGATAAACCTGATGACATATTTTGATTGTCGTAATGATGGTTTCCTGCATGTCCTGCACCCGAGTATGTGTCATAATAAGGTATAATAATATAACTACAATAATTGCATGGAATGATATCATTACCACAACTCCTTTGATAATGAACAAGAGTTTGTCGTGGCTTTGAACGACAATTGCAATAATAGCATGTTGTGGTTTTGAATCACAACATTGCAAAATAAATAAATAAGTCGTGGCATTGAACCACGACTTTGTAAAAAAAAATTGTATGTTGTGATTTTGGACCACGACTTTGAGCAAACATAAAAAAAAAAAAAAATGTAAGTCATGTTTTAGAAAATATGACTTACATATTTTAAAAAAAAATTAGTACTAATAAAAAGTTGTCACGGTTACTTCAAAAATCAGAAAGTAAGTCGTGGTTGGCAACCACAACTTTTTCAATGTTATGTGATTCTAAGAATCAATTGAAAACTTACACCATATAGGTAAATAAAAATGAACTTACGAGGTAAAAAACCCTCCTCGAGAACGGGAGGGTGCTTGAAAGTTTCGTACCACCGTTTTTGGCGAACAAATTCTGAACTTATCGAAGAGCAATCTTTTTATCATCTATTCTACACTTAGGTTCTTAATTTTATATAATCAACAAATTTAAGTTTCTCAAATATATTTTGAGGATCTTTGGGTGAATCTATTAATTTGTTTATGGGTTCTAAGGTCGAATATCTTTAGGGTTCGCATCTATCACCCACTAGTGTTTTGCACCCAAATCAACCACAAATCTCACACAAATTAGTTAGTACACATAGTAACCACAATCCACTTGAATTTGTTCGGTATTCAAAGCTAAAATATAAAATACAATTAAATGAAAATTTAAAATAGCACATGCTTGAGTCTATAGATTTGATGCCATAAAGATGAGAGAACCCCAAATAATAAACATAATTTAATTAAGGCAACAAATAAAAAATGTACCATAACTCATAATTAGAAGAATAAATTAACAAACAAGGAAAATGAGCCATCAACATACCCGATTTCATCTTAGGTATAAAAAACGAGTTGTGGTTGTCGCAACTGGCACACTCAACATCATAGCAATTCACACACCTCATACTACTTCCACATATTGTGAGGGATGAAATGAGAGGACTAAGAGGTACATCCATCAGTGACTCGGGATGACGACAAAGCAATAGAGGTTGTGATTGTGTGGAGGAGGCTAGGGCATGAAGGGAAAAATGTTTGATTTGATTTTGATTTCTGATCTGTGAAGCGAGCAACCAACAAAGGAAGTATATATATGAAGTGAGTTAACAAACGACATCACTTTGCCGTTGGATAAGTGAGTTGGGCCAACGGGTTAAAATTTTCAACCTTACTACCTGAACCAATTGCTACTTGGTTTAATCGGGTTCTTACCAACCAACCTTAAAATTATAAATTTGGTTAGGTTGGGTTTCATCGATAAAATTAAAAACCGTGCTCAGAGTTTAGATTTGAAAAATGGCTCAAGCTCATTTAATTTGTGTTTGAATGAACTTATTATGTATTTAAAGAAGTTTATTATTAAAATCATACAACTTAAAACAAAAGCTATTTTTAATTTATTCAAATATGTACTTGATATAAAGCTTGAGCTAAGCGAAAGTGAGGAAAAATCAGTTTTCCTCTATTTGGAAAGGAAGGAAAACCAAGGGAATGGAAAATAACGGTGGACCCACTTCAAATTTTTCCTTCTACTTTTGGGAGGAAAACACTGAAATGAAGGGAAACATCATTGTTTTGGGCGAAATGAATTAACAAACGATGTCACTTTGCCATCGGATCAACGAGTTAGGTCAACGAGTTAAAATTTTCAACCTACCACCTGAACCAATTACTAGCTGGTTTAATCGAGTTCTAACTAGGTTAACCCCAGCCAACCTTAAAAGTCTAAATTTGGTTAGTCGCTTTTCTTCGATAAAATAAAAAAAATGCTCAGAGTTTATAATTGAAAAGCGGATCAAACTCATTTAATTTGTTTTTTGATGAACTTATTTGGTAATCAAAAGAGTTTATAACTAAAAGCTTATATTCTTTTTAAAAAAAACTATTTTTATGAAAAAATTAATCTAATTAAATTATGCACTTGAAATAGGGATGAAAATCTTCTGTCTCATTCACTGTCCCCCACCCATGACAACTTGCCACTTAAAATAAAATCATAATTCATTAACACTTATGCATATCTTGAACCTTTGATTGGTGGGAGATACCGAGATACCGTTTTTTGGGACAACGAAATTTTGTTCTTGAAATAAAGCCTGAACTATGCCTAATAATTACGATGCAATCTAAAATAAAAATGTGAAGGAGGCACTAAAGCTCCAGCTCCTAGCACCTAGCAACACTTCTCATGAAGGAGACAATGAGACATCGATAATGTCATCTCGCAGCAAAGAACCACAACCAGGTGGAAGATGAGTCAAGAAGTGCGACCCAAAGTAATTTATTGGATGAGCTACAATTTCTAACCTAACCTACCATGCAGTAAATTATTTCTTAAATTCATCAAAACATGACACACACAATATGCAGAACGTGAAGGCTAAACTACTGTAACAGGATCGGTCTGTTTCATGACATTGACCCTCTGAATAACAAGCCTATTTTTCCTGAAATTGACAAAGCATAACCGCGGAAAGACAAAACCAATCCCAATAAACTCCACATATTGCAACTTTTGTTTGCATTTGATTTTTCAAATATGATATAAAAAATGTGGTTGTTCAACCTTGTAGTTTGTATTTGTTTTATTATTTTTATTGGTGATCCTTTAGCCTCCGTGATGATTATATCTCATGCCATAAAAAGATATGATAGGTTCAACACTTGAAATTAGAAATTTAGCACATAATTTAAACTTGTCAGATTTTATTTTATGATGTTCAGATTGGTACTGAACCAACAAAGCAAAACGCTGACATAAACAAATACAACCTAAAAAGCCTAAAACAAAGAAGGAAATTGAATATCAAATATGCATTCATATTAGCTGTCAAAATTTATCATGACAGATTCAACCCCTAAGGAAAAAAAAGTGAAGGATCGGTAATGTTCACCACCACCTCCAATCATGAGCAGCAACCAAGGCATCTTATCAAGCCATTCTCATTACAATATGGGAACTTTCTTAATTTTCCTTGTTCCTCCTCAAACAACTTCCTGCTACCACTGCAATTTAGGCATGGAACAACCTTGGCATCCTTGCATGAAATGGGTTTGTTTGAGACACCTTAAAAAATGGAAGGATGAGGCATGGCAATGTCATGGGAATCTTCATCATTGAAGCCATCCATATGAGTTCCCAAGTGTTGATGATAGAGTCTGTGGACAGTGACTGCTCTTGCTCTGTTTGGTTTGCTTTTGATGTTTTGCTATGTTTGGAGAGGTTTTGGTGAGATGGGGTGGAGAGTAGGACTCAAAATGAGACCCCTTGTAGCTGAAGTTGGGTTCTTTTTGGTCAAATAGGAGAAAGGAACTGTAGGTGATAAAGATGAGAGACACAAGGTTGTTGGTGTCACCCATTCACCCTTTTTGGTAGAAGGGTGATGGCCAAGAAGCATTGGGTGTGATAAAGCTCTCGAGCTGGTAGTGAAGAAATGGAGAAGAGTCGTTCATCAAAACCTCGTGCTTTGGTTTCAATACATGCTTTGTAACATTAAACATCAAGTATGTGATCTGAACAGTTGGGAGAAAAGGTTTCCATGGGTTGTTGGGCATGGAATTGATTAGTTTTGTCAGCAAGATAAGAAAATCAGTCAACAAGTTTAATATTTCAAAAAACAAAATTAACGAGACACCATCCCAGTTGTAGGGATTATAAGTTACAAAGTAAAAATCGAAGTTGTAGGGATCATATGTACTTACTGGTCCATCATTGAAGCAAAGTTGGAAATAAAGTCACACCACTCATGAGAATGAGACCTCAAAACTTGATGTTGTCTTTACCAACAATTGCATCTTTAGTTTTCTACCGTGTCAAACTCCGGGTTTCCGCACATGACAGAATGTTCGATATACTTGGAGATTGATCAATATGGATTTTAGTATATTGCGCAAGAAAAATCTGTTCCATCAACACTTCATGCCAGTATAGTGGAAGAACAAGGTGGGGAATTGCCACCGGCTTCATTTTGAGGTCTTGCCACTGATCTATGCTGATTCTCAAATATTAAGTTCACCAATCCATTAGTAAAGTTTTATTCTGAGCTTTCTGAAGTATCTAAATTTGATGGGTTGTGAAACAAATTTTCCTTGGAAAAGCAGTAGATGGAGACACAGTGTGTCTTGCAATACCTGACAATACATGCATATATTGTTCAAGAACGTTTAACCTAAAACCTATGCTTGAGCATCTGGAAGTTGAATATCGGGAACATAACCATATTGATTCGAAGGAAAAAATTTCAAGGATGTTTGTATTTGCATTGGACAAACTCAAGTTTGTTGGAGTTTGAATTCTAAATATGGTTTAAGAGAACTTTTAACTGGTGAAAGTTCGAGCATAGGTGCACAAGCAAGAATCCCCAAACGAAGAGCTACTCCTTTTCAAGTGAATGCCAATAACAATTTGAATTCAGGGCAATTTGAGGTTGGAATTAGGGATGATGTTTCTGCTGTGGAACACTTAAGTGAAGCTAGACAAACTGAAAGCTTCACCGCCTAACAGTAACATGTCATCAAGCTTTTGATATTACTTTGGAAGCTTTCAGTTTGTCTAGCTTCACTTAAGTGTTGCACATCAGAAGCATCATCCCTAGTTCCAGACTCAAACTGTTCCGAATGCACATTGTTATTGGCATTCACTTGAAAAGAAGTAGCTCTCTGTGTGGGGATTCTAGCTTGTGCATCTATGCTTGAACTTTCTCCAGTTAAAAATTCTCTTAAACCATACTCATGACTCAAACTTCAGCAAACTTGAGGTCGTCCAATGCCAATACCACCATCCTTGGAAATTTTCGATATCCTTTGAATCAATATGATTTTGTTCCAGGTATTCAACTTCCAGATACTCATGTATGGAGTTTGTAGGTTAAACTTCCAAGAACAAAATATGCATGTATTGTCAGGTACTTCAAGCCACATTGTGTCTCCATCTATTGCTATACCAGGGAAAATTAGTCGCAATCCCTCAAATTTAGATACTCCAAAAAGCTCACAAGAAAACTTTTCTAATGGATTGATGAACTCAATATATGAGAATCAACATAGATCAGTGGCAAAACCTCATAATAAAGCCGGTGGCAATTCTCCACCATGTTCTTCCACTACATATATTGTTACTTCACTACTGTTAGTTGCAGTCAAAGCAAAAGAAGTGCTATCACTTTGATTTTGTTGTCCATTCGAATGTAGGGATAAATCTAATGACAAATTTTGATTGTCGTAATGATGGTTTCCCGCATTTGCTGCACCCGAATGTGTCATAATGAGGTATAATAATAAAATACAATAATTACTTGGAATGATATCATTACCAAAACTCCTTTGAAAAAGAACAAGAGTTTGTCGTGGCTTTGAACCACAATTAAAATACTAGCAGGTCGTGGTTTTGAATCACAACATTGTAAAATAAATAAATAAATAAATTGTGGCTGTAAACTACAACTTTGTAAAAAAATGTATGTTGTGATTTTAAACAACGACTTTGAGCAAACGTAAAAAAAATGTAAGTCGTGTTTACAAATCACGACTTACATATTCTTAAAAAATTAGTACTAATAAAAAGTTTAGTTGCGGTTTCTTCAAAATCAGAAAATAAGTCGTGGTTAGCAACCACCACTTCTTAAATTTGTATCATTCAAGTATCAATTCAAAACTTACACCATATAGGTAAATAAAAAGTAAAAAAAAAAACCTCCTCGAGAACAAGGGGAAGATGCTCGAGAGTTTCCTACCAACGTTTTTGGCGAACTAATCCCAAAATTATTGAGTAGTAATCTTTTTAGCATCGATTCTACACTTAGTTTCTTAATTTTCTATAATCAACAAAGTTTAAGTTTCTCAAACATATTTTGAGGATCTTTGGGTGAATCTATTAATTCGTTTATGGGCTCTCGGGTCAAATATATTTAGGGTTCGCATTTCTCACCCACTAGTGTTCAATACCCAAATTAACTATATATCTCCCACAAATCAACCCGTTCAGAAAGTAACCAAAATCCAAATGGATTTGTTCGGTGTTCAAAGCTAAAATATAAAATACAATTAACTGAAAATAATAATAGCACATGTTTGAGTCTATAGATTTGGTTTCATATAGATGAGAGGACCCTAAATAATAAACATAAATTCAATTAAGACAACAAACCAAAACCAGTAGCAAAAATCATGATTAGAAGAATAAATTAACAAAACAAGGAAAATGAGCAGCCAACATACCCGCTTTTGGGTTAGGTATAAAAAAATGAGTGGTGGTCATCGTAACTTCCACACTCAACATCATAGCAATTTGCAAACTCCATAAACCCCATGTTGTGAAGGATGAACGAAGAGGTACATCCATCAGTGACTGGGTACAATGGCTAAGCAATGGAGGTTGTGGTCGTGAGGAGGAGGTTAGGGCACGAAGGGAAGAATGTGAGATTTAATTTTGATTTCCGATATGTGAGGAGAGTTGCCAACAAAGGAAGTATATATATATATATATATAAGGAGTGAGTTAACAAACGATGTCACTTTGCCATTGGACCAACGAGTTGGGCTAAATTAAAATTACCAACCCTACTATGTGAACCAATTACGTCTTGGTTTAATCGGGCTCTAACCAACCAAGCTTAAAATTATAAATTTGGTTAGGTTGGACTCGGTAACTTAGGTTATCGCTAAAATTAAAAACCATGCTCAAGGTTTATATTTGAAAAATGGGTGAAACTCATTTAATTTGTATTTGAATGAACTTATTATGCATTTAAAACTGTTTTTAATTAAAATTTTATAACTTAAAACAAAAACTATTTTTATCAAAAAAATTAATTTAATTCAAATATTCACTTCATATAAAGCACCAGCTATGCCTAATAATTGTGACACATTTTAAAATAAAAATGTGTTTTTCGTGGGGTTACTTTTGTGAAGGAGAGACACACACCATGTTTAGATTAGGGAAGAAAGAAGTAGGGAGGAAAGAAGTAGGAGAGAAGAGAAAATGAGTAAAAAATGGTAGATTTTTTGGTTGTTTGGTTTGAAAGAAGTAGGAGAGAAGTAGAAAAGAAAGAAAAATTGAGTTTTTTCTCTACTTGTTTGGTTTGATAGAAAAGTAGAAAGAAAGAAAATGATTTCTTTTACCTGTATAGCCATTTATGCCCCTGATTATATATATAATATTAAATAATAATAATATATATAATATAAAGAATAAAAAAAATACCTATTTTTGTAATCTTTATAATTATATTCTCAATTTTTTCAAATCCTAGGAATAAAGATGAAAAAATGAAAATAATTAGCAAAAAACAATTTTATTATAGAGCAAAAAACAATACTTTAATAGAATGATACGTACTGTTTTGTTAAGAACTTCATGTTATTATTCATGGCCTACTGTAATTGATCAGAGTCTTGGACTTTAGCATCAAGACCCTGTTTTTTTTATTTATTTTTCTCTCTCACAACTTATATATGGTTATAATTTCATCATTTTTCCTTGTGGTGATACTAGAAATGATAGAAACTAATTATAGAAATGCACATTATATACGCACCAGATTTCAATTAAGTATGACTAGCCATTAGTTTTTTTTATCATGTCACAATTTCAGTTAATATTATAACAGGAGTTGATCATGTCATGATTTCAATTAATATTATAACAAGAATTCAATTAATATTATATAACAGGAGTTCACTTTAACAATAGTGGCAGTGATACTAATGAGCTTACAAATGAAACTTAGTATTGTTGCTATCCCGTGTTATCACAGTCAAAGAGGATGTTACATAGAAGTAAAATAAAAGAGATAATGGCAGAAAACAGTGTGAGGGAAAGGAGTAACAAGGTGAAAGAAGTAATTTCACACAAACTTCTCTCTTCTATTCCGGTGTCTCCTCACGTGGGGAGAGATTTATTTTTGCAGTTATGTTATTTGAACATCAAGTTTTGGACACCATCTGTGATATCGTATATATTTATCTTTATTTTTTTACTTATCTTTTATCTTCTTTGTATACACGCAATTCAAAAATACATTAAAAAATAAAAAAACAACATGTTGTCTCATTTTGTTGTCCAAAAAACATTTCTCTTATTTTTGACTGTGCCCCATTCCTTTTTTTTTCTACATTCCCTACTTCTCTCCCTTTCCAAACCACAGAAAATCACCTTTTCTCTCTTCTACACTTCTCTTGAAACAAACAGATGGTAAAGGTCCTAGCACCTAGCTTACACTTCTCATGAAGGAAGATGAGCCAACATATGCAACCCAAAGTAATTTATTGGATCAGCTGCAGTTTTTAACCTGGCCTACCATGCAGTAAATTATTTCTTAAATTCATCAAATACATGACAGCAGAGCAAAGTATCAGGCACACACAATTTGCTGAACGTGAAGACTGACAGACAAAGCAAGAAGGGCTCCTCTTATGAAAATGGATTCTTTGTAATTATTTTTTTACTGCATGAGATGGCAAATATATTAATACAAAAATAATTACATGAAATGGCTGTAGATTAAAATGAATGCATGTAGGAAATCCTGGATGCAGGGAATCCGAGTCCCTTGTCTTATGTACTATTGTAGCGAGATGGGTCCGTCTTATGACATTGAGGCTGCGTTTGTTTCCCTGTTGGAAAACTACGTTAGGCCACCGCAATAAAATTTTACTTTCACATTGGATAACAAAATAATAACGATTGTGCCACTGCAAACTTACTTCTGGAATTGTAAACTGCAATCCAAACACGTATTGAGCCTTTGAATAACAAGCCTATTTTGCCTTAAACAGACAAAGCATAAACGTGGAAAGACAAAACCAATCTCAGTAAACTCCACATATTGCAACTTCTGTTTGCATCTGATTTTAAAAATATGATATAAAAGTGTTGTTGTACAACTCTTGTAGTTTGTATTTGTTTACATGTTTATACCATGACCTTTTAGCCTCCATGATGATTGTATCTTATGCCATAAAAAGATAATGATAACTTCAAACACTTGAAATTAGAAAATAGCTAGGTAACTGAAGGATCCTGGTGAATCATCATTGTAATAGTTTGTTAGTATATGCTGAGTTTTGTAAAGTCTAGTGATATTTGATATAGGTTTCTGTTATTAGTTACTTGGGTAGTTAGTTTGTAACTGATTTGTAACTAATATGGGGAAGGGCTGTACAGTATATATAAGTCTAGCTTTGGTGCATAATTGCACATACTTTGTAATTGAGTGATTCAGATCATAACTGTGAGTGCAAGTGAGGATAGCATAGGTGTTGTTTCCTAGTTTTCTTGCTCGGTGATTGTGATCAGAATAGAAGGCTCGATTAGTGTGGATGTAGGAGAATTTGCTCCGAACCACGATAAATCTTGGTGTTCTTTCTCCTTTTCTCCTTTTTTTTACTTTTGTTCATATACTCTGTGACATTAATCAAGAAGCAGTCTGGTAGTGTGAAGACTGAGACATTGTTGTTACAATTGGTATAGAGCCTACCTCTGGGAGGCGATTTCCGCGATGGGCACTGCAAAGTTTGACATTGATAAGTTCAATGGTGACAATGATTTCAGTCTTTGGAGAATCAAGATGAAGGCACTCTTGGTTCATCAAGGCCTTGAGGATGCATTGGCAGGAGAAGCAAAACTTCCAGAAAGTCTTTCTGCCATAGAAAAGAAAGATATGCTTAGCAAGGCTCACAGCACCATCATTCTTTCTCTTGGTGATGAAGTTCTTAGAGAAGTTGCAAATGAATCAACTGCAGCTGGGGTGTGGCTGAAACTGGAGAGTCTATACATGACTAAATCCCTCACCAACAAACTGTACCTGAAGAAGAGACTCCATCAATTGAAAATAGAAGAAGGTAATTCTATCAAAGAACATGTTTCTTTATTCACTAAAATTGTTCTTGATCTGAAAAGTGTAGATGTCAATATTGATGAAGAAGATCAGGCAGTGATCCTGCTGTGTTCTCTTCCACCATCATATGAAAACCTTGTTGATACCATGATGTTTGGAAGAGAAACTCTCACCCTAGAAGAAGTAAAAGCAACTCTGAATTCCAAAGAAATGAAGAGGAAAATCACTGAAAACAGAGGCGATGGTGGTGATGCAGAAGGTTTGTTTGTCAGGGGCAGATCAGAAAAGAAAGAAGGAAAGGGAAAGAGTAAGTTCAGATCAAAGTCCAAGGCCAAGAAGACTTGTTTTTACTGTCAAAAATCGGGACACTTCAGGAAAGATTGTCCTGAAAGGAAAAGGAAAAACAATGGAAAGGGGAAAGACTCGAATGATATAGTTGTGGTGGCTGATGGATATGAAAGCTCAGATGTGTTAACTATCACTGAAGAAGTGTGCAATGATGAGTAGATTCTTGATTCTGGATGTTCTTTCCATATGACTCCAAATCAAGAATGGTTTGATTCTTACAAAAAGGTTGATGCTGGAAAGGTCTTGATGGGGAACAACATAGCATGCAAAGTGATGGGCATTGGATCAGTCAGGGTGAAACTGATAGATGGCTCCATAAATGTCTTCACTGATGTGAGGCATGTACCCGAATTGAAAAGAAATCTCATCTCTCTTGGCATGTTGGACCAAGCTGGATGTTCTTTCAAAGGTGAAGATGGGAGCTTGAAAATCAGCAAAGGATCACTTCAAATAATGAAAGGAACCAGAAAGAATGGCTTGTACAGATTACAAGGTAAAACAATTATTAATCCTCCTAGTTTAATTTCAATAGCTAGAGTTAATTCTACTAAACTATGGCACTATAGACTTGCTCATGTAAGTGAAAAGGGCCTTCAGGAATTATACAAGCAGGGTCTAATTGGTAATAATGACTTTGAAAAACTTGAATTTTGTGAACATTGTTTGTATGGTAAGCAAAAAAGGGTCAAGTTTTCCACTGCCTTACACAGCACTAAAGCTATTGTGGACTATGTGCATTCTAACATTTGGGGGCCAACAAAGGTTTCATCTTTGGGTGGAGCCAGATATTTCATATCTTTTATAGATGATTGGTCAAGAAAGGCGTGGGTTTATTTGTTGAAAGACAAGAATCAAGCCTTTTCAAGCAATGGAAGGCACTTGTTGAAAATCAAACAGGCAGGCAGCTAAAGGTTCTCAGAACTAATAATGGCCTTGAATATTTGAGTGAGGAATTCACTGAATTCTATAGAGATAATGGGATAGCAAGGCATAAAACATTGAGACTAACTCCTCAACAAAATGGCCTAGCTGAAAGAATGAATCGAACCATTTTGGAGAGGGTTAGGTGCATGTTATCCAATGCAAATCTCAACAAGTGCTTTTGGGGGGAAGCAGTTCACACAGCATGCTACTTAATAAATAGATCACCCTCAATAGCCATTGGTTTCAAGACACCAGAGGAATTATGGACAGGCAGAGCAGCTTGTTATGATAACATCAGAATTTTTGGTTGCACAGCCTACATTCATGTAAGTGAAGGGAAGCTTGAGCCCAGATCAAAGAAAGGAATTTTCTTGGGATATCCCGAAGGAGTGAAGGGTTACAAGATATGGTTGACAGGTCCAAAAGGAGGCAAGGCAATAATCAGCAGGGATGTGGTTTTTCAAGAAGAAACAATGCTTGGGAACAGAGAAGATAAAACTGAATCTTCTCATGAACCTGAAAAACCAAGTCAGAGAGTTCAATTGGAGGTGGAGGAGGAGACAGTGGCAGAGAATTCAGAGAGCATGCATCAATCTGATTCTGATAGTGCCCCAAATACAAAATCTGATTCATCTTATAATCTTGTTAGAGACAGAGGAAGAAGGATGATAAAGCCACCTCAGAGACTTGGGTATGCAGATTTAATAGCCTATGCACTGAATGTTGAAGATGATAATCAAGACTCTGATCCTATAAGCTTTAAGGAAGCAGTTTCCGGAACTGACAAAGAAAACTGGGAGGCTGTCATGACTGAAGAAATTGACTCCTTGATGAAAAACAATACTTGGGAATTGGTTGAGAAGCCAGAAAAACAGAAAATAGTGGGATACAAATGGATCTTCAAAAGAAAACCAGAAGTTCCAGGGGTTGAGAGGAGTAGATTTAAAGCTAGGCTTGTAGAAAGAGGATTCACTCAAAGAGAGGGGGTCGTAGATTTCAATGAAATTTTCTCTCCTGTTGTAAAGCACACAAGCATAAGGGTCATTTTGGCTCTTGTAGCTGTCTATGACTTGGAACTCGAGCAAATGGATGTGAAGGCAGCATTCTTGCATGGCCATTTAGAAGAAAGAATCTATATGAGATAGCCTGAAGGATATGAGGTAAAAGGTAAGGAGCACTTGGTTTGCTTGCTAAAGAGGTCATTGTATGGTCTTAAGCAATCACTAAGACAATTGTATAAAAGATTTGATACTTTTATGATCTCAAACAAATACAAAAGAAGCTCATATGACAGTTGTGTCTATTATAAGAAAACTGAATCAGGTGGTTTCATATATCTACTACTCTATGTAGATGATATGTTAATAGCAAGCTCTGACATGGATGCAATAAACAAGCTTAAAGATATCTTGAACTCAGAATTTGAAATGAAGAATTTGGGGCCTGCAAAGAGGATCTCAGGCATGGAAATTGAGAGAAGAAGGAAAGAAAGGTTGCTCTTCCTGCATCAGTCAAGTTATGTTGAAAATGTACTCAAAAGATTCAATATAAAGGATGCTAAAGCTGTCTCAACACCTTTAGCTGGTCACTTCAAGCTCTTTGTGTTACAGTCACCCAAAACTGTTGAATAACAGAAATATATGAGCAACATACCCTATTCAAGTGCAACTGGAAGCCTAATGTATGCTATGGTCTGCTCTAGACCCGATCTAGCATATGCTGCTAGTATGGTCAGCAAGTTCATGGGGAATCCAGGCAAGGAGCACTGGTTAGCAGTTAATTGGATATTTCGATATCTAAAGGGTTCAGAATCCCTTGGTCTAATCTTTGGCAAAACAGGTTCAAAAACCAACAACCTTGCAGGGTTTGTTGATGCTGATTTTGAACGAGATATAGATAAGAGAAGATCACATACAGGTTACCTATTTACTCTATATGGTAACATGGTGAGTTGGAAGGCAAATCTACAATCAATTGTTGCACTATCTACAACAGAATCAGAATATATTGCCCTCACTGAAGCAATGAAAGAAGCAATATGGTTAAAGGGGTTTGTAGCTGAGCTGGAAGGACAAACTGTACCTGTGACAATTTGGTGTGATAGTCAAAGTGCAATCTGTCTCTCAAAGAATCAAGTATTCCATGAGAGGACAAAGCATATTGACATAAGACTACATTTTATCCGAGATATCATTGCTCAAGGAATGATTGAGGTGAAGAAGGTTGCCACTGAAGGTAATCCAGTTAACATGATGACTAAGGTTGTTCCAAGCACCAAATTTATGCATTGTTTAAATTTGGTGAATATTGGAACATGTGACAAGTAAAGTCTCTTTTAGAGACTGATGGCATATCTAGCAGTGTTTTAACATTGAAGATTCAAGGTGGAGAATTGAAGGATCCTGGTGAATCATCATTGTAATAGTTTGTTAGTATATGCTGAGTTTTGTAAAGTCTAGTGATATATGATATAGCTTTCTGTTATTAGTTACTTGGGTAGTTAGTTTGTAACTGATTTGTAACTAATATGGGGAAGGGCTGTACAGTATATATAAGCCTAGCTTTGGTGCATAATTGCACATACTTTGTAATCGAGTGATTCAGATCATAACTATGAGTGCAAGTGAGGATAGCAGAGGTGTTGTTTCCTAGTTTTCTTGCTCGGTGATTGTGATCAGAATAGAAGGCTCGATCAGTGTGGATGTAGGAGAATTTGCTCCGAACCACGATAAATCTTGGTGTTCTTTCTCCTTTTCTCCCTTTTTTACTTTTGTTCATATACTCTGTGACATTAATCAAGAAGCAGTCTGGTAGTTTAAAGACTGAGACATTGTTGTTACAGTAACATATAAACTTGTCAGATTTATTTTATGCTGTTCAGAGAGGTAGTGAACCATAACAAAGCAAAACACTGACATAAACAAATACCAACTAAAAAGCCTTAAACAAAGAATGAAATTGAATATCAAGTATGCATTCATATTAGCTGTCAAAATTTATCATGAAAGATTCAACCTCAAAGGCAAAAAAAAAAAAAAAAAAAAAGTGAAGGATCGCTAATGTTGACCACCACCTCCAATCATGAGCAGCAACCTAGGCATCTTATCAAGCCATTCTCATTACAATCTGGACACCTTCTCAATTCTCCTTCCTCCTCCTCAAACACCTTCCTTCTACCACTACAATTTGGGCATGGAACAAACCTGGCATCCCTGCATGAAATGGGTTTGTTTGAGACACCCTCAAAAGTTGAAGGATGAGGCATGGCAGTGTCATGGGAATCTTCGTCATCCAAGCCATCCATGAGTTCCCAAGTGTTGATGATAGTGACTGCTCAAATTCTGTTTTGTTTGCTTTTGCTATGTTTAGAGAGGTTTTGGTAAGATGGGGTGGAGACTATGACTCAATATGAGACCCCTTGTAGCTAAAGTTGGGTTCTTTTTGGACAATTAGGAAAAGGGAACCAAATGTGGTGGAGGTGAGAGAGACAATGTGGTAGGTGTCACCTCTACCCTTTTTGGTAGGAGGGTGATGGACAAGAGGGATTGGGTGTGACAAAGCTCTAGAACTGGTAGTGAAGAATTGGAGAAGTGTGAAGCAGAAGAGGGAGAGGAAGAGGAAGTAGACAAAGCAAGAGAAATAGAAGGAGAAGGATCCTCTGGGTTTTTGTTAACTACTATGGTGAATTGGTGAATATGGTTCTTGAATCTTGAGGCTGTGGAATCTATGAATGCACCAAATGATATTGATTAAAGTTAAAGAGTTCAGAACATTATGATTGGTTTCCTGGGGCTTATAATTATACAAATACAATCAATGACTTATTGATCATGGTACAACAACTGAGATCTATGAATTAAACCAGCACAATACAAGAGAAAGCACAAGAAAGCATCACCAAACACAGAGATGTGTGACATGCATTTGGGTGATTTGACCACTGTAGATTACTTTGACTACTTGCCCCCTCTCAAGTCTATAGTATCGTGTAGTTGCATCTGTCTGTAGAATGTGGGGAAGCTGAGAACCACAAAATTTGAAATAAGAATAGGAATCATAATGTTGTACGATCTATGCAATTTCATATATGTAATAACAGAATAACAACAAAATCTCAGTATTTCATATGGCTACTGTACGATCTAATTCAATAATCAACCAGAGATAAATTAAAGCAACACTAAAATAATCGAGCACATAATTTTTACTAGCATGCTTCCATGTGTAAAGCTTATACTTTTTGGCTTGATAGCAGTTCAAATTTCCAAATCATATTGAATCGTGAATGGGGTGTGCCTATGATAACTTGTTAACTACCATTATAAAGCATATATTATACTTGAATGCTATTTAAGTAAAAACGGCCAGGTAGTACATAAGTAGACAAATATTTGCATCAACTATCAAACAATAAAAGTTTGGGGTGATGATTAACCCGAAATAAATTGTTGATGCTAATTTCCAACAAAAATCATTTTTGGAGTAACTTCTAAATGCAACCTTCTTTTATGTACCCAAGAGCCAAAAGTCTCATTACAACAATCTTAATGAGTTCATTGTAGATGCACCACAGAAAATTTAATAACTTATATAAAAGTGACAATGTATTGTTTTTTGGGATAAAAAGTGACAACATAATCCATCATCATAGTATAAACAAATCAAAAGACTTCATACCTAAGATTCTTCCTTTGAGGCTTAACCCAAGTTTTATCAACTGACATGCTTTTCTTCTAAATCGTACTTCTTCAATAGATTTTGTTTTGTCGTTCAGTCAGAATCTTAGGCTTTGGTTTCAATACATGCTTTTGTAATATTAAAAATCAAGAATGTGATCTGAACAGTAGGGAGAAAAGGTTTCCATTAGTTTTTGGGCAGAAACTGATTAGTTTTGTCAGTAAGATAAGAAAATCAGTCAACAAGTTTAATATTTCAAAAAACAAAATTATCGAGACACCATCCCGGTTGTGGGGATTATAAGTTATAAAGTAAATGTCGAAATTGTAGGGATCATATGTACTTACTGGTCCATCAATGAAGCAAAGTTGGAAATAAAGTCACGCCACTGAGAATGAGACCTCAAAACTTGATGTTATCTTTAACAACAATTGCATCCTAAGTTTTCTTCCTTGTCAAGCTCCTGGTTTCCGCACATGACAGAATGTTCGATATACTTGGAGATTGATCAATATGGATTTCAGTATATTGCTCAAGAAAAACCTGTTCCAACAACACTTCATGTCGGTATAGTGGAAGAACAAGGTGGGGAATTGCCACCGGCTTCATTCTGAGGTCTTGCCACTGTTCTATGCTGATTCTCAAATATTAAGTTCACCAATCCATTAGTAAAGTTTTATTCTGAGCTTTCTGAAGTATCTAAATTTGATGGGTTGTGAAACTAATTTTCCTTGGAAAAGCAGTAGATGGAGACACAGTGTGTCTTGCAATACCTGACAATACATGCATATATTGTTCAAGAACGTTTAACCTAAAACCCATGCTTGAGCATCTGGAAGTTGAATATCGGGAACATAACCATATTGATTCGAAGGATATGGAAAAATTTCAAGGATGTTTGTATTTGCATTGGACAAACTCAAGTTTGTTGGAGTTTGAATTCTAACTATGGTTTAAGAGAACTTTTAACTGGCGAAAGTTCAAGCATAGGTGCACAAGCAAGAATCCCCAAACGAAGAGCTACTCCTTTTCAAGTGAATGCCAATAATAATGTGAATTCAGGGCAATTTGAGATTGGAATTAGGGATGATGTTTCTGGTGTGGAACACTTAAGTGAAGTTGGACAAACTGAAAGCTTTACCGCCTTACAATAACATGTCATCAAGCTTTTGATATTACTTTGAAAGCTTTTAGTTTGTCTAGCTTCAATTAAGTGTTGCATATCAGAATCATCATCCCTAGTTCCAGAATCAAATTGTTCTGAATGCACGTTGTTATTGGCATTCACTTGAAAAGAAGTAGCTTTCTTTTTGGGGATTCTAGCTTGTGCATCTATGCTTGAACTTTCTCCAGTAAAAATTTCTCTTAAACCATGCTCAGGACTCGAACTTCAGCAAACTTGAGTTCGTCCATGCAAATACCACCATCCTTGGAAATTTTTTATACCCTTCGAATCAATATGGTTTTGTTCCCGGTATTCAACTTCCAGATACTCATGTATGGAGTTTGTAGGTTAAACTTCCAAGAACAAAATATGCATGTAGTGTCAGGCACTGCAAGCCACATTGTGTCTCCATCTATTGCTATACCAAGGAAAATTAGTCGCAGCCCATCAAATTTAGATACTCCAAAAAGCTCATAAGAAAACTTTTCTAATGGATTAATGAACTCAATATATGAGAATCAACATAGATCAGTGGCAAAACCTCATAATCAAGCCGGTGGCAATTCTCCACCATGTTCTTGCACTACATATATTGTTACTTCACTACTATTTATTGTCGTCAAAGCAAAAGAATTGTTATCACTTTGATTTTGTTGTCCATTCGAATGTAGGGACAAACACAATGACATATTTTGATTGTCGTTATGATGGTTTCCTGCATGTCCTGCACCCGAATATGTGTCATAATAAGGTATAATAATAAACTGTAATAATTACTTGGAATGATATCATTACCAAAACTCCTTTGAAAAAGAACAAGAGTTTGTCGTGGCTTTGAACCACAATTACAATACTAGCAGGTTGTGGTTTTGAATCACAACATTGTAAAATAAATAAATGAATAAGTCGTGGCTTTAAACTACGACTTTGTAAAAAAATGTATGTTGTGATCTTAAACCACTACTTTGAGCAAACGTAAAAAAAAAAAATGTAAGTCGTGTTTACAAATCACGACTTACGTATTCTTAAAAAATTAGTACTAATAAAAAGTTTAGTTGCGGTTTGTTCAAAATCAGAAAGTAAGTGGTGGTTGACAACCACCACTTTCTTAAGGTTGTATCATTCTAAGTATCAATTCAATACTTACAACAAATAGGTAAATAAAAAGTAAAAAAAAAAAAAAAACTCCTCGAGAACAAGGGGAAGACGCTCGAGAGTTTCCTACCAACGTTTTTGGCTAACTAATCCCGAAATTATGGAGGAGTAATCTTTTTAGCATCGATTCTACACTTAGTTTCTTAATTTTCTATAATCAACGAAGTTTAAGTTTCTCAAACATATTTTGAGGATTTTTGGGTGAATCTATTAATTCGTTTATGGGTTCTCAGGTCGAATACATTTAGGGTTCGCATCTCTCACCCACTAGTGTTTAGTACCCAAATCAACCACATATCTCAGACAAATCAACCAGTACAGAAAGTAACCAAAACCCAAATGGATTTGTTTGGTGTTCAAAGCTAAAATATAAAATACAATTAACTAAAAAATAAAAATAGCACATGTTTGAGTCTATAGATTTGGTTTCATAAAGATGAGAGGACCCTAAATAATAAACATAAATTCAATTAAGACAACAAACCAAAAAAAAATACCACAAATCATGATTAGAAGAATAAATTAACAAAACAAGGAAAATGAGCAATCAACCTACCAGATTTTAGCTTAGTATAAAAAACGTGGGGTGGTTGTCACAACTTCGACACTCAACATCATAGCAATTTGCAAACTCCATACAGCCCCATGTTGTGAGGGATGAAAGAAGAGGACTAAGAGGTACATCCATCGGTGACTTGGTACGTTAGGGCACGAAGGGAAGAATGTGAGATTTAATTTTGATTTCTAATCTGTGAGGAGAGTCACCAACAAAGGAAATAAATATATTTATGAAGTGAGTTAACAAACGACATCACTTTGCTATTGGATCGACGAGTTGGGCCAAGTTAAAATTACCAACCCTACTACGTGAACCAATTGTTACTTGGTTTAATCGGATTCTAACCAACCAACCTTAAAATTATAAATTTCGTTAGGTAGGACTAGATAGCCTAGGTCATCGCTAAATTAAAAACATGCTCAGGGTTTATATTTGAAAAATAGATGAAATTCATTTAATTTGTATTTGAATGAACTTATTATGCATTTAAAACAGTTTATAATTAAAATTTTAGAACTTAAAACAAAAACTATTTTTACAAAAAAAATTAATTTAATTCAAATATGCACTTGATATAAAGCCCGAGTTATGCCTAATAATTGTGACACAATTTAAAATAAAATGTGTTTTTTTTTTTTGTAGGGTTACTGTTATGATGGAGGGACTACAGGTGCTAGTCCTAGCACCTAGCTTACACTTCTCATGAAGGAAGATGAGCCAACAAGTGCAACCCAAAGGAATTTGTTGAATGAGCTGCAGTTTTTAACCTACCCTACCATGCAGTAAATTATTTCTTAAATTCATCTAATACATGACAACAGAGCAAAGTATCAGGCACACACAATTTGCTGAGCGTGAAGACTGACAGACAAAGCAAGATGAGCTCCTCTGATGAAAATGTATTCTCTCTAATTATTTTTTTTACTGTATGAGATGTCAAATATATTAATACAAAAATAATTATATGAAATGACCATACATTAAAATGAATGCAAGTAGGAAATCCCTAGATGCAGCGAATCTTAATCCCTCATCTTCTGTACTAGTGTAGCAAGATGGCTCCATCTAATGACAGTGAGGCTGTATTTGTTTTCCCGTTGGAAAAATAAGTTAGGTCACCATAATAAAATTTTGTTTTCATATTAGATGACAAAATAATAATAATTATGTCACTGCAAACTTATTTTTGAAATTGCACGCACCGAGCCTCTGAATAACTAGCCTATTTTGCCTTAAACTGACAATGCATGAAGGCCGAAAGACAAAACCAATCCCAATAAACTTCTGTTTGGATCTGATTTTAAAAATATGACATAAAAGTGTTGTTGTACAACTCTTGTAGTTTGTATTTGTTTACCTGTTTCTACCGTGATCTTTTAGCCTCCATGATGATTGTATCTTATGCCATAAAAAGATAATGATAACTTCAAACACTTGAAATTAGAAAATAGCTAGGTACATACATAGAAACTTGTCATATTTATTTTATGCTGTTCAGAGAGGTAATGAACCATAACAAAGCAAAACTCTGACATAAACAAATACCAACTAAAAAGCCTTAAACAAAGAAGGAAATTGAATATCAAATATGCATTCATAGTAGCTGTCAAAATTTATCATGACAGATTCAACCTCAAAGGGAAAAAAAAAGAAGTGAAGGATCACTAATGTTCATCACCACCTCCAATCATGAGGAGCAACCTGGGCATCTTCTCAAACCATTCTCATTACAATCTGGGCACCTTTTCAATTCTCCTTGTTCCGCTTCAAACACCTTCCTGCTACCACTGCAATTTGGGCATGGAACAAACCTGGCATCCCCACAGTTGTCACAAACAAACCCAGGATCCTGAATGGGAAACCCTTGCAAGAGATTTGCCAACTCTCCAGATTCATTCAGCTGCTTCATTTTCTCTGCATTCCCCACATACTTGCCTCTGATAAACACCTGTGGCAAGGTCACTGCTTTGATGCCACCAAGTGCATTCTGCAACTCCTTCCTATAAGATGAATCCATTGAGATGTCCCTTTCATCAACTGCAACTCTGAAACCCCTCAACATCCTCCTCACTGAACAGCAATCTTCATAGGTCTTGCGGATCCCTCTCAAACTGGTGCAATAAACCACTATTCTGTCTTCAGTGCCAGGCAAAAGGCACGAACTTTTAGCAAATGAAGAAGAAGTAAGAATCAAAGGGCTAGACCCCATTGACCTGACATCTTTGTAAAGGTTGTTGTTGTTGGTGTTGGTGTTGTTGCTACCTAGTTGCCTTGATGACAATGCTCTTCTGTAACTCCAAGCCACACTTGGGTCCAATTTAGAAAGCAAAGCTTCCTCAGATAAGTGTTGCCAAAGTGGCTTCTTCTTTAACAATGAGGAACAAGAGTTTTCCTTTTCCATGACTGTTTCTGTGGCTTTCAGTGATTCAAAGGAATCAAGCAGTTTCTTCCTTGCAGACCCATCAAAGGTTGTGTACCTGCATGAACTGGGTTTGTTTAAGTCACCATAAAAAATGGAAGGTTGAGGCTTGGGAGTATGATGGTAATCTTCATCATCCAAGCCATCCATGAGTTCCCAAGTGTTGATGACTGAGTCTGGGGACAGTGAATGCTCTGATTCTGTTTGGTTTGATTTTGCTCTGTTTAGAGAGGTTTTGGTGAAATGGGGTGGAGACTTGGACTCAACATGAGACCCCTTGTAGGTAAAGTTGGGTTCTTTTTGGTCAATTAAGAGAAGGGAACCATAGGTGGTTGATGTGAGAGAGACAAGGTGGTGGGTGTCACCCTTTTTGGTGGGAGGGTGATGGACAAGAGGCATTGGGAGTGACAAAGCTCTGGGAACTGGTGGTGAAGAATTGTAGAAGCGTGAAGCAGAAGAAAAAGAGGAGGAAGAAGAACAAGAAGCAAGAGAAACAAAAGGAGAAGGATCCTCTGGGTTTTTGTTGGCAACTGTGGTGATGGTTCTTGAGGCTGAACAACCCATGAATGCAACAATGGAGAGAGTAAACTGAAGAAATGGGTATGCCTAACTTTGCTTCCTCTCTCCAAAAAAAGTCTCCTTTTCTATTTTTGTTCTTCCCTTCTTCTGCACACTTTTTGGGTTTATTGTCTAAACTAAATGTCTTCTTTTGCAGGACCTTTGTGAAATAATGGTTATCCTTTAGAAGGAGGGTTCTAGAGACATTATTATGATGTGAGAGCTTTTGCCTTTTGGAGGCTTAGATGGAAAGGATGAAAGAAAGAAGGAATTGTGTGTTGAGAGAGGGAGATGGTGGGAAGGAGCTTTCAATTGGGTTGGAAGGGGGAAGTTGATGAACATCAATGCTGTATGTAGTTAGGAACAGAAGAATCGCGGTTTAGGACCATTTTTTAATTTCTTGGAATTGACAGGGGACCATTTTTTGATGAGCAATAAAATGGTAAAATAAGGGACACTGAGCATTGGAAGATTCCTGGGTACTACTAATTTTATACTTTTTAGGGTAAACATCTTCATATCAGCGTACTTAAGCAGTTTAGCCTCCTTTGAAGTATTGTGACCTATTTTAACATGTAAAAACAAAATGAATTTGACTTTCCAGGATGGGAGAGAAAAAGTGGTTAAATTGCATCTTCTAAGTTTCCAACCCCTTTTGCTAAACTACAAGTGTAAATGATTGTACTATCTTTAATTTTCGTTCATACCCCTCCTCCCAATCTTGTAGTTTAAGCCACAATACCTGTTATCGTGCAGTTAAATTTAAATTCCCTTAAAATGTTGACAGAAAAAATAATATAAATTGAATTTAATTTGAGTAATTATTTAGAATTTATTTTGCCTCAACATTAATTACTGCAGCTACAAATTGTCTGTGTCTTTGAATAAAGAAATGTTGGTAAATCTATCCTCAACTCACATGTGAAGTGTTGTGTAACATTTTCATTTAATGATAAAAACGAAGCAATTACAATTGAAAGAAATTATAAAATAGTGGTCAGTCGGTTAGTCCACTAGCTGTTTATCCTCAGCATCGATTTCAATTGGAGGGCGAGTTTGAAACAGTTCAAACTCTCTGTTCAACACAAAGAGAAAAGCATAATAATATATAAAGCTGATAGTGCGGGCAGTTAGTGACTTCACCTTTTAAGCCAATATATATTCACTAGCTAACACGAGCATCGGAAAGGTAGGCTCCATCTTTGGAACATACTAGTACATGATTCCATTTATGATTTTTTGATTTCATAATGTACATAAACCAGGAAATCATCAATTTAATCCCCAAATATATTATGGTGAGTCAAACTATTCCTTGGCTTTATGAAAAGGAAAAATTAGTTTCTGACTCTGGCAACCGTCAGTCAATTTGATCTCTTACGCACACCAATTGCATTTAATGGAATGTCACACTCTAACGTGTGACACTCTATTAAGTTTAACTATTGCACATTAACGTTAGGGACCAAATTGATCGGCAATTGTCAAAATCAAGGACTAATTGTTCTTTTTGGTAAAATTAGGGACTAATATGATCGATCATGATAACTTCAGTGACTTATTGATGTTACAAATGATATCGTTTCACACTCAGTTTGCCACATAAGTGTGCATTTAACGTGCCAGGGGAGATATACCATTGATTCTAACTAATGTGCACTAATTGGTCAACGGTTGCTAAAGTTAGACACTAATTTTTCTTTTTAATAAATTCAAGAACTAATATGACCGACCATAATAATTTCATAAATTAAACTGATGTTTTACCCTGCTTAAACTATAAGTTTGATTATGAGGTGATGAGGGTCTTTGGATAGTTCTTGTTTTATCTCCCTTTATGGTAATTGGGGATTCATCATGTAAAAAAGAAAGGGAAATGGAACAATCAGGTTGCTTTTCAGCAGCCAGAGGGGAGAGAAGAGTAACATGTTTGTTTTCATTTCCATTGGGAATGGTTTACATTGTAACATCTATCAACATCCAAGTAATAGTGTCCTGCTGGGGAAATCACATGCCATATTACGGGAACCTTAGCAAGTTAAGCTGGCAGATAATGTGATTTATAACCTTTTTTTTTTTGATACATTTGATTTATAACCTAATGACACTACAAAGCTTTGGAAATAAAGATAAGCAAAAATAAATAAATAAATAAATAATATGATAAAATAAACATGGTTAATGACAAAAATTTCAATATGGCATGGTAAAAAATGATCGGAACAAAGTGAAGATTTTGAAAGAATTAGTCATCATTTCTATCCTCACAAACAGATAGAAACAGACATTTCATAATTATGGACCACAAGGTAGCCAACTCAGGGCTGGTGACACCCAGACCACAACTACATTGTTCCTATGCGAGTCTGAACTGCTAAATTAGCTGTCTCGTCTACTTTGTTGCTTTCTCATCATAACCCTTTTCAAATATCAAAAGAAATAAGGGAAAATGTTGCAATCTTTATAAGCTCTCAAAAAGTTTCTTGCATATACCCGGTTTTGTTAATTTTTATCACTAGTGAGTGTGAACAACAAGAAGATCATATGTTGACAGCAGCTTTCAGGTTTACGTATATCTTGATATTGGTTTCCAAATAATGAAATCTACAAATTGATCAAATTAATGCAGACCACTAGTTTGTGGGCCTCAAAGATTGATTCACAGTAAAAATTAATTAATATTACAACGTGATAATGAACATCCAAGTAAATCTGATATAACTAGATCTATAAACTCATCCAGCGTAGCGATATTGAATGTGTGCAAGGCGAAGAAAAAATAAAGTAACGTCAAATTTTAACGTGGAAAATCCTCCAACATAGAAGAAAAAAACACGGGATAAACTCGGAAAATTAATCCACTATATTAAAGGATAATAACAATACCATCTCCTCACACGGAAATGGATCGTGAGTGCATGAAATCCTAGCCATCCAAAATATTATGTATGAAAAAATATTAATGTAAAAAAATCACACTCCTCTTTTTTCTACCATAGATTTGAGTGACTTGGTAAATGTATGGTTTTGGCGACGGCAGGGATCCTGGTCCCTCCTTACACTCTCACACAAGAGGCACACATATGGTATTTTCAATAAGACCCTTTCTGTTCAAATATTACAGTTCTGTAATTACCGGAAGTAATAAAGATGATATCCAAAATTTTCCTGTGCATTTTCTGATTTTTCCTTCATGCAATCTCCTTTTACTATTAGCATTGATTGCATTGTCTCATCTTGTTGGTTTGAATTGCTGGACCCCACATAGTTAAGCTTTCAATACAAAGGGAGAAGAGAGAAAATATATTGAAGAGTGCTTATATTAGATGAAAAATTTGCTTGGATATTCCATTTGTATTTGATATTATTGTATGCATTTTTTGGTACAATTTCACCGCATAAGTAACATAATTCTTCCTACCAAAAATAGAAGATTGATCTTCAATACCAAACCTGTAAGCTAAAATAAAGCGGGGCTATATTTTCGGTCTGTCAACATAAATTAATCTCATCAGGTACATGAGCTATATATATATATATTGAGTCACTCCTCGCCAACATTCCTTTGGTATCTTGTAATTGGTCAACTTTCAGTATTTGTTAACCTGCAAATCTGCAATACATCTAATTCCATTAGGCATTCAGGCAATGTCATGACACTGAGGCACATAGCAGATATTGCAGAGTTCTCACACAGAATTCCAACCCAATCTGGTAGAGATATTAGCTTTGATAGACCATTGATATTTATTTAATGACCCAGTCTGGTAGAGCTATTAACTTTTACAAACCTTAAAAGTTCTGTTTGGGCAATTGACAACCTCCAGATTATCAAGAGCAGTGTAGTTTCTCGTACTCTTTCGCAAATCATTTAATTTGCTACAGTTTGGATACGCAGCGCTCAAACTTCAAAGGGGACTTAATTGCTGCATGCTGTCAAATATAAAAGCGAATTTTATTACAATATTGTAATAATAATATAATATAAGTAAGGATTTAATTGATGAGTGTTGCACATATTAAGGAATCAATGATAATAAGCTTTTCTTGAAAACTGATGCATTCACTATATTGAAAAATGAAAAGCTGTGATTTCCAATAAAAGTTTTCTGTATTTTGATTCCTTAACATGTGTAAAGTTTCACATGATAGAAAAACCCTTAATTGTTAAATACGATTAATTTAAAGTTTTTTTATACTGTCAATCAATCATAAATTGTCATGTCCTTAGAAATGTTTGACTCTTATTATAACTATCTTAAAAGTCACACATAAGATTATTTATTTGTGATTGATCTGCAAAGTAAAAAACTTTACACAACCTTACACTAACAAATCAAAATTAAACACGGTATAAATGTAATTGAATCTTGAAAACTATCTTTGAGGAACTATTGTCACAAGTCACCTAATTTTCAGAGTCTTGTAAGGCCACCAAATTGATACAGGCCTGCTGCTTTCACCTTTCAGGCATCACACCTGATTATAGATATCCCACAAAGCATTTTAAATTGATTTGGGTGGGATGTGCCCCATGCTTTAGTGTAAATGTGCAAGGCATAAGCAACGTGCTAGATCCCCAATAGCAAGCTACTGTTATGCACCCTCTCACCCTAAAAAGAAAAATTTTAAGCTCACGTGGGCCAGTAGGTATCAGATACTCATTTGATCTTTTTAGCAAATAGGTCAAGAAAGGTATGCTTGGTGAGGGTAATGATGATTCTTCTTATATATGCTGGCTTCTGCTTTACTTTATTGCTCTGTGCTCCTTCAGTGTGGGACTAACTAAAGAGAAGAGAAACAGACAACTCTATTCAAAATTACATAATATAAGTATTTTGTGCAGTTCATTTAGGTCTATCAAGGGAATAACATTTGTCCACCATTTTAAAAAAGTAAATAAACTTTGACATGTTTAGGATAGTAAAGAGGAACAGCAGGCAAAAAGGTATCTTCTTAGAGACAATACAGATATGGATTGTTGTTGGCTGTGACAATATGGCAATAGAGGTAAATATGACAGCACAAATGATGACAATGGTATGAGAATACTAATCATGTTTACAATTAGTTATGCAATGGCCGCTTTCGTGAAGTTTACTTCATGATGCACCACAAATGCTCCATTACCTAATAGATAATACTTCATGAAATTTGTACAGAAACTGTCTGTTGCATCCTCCTATTCATTCCTCTTGATTCATGTCATTGACATATTGAGAGATTTGGGAGCTATTATCATATTATGCAAAAAGCAACAAGATTGCAGGCATTTGTAGGGATAAATAAAATAAATATAATGTATTGATTTGAGTAGTACCTCTACCTTGCCAGCACTAGTAACTATCTTATTGAATATGCCAAAGGTAGCAAGCAGCAGCAGTTTCAGGTGGACCAGTGGTTCAACAGAGTAATCAAAATGACTAAGCAATAAAAATAATAAAAATTCATAAAGACGGTTGAATTCAAAAGAACCAATTCCCTGTTGTGCTCCATCTACAACTGAAATAAGACTATTCTACACGAATTTTTTTTAATTTTATGTGAAATAATATTAGCATTTTTAATATTAGCATTTCAAAACGGAAGCCGTGTAGTTCAGTTATATAAAGCCTTGTGTTTTTTCTACATACTTACGATGTGGGCTCGAACATAGTTTGCTGCTTTTGTTACGAGACTTCACTTCAACATGGTTATTAGGATGTGGTAATTGTTTGAGGCATTTGTCCAACACGTTGCTTCCATATGGGTTTAATAACATCTTCAAACCTCGTAGAACAAACACGAGATTCAGAGAGATTGCAGTAACACTGTAACAGAGTATAGTGAATTGAGCATCGTACAAGCACAACCTTAACCCAACCCATGAAGTTAGGAGTTTGAACCGCTTTACTCTAACCTCGGAACAGAGTATGAGGCGTTTCAGTTCGTAGTTCACAGTTATTAGAGGTAGAGGACCTGCCACAATGGGTTTGATTGAATGTCTTGGGCTTTCCATGGACCAGACCAACAAGTCCTTTTCCTAAGCTGTGCTAATTGCAATACAAATTGAGACGAACCAATAATAAAAGATAAATATGCTTTTGATGGAGACATAAATATGTAAGACATCAGTATATAAATTACTTTTAAGAAAATGCTAATATTATTTCACATAAAATTAAAAAAAATTCGTATAGAATAGCCTTATTTCTAAGGGATAAGATCTAGGCGGATTGCATTCTCTGTCTTCACACAATCTTAAGAAAAAGAAAATGATAGTTGTACATCATTGAACACCGTGTATTGTAGTGGTGACCTGAAATATTAATTGATAAATTTATTAGTTTCGTTCCCTACAAAATATCGTTCGGTGTAGGCAACTTAGTGTACGCATAATATCATATTGTTATAAGGAAAAAAACCTCTCATATGTACGAGTACGATGCTCATATTAGGAGGGGAAAAAAACATGTAGCAAGCAGTAGAGAGACAAGAGGAGACAAGACTAAATATAAAGCGCAATCACTAATTCAATGACATAACTCACTATTGTTCTCCTCTCACCGACACTGGCATTTAAAATTATATCCAATAGCATGTTCAACCATAAGTAACACACTCTTGAAGCAAATTATAGTTGCAGATATTATTAGTAAGTCTCATCAGAATCAATCAAAACATCTACACAAGGAAGGTTTTATAGGGATTCACAGGGCTTTCTGCTTCTGAACCTTGGTAGTTGATTCCATTTGAAGGGTGCATCACAAAGTGTGCCACTGTTCAACTCCCTAACTGTTGAAACTCAGTAATGCCCCAAGCTTATCATAATCTCAACCAATTAACTTTTCAGTCTACTTAAAGTTTTCTCTACTGTCAATAAAAAATTTAACAGGTTTAGAGAGAGGAAGAAGGGGAGACTTATAACCAAACTGGCTATAGCACAAAATCCAAGCGATGTCAAGGATTCTCAACTATAATAGTTACACTTCCAAATAAGAGTAAAATTCAGAAAAAATCCAAAATAAATGAAAAGATACAATTTATGATATGATTGCAAAGAAAAAACTAATAAAGTTGGAATTGACCGAAAAAAAGCAGCATGAATTGCAATCTAAGTTGGGCATATACCAACGCAAGCATGTCCAGTTTGTATGACATGAAGTGTCAATGAATAGTAGTTTAGCAGCATTTGATATGATATGGCTGTTTAAGATGTTAGATTTAAACTCAATAATCATATACAAGGCATGCTATCATAAGTCTTTATTGCGGAAACATAATAACCATATATAGCATGCATCTTTATTATCAAGAACAACTTAAAACTTGATACCTTTAGGATCTACAACATGCTGATTTATCAAAGATATAGGAATACCTGAATCCATTATATGTTCCTAACCTCAAGCGTTCTTCAGAGGATGAACTTGATCACCAACCTTCACGAACGGAGGGTAGTAATCCTGAAACGCAGAAAGGGCGAAGAGAAAAGAGAGACGGGTAATGAACACCCGTTGGCTTGTGGTTCTTCCTCAACCGGGACTCCTTATGCCTTAGTCGCTCTTCAGATGGGGAGAAGAGGCGGTATGCGATATTGTGTCCGGTGTATTGGGGACCATAGCCTATATATAGGGTGATGGCCAATTAGGGTTCCCATTATTCCGAAATGGGCCATCAATGACATCCACTCATATTTAGTCCATATCAATTAACTAATTTATTATCAAATCAGAAATTTAATTAGCCTTATCACTTAATTTGATCACATATCAATTAAGGCTCCTAATTGATAAATAGCTAATATAATTAATAAACGATATCTGCCCACATTATGACATTGGACTATAATTAAATACAAAATATTCCAACAATCTCCCACTTGGGCAATATATCGTAATAATTATATCAGAATTCTTTAGGCGCGCATCCGAATGCTATTTATCTTTAAATTTCCCCTTTACAATCTGGTCCACCTCATACATCAACAATGGGACCACCGCGGCTGTCGTCACTAACGTCTATTGTGACTAAACCCCGACGACCACCACATCAATGCACTAGATGACATAGATCGATATGGATGAGTGGCATGGAAATTTCATGCAATGTGATCTCTAAATCATGCCTATTTCCAACTGGTCCAACTTAAGTATTTAGTGAGATCAATTTTGCAAAAATTTAATTTTGCGAACCAAAGTCCTTAATGTGTAAATAAATTTTACACACAACAAGATACAAACAAGTTCATAATGAACTCATAAACATAACTTTATTTCTGCAGAAAATCCGAAATAACAAAAGGTTTGTATCTCAAATATAAAACACAAATAGAGACTCCCACTAAACTAAGGCATCCTCAGTGACAACACCCATATGAGCAACATGCTCGTGAAAAAAACCTTAGGTGTTAAGCCTTTAGTTAGTGGATCTGCTAGCATAGAATTTGTCTCTATGTGCTCCATAGAAAACTGTTTTTCCTGAACTCTTTCTTAACTACAAGATACTTGATGTCGATGAACTTCGACTTTTGTAGAACTTATGTTGTTGTTGAAGTACAATATGACTGACTTATTTGTCACAACATGACTTGAGTGGTATTTCAATATCTTTTACTAAATGCAACCAAGTGACAAAAAATTACTCCAGTCATATCCCATAGTCGGATGCCTACTATCTTGGCATCCTGTAAAATCGGAGTCATAATTTCTCATGATCTCTAAACTGTCAGATCTCCGATATGTGAGTATATGCCTTTTTGTTCTCTTTAAGTATCTCACATTCCTTATGGTTGCTTTTCCAATAATCCTTGAATTGCTCAAGTATCTGCCTAATAATCCTACTATGTACGCTATTTCCGGATGCGCACAAACTTGAGCATACATCAGACTTCCCACAGCCGAAGCATAGGGAATCTTTTGCATTTCCTGAATTTCCAGATTTTCATAAGGGCATTTAAGTGAGACTAAAATGTCTCCCCTAGTGACCGGGGTATCTCCTGGTTTACTATCTTTCATGTCGAACTTATCCAAAACTATATCGATATAGCTCTTTTGTGATAACCCAAAAGATACCTCGAGAATGATCTCTAAGTATCGAAATTCCAAAGACAAAAGAAGCGTCCCCAAGATCTTTCCCCACAAAATTCTTTGTCAGAAATTTCTTGGTTTCGCGCTATAAGCCTATATCATTCTTGGTTAGCATAATATCAACATATAATACCAGAAAAATGAACTTACTCCCACTGAACTTGTAATACCCATAGTTGTCCTCGATATTCATCTCGAAACCAAATGAGACAATCACTTGATGAGACTTGTGGTATCACTAACGAGACATCTTTTTTTTTTTTTTTTTTTTAGCCCATAGATAGATTCCGTCAATTTTCAAAACATCTTCTCTATGTCTTTTGACACAAAGTTTCCTGGTTTGCATTATATGCATTTGTTTCATCAATGTTGCCATTGAGAAACACCGTCTTGACATCCATCTTGTGAAGCTCCAAATTATAATAATCAACGTGAGCCATGATTGTCCTTGAAAGAGTCATTCAATGGTACTGAAGAGAATGTCTCTTTACAAGCAATCCTTTCTTTTGAGTTTAGCCTTTTGCTACTAGACAAACCTTATACCTCTCTATATTACCCTTTGAAACCTTCAGGTATCAGGATAAGTTTCAAACCTTAATGTCTAGCTAAAGCTTGTACTCATACCTTCAATCCACTTTTCCGAATAGAAACGTCATATGGTTTGATGGGAGTTGATTGAATCATCTTCCATAATACAACTTACCTTATGTTCCTAGAGAAATACTATATAATTATCCAAAATAGTATTCACTATTTCTTTAGTGGATCATGGCAAAAGGCATCGGCTCTTGATGCTCTAGTTCTTGAGGGTGTTGAGTTTGACCTTTAGGAATAATTTCCTTATCTTGAATGGGAAGAATAACAATAATATTTTCACAAGGATCCAAATTTGCTACACTAATAGCAACTGTATGAATTGGTTCAGGGATTAGAACCAATTCTTCCTCAAAGATATTGTCTCTAATCTTATCTCCCCCCAAACTCAATATCCTCAAAAAACTAGTCAGTTCTTGTCTCAAGGTTTCTTTAATTTGGGATTAGAAAATTGGCATACCTCTTTTACCTTTCAGAGTAACCAATAATGAGACCAATTACTATTTGGGACTCCAATTTACTTCACGAGGCTTATAAGGCCTTGCCTTAGTTGGATATTCCCATGCTTGAAAGTGATTGAGCGGCAACTTTAGTTGGTACTCTGTCAAGCATTTAAGCTGCAATCTTTAATGTTACTCTCATAGTGGCTCTGGTAAGGTAGAATGACTAATCATACTCCTTACCATACCTTTAAGAGTCATTACTAGGACTTAACTGAATTCTTGATGGCCATGTTCCGATATATTTAACTTTTAATGCATTTAATACAAACAATAAAATGTATAAGGCCAATGGAATTTAGAATTCCCTCATACAAGTTGCTCAACTCTATTCGTAGAGATGTGCGCTAAATGTTTGTGTCATAGTGCTCCTTAATTTTACTATCAACATTACGCTTAGTGTCGTAAGATTCCTCACTCAATGTTTTGCCACAAGAGGTCTCAATACCAAGCAATTATAGTATGTCCAACCCATAGCTTTACTGGTTCCTGCAATGTTTGAATTTTAAAAGACAAATTGAATCCATCGTTTCTAGATAAACAAAATTATCCGGATTTGTTCAATAAGAAACTAAAACCAAATTTCATCTAAATGATGACTAAATCAAAATGTCTTTTAATTCCAAATATTCGCCAGTGACAAAAACCTGAAACGTCAATAGGCTTATCCTTTACTGATTTTGGTCAACTCCAATATGGATGCATCTTTCAGCATCACTTGGCCTTCATCAGTTCAGACAATCCTTTATAGGCATACCAAACATGATATTTGGGACATTTCTTCTTTAGTATCCCGATGTCCTTATAAAAGAAATAATTGTGACCCTAGTTATTTCTTTCGAGACGGGCCCTTAGCAGCTTTATCCTTAATTTTCTTTTGTTAGCCCTTATCTTTAGAGATATTTATCAAATGAGCACTATTTGTCGTCTCTTATTTCATTGTTTCCTTTCTTGCACACCTTATGAAATGAATCTATTCAGATATCATTTCTCTTTATAACAGCTATAAGCTGACTTAAACGGACTGAATTGTGCATGAAGGAATACTAAATACTAAATGCATGGGCAAGTCATTAGACAACCCACGTTTTAGCGCCTTAAGTTTATGAGCAAGATTGGACACTCCTATAACGTGCTCCTTATATTTCCTTTTCTTTATCTTTATACTTAATGAAAATCTAGCTCTCCAATGAGTGCTTGTTTTCGTCTTTATTGCTTTCAGAAAGTACTTTTTAACTTCAGCAAGGAAATCTCAGGCATTAATTATGCCATCCAAAATAATGCCCCTAAAGGTTTCTGGAATATCGACCTTTATGATCAAAAGACCCATGCAATGGGAGCAGTCCCACTTGCTATACTTGATCCTCTCTTCAGAGAAACTGGATTGTGAGAGAAGGTGGTTTTCTCCATCCTTATGCAAGGTCAAGATCCAAGAACAATAATAATGTTCTCCTTTCAATTCCAAAAATTAGTCAGAACTTTTTGAGAATCGAAATTGAATTAAATCAGCAGATACATAAGTAATATTAGCTTAAAGAGAACATAAGTACCGTAAAGATACTCACCAAAATACCTTGTGCACCATTAATATTAAGTCTTTGGACAATAACGTTAATTGCTAGTGGTATTTTATTTTAATGATCAAACACTGGTGATATTTTCTGTCAAACAACAACTATCTTTGGATACTTTGTTATTCACACGAAAAGGATCTTTATAATCACTATGTGTTTACCATCACAGGTGTGAATGCAACCCTGCCACATATTAACCTTCCTTTGGGCCGATTAATATCCGCATGGATGTACACTCACATAATCTTTAATATTTCTTTTGAGTGATTTCCACTAGAGAGGTCACCTTGGCGACTTCATGCTTTAATTGACTCACTCAAAATCCAAATTGGCAAATTGAAGACCCAAACAAGATACCAAGCGCACCATCAATTCCCAATCTTCGGATTGTAAGAATTAACTGCTAGGGGTACTCTCAACGTAATGATCAAATATTGGTGATAAATCCTGTCAAATAATGGTCACCTTCGGGCATCCCATTATCCACATGGAAAATACTTTATAATCACCACACATTTACCATCACAAGTATGTAATTATTCGGCCAAGTTGTGCCTTCCTTCGGGCCGACAACAACTCGCATGAATAATTTCATACTACATCTTTTGTAAATCCAATTGAATCAAATTTACGCAACAGAGGTTACTTTGGCAACGTGTTGTTTCAACCAACTCAACCAAAATTACCAGACAATTTTATTAAAATGGGGGGTCCCGAATTTGTCATATTCACACTAAAAACATGGAAACCTTAATGTTTAGTGTGAAAAGAACCTTTAAAAAAAAAGGATTTTTCTAATACATGAATTTTCCGAATGGGTGGTTCTATAGTTCTAACTTTGGTCCTTAGAGTCTGGACTTATTTCGAAATATTACACACAACCATAGGTAAACTATTAGAAGTGGCAATACCCTCGAAATGAATCACTCTAAGTTAGGCCTTCGTGATAACCAAACAGGATGTACATCCAGAAGGCTACCACTACTCAACCTCTTCCCTATCTCAAGTTGCACTCAGGCCCGGGTTTAGGGTCTCGCTCATAAGTATGTGAGAAAAGTATAACAAATACATTGCTCAACACAGTGAGACCATAAAACAATATGGAAAAGCCAGTCTTTTCCCATTCATCTTTATATAATATATATATATATACAAAATTGACATCCAATCCCAGATGATTATGATTACGTGAAACAAAAAAAAATTTCAATCAAGAAACATTAATCACGTAAAAAAAAATATATCATCATCAATTCATATATTCAAAGATTGAAAAACCAAGATAGATATATTATTTTTAACCAAAAAAAAAAACCATGAATGAAAGAAACCTTATGAATCAAACTTTCCAGATTCACTTTCCAAACTTTCACCAAAGATCGAAAATTGATTATAATTTATTAATACAGAATCCTGGATTCCGATTTCGAAAGAAGAAGAAAATTTGGATCACATACCGGAGGTATATATATTTAATACCACGTGCCAATTAAAAAAAAAAATTTCCTTTCAAAATTTCTAATTTTCAAAATTAGGATTCATACAAATAATCCCAATAAATCAAACATGAAGACCTCTCTGATACCACTTGTTAGATTTAAACTCAATAATCATATACAAGGCATGCTATCATAAGTCTTTATTGCGGAAACATAATAACCATATATAGCATGCATCTTTATTATCAAGAACAACTTAAAACTTGATACCTTTAGGATCTACAACATGCTGATTTATCAAAGATATAGGAATACCTGAATCCATTATATGTTCCTAACCTCAAGCGTTCTTCAGAGGATGAACTTGATCACCAACCTTCACGAACGGAGGGTAGTAATCCTGAAACGCAGAAAGGGCGAAGAGAAAAGAGAGACGGGTAATGAACACCCGTTGGCTTGTGGTTCTTCCTCAACCGGGACTCCTTATGCCTTAGTCGCTCTTCAGATGGGGAGAAGAGGCGGTATGCGATATTGTGTCCGGTGTATTGGGGACCATAGCCTATATATAGGGTGATGGCCAATTAGGGTTCCCATTATTCCGAAATGGGCCATCAATGACATCCACTCATATTTAGTCCATATCAATTAACTAATTTATTATCAAATCAGAAATTTAATTAGCCTTATCACTTAATTTGATCACATATCAATTAAGGCTCCTAATTGATAAATAGCTAATATAATTAATAAACGATATCTGCCCACATTATGATATTGGACTATAATTAAATACAAAATATTCCAACATAAGAGGGATTGAATTTGATAATATGTCATTCTCATAGCCCTTGAGCTTACTTTTATATATTATAATATAAAATATAAATATAACTATTTAGATGGATATAAATAAATTGTCTACCGATTTGAGTAGTAACTCCACCTCCACCGCTACTCGCTACCACTTAAACAACAGAGTAATGAAAAGGTCTAAAGCAACATTGGTTATAATCAGAGTCCACATCGCGAGTATAGCTAACAAAATATAAGGCCTTTTATAAAGAAACGCTGATAATTACTGTCACGACCTTACTTGAACAGGATCTGTTCTGTAGGCTCGTACCATTGTGTCCTAGAGTTCTAAGGAGACAGGAATCGAAGGCTGGTGGATGAATCATGACCGTGTGATTAGAGCGTGATTAATGGCCTCAGGATCTCTCAGCTATGGGGGCATCATTTGTGCAGTGGAGGATCGTTCTCAACTAGTCATGTCTGGCTGGGATGGTCACACGGTTGTCTGACAGACTAATTAATATTTTGTCATTCTCTCCAAAAAAATTGTTCATATATAAGCAAAATATAATCCAATAAAATCAATGTTTGATATATTTTTACTTTATTTTCCTATTTATACGGAGTTATGTTATAATCTTTTTCCAAGTATACATACGGCTATATTGTTCCCATATTAATTATTAGATTCCTTAATTAATGTATAAGAGCACTCGTTAGCCACCTTTTTGTTTATCACAAGTCAGTTGAAATAAAAAACATACCCAATATCAATGTTACGTTGGTCCGAGTGGAATTAGGATCTTATCCTTTAATTAAGGTCTCGGGTTCGAGCCTTGTAGATGAAAAAACGTGATTAGGAGGAGAGACCCTATTAGGCGGCCAATCAGGTTCCCCGACGAGGATTAGTCATCGGCGAAGTCAGTGGATACTTCCTATTAGTAACCAAGAAAAAAAACATACTAAATATATCAATTCAAATCAAATATTATCAAAAGTATTTGACATGTATTTTTTTATTAATTTTACAATGGTAATCGAATTTAATAAATGAATTATTTTTTGTATTAAAAGCATTTATATGTTATTTTTTAATGTGGAATTATTAAAATATTATTTTTTAATTAACTTAATGTTATACTATTATATATATATATATATATATATATATATATATATATATAGAGAGAGAGAGAGAGAGAGAGAGAGAGAGAGAGAGAGAGAGAGAGAGAGATCAAATTACTCCAAGAGTAACCTTAAGAGAGTTACTCTCAATCTCATTCATCCATTTATTCTAATCCAACAAAGGTCATGTGATTTCTTTAATGAAATAATGTAGATCCATTAGATTAGAATATATGGATGGATGAGATTGAGAGTAACTCTCTTAAAGTAACTTGATCCCTCCTCATATATATATATATATATATATATATATAGAGTGAGGATCAGTTACTTCAAGAGTAACTTTAAAGAATTATTCTCAATCTCATTCATTCATTTTATTTTAATCATGTGGTTAAAACTTAAAAGGTACTCAATTCGTTAAAGAAAAATAGTTAATGATAATTTTAATAAGAAGAGAGAAAAATTAAATTTATTAAATGAATATATATATTTTAAATTTGGACTACTCATTTAAATTTATAATATTCATTCATTAAAATTTATACATTCTAAAAGAAAGAGCTTACCGAAAAAAAAATTATTAAAATTAAGTAAGAAAAAGAAAAGAAAACTTATTAAAAAGCCAATCAAGAAAAAAAATTGTAATAATATATGAATGCGTTTAGGTAAACAGCTTAATTAATCGCTTATTTAATAACATATATTTCAAATAAGCTAAAAAGACTTATTTTCGTAAGCTTCTATCACAAGTTATTAAACTAAACTAAAAAAAACTTATAGGAAAATCATAAACTATTTGGATAAGTTTATTTCCATAAGTTATTCTCATAAGTGTGAAGCCCTAAAAAAGTTCTAAAGTTAATAAAAATATAAAATAATTAATTAAATATATTAGGAATACTTGAATAAAATTTTTGAAGCCAAAAAATTTGATTTTTGGCTTAGTTCAGGTTCCGCTGACAGTATAAATTGGTACTGTCAGTAAATTTACCGGAGAAAAAAATTCAGACTTGACCGGATATATTGGATTATCAATGTTTTTAGGTGATGTATAATATATCCGGAGTCCGAAAATGTGAAGAAACCGATACTGAAAAAATAACATTATTTTAATCAGTTTCAATTTTATCTATCCAATGCCAAGTTCAATGTTATGAACTCAAGTCCATCATCCCAATATTTTTCCTATCCTAAATGTAAAATTCGAATTTAAATTTTAAATGAAAATTTCATATTTTCGAGGCACTTTGAAAAGTCAAAGGATACATTTTGGCTCTACATTTGGAATTTGAACACATCCTCTCTCTCTCTCTCTTCTTTTTCCCCATTTCATGTTGCTGCAGCCCCTTCTTACCAACTAGTAGTTACATCCCGAGCTATGAACGGGAAAGATTTCATTTATAGCAAAATTATTATCATTTTTTTTTTTGAGGAACTATAGCAAAATTATTGAGAGTTGAATGATATTAGTAGTGTGTAAGCAATTTTGATTAAAAAAAGGAAACGGGCTATTGATGGCATGTGGCAATAATGGCACAGAAACTATCGGCGTACCATTGCTACAGTAACAATGAGGTTCAACTTATATGAGTTTGTGAAAAGTAATCACTGGAATAACACATTTTACTCATTTTTTATCCTCTGTTTTGGTCAACATAGTAAAATCCAATGAAAGACACAGGCTCAATATCTTTTAACATGGGGAAGAAAATTTACCAAAAAAAACATTATCAGTAAATAAAGTCAATCCTATATTTATTTTTGGAAGTTACTTAAAGTAACATTATGATCATTTAAAAAGGTGACGTTGAAGGTCCTCTTATCACCGTTGAAGGCCTATTATACACTTCTAAAATCATCATCTATAATATATATGTTCTAACACATTTAGCCAATAATTCGTATCATAAGGTTCAAACAAATCAAATAATTAAAATATGAAGGTTAGATCTAACACATTTTCAAAATCACATAAACATTGTTTTATGAATGAATAAATACAAATAGAGGATGGGGGGAAGGAGTTAAATTTTGCTATCATAAAAATAACTAAATTCATTGTACTATAACACCAAACTACAACCAAACTTGCCATCCAAGTGGAAGGTCTTCAAGTCAGCAACAATATCCCAAAGGTTGGTAGATCCCTTCCTTTCTTCAAAATTAAAAAAATACAAAAAGAAATATCAGATCCCTTCCTTCAAAATCTTTAAACCAAAATAAATTCAAAATATACAAACATTGAGTAAAATGCAGAAAGAGGAATGAGGGGAAATCAGATAATATTGGGATTGGCCACACCGAAATGGCTCTGTTTTGCATCATCTTGCAAGGGTCCTATCGCTAAAATTGTAGTGTTGTAAAAACCGGGTCTAACTGTCTTTGTTCTCAATATCCACAGCTGCTACAGTAAAGGATTAAGAGCAAGTATGTATGCTGTAGGGATTTTTAATATCCAACTATCACTGAAAGGATTTTTCAAATACATTTGTAAGTATGTATGCTTACGCATACATATGATGTTAGAAACAAAAGTACACATCTTAGACAACTATCATAAAAGGACCAACAATTTGATATGCCTGCAGTTACAACAAACTGAATAGGGATATCATAACAAAGCCATATTAAAAGAGCAAGGTCAGCACAAACACATTGCCCAATTCATCATCTATAACTGGAGGATTCCAGTAGCTTAAGGCATTATATTGTTACCTAATGCTATTTCAATTTCAGTGGTTGTTCCCAGGAAGAAAAAGAACAAGAAAATTAAGACTTTCATTTCAATACAATGACAGAAGCCAAAATGCTTTAACTACCATGGAAATTACAATGCCTAACCAACTCATTCTGAATCCACAACACATTTTGATTTCCGAAAAATATTTTCCATGATGACGATAAAATATGACCCATTTATTCTTAGTTTCCTTGAGAGAATTAAAGCAATTTTCCTTCAATGAACATATGGTACAGAACACGTGATTAGGAGTCAACTTGAACCTAATCGTTGGGACTCGAGGATGTAGTTCTAAAAATGATAATGCTATAGTCATTGAATATCTCAATGCACCCTCATATATGAGGTATTAAGACACACAACAAAGTAGATAACCCACATATATGAACTTTCCCCTAAGCACTTATATTGCAATCAGGAAAAAGTTACCTGCCATAGAAGGGTTAGCCAAGATCCATTGGTGTGATATGACCAGGGGCTACAAAAGTTAAGCTTGTTGTTTCAGTTAATATTGACACCATAGAAGCAATTCAGGCTACAAAGACTTATAAAAAAATCAAACACTAATAAAAAAAGTAAATTGAAGTAGTCAAAGATATGCAAACAACAGAAAGGAAAATTAAAGAAAGACCTTACGTAATCCCTCTTTATGTCACTGGCAGTAATTATGCGGCATAAGATCATCCCATTTCACTTACATAATCCTTCTTTATTTCACTGCCAGTAACTACTGCAGTCCACATTAATATGCACTTCTTCAATTCTCAGTAAACTACTAACTCTCTTCTTCTGCTGCTGGGGAGTATACCCTGCAACTCTGGAAAGAAAAAAAAATCCAAGTCAATTCTTAGCATGCAAGTGTAACTTACACATTACAGTAAATAATCAGTAATCAATAACATGATAACATCAATATCAATATCAGTAGCCATAACATGGTAATAAATACTAAACATGAATATCAAACAATAAATTTAAAGTTAGAATAGCTAAAAATTAACTTTTCGGTTTATCAATACACACTTATAACACTTATGTAACATACATCATTTTAAATAAGCTATATTAAAAATTAAACTCATAATTTCAACAACATATAAACAAAAAATTTACCTATTTTTAAACTCCATCACTTCAGTAATATCAGTATTCAACAACAGAGCATCACCCCTGCAAAACCAAGAACCATGGTCCTCGAAAAACCATCAACCCAATAGAACAAACCAACAGTAGAACACGGGATGACAGATTTTATCGAAATGAAATTTTATTGTCAAAATGGAAAAAGATTGTAGAACAAAAAATTAGAATAGAAAGAGGAAAAATGACGAAGGGAAAAACATACATAAATAGACCTGTGTTAGCAGCAACAATGTGCTTCCTAGCATGGACCTTCAAAATGATGTAGATATATATTTTTACCAAGTAACATGAAACTCATCTTCAAGAAATCTCAGTTAGATAACACTAAAAACTCATTTATGAACTAAATTAAAACACACCATCTTTAAACAAATGAGTGCGGTGCCTAAATTGGACATTGCATTCAATGCATTTTATACCTTTAACATCATAACTAAATTGATCTTAACTATCTTTAGTCATAGTCAAGTGCAGCCACCCAGTATCAAATTGAAATAAATTGCATACTGAATTGTATAAATTGCATCTACTGGTAGTCTTAACATCCACTGTTCTACACTGACTAAATTAATTTTTTAGACTAATTTATGACTCTCTTGTTAAGTAATACTATATACTTGTGGTACATGTAATATCTCACTCTCAAAGGTTATAAATTTGGCTTGAACTGTGTATGCATATCCCATTTTTCAAGAACATCTAAGGGTGAAATGTTTAACTTATAGGAACAACTTTAGCAATCAGAGATAGAAGATATACAATGCAAACGACATATCATGATGTAAGAAGCAAAATTCCCTTGTGGACTCATGACTTACCTTGGCACTCAGTTGCCGCCTATTATTCTGCTTGATCATATCCATTAATGCTGATTCAAGCTCCTTTGCTCTGATAAAAAAGGAAGAAATTGAAAGGCATAAATGCTATATGGAAAAAGTGAATCTCCCATTTTTTGTGGAAAAGTTCAAAAAACACTAAACATTAACCATTTGAATGATTAATCCTTTCATTAAGTATTTAACCATTTTATAAGTGGGTTAATAACTCAAGTGATTAATGGGTAGGATCGCCCCTTTCCAATAAAAATCCCAAAAATAAAAAGTAATCCTATACTAATACATGCCCATGGAGAATTCTGAATAATAAGAACCACACAATAATTTTCGATAATCTAAAATTCCAGATTTTAACTTCTCCCATAACCTAGTAAATCAACATTTGTGTCCAACGGGATAAGACTATATGACTCTAAGATTTGTGTACTCATCATTCTTTTGTCCAGATTGCAACCCCAGGTATATAACATATAGCATGGAAGTATTCAATTCAAGTCTATAATTATATAAGGTATAGCTAATGCTTTATGGAACTGGCCATATAATTTAGAACAGGTAGGAGCAAATCACACTACTGCAAGAAAAGCCAATATCATTTTAAGTACATGGGAGAATGAAGAGAAAGTGGGAAGTACATAAAAATGAAATCTCACAAAGGATGTATATAGGTTTAAACTTTAAGCTCTTACAAATTAGAACATTTTCATAAAATGGTGAAAGCTTTAATTTATGTTTCTCGGATGGACTTACCTTGCATAGAACTCCCTGCACCAAAGAAAAATCACTGGACTTCATCATCGTCACTGATTAAGTTCTACACATATGCAAAAATATGGAAGATGAGAAAACAAAAAAATAAATCATAAATGGAATTAAACCATAGATGAGTGATAAAATAGGGTGTCTACCCAAATCCTCAAACTCAGAGGCACCTTAAAAAGCTTCAGGAAAAATCTTTCCTGAACTACTGTAGCACCAGAACCAAGACAAAATATCCCAACTGCAGATATCAAAGACCAAACAAATCTTTCCTTGGAATAGCCATAACTGTAAAAATTGAAAACATCACCATTTAACCACTGATTAAATCCCAAATTAATGCAAGAACAAAAGCCCTATCACAGTTCATCCCATGAAATTGAAATTGATGGCATAGCTTATTATCATACATTGAGTTGTATTAAATTTGCAAATTAGTAACTGAAGTCAGATTCCATTGCAATCCATGCATTCATTCACTACATGTATGATAGTTCATGAATCATATAGCATGTAGATGCACAACCAATATCATAAATCAGCTTGAATCAGGTAGAAAGTGTTATCAAGATATACCTTCAATTTCAACTTACTCACACATGCCACCAACTATATGATGTTTCTCCAAGACTGTGACATTCTTATAACCAAACTTGGCCAGTGCATAAGCATCTGATAAGCCACTTGGACCAGCTTGAAAGAGTTTATAGACCATTAGTTAACCATTAGTTAAAGGCAATAATAACAGAAATACCAATATGTTTGATTTGCTAACAGATAGTTTTTCATGAACCAACCAGTGGAATATACAGATCTGCAACTTGAGGATGTTGAGAACAATTAAAGCATTAATCAAAAGACATGTTCTGATCAGACTTGTACATGCTATTGGGCATACACAGAAATCAAGTATTTGACAACTCAAATGCACCAAATTCTCTTTGAAGTTTGAAGATGCTAGTTACGGTTTTAGGATAAGATTTCCACACATAAAGCTAGAGTTAGAGACAAGAAGTTAACATCAAATACCACAAAAAAATTATGGCAGCAACATAAACATTATCAAATGTAAGTATCAATTCAACCATATTTTGCTTTTCAAATTTTATTAGGAAGTTATAGTGCTTCAGTTCAATTTCAATTCAAAGCATTTGCAGCCAACTGACAATATCATTAAAGGAATTATAATTCTTGATATTAACATGCCATGATATATAAATTCAAAAAAGAATAATACTTACTTCAGCTAGCACTTTCCTATTATCTTCCAAGTCAGCTTTGTTATCCGCAAGAGCCGTGACCATGTTAGGATTCCCTATAAAAACACCACAAGGAGTGATTATTTGAGAATCTAGTTATGTTAACAACAGCAACCACAAACCCAGCATTAATAGAGGTAGAGAAATCAAAAGCAGTCTATAAGAGCAAACCCTCTAGTGCTATTTCTCTCATGAAAGGTTTTGCCGGGAAGCGTCAACAATCCCCTTAAGAAAAATGTCAAATTAATAATAACCCACTACTTGTAGGACATAAATAAAATGATAAATCAGGAAACTAATTTAAGTCACTCAAAGAATCATATCAAACCACCGCAAAACCCATCAGATTTCATCATCTCACAAGTTTCTTTGGGTTCTCTACAATAGAATATTTTCATAAAAACAATGAACAATACTTTAATATCTTGTCTTTGAGTTCTTCATTTGTCAAATCTATTCTTCATTCCCAATTCATACTTAGGAGGCACTGTCAGTGGCAATAACTGTGACACAAATCCTTTTGACTATAGACAGAAAAAATATGAAAAACCAACCAGTCAATCAACCAACACTAAGACATAAACCTTTCATAAAATTCTACCTTAGTTTGAACAGATCCCACATCAATTTCTTCAGAATCTATAGAAGAAAATCAAAAGACACACATAAACTTGAAGGGTCTTCTACTACCATGCCCCTGAATAGCACAGAGATCATTAACACACAGCAAGTATGTTATGTCCTATGAACAAAAGTTAAAATGGTAGCAAATTCACGTCACGAACAAATGGTAAATGCCTAGTATGACCCAATCAGAGGAGATAACAAAAGATCAATGTATAGTTGCATATAGAAACAGATTGCTAGCAGATATAATATAGTCAATAACCTTAAAAAATTCAGTCACCTTTAGACGTCTTGCCAGCTCATTAGCATGCAATACATTAGCCAGCTTTTATAGCCCATATGCAGACAAACTGCTGTACCTGTACAATGACAACAATTAGTAAATAAAAACAGAACCAAGAAAATAGTTTCAACAGAAGTAATCCCCATCATATACTCAAAATTTAACAGTAGGTTCAGACACCCAAACAAACTAAAATGTTTATGACACTTACCACCAAGACCATTATGTAAAATTGTAAACTGTGTCCCACTAATATGGTTCCGTGGTATAACAACCTCTTCATGGATTTCTATAAAAGAGCAACACATACTTTCATCAAGCACTTGAAAGGATGATATGGAAAACCACAAAGTGAACCACAAAATACCTGTATATCAGCCAAAGAGTTAGTCGCTGCCTCTAGATCTTGAGAAGAGACACCAGTAATCTCTGTTTTTGTTAAAAAAAAAAAATTTCTCCCTAAATTTCTATAGGCACTTATTTGATGGCTTGTTCAAGTAGACCAGAATAGAAAGATCAATGTGTGTATTTATGTACTTAGTATGACAAAAGAAAGGGTGTGTTTGAGTAATACTTTCGTTATTGAAGAACTCATAAAATCTAAATTGAGAAAAATGAAATCAACCTGTAATCAACGATCAATCCCATAAAACTGAGTAATACTTCTTGAAGAACTCATAAAATCCAAACTTGCAAGCTCCCTGATCACTGTAACCAAGCAAAGTCGGTACCTAGCCCTTGAAGAAGCCTTCAGCACCCTGCTCCTTCAATACAACTCCAAACCCAGATGTGATGCTCTTGTACTTCATAGGGTCAATCTGAAAATATTAATTTGTATGCAAGTTAGCCTAGAAAGAAAATTTGTAATGAAAACATGGTTAACAAAATTAAAATACCACAACTCAATTATCATATGATATTTATCTATTCAATTGATAAACTGAGAATTTCCCAGATCAAGCTCACCAGAGCTACGAAAAGGAATGAAAAATAAACAATTAACACTATAACTCTTTCATTTAAAAAGAAATGAAGAGGAATATATCACCGGGGAGCCGATCTTAAGGTGCTCCGGCAGGGCGGTGTGAAGAATGCTTCCCCGCTTTTCCTCTTCATCCTCTTCTACTTCCTCTCACCATCCACCATTCTCTCTGAATCAGGAAGGTCTTTGTCTCTACCAATTAAAGCTCTCTCTGGACGACCCAGATTCCATCCTCTCCTCTTCTAACAACCGCGATGCTACCCCCTGCGACCCAACCAAGACCACCGTCACAACGGTCGACCTCTCCAACACAAATCGGGGTAACGTGTGATTAGTACCTAACCCAATACCCTACCCTATTCACCTTGAGTAGCGTACATGAACTCACCCACCCTATCAACCTGACTGGAGCACTCCGTTGCAAAAAGAAGCCCGACGGGAAATAATAATTTTATTTTATAATACCAAAACTCGACCAGAAGATGCCACCTCAGCCATTACTGTTCATCTACAGCAAACTGACTGCTCACCCTTATTAAGTTATAAGAATATTTATTTGATTTTCCTTCTCTTCTTTTTCTCTTTGATTTCAAACCTTTGGGCATTGGATCAACCTTTTTACCATTTAATCTATACCCTCCACTTGAATTAGATTTTTTTTCACGCTCTGCACCCATTTCCCACGTTTCCAGTCACTCCACCATACAATTATCACATTTTTTCCCTTCACTTTAACTCTCTTTTCCTCTCATACAGCTATCACTCACTAGAAACCCTCTCCACCTTCTCATATTCTTCCTCTTCAAGTTTCAACCCAAACCCTCTCTTCCACCTCTCATCTCCATTTTTATTCTTCATTAACACCATCTTCTTCCTATCTTCATCAATTTCGTACATCAAAGGTGAGAACGTTACCACCTTTTTCTTCTTAGGCTATAGATTAGAAAGGCCCAATGTGAGATTTATACTTAATATGATAATTAGATTAATATAATAGATGGCCAATAAAAGTAAATAATTAGATTAGGATTTCTAAATTAGTTTATAACACTATATAACTAGTGGACATTTAGGACAAAATTAGAAAGACTTAAACCAATCAAGAAGAAAGAAGAGGTATTAACCTAATTTAGTTATTTAGTTGAACATGATTAGGTTAGTGGACACTTAATTGATTAGAACTTTAAAAAAAAATTAGTGTTACAGAATATATTCATATTTGTCATAATTAACTAAAAGAATTAACTCTTTTAAAATCACTAAATGTTGAAAACATGATGATTGGAATATGATCCAATGGCATTAATTGAGCAAATTGGGCTCATAAGGACTAAAATGATGTTACCCGGAGACAAATGGACCATGAAATGACAATGCACCTATTATTGGGCTTGGCCCATCTAATATTGGAAGAAAATGACCTTTGAGAAAACATCAACGTGGATGGACGTTATGTTGACTATAAATGTACGTATTTTGTTTACCATATGATACTTGATCATAATTGCACTTTTATGATGATCATGATTATGGAAAGACATGCACATCAAGACATTGATCATTGAGCATCTGTTACATGTGGTAAACTGTGAGTGAGCTACAGCCTAAGTGCGGGTGAGAGTACAATAGAGAAGGTTGTGAAAACTTAGGGGACACTCATGATGCGATACTCCACAGGGGGCCGGGTGTTAGCTCCCCCGAGCCGTGGTATTTGATGAGAACACAATGGTGTCCCGACCATACCCTAAACTACTCGAGATCAGTGGAGAGTGTTCCTGGTAAGCCGTTTAGCGCGCATTTGGATTTCATGGCACTTCTTGGGCTAGTGATATGGAACATGTACTCATGATCACTCCTCCGATGATGTTGCCACTCCATGGAGTTGAGTTGGTCCAGACACCGACATACGCATGCCCATTCCACATGCATTATGCATTCTTGACATTATGAAAGATCAGTGATGGATGACATAATGATATTTTGAATTATTACTGTGAATATTTGAAATATATTGTTAATTAGAATTGATGCTTGATTTATATTGCTTTACTAAAATGTTAAATCTACTCAATTAACCTTTTTACATGGAAGTTAGTTATCTTACCTCCTTTTGTGTTTTGTTGTTGCTTGAACTGTTGAGCTTACGGACTGCGGGTTGGAGAACGTATCTAGAAACTCTCCGCTTCACCTTCCGTGATGAGTATGGGTTTACCCCCAACCTTTGTGACTGCACGATCATCTATAAAGGGTTCTAGGCGTCTTTTTGACCAGCTCTGGGAAGTCTTGTCTGGTCTTTTGTTGTGTGTATATATATAGTAATATATATTTTGATAGCTGGTTGTATATATTTTTAGCTAAGTTCCTATGTAACCCCTGGTTTGTATTTTGAAAAACTTTCGACCTTTTGCTAACCTATCCTGATGTATGAACTCAATACTTGACTTGTGGATCTGACTTATGTAAGATATGATCATGCATATATAATATATGAATATTAGTTTCTTGATATCAAACAAGTGTTGAATTTTGACTAAGTATATGATGATTTGATGTGACTATATTTGACAGATTTGGTTTAGTGCCCGGAGGGTCATGTGTGTGCATTATATTTAAGTATGTGTGAACACGACACATTGTTGTGATTGATATACGTATTACTTGATATTAGGATAGGTTACAGGTTTATATGAGATATTAGGAGGTGTCTCAATAAGTCCAAATAAACTCTCTATAAGCTATTCCAAACGCATTCATAGTATACTAATGATACGATAAAATTAATGAATAATATATTAAAAAAGTTAGAAAATAAATATATTTTTTTCATAATAATATGATGATGAAATGAAAACTAATAAATCATAACTACAAATATACTTGGGTTTCATCCCCTCTTTGCACCTAAAAAATTCTAATAAGAAAAATACACAATAGACATAAAAAAAATAAGAAACATATAATATTATAAAATCAATTTTACAATTTATGATATATCATTACTTGACTTTCCTCATTACATGGGGTTATATTACAAAGTTTTTCAAGATATTGATGTTTTCTAGTTATACAAGATATTGTTATATGAGGAATGCTAGCAGCATACTCTTTACCACACTCCCTCCAACCCACTTTTTATTATTATTGGATGAGCTTTATGTAGGACCCATTGAATGAAGAGTGGGGTCACGTTATTTAGTTGATCCCACATGAAGTTCATCCAATAATAGAAAGAATGTGTTAAAGAGTGCCAGCATTTCTCTAAATATATTGCTCTCTAATTATATGAGATATTAGCCAAAATACAAATTGAGTTTAATTAGTATAAAGTTTTTATGAATTTAATTGGTACGTACTGCTAATGTAAATACTTTTTACACTATCAATCAATCATAAATTATCACATTATTAAAATGTTTGACTCTTATCATAACTATCTTAAAAGCCTTAAAAGTCAACATGTGATGATTTGTAATTGGTTGACGGTATAATTTTTTTTAGATTGACAATTTATCAAAATTAAACTATATTCTTATTATATTATATCTCCAATTAAAAAAATTTAAATTATATAATTGTAATTCTTTCTCATCACAAGTGAGTTAAGTTCAATAATTACTTGAATAAATTAACACAAAATATTTCTAAAATAGCTTCAAATATGTTTTACTAATTTTTACAATCATAATTAAATTTAATGAATTTATTATTATTTGAACAAAAAGTATCTATAAATTGTTTCTAGTGTGGAATTATTAAAATAATATTAAAATTAATTTGCTTTAATTTTATATTTTATCCAGTACAAATACTAATAACTTAAAAAAGGAATTAAATGATATTAATTTTTATTTGATATATTTTATTTCAGATGTCAGGAGAAATAAGGATGAAAATATATATTTATTTTCCAAAAATATAACTGTTAAGAAATAAATAAATTTTTTATCTGACCAAAAATAAATAGTTGATAACTCACATATTCACCTTAGTGAAAATTAACATAAAAGTATTAGTATTGAAGTAATAATCCTAAAATGATAACCGAGTATGTGTGTAATGTGATTATTTGAAAATGAGTAAATCCCCAATTTGGTCCCTGAATTTGTAAAATTGTATCAATTTAGTCCCTGATATTTTCGAAATTCTAAAAACATTCCTAAAGTTATCAAAAGTTAATTAATCTAGTCCATCTGATAGGGACCAAATTGATACAAATCTTATAAATTCAATGACTAAATTGGTCGCGCGCATCAAGAAAGTTACCGTATTGAAACCAAAACTTGATTAAAAAAAACACGATTTAATGATCGTTGAACCAACTCCTTAGCTAGACAAAGGGGAGCTTGTGCGTCACATTCATTTACTTGTCATTCTCATTCTTATAGAAGTACAAACGCAACTCTGAGATATAATTAAAAACCAGAAATATAACCATATTCGATGGTGCAATGTGTCTCTATTCTCTTAGGTCACTTATAACTTTCAAACTATGGTAACTGCTAATAGAATGAATTATGCATTAATTTATTATATTACTATATTTACCATTGATGTATTGATGCATGCACTTACCATTGACAAATATATAAAAATATGTGATGAATATTTGCTTTAACAATTAGTGAGTCAAAAGAAAATGAATTTAATTGCTATGCACTGTCAGTGTAATTTTTTTTACACTTTCAACTAATTAGAAATTATGTTATGAGTGACTTTTAAGGTAGTTAGGATAAAACTCAAATATTTTAACTTATGTGATAATTTCTGATTAGTTGACAGTATAAAAAATCTTTACAGTAACCGTGTATACAAATTAAATGCAAAGAGAATACACATGATAATCGTTTTACCATAAAAGGTAGCCCTGGGTGCATAATGGAGAAATGCCAGAATGGCAGGAAAGTTTGAGAAAAGAAAAGAAAATAGATGTTTATCTATAACTACAAAAATACCCGTTTGGTTTAATCATCAGGACAGTGGCACAGTGCTATAAGAGAATAAGAGGGAGAGCAAGAGAGAGGCTGTGACAAAATCACATCCTTTTGCTTGCATCTGTGTTATGTTATGATCAGAGTGCCAGCATTTTGGTTGATTTCACTGCAACAAAGACATACATAGCATAAACATCTCATTAATTGGCAGTGATGGTAAAGCTTTTTGGGTTTAAATCAAAGGTGTTTATGGTGGTGTTGACCATAGCACTTCTGGTTCTGCCGCTGGTGCTGCCACCATTGCCTCCACCGCCAATGATACTCATGTTTGTCCCTGTATTGATAATGCTGCTTCTGGTGATGCTGGCCTTGTCTTCCAAACATTGCCCTGATGACTTCATGTGTCAGTGTAACTCTAGTTGATAGCTGGCTAATGGCTATGTAATTCTCTCTTTTTAGATGAACAGAGCTGTGTCTATGGCCCTTTTTGCCTCAATTGCGCATGCATGCACAGTGATAGCTAATAAATGTTTAAATTTGGAATTGTCCCTTCTTTTGATGTTTCTTTAATTTGTTCTGCATATAATTTTAAATTGTGATCCAAAGTAACAATTTGAGTCCCAAGATAACCATTTTTAGTCTCTTTTAATTGTATTAGGACCGCAATTATAATTTTATTGATTGTATTTTTTAATAATTATTTGCCATAAAAGCAAAATAATGAGTGAAAATTTAAAAATATGGCTGTAATGTGACGGTCTAATATTTAATCCAGAGACCTTGTGTTAGGTGAAAATCAGTAGGATGTTTACGGGCACGATTTAAGTCAATGAATGCGAAAACCCAATTCAAATTGATTCAATTAGTTCGTTTTTTAGTTGTTCAAGTCCAATTGGCTATAATGTGACGGTCTAATATTTAACCCAGAGACTTTGTGTTAGGTGAAAATCAGTAGGGTGTTTACGAGCACGGTTTAAGTCAATGAACGCGAAAACCCAATACAAATTGATTCAATTAGTTCGTTTTTTAGTTGTTCAGATCCAATCTGAACCAAACCAAACAAATCCAAGCTCGTTTGGTTCGGGTAACGAGTTTATTGATTAAAAACCCGACAACTCGAGACCTGATCTGACTATACATATTTCTTGTTTATTTTTTTAAAGCTAGTTATTGTATTGACTCGTATTGTTTTTATACTTTATTTTACTTTTATTATTATTGAAGGTACTGCTAATCTTTCAATTTGTTGTATTATTTAAATTTCTAGAGTTGTTTAACTCTGTAAAATGTTGTAATGGTACAAAAAGATTGCAGATTTTTTTTTAGGAATTTTTGAACATGATTTGGAAATTTGGAATGATGTTTGACCTGATAGACTCGGCCCAAACGAACCTGTTTTTTATCGAGTTGGTTTGGTTCGGATTTGACAAAAAAAGACACAATCCCCCCCCCAAATCGACATGTAAGATTTTGACTGGTTCAAGTGCTGGTTCAGGTGATGGGTTTACCCAAACTCAACCCGTACACCCTTAAAAATCATAGCAATGTAGGTAGATGTATCCAAAAAGAACCGATGTCTATACATGTAACAAGTTGTTGGCAAAATAGGTCTTTTCGTTCTTCAACTTTATTTGTTTTTTTTAATTTGGTCCGTAACTTTTTTTGTTCCATATCTGTCGTCTAAGTTTTTGACCTTAGAAAAGTTTGTTCTAATTGTTAACTCTGTGATAACTCTGTCAATTAGTATCATAACTCCGTTAGTTATATTTTTTTTTTTTTGAGTATAATCTTTCCCACTGTTCAACAACCCATCTTCTTCCCATATCACTACTTGTAGCTCCTTTTGTGTCTCCCCTTGCCATCAAAGGTGGAACTTTTCCTTCCCTTTAATTTGTGGTTTGAAACAAAAACCATTGTTCCCCCTTCACATTCACCTCTCCCCATGTTTCTCATCCTCCTATTGCGCATCCACCATCAGAGTTGCTGCCGATGTCCCTGCCTATAATGCTGCCATCCCTCTACCAATCATTCATCGCCCACTGTCAACATCGCCATCCAGTGAGTACCCCTCCAACAGGTTCAACAAGATCATTCAATGGATCTTTGATCCCAACTCCAAATTTTTCCTTTCAATTTCCCCTGCTACAATCCATTTGATATTTTGATATCATTTTTTTCGGTTTTAAATTTTTTATTTCCTTATATGGAAATATGGTTGCCTAAGTATTAAGTTTTCATGATGACAAAACCGTGGTGAATATAGCTTTGTTAATGACAAATGTTAAACAAAAATAGGGAGAATGTGAAAGTATGATTGCCTCAAGTATAAGTTATAATATGAATATGAATATTATATTGCCTAAATATTTCAAGATATTAACTTCTGATGATGACAGAATACTAGGCTAAGATAAGAACCAACAAGCTATATTCGTCTATCGACTCTTTATGAAAATTATGTGAACTTTGCTAATGAATTCGTTAAGTGTACAAATATCTTAAGATAACGGTTCAAGACTTAACTTAAAACAAAGAAAATGTCATCTGAAAAAGATTAAGTCAAAAGAGATCAGACAAGTGGAATCGTCTAAATTAAGACGATTCGGCAAATAGGCAAGAAAAGTAGCATTTAGATGACTCAATCCTAGACGATCGAAGCTTTGCACGGAAATGTACAAATCAAGCTCAGACGAGTCAAAGTAGAAGTCAGAAGACAACATGTGTTACTGAGTGAAGACTAGACGAGTTCACAAACATCAAAATACACAAATGGAAATCAAAGATAAGACGTGACATACTAATAAAGGTCATTCAAGTTAGAAGAAGATCAAACAAGTAAAAACAGACAAAGAAAAATAATGTTTGAAATAAGAGTAGTATCTGAAGGACAATAGATCATTTTCAAATGTGTTATCAACGAACTAATCTTATGGACGGTTGGGTTTTCGAGAGACAATCCTCTTTTAAAATCATGTCTCAAGACGAAAGAAAACCATACCTCATGGATCGCGCATTACAAAAAAAGAATCACATAAGGTTATTGTGTTTACCTCTTGAAACGTGCTTTCAAAACAATTTTGAAAATGTGCTCCGAATCACCAGTGTCGTGACAGGGGCAACACCTCTACTTAGTCCAAGCGAGCAAAGCGTCAGTCAGAGGAATACGTCTTGTGCTAGCTGATGACTAGAGGGTTTGGCGCGATATGTGTTATGACAACTGTGTCAAGTGTGTGTGGTGAAGGAGGCGCACCATCTATTTAAAGAGTGGTGCTCCTTCACCCTTCATGCCACAACCCTGATGGAGTTGTACACTACAGGCCCAAACTGAAATTATTTATTAAATCATATTTATTAAACTAATCCCTCTCTAACTATTGGCTCTATACGTGTGACCCTATAGGTTCTTATTAAATTGGCAATAATATTAAATATTATAATAATATCACATATTAATTATAATATAAAATATTATAAACAGTGAGCGGCATCTAGCAATTCATCATTGCTACCCAATTTATAGGAAAATCGGTGATTTGATTTTAACCTTACTGCAACAAATTTACCGTGTAGTAAATGTCACTTCGTCCATATGTCATAATTGAACACAAGGCATAAATGTGTCACTCTTGTTAAGTTCAATTATATGTTCTTTGATCTTCGAGTAGATGTGTAATCACAAACGGTCACAATATCTCATATTGGCCCATTTCAGCATGACCATATATTTTCACATCTCACTCTACCGAGAGACCCATGGCATTGCTCCTGTTATGTAGGAGGGAAGAATCCTATATATCTACATCACTCACATCGCTCAACGTGATTCATTGCAAGTACAATTACTACCTTTATGATTATCCTATTACGGATTACGTTTGATAGCATTAAAGCCTACAACTCCACTTGTACGAATCATAATGACTTCAAGTCGAATGTCTACTTCACTATGGTTGCCTTGAGAAGCGCGTATGACACTTACATAATTATTATGTAGCGTTCTCATAATGGGTCAATCCAGTATAAATATTACACTAATATTTATACATATGTGAAGACTTGATATCTCATATCCACAACCCATGAGATGTGATTCTCAGTCTACTTACATAATAGTCTCGATGTATTATTGTTATCCTAAATTAAAATAATAATTGACTATGTATATTTTAAGAATATTGTTCTAATGTTCAATAGGTCTGACAATCAAGTCATACTTGATGTTCTATTGAACCGAACTTACCATTCTAAGGACTTTATTATGTACAAAAAAGATAACATAATAAACTGAAATGTCTTATATTATAATGATATAAATCATAGTCATGATACAAATGTAAATAAAATAAACAGATTGGCCACTAGGGCTTATACCAACACAACTGATAATCGGTAGGATTATCTTATTTTCATTGTTATTTTGAAGTGGATTTTATCACTTAAGTCAAGGTGAAGGCATGATTTAGTCCAAAATAGACTTCTTTTTCCAATTTTGGTTTATTATATTTAATGTTAGCACGTGATCAATTTCAATTAGATTTTAGATAATATTCTCATGTTATTGTTATTTTGATTTTTTAGAAGGCATCACGGACAAAGGAGAAACACGCCTTTAGAAAATTCAAGGAAGAAAAGGTCAAGAAATGGTTGAGTGGCACAATAGTTGGTGTTGTTTGAATTGATGGGAAGGGTCATGGGTTTGATCCGCCCGGATTCAAACTCTGGACACATGATTGGGAAGCGGGCGCGCTAACCACTAGGCCAATGTCTAATTCCATAAAAGATTGTTCTTCACTAATATTTATGTTGCAGGTACGATCCGCCTGACGCAAGTGTTTCTATCGGGTGCAGAAGACTCCTATTTGGACTGGGCCTCTATTTAAGTTGCATCCGGCACAACTAATTTAGCCCGAGGGAATGCGGGAATTTGAACTTACAAATTCAACTATTTGGACTAGGCCTTTATTTAAGTTGCATAATGTGCATGTGATCATTTTATATCAAAGTCTAGCTAAAACGTAGCGATACCAATTCACCATATTCTCAATTTTTTACCATTGAGCAAGATGCTTGTGTATTCCATGGAGACCCATTGACCGGCAAATGACCTCGATCACTGCACAACATTCTTTCAAACTCCAAGCTTTTTCACTGGAAGCCCCAACTCTGATGGTGACATTTATATTCCAATTGACCCACTGACCGGTTGAATACACCAAGTCTTGCCCAATGTCAAGACATCGTAACATATCTTACAATACCGTGTTCATACCCATCTAGCATAACCATTTCAACAATCAATCACATACACATTCTCATCACATAATAAAACAAAGGTCATTTCCTAATTACAATACAATCGTTTTTCATATGTACAAGTAAATCTTATACAACATAATCGTGTATAAGCATATCACAAGCGATACAAAGTAAGACATAGATAAATCCTCGAGAACATTTACAATAATAGGTAAACATCACATAAAGATTTATTGACAGTCCACTATCTTTTGCATTTACCCACGGTTACCATAACATTCATCATAAACATTCATTTTATGAACACATAGCATAATTATACCTTCATATTCATATGTTCATCATTTAAAGTGCCATATACTTTACTCACAATATCACATTTTTATATCACAACATATGTCAATCATAGCCAAAAGTATCAAAGTATACCTAGAGTAAAACAAATTTTGTGCAAACTGTAACAGATTACGTGCACATGGCAATCGATTACCAGCATGTGGTAATCAATTAACAGCAAGGAATACCCTTTTGGGTTGCTGATGAACAACGTAATCGATTATGCCCAAGATAGTATTTGATTACCACGTTCCCCAGAACTGTTTTTCAAAGTCCGGAGGGTAGTAATCAATTATTCTTCAAGCAATAATCAATTATACCAATTCTTCTACATAAAACCTGCGATTAGAAACCATGTTTCAATAACAGGAATTGCATCTCCTAATGCATTCACAAACAAAACCCATGAATTAATCATGCATTAAACGTAAATTTTCATCAAGAAAAAACCCCAAATTCATAATCTATCTTCAATCAAACCTAAGCCATCACCTAACCTTGATGCGTTAAGAAAGAAAAGAATGGCAAAGAATACGTTCTTTGGCCTACGATACAACACTCGCTTTACGAATTCGTTCCTAAAGCCTCGAGTTGTCACCCCTTCTCCCTTGCTCTAGAAAATTTTGAATGTGTTAAGGTTCTAAATAGCTACTTAACCATTCACACTTTCTATTTATACCTCATTGCTTATACAAAAAGGTCCCCAGTGCTAAGTCACTCTTGACACGGGATCCTTAATTAATTAAAATGCATATGTTGTTTTTTAATTTTCTACATCACAATAATTATTTATTATTTACACCCTACTAATATTGTCATTTTTATATTATTTTATAATGTGTATATTTTGTAACAAAATTTTAAGATTTATACTTGATGCCATATTATAATTTAATAACCGTTTTTGGCAGTTTTTACAATAACTGCTAAACCTATAATAAATCACATAATTAAAATAAACTTCCAAGAAAAATATCATGTATTTAATTGATATATACTGTCAGGATAAAGATTTTCTATATTGTCAACCAATCATAATTTGCCATATCAGCCACATTGATTGACTCTTATGCTAATCACCTCAAAAGTCACTTATACAAAGATTTGTGATTGATTGATAATGTAAAAAAACTTTACACTGACAGTGCATATCAATTAAACTCAAATATCAGATTATCTATTCAACTTATTTTAATAAAACAAAAATGCGTCAATAGATAAAAGAAAGATTCTTTGATACCCCTTGGATAACTTTACCCTGCCAATGTGTCTATGTAACCCAATCAGATGGTGAAAACTTAGTTCCATGTAACATTGACATAACTCATTTAATTGAGGTAGAGTATTTTAATTGGATATAGGATATCCAAACCCTCTACTTTCAAGGGTGTCATAACAATGCCCTAAATAGAAACCCAAACCCAAAACACTCTAACATGAAGAATGTGTTTGGAAGAGCTTATGAGAATAGCTTATGGAATTAAATTTATACAAATAGTTTATGATCTTTCCATAAACTGTTTTTGGCTTATTTCCATAAGCTTGTCAGAGAAGCTTATGAAAATAAGTTATTTTTAGCTTATTTAAAAAAGAGCTTATTGTATAAGCGCTTAAATAAGCTGTATTCCCAAACACACCCTAAATCAACAATGTGTTAAACCTATTAAACCTACTAAAACTAATGAGAATTCCTGAGCATGAATAAGATACGCATAATAAATCATGACAAACTATTTGCGCATTACGTGCAAAGCACGAAAAGCATTTCAACCGTGCATGAGAAATACAATAATTTTTCATTTGATCGGACGAGAACAGAGATGACCAGGCATAACAAGCCCCAACTAATTTATTTTTACCGTCCACAAAAATTTCCATTCAGATTCGAATCAATTGCATTTTATTTACATATTTTTTCAAATGCCTATACAAAAGCTTTGAAATAAGGAGAAGGCTAGTGCTTCAAATGGATGTACAAGGGGGCCTCGATTTGATGGCAAATATGATCTTGAGAATGAACGCAGGCCCGTAGTTTCACGGGATAGTTTATCCATATTTTGGTTAGCATTTCCACCCTAGTGATAGCCTCTCCAATTCAGCAGGGACACAACAATGGCTCCAAAGCCTGGCGTAATCAATCTGGGCTTGTATTGTTACCCTAAGCAGACTGCAAAGTGACCTGCTCTGCAGCAGTTGTGTCGTACTTGGCATTAGCTTCAGGGGTGTCTTCTTCACTAGGTGGAACCAGCTGCCAAAATAGTGGTAAGTATTCATCCCAGTCCTTCAGAATAGCTGCACCTTTGTTACTTCCGGTTTTTTCCTTCACAGAGAGGTTACAAGATCATTTATGCATTATGATAATCAACTGATATAATTATGATAGAAAGACATGAATATTTTCTGCCTATGGGAATTTCACATGCATAAAGTCTGATGCATGTAAATAAGGAGCTTACAACATGGGCTTCAATTAGGCTCTTCAGTTGCATCTGCCCCACAGGTGCTGACACTCGTTGGATTTTAACAATTTCTCTGTTTATCTGTGAATAACCCCAGATATAAGCGTAACAGAAAAAAATCGTAAATAAAAAGGCTTTGAAGGTTATTATCATTGTTTGTAGGTGTATTCGCCCCCCCCCCCTTTTTTTTGGGGGGGGGGGGGGGACTACTATGACAATCTGCATTTACAAGCAGAAATCAAAAGCAGGTGGTGTTTTCATGCATAGGCACTTGCAGTATTTGGGAAGATCTCACGACTTAAGAGAGTAGTTTAGTGTTTCATGCATACATTTCCTATCATTTTCTCTTTTTGCTTTTGTTAGAGTGGCAGTAAGGGAATACCAATCCACAAAATCAGAAAATAGAATCTTAATCGTCTGTGCATGCAATCGTGTAATGAAAAATGGAAAAAAGGACAGCGAAATGGATCTCTGGCACAAACCTTGGGTATGAGAGTATTGTCCTCGTCCAGAATGTAAGCCAACCCTCCAGTCATTCCAGCAGCTACATTTCTACCCACTCTGTCAAGGTATCAAACATGTGAAAGGCTCAGTTAATTTTAGTTCAATTCCTTCAATTTGTACAATTGCAGAAAGAAAGGGGCTCAGGATGAGGGGAAGAATAGTACAGCTTAGATAAAGTAATGCTACTCACTTTCCCAGGACCACCACACAGCCACCAGTCATGTACTCACAACAATGATCTCCTGTGCCCTCAACCACAGCTTCAGCAAGTGAGTTTCTCACAGCAAATCTCTCCCCAGCTTTCCCTCTAACAAAGACCTGCCCACCTGTTGCCCCATACAAGCAAGTGTTCCCCACAATAGTTGCATCCTCAGGTTGAAACCCTGTCTTGTCAACTGGAGTGACAACCAACTCACCTCCAGCAATGCCCTAGCAAAAGTCACAAATAAACATAAAAACAATGTGTCTCAACTTGAGTATCTAAAATAAATGCCGAACCGGCACTATAAAACAAAAACATTCATTTTATTCGTTATAGATAAAAAGGGTGCTTTAATATTTGGCTAACCTTATATTGCTCAACTTGATTATATTTGGCAATAAATATTACCAAATACAAATCCTAGGAAATACTAGGAAGAACATCTAGATGAAATCTATAAAGGTTTAATTACTCTATTGGTCCTTGAACTTTTTTGGGGAAAAAATAGGTCCCTGAAAAAGTTGTAATTTGGTCCTTAAACTTATAATAATTCGTAATTGGATCTCTCATACATATCGCTGTTAGGGTTCCGTTAGGGTCTCCAAAAAGTACAGGGGCCTGTTTGAATTTTTGCAACAAGTGTAGAGACCAATTTGAATTTTCCCAAAAAGTTCAAGGGCCTACAAATGCACGAGAGAATGAATGAATTAACAGAACCCTAACGGATATGTGTATGAGAGATTCAAGTACAAATTTTTATAAGTTTAGGAACTCAATTACAAACTTTTAAAGTTCATGGACCTATTTAAATTTTTCCAAAAAGTTTAGAGACCAACAGAGTAATTAAACTAATTATTAACTATTTTAGTGAATCATAGTAATCAACAAAGTGAAGTACAATTGAGTACAGGAACACACTGAATAAAGAACAGTATAATAAAATAATCAAGTAATCAAAGCACAAGTTTGACTAATTAAAAATTTAGTGATTCATAGTCAAACAGTTTATATCTAATTTTCACAAACAAGTTCTCAGGTAATGCCCAGAGGCAGAGTTAATAAGATACCTTCCCCACATAATCATTAGCCTCTCCTACAAGTCGAATGTTCATTCCAGGGGTCAAAAAGCACGCAAATGACTGCCCGGCACTTCCTGTAAATCTGGAAGCAAGTAGAAAAAAATGTTCAGCTTCCATTTAAATAATCCAGCTTTAAGATAATAAATTTCAAATTGCATAGTAGAACATCTTACGTTATATTCAACTGTCCAGCAAAACCAGTGTCACCATACTTCTTTGCAATGACACCAGCTATGCGCCCACAAACAGCACGATCAATGTTGTATATTTTTACAGTCTTACTAACTGTTTTTTCTTTTTCAATGGCATCTGCAATCTGAACAAAAAAAATATTTCATATTGCTGCCTCATGTATGACATTTTCTTATAAAGCACAGACAACCATTTTCTTCATTTGATTACATATTTTATTGAAATAATAGTAAATGTTAATAGAAAGGACAACGCAGCCACTTTCCTGAATTAGGGGTACTGGGGAGTTTGGATTCATGAGACAGTAAAGTAGGGATTTTGTAATTTTTTCATCCACCACTTTATACTCAGATTGTACCTCTTTGACCCTTCTAATGAATTGAATAACTTCTCAGTAAAGACATGAATTGAGAAGTGGCTGTTTTATTTTATTTTATTTTTATCAGAATATAACATTTATTTGAATTAAGAAATGTTGAGAACTACAAAATCAACTTCTGAAAAGAAAGGAAAAGAAAGGAAGACACTTACAATAAACATTACTTCTCAAAAATCACTTGTAGGGATCCGGTGTTATCTACTCCCCTCCCCCTCCGTATCCACTTGCTTTACATATATAGATGGAAAACTAATTTGAATAATTTTAGGACCTTTTTATTATTCTGGAGACTATAATTACTTAAGAAGCATAGGACAACACAAATTTCAGAACCTTACAACTCATCAAATATTTGGAAGCTGAATATGATTAGTAAAACCTTTTTCTCAGAACTTCAACGTGTAAAAACTAATTTCATACAATATATATTTAGGTGACCAATGTATAAAGTAAGTTTTAGAATGATAACAGTTATGAACTCTCTCTTAGAAGTTCCTGATCCTATCTACAGTCTTGAGATTGTAATTGTATGATGCCTTTTTGCATAGGAGGCTTATGAGTAAAATTAATTTGAAACTTAAGTGAGTCTTATTATTTGAGCACTGAATATGACTGGCATACAAACTGGGATAAAGAAAATCAATTGCAAGGGATATGACAATGGTTTTCCATTATGAACACGAACACCTATAACTGTGTATAAAGTTACCTCTGGATCTCCTAGCAAAACATCATCCAGAACAGGACCATTGGTATGAGGCTCCTGATTCCTGATTGCTGTACTACTCCATTTAGGCAACCCGACACTCTGAAAATGGAAGGTTTGTCACACACAAGCTAGAGAAGCAGGTATTTATTCAACTCAGAAAAGCAAAAAATGGAAAAATAAATATTAAAGTACAATAAAAGCAAGATATATATGATTATATGCAATACGTACAGAGAGCATATAACTCAGATCTAGATGCTGAGTTTTCAGTAGAGAGATGTCTCTAGGTTGCAACAAGTCTGTCCGGCCAATTATATCATCCAACTTCTCATACCCCAGCTGTGCCAATATGCCTCTTACCTGGTCCAATAACAACAACTTTATTCAAGACACAAGGAGGAAAACACTACTTAATCAAAACTTCAAAGTGGTCCACGAATATTGTAATGAATAACAATTAACAACATCTCCAAAAAAAGGGACATCAAGATGAACATGAAAGATATCAACATCAGCCACAAAATACCTCCTCAGCAACATATAAAAAGAAGTTGACGAGATCTCCAGGAACACCAGGAAAGCGTGCACGCAACTCTTCCCTCTGAAGTGTAATGATAAAGTCTAATTAGATAAAGGACAAGTGATCATTACATTAAAGCATGTAATAACAAATCAGTATTCTAAACACCTGACTGGCAACGCCAACTGGGCAATTATTGGTGTGGCAAATGCGGGCCATAACACATCCAGTAGCAATCATTGCCACTGAGCCAAACCCATATTCATCAGCACCCATAATTGCTGCCATCATGACATCAACTCCACTTCTAAATCCACCATCAACTCTGAGAATGACCCTTTCTCTAAGTCCGTTTTCAATTAATGTCTGAAAGAAAAATAGTCCACAATCAAATAGCATATAGCATTTCATGATAATGATACGAATAAGTTGAAATTACAGTTTCATGATTCAATTATAACCTGGTGAGATTCTGTAAGCCCAAGTTCCCAAGGACCTCCTGCATGCTTGATAGAACTTACAGGGCTTGCTCCGGTTCCACCATCATGCCCTGAAATCTGTAAGTTAATCACATTATGATTTATTATGCTTCACAAAGGATTAAGAATAAATATTTGAGAAGTATAACTATTGATGCAGCTCAAAAATATACGAATGACATGTCACAGCAGATACCTGTATAATGTCAGCATTGCCCTTAGCAACCCCAGAAGCAACAGTGCCAATTCCAGCTTCAGCAACCAGTTTTACTGAGACCTTGGCCTTAGGGTTCACCTATTCAACCAGAGAACCATGGAGATTCCCTCAGTATAATAGATTTCATTAAAAGGAAACAAGTAAATAAACCGAGCAAGAGAGAACCTGATGAAGATCAAATATCAATTGAGCAAGATCCTCAATAGAATAAATGTCATGATGAGGAGGTGGAGAAATAAGAGGAACCCCTGGTTTAGAATTTCTCAACCTTGCTATATACATGCTGACTTTTTTCCCAGGCAATTGTCCACCTTCACCAGGCTTTGCACCTTGTGCAATTTTAATTTCTAATTGATCAGCATTTGCCAAGAATGTTGGGGTGACACCAAACCTTCCCGACGCAACCTGAAGAAAATGCAATATTAGCAGATTACCACTGCCTGCCACAATTTCTATACGATTAGAGCAGTTAGCTGATCAGTTTTAGATTAAATACAAGTTAAACCACAAGATTCATTGGAGATGAAAGTTTACTCGTTACCCACTTGGATTAAGAAGTAATTAATGGTCATGATTTTATAACAGAAAGAAATTGTGTAGCAAGTGTCAATCACACTAAGAATTTGAATTATTTGTGACATGACCCACAATCTACAAAATCCTTCTGTTAGTAAAAGTTCCTTCATTCATCTGGACTCTACACTACAGTGATGCTGCAGGAAAGGCAACACGTGTTGGCAGACCCACCATGCCTCATGAGCTTTCAGAAAAACACAAATTATTTCTTCTATACTTATGTTTGAGAGTGGGAAAAGATAGGACTACCCATATTATTGTGAAGATCTGTGTTTTTCATTCATGTGCTTTTCTGGAGATTAGTATACAGCAGTTACTATTTCTGTTTAGTTTTAGGATTGCAGAATAAATGATAAACAATTTGATGTTTCTTAATCATAGTTCTTAATACATAAGTCAGTCAATCAATCAATTACATAACTTCGTTCTAATCCTTTCTTTTCACCATTTTTTATCTTATGGTACATAGTTGCAGGATAACATGGCAAAGTTGACACTATTTCATGACCAGCAAATTAAAACGATGTAATTGCAAGGCCTCAGCTAAACAAAACATATCACAGTATTTAATTTGGCCCATTTAATGCCAACATTCAACAGGGAATATTAGTTTCTGGGAAGCTGTATGATATAAGGATTTTATAGAATGTTTATGTAGTTTGACTATACAAAGAACAAATGAAGCTGTTGCATTGAAATAGTCCACCGAAAGAATTTTCCACCATTCTACAATTAACAGCATCACTTTACTTTATGTCATGTGTCAATAATGTTAATGAAGGTATTTCAGAACAATGACCTGCTTGATAGCACTAGTAGCAGTATCCCCATTTTGAAGACCTTTCAGATGAGGAAGAGTTGGAGAATAGCCATCAACAACATCTGTAAGTGGTTTCCAGCGAATAGGATCCTGAAAGCAATATATGAATACGTATAGTCATAGTGGAAGTAAAAGCTAAGGAAAAAATAAACGTTATTCAAAAAGCCTTTTATTGAATATGAATACATCTATATAAATTTTTTATTGGGATAAATATTATATTACCTCACCACCTTCCCCTGAATTTGATTTTCCACCTAATCTGTTCATTGCAATTGCTATTGCTTCATGAGTTTCTCTTGAAATAGCTCCAAGTGACATCCCACCAGTGCAAAACCGTTGCACAATAGATGAAGCAGGTTCAACCTTCCCCACAGGTACTGGAGCACGATCACTTTTAAACTCAAGAAGATCACGGAGAACCTACAATGAACAAATAAAATATCTCACACAATCCTCTTGGAATAAAATGTATAATACAATCATGAAACTAGGATCTTCAGGACTCACATTCACAGGTCGATTAGCCAAATGCTGCTGATAAACTGAAAAGGCACTTTGACTTTTTTGACGAACAGCTTTGTGAAGCAGCTTTGACATCTCTGGATTATTTGCATGATACTCCCCTTTGAAAATATAAATCAAAGTCAGTCAATTTTTATGTACCGATGACATTAATTTTGAAAGCAATATCATTGATAGAATAATAACACTCAATCTGTAAAGCAGCAAATCGTACCTCCTGGTCTGAACTGTATAAATCCAAAATTTTCCAATCTTTTAGCCGTATCTTCACTGAATGCCTTCACCCAGAAAGATAAAGTCTCTCTTGCCAGCTGCACCACATAGGAGGTAAAAGGAAGGTTTCTTTATAAGTGCTATCAATTATAATGTAAATTCAGAACATATGCGCATGCTTGCACTGATACATAGTACAAAATGCATAGATTCACAAATACTTACGCAGAAGAAATGATGTATAATTCACCCACAGTTTTGGCATTTAAAATATTTTTTAATGCTCAGAGAAGATGAAGTGTCAAAAGTATTGTGATTAATATTGCATTGACCAAGTTCATATCACAAGCTTGAAATTCCACTTAAAGAAGTCTTAAGGGAAACCAGGTTTAGATGTAACACACTAATAGTTGTTAAAATTGCAGATCATATTTATCCTGGTATCATATTATCACATATTTCATGGGGCACAGTGTTATACACTTATACGTGTAAGTTCATACTCATAATAATGTCTATAAAGAATAATGTATGTTATGAACCACCAAAAGCTTAAGGTGTTAGGTGAAGGCTGATGATTGTATATCTAACAATGTAGGATGCAGGCAGAAATAGAGACGGGCATAAAACAAAATAAAAGAAGAACTCAATAGGAGAGAGAAGAGAAGTACAAAGGAGGATAAGAAGTCACCCTAGAGAGAAAAGATAGATATATAGAAAAGTTGATGAAAATAAATAGACAGATTATGGATGTAAAAGCAGTGGATAAAGTTGTACATCCTCCATCTTCTTATACATATATAAAGCTTTACATAACATGAACTCTTCAGATCAACAACAATTGGACTATTAACTCTTGATTATTCACCTTACAGTTATATTATTCCTACATCTGAAATCCCACACCTCCCATACACTGATTAATGATGACTGGATGTAAATTATTGGTAATAGCATGTATTGATTGGTTAATGGATTAACATGTCTTTTTGCTCAGGAAAACAGGTTATCACTCCGCTAACCAATAATTTATTCATCAATTAACCACCAAAAGTCATGTCGTTAACCAATAATTTACTCATTATCTTAAAAATATATTTTTACTTATATTCTAACGAAGTGTAGTTAGCTGGTAAAACGTATAGTGATCAAGTTTTATCACTGATATCATTGATGAAAGGCAATATTTATTCACAATGAATTTATGCTTATACTGCTAGTAACATATTAGCATAATTTGCATTTTCATCCAGAGGTTTCAGTTCTGTATTCTTCCTCACCTCATCAAAAGTTAATCCACCAATTTTTGACACACTTCCTCTGAATGCAAGATCAACAACTTCCTTCCCTAAACCATAGACTTCAAATATCTGTGCACCACAGTAACTATATACAAGGAATTGACAAATTGATTAGTCAAAAGCATAATGTAATTAAGGAAAGAAGGTTAAAAAAACAATTAAGACAAAAGAGAAACTACTGATCTATTTAAAAAATGATTATGTTAGTATTCTCTAGCATTGCTTGTCCTTTATATCTACTTTATTACATAAATCACATACCTTGAAAGCAATGAGATGCCCATTTTGGAAAGAATTTTAAGAAGACCTGCTTTTACAGCCTGAAATGCAAGCAAGAATGCAAATCATTCGTCATTCATTACAACAATACTTTTAAAAATAATAACATAGGAATACTTTAACTAAAAGAAAACACAATAACCATGAAGGACAACAAAATTTCTCAATTAAAGATCCCTGTTAGAATATTAGCACTCTTGTTTTTTGAGTCTTATTATTTTCAACTTGCAATCATCCTCATAGGAAACTGTAAGAATAATTGGGCCTAACTCCACTCCAAAAGCTAGGTGACAGAGGAAGGATTGCCAAAGTTACTATAAATGGTTCTTTACTTATATACTCAACTAATGTGAGACTTTTTGACACTTAACATACTCTCCGCATGCCTAAGACATCAGGAGCGCGAAGTTTGCAGGAATAAATATCAGTCAGTGGCTCAACATCGCGGTAGGCTATGATACCATGTACGAATAATTGGGCCTAACTGCACTCCAAAAGTTAGCTCATAGAGGGAGGATTGTCCAAATTATTCTAAATGGTTCTTTGCCCATATACTCAACCGATGTGAGACTTTTTGACACTTAACAGAAACTACATGTATGCTACACTGCTTGCAATATTTCTTTTCCTTTCATCAATGGAATGTTTGTAACCAATTATTTGCTCTTACTCAGTTTATATGAGTAGCAAGGGGGCGCAATTTACATATGCATAGAAGAAGGGGCCCCTCAAATACGTAAATCACAAGAAAACATAAACTGAAAGACAAATCCTGAAATACAAACAAATAAGAAATTCTACACTACAAGTCTACAACATACTACCACTTGTGTTGTAACCAGGCCTTTCTTGGTTTCTTCTTAGAAGTCTGATCTATTTTATATTTTTCTTTAATTTCCCTTCAATCTTACACTTGAGGCCCTTGATTATTTGGAAATTGCCTGAGACAAAAACCTCTCAGCCCCATGGATTTACATTTTCAGAAAAAATCAGATCGTTTAGTTTTAGGGATTGACACATCTATTTACAGAAGTTGTACATTCTATTTCCTAATCTAATTACAAGATATCAACTAATACTAACCGAATCAAGGAATATCTGCACTCACAAAATCTCCTCCTTGATTCACTTTTCCCTTTAGCAAAAATGTGTTTCTCTCATTCACATAATTCAGTCACATAGTCTTACTTTGAGTTTCAACCAAATGCAGCTTTCTATATTATCCTTTGTACTAATGTTTATCGAATCAAACAAATTAAATAAGTATATAGACATATCAATCACACTGGCATATCCAACAAAAGTATCCATGTTATAAGTTGCGCATCCAAAATAAAATTAAAATAGAAGTTTGAAGTTGAGCACTAACCTTGCAATAGTTCTTCTGCGCCTGTTCAATTGATACAGTAGGCATCTTTCCATTCCTCATCAGATTTACAGTTTTATTACTCAAACGCCACTGCCGGCATGTCTCCAATGCCAAGTATGGACACACAGCACTGAAACAATAAAAAAAGACATATCATGTTCTGCTCAAGAAGATAGAGCCAAGTGAAATTCATTAGGCATATTCCCTGTTTCCACTGCTGCAAAGAACTAGAGCAAGCTGGAACAGGTTCCAATAACAACAAAAAATTGTTCAAAACCAGAAATTTAGATTTAAGATTAAATGAGAAAATGGCTTCATGACAAGGGTAGGAATACAATATCATAAACTGGAAAACTAACAGGGTAACAGAAAAAATCTTCAATTTATACCAAGCCTAACACACACAGAGAGATTAAATGAAAATTAGATCACAAAACACAATTCTTAATATAAGATAAAAACAAGGAAGAACCAATAAACTATAAAGCCATCGCTAACAAAGGCTTTGGTGGAAGCATTAAACAACCTTGCACCATATCCTATTAAACAGGCAAACTGGTGAGTGCTAAAGCATTGAGCAGTATCTGCTATAATTGAAGCTGACGTTCGCAGGCCATTCTCAATTAGATGCTGATGAACAGTACCCACGGCAAGAAGTACTGGAATTGCAGGATGGGTTGGTTGCTGGGACCAAAGAAAAAAGGAATGCATTAGCCCATACTAAAAAAAGTAAATGACAAAGTCAATTAAAGATCCAACCATAAAAATAAGGAATCTTCAAAAGTAAAGATAATTGGCAGCTATTCATGAGAACCACACAAGATTCATCCATCATCATAAATGCAAAATTTACAAAGACAAAAATAATGCATATTTATTGATGCAATAATGTTGTTGATCATATCATAAGTGTACGGTGGAGACGGTGGAGTCCTATTCATTGTGTTGGAGTTAACACATAGTGTATGGGTAGTTGTACCAATAAATCATAGTTATTAATGTACCTAGTAAGTCACATATTCATGTATCTAAGAAATCACATGCATGTACTTAGGAACTAAAACTTAATTAATGTTCTTGTAAATCACACATTGTATTTACTCTCTAAGTGTATATAAATATAGATCAGCTGAGTGGCTTCTACACTCAAGCATTTCACAAATCCTTTAGCCTTATTTCTAAGTCTCTCAATATGGTATCAAGAGCAAGTTCCATTGTCTTTTGAAAGTCTCTGCTTCTGGTCCAGCAGAACCCTTAAGCTTTGTCCTCTAGTTTACTAAACAGCCTCTGTCCAAAGAAGTACAAAAGCCTCTGACCAGTTTTCTGCCGCTGGAAAACTGGTCAGAAGCCGCTGACCGGCCACCCACGAAAACCCATCGCTGTAAAATTTCTCACGCGCAGACCCACGCAACTCCTCTTTCCGGCGCGTGTAACTCACGTGACACCTTCCCGCGACCAAAAAATCGCCGCGACCACCCAGAACCGTTCGCCGCGACTTCCTCTGTCCGTCTAGCTGGTCAAAATCCACTTTTTCCGTTGTTGGGAAAGTGGGTCTCTTGCCTTTAGTCTCATTCATTTTTTGATCTCCGTTTCTGGTTGTTGCTTCCTGGTCTCTTTACAATCTCAGTGTTAAGCGGGCCTCTCCTCTGTCTGTTTTGAGGAGAATGGGTTGTCCTCTATGCACATATTGCAAGAGAATGGGTCACACTCAAAAGGCATGTTACTCTCTTCATGGTTTTCCCGAAAAATCAATAAATATCTCCAATGCTGAAATTTTCAAGGAAAATTTTTCCGAAGCTGAGTACCAAGAGTATCTTCAATTGAAAGCTGCCCATCAGTCTCATGAGTCTACTGCCACTGGTGATCATGACTCCGCAGCCATCATATCTCAATCCGGTAACAATCAAAATCTTTGGATAATAGATTCAAGTGCCTCTGATCATATTGCTGGTAATCGTTCTTTATTCTCCTCCATACATTCTCCTAAATTTCCTCACTTCATAACTCTTGCAGATGGTTCTAAGGTCATCGCCAAAGGAATCAGTCATGTTTCAGTCACTCCTATAACTTTAAAGTTTGTTTTGTTTATACTAAGTTTCCCTTTTAATTTGATCTCCCTAAGTCAACTTACTCGCTCTCTAAACTGCTCAGTAACCTTTGATGCTGGTTCTTTTACTATACAGGAACATGGTACGGATCGGATGATTGGCGTAGGACATGAATCGCATGGTCTTTATTACCTTCAATCAGCTCCTTTTGTAAGTTGTGCTGCAGTTGAGTCTCCAGGTCTTCTTCATGAACGATTGGGCCATCCAAGTTTGTCAAAATTGAAGCAAATGGTTCCAAATCTTAATAAAATGTCATCATTGAACTGAGTCATGTCAACTAGGCAAGCATGTTCGCTCTTCCTTTCCTAGCAAAGTTGAAAGTCAAGTTGATTCTCCCATTTCAGTTATCCATTCAGATATAAGGAGACCAAGTCGTGTGTCTTCTAATGGCTTCCGATATTTCGTTACTTTTATTGATAAAATCTCCTGATGCACTTAGGTTTTCTTAATGAAAGAAAGATCTGAAGTGGACTATCATTTTATGAGAGAAAAGGTGCTTTATGATTGTATTGTCACGATCTACATCTACACCAAATCACCAATGACCAGCTAGCAGACATTCTCATTAAGTCCCTTAGGGGTCCCCATATTTGGCTCATTTGTGACAAGTTGGGTGCATAATAATAATCTGCATGCTCCAACTTCAGGGATATTGTTAATGTGTAGAAGTAGTAGAATAGTTTATTATTTATTCTATTCTAGTCAAGCCCAATAGGCCCTAGGGCCATGACTACATGTATACATAGAGTCTTGTACTCTTTTTCATAGATGAATAACATAGAAACATTGTCCTCAACAGTATCAAACCTAAAAGCAGACAAAGTCACAAGACATTAAACAAATAAGGACCATGCGTGATTAATGCAGACAATAGCATATCGCATTATCTAATGAAATATGTCTCAAATCATCGCTTCTATCCAAGAGAACTATCTATACACTGCTGTAGAAAGATACAGATGTTATTAGATGGTCCTTACCAGTGCATCTGAACGGTCAGAAAGAATAAGCAGTTGGGAACCATTTCTAACAGCTTCATCTGCAGCTTCACAAAGCTTATTCAATGCTTTCTCCAAGGAACCCTCAATCCCCTTAGTTATATCAATAAATGTGGGTAATACTTGGGGTTTTAAGTGTGTGTCCTTTAGTAATGACTCAAGATCCCCTTCATTCAATACCGGACTAGACAATATAACCTGCTCCAGAACAAAACAATCAGCTTATGGGCAAGAAAAGGCAACAAAATCATAGGCTTATTTAAGGAAAAAGATAAACCAAATATTACAGGATAATGGATATGCTAAAAATACCTGTGAAGCATTCTCTGGACCAACTTCCAATATATTCCCCCGCTTCCCTATGTTGACTTCAAGAGACATAACCAATCCTTCTCGAAGAGGATCAATTGCAGGGTTTGTAACCTGAACTTTGGAAAATGAATAAAACTGGGGTGATCACATACGAAAGTAAGTTGAAGAGCATTATAAAGAAATATTACGTGTAAATATCAATTAAGAATGGTACAAGTCAAACCAAAAGCTGTTGTGTCATTTTATGTGAGTCTGACATTAGACTGAAATGGAAGTAACACAGACAGGATGCACAAGAGAAATATCTTTTCCAACAGATTGGGTCAACCTTGCTTACTAATTTGAACATTTTCTAGCTCTATGAAGAATACAGATTTTGTATGTGTCATGTCATCTATATGTGCCCATACATTTTGAATGCAACCAATCATCATGGCACTTCTAGGTCATAATACCCTTCAACAAAATCACCACTCAAACATTTGATACAGTCTCATGGTCTGAGTGATGAATAAAGCCCACCTTGAATCTAAACAGATTTCCACCTGTCCTCCAAACACCGCCCCCCCCCCCCCCCAAAAAAAAAAAAGTGGACAATGCATTGTTCTAAAACCCACATACGAGGAAAACAAGAAGAAAAAAGTGCGAGATAGCAAGAAAGCTTATCAATATCTCAGCTCATCTGCCAAAGAAATTAACCATATGAGCATGAATCCAGAGATATATAGATACAAAAACAGATAGGGATATGCAGAGTCTAAGCAGTGGCAATGCGGCATACAATGAAACCATGAAAAAACAGCAGTATCAAGTATCTCATGGCACAGTGAACAACAATGATACATTTGATAGTAAAACATGGCCATAGATGTAATCAGAAAGTGTCTTGCCACTATGAATCTATGATAGCAAATCTTGGTCACAGTTAACAAAAGGAAATTACTTAATAGAATAATTTGTGGGAAAGTAGTCTAGCTTACCTGTGCAAACCGTTGCTTAAAATAATCAAAAAGCATGTGAGGCTTCTGAGACAATGCTGCCAATGGAATATCATCTCCCATGCAAAATGTAGGCTCCTTTCCTTGAGAAGCCATGGTCTCAATCACCATCTGGACATCTTCACTAGAGTACCCAAATGCCCTGGTCCCATTAAAGAGGGTTTAGTAAGAACCATATAAGATATTGTATTGTATGCTGCAATCCAAAGCAAACATACTTGACCATCAACATGCTATAGAATACGGACATGATCACAGGAACCAGTCTCAATCCACTTTAAGTTGACAGTTGATAAAGCAGGAGACACTACACATGAAGATCCTTTTCCTACTCCCTAGAGAAGAATATTTTACTCTTAAAAGAGAACATTGCATTGTTTACAATGGCAAACTTTTATCCAGAACCACTATTCATAAAGCAATAGCAGTGAGTAAAGCAGAGAGTTTATGAATTATGATTAGGATTTATAAATGACAACAAAACATAATTTTCCTTTTTTGAAAAAACACTTAAAACATAAATTCCCCAATCAAGGATAAAACAAAGAACAAAATCTACATAAACTCTCACTGTTGGTTTCTTAATACTGCATCGTTGTCCATCACAGCTGCTGAAAGGAAGTTCACAGGCTTCAAAGACCGCAGATTTTCCTTGATCCAGTTCCCATATGGGTTTGATAAGGCTACTCGCTTTTTAACCTCAGTATTCTCATACACCTGCCGTGCAAAATGTTTGGCATGTAAATAATCCCACAAGACAGCATACACTACTACTGCCTTTGACAGCCATTGATTGGAAAATAGAAGGTTAATGACGGGGGAATATGTCTATGAGCACTCAGGAATTGGCAACCATAATTTCAGATATTGGAATCAAACACAGATAGTGACCCTCACCACATACTGTTATGAGAAAACACATACATGATATATATCAATTTCATCAGTCAGTTAACTTTTAGTTTTATAACACAATATGACATAAAATTCAAGGTGTTTTGGAAAGAATTTTTTAGGCCTTGTAAATCTTTCATCCTATGTTTTCAAAATAAACTATTGGATTTCTTATAATCTTTTCTTGAATATCATGTGATGTAGCTCTTAACTATGTTTTCCCTCTTGTAAAGGGTTATGACCCTTTAGGCTTTAGTTGAATATAGAAAAGAAAACTAGGCTTCATTGACAAAACTTCAACATCAACGGAAAACGCAAAATAGGAAAGAGTAGAGCAATGCCTTTTCTATAGAGAAATTCTGGGCATGCTATCTGATTCAACGATTTTTATTTCACATTGGGGACACAGAACATTTCACCAAATGAAGGAGAAATTCTAAGTGGGATAAACATTTAACCCAATAAATCAGTACTAATATTTGCAGGAACAAACAACTATTAGAAGAAAATATGCTAACGTTCAAAAGCGCACCAAGCAAAACAAAAAAATATTGCAGCGCAAACCTGACCACCAGGTAAATCAACCATTATCATCATGCCCGGGCCTAATCGGCCTTTCAGGATAACCTTTGAATCATCCACTGGTACAACACCAACCTAAAAGAGAATGAGACAGTACATCATATCTTAAATCCAATAATTGAAAGTCATGAAACGGAATAAATGGCTTCAGAACTATAATTCTCATTACCGCATATAAGTACTACAGATGCTAACTTTCAAATAAATATGTTTTAATATGACTAAATAATTAACATTATTTACAATTAAAGACCATTAAAAAAACATCAGAGCTAAAGGCAAGGCAAGACCCACATACACGGTGTGTAAAAGGAAAAGAATAGAAGAGAAGTCAGAAAGCTAATATCTGAAATACTCTCCTTGAGTGCGCATTTATGTGTGAACGTCAATCTCTGTTTAAATATAAATTTTTGTTACTTATTAATAACAAAGTTAAAGCAGAAATGCTAATCAGAAAGCAACTAACAAAAGGGACTTAACAGTCGTTCATTTTCATCTACCAAAAAAATGACATAGAAACTGAGATAAAAGATTTAGTAAAATAGACTTTATCAGATATTGTCTCTTCAAAGCCTAAATACAACCAAAACAACATCATCTCCTGTAAATTCTAGAATCAGAAAATAAAGTAGAACTGTCATCTGACCAGTGAAATCATACACATTGAATCAACCATAAATTATATCCAAGGGATCGAAGTTAGGGAATTCACCTCAGAAGCAACATAGACCATATTGTCTGATGTTCGCCAATACCTAGCAGGTCTAAGTCCATTACGATCAAGACATGCACCAACAGTTTTTCCGTCACTGAGTCACATAAATTGGATTACCAATAATCAGAGAAAAATGACAAATTTGGAAGAAAATATTAAAAAAATAAAGGTACTATTACCATTTAGTCATTTACTACTGGCAAATTTATTAAGTAATAAAAAAGTTGTTTGCAAAGGAAAATGATCAGCCCAAGATTAAATTCAAATTAAAAGGGCGATTTTCTCTAAACAACGCAGAAACAAAGGTAAATATTTGCATGATGTAATGAAATTTCTGTACAAAAAGACTCAACAAATTTCTGTCCCTCGCTTCAAATAATAAATTATCATAGCATGCCCCTTTTGGATTCTAATTTTTCCAACCTCAAATTGGTGTGCAATATGTATCAAGAACAATTAGTTCATTAAAGAAGAGTGATTAAATAACTGTAAATCAAGAATCACATTGGAAAGTTTCGTTATTGGACCCCTCACCGCCCTTCCAGTTAACACACTCAGGCACACATAGATTAGGATCATTGAATTCTAATTTTAATTTTAGTTTCTAATAAACAAACTATGCTAAATAATGCTACTTCTCAATTTTCTTAAAGTCAGGCCCCATTAATTTGGATAAAGTGATAGATCAACAAAGCAATCATGTTCCTCTGGATTTTCCTAGCCATTTTACCTGAATAAAAGCAATGCTGGTCCATCCCAAGCCTCCATCTGACCCTTATAGTAGTCATAGAAGTCAACCACCTAAGAAATAATAAAACAGCATTAAGGACACTCCCATGCAGAAATTGAAGAAAATGGGTTTGGAATATTGTTAGAAGTAAACAATAAGATGCAAGAGAACAGAGTTTGCATTTCAAAAGCAAGCTCGATACTGAAAGCATTCAGCTTTTGAAGGGGCCTAACAACTACTCCACATAGGCTAATCTAGTAATTATGTTGCGATATGGACCGATTTGGTCCACCAATATCACAATTATCTCCCTACTTATTTTATTTCCTTTCTTGTAGTAAATTATTATTGTAATAAATCTGGTCAATATCAATTTGATATTTGACCAGATCCTAGGCTATTTCCTTTCCGTTATTTCAGCAAGTTTGTTCCTAGGTCTAGTTTCTTCTCAGCCTATATATTCAAGCTTGTACCCATCGAATTTCTTTAAGAGATAATAAAGTATTTTTCCTCTCTAAACTTTTATGGTATCAGAGCACGTCGCTCTCTGAACCTTGCCTTCTCTGTTCGCGGGACCCTCCAACAGCGTCGATGGTGAAAACCGTGATGGTAGGAGCGACCAAGTCCTCCAACAGTGCCATAGAGGATGAGCAGAACGAGAAAGTTGAAGTTGAGACTCAAGCCGAGTCCCAAACCTGCCCTACTGAGAACCTTTCGAAGCTTCTCAATCTCCAACTCATGGTACACAAGCTCAACGGCCAAAATTACCTTGAGTGGGCTCAATCGGTGAAGCTGGCAATGGAAAGGAGAAGCCGATTGGGTTACTTGACAGGAGAAGTCAAGCAACCAGCGAAGGACGATCCAACATGGCAAAAATGGAAGGCTGAAAACTCGCTGATCATGTCTTGGATGATCAATTCCATGGACCCAGTCATTGGTAAGCCCTACCTTTTCTTGAAGACTGCACAAGAGGTATGGGAGGCTGTGCAGGATTGCTACTCTGATTTAGAGAACTCTTCTCAGATTTATGATCTAAAGACTCGGCTATGGCAGTTCAAACAAGGAGACCGAGATGTTACCACTTATTACAATCTAATGCTAACTCTATGGCAAGAGTTAGATCAATGCTATGGAGAAGAATGGGAGAACCCCAAGGATGCTACGCGGTTCAAGAAGAGGGAAGAGAATGACCGAGTTTATATGTTTCTTGCTAGCTTGGATCGGAGTCTTGATGAGGTAAGGGGAAGAGTTCTTGCTCGAAAGCCCTTACCCTCCATTCGAGAAGTATTTTCTGAGGTCCGGCGTGAGGGGGCCAGAAGAAGGGTCATGTTACATGCCCCAGAATCATCTACCACGCAGCAAATAAAAGGAGCCTTGCCACAAAGGGGTTCGATCCTGATGGAGATAGGAGAAAGAAACCTTGGTGTGATCACTGCAAGAGGCCATGGCATACAAAGGAGACATGCTGGAAAATTCATGGAAAACCAGCAAACTTCAAGAAAAAATTCAGTAGAGAGGGCAGTGCTTTTCAAACCAATATTGAGGAGACTAGGGAGCAATCATCTTCAACTGAAACATCCCTTTTCACCAAGGAACAATTGGAGCATCTGCATAAAATGTTTTCCCAAAAATTGACAGCTAATCCCTCTTGCTCTTTAGCCCAAAAAGGTACTCACCCTATTACTTCCCTCTGTCATACTGAAAATAATTTAAAACCCCTCTGGATCATAGATTCAGGGGCCACTGACCACATGACAGATTGTTGAAAACTTTTTTCTTCCTACAGTCCTTGTGCAGGAAACAAAAAAATAAAGGTTGCAGATGGTTCTTTTTCTGCAATTGCTGGCATTGGATCAATCCCTCTGTCTTCTTCCTTAACCTTACATAATGTCCTTCATGTGCCAAATTTATCTTGCAATTTACTTTTTGTTAGCAAAATTACTCTTGATTTGAATTGTCGTGCCATATTTGACTCTTCTAGTTGTAAATTTCAGGATTTGATTTCGAGGAGGATGATTGGCAATGCTAGAGAAATTGATGGACTCTACTTGTTTGAAGATGACAAAGAATTGGGAAGACAAGTTCAGAATTTCTGTCTCTATTTTAGCCTTAGTTCTAAAGAAGATGAAGTTATGTTATGGCACTATAGGTTAGGCCATCCTAGTTTCAATAATATGAAACATTTGTTTCCTGATTTCTTTAATAATAATAAAGTTATGTCTTCCTTAAATTGTGAAACTTGCCAATTAGCTAAACATCACCGTTCTTCATACTTGTCTCAACCTTACAAATCATCCAGCCCCTTCACAATCATCCATAGTGATGTTTGGGGCCCTAGTAGGCATCCAACACCTTCAGGTAAACGGTGGTTTGTCACCTTCATTGATGACCATACTAGGACTACATGGGTGTATTTGATGAAGGAAAAATCTGAAGTTGAGTCTATTGTAAAAGCTTTTTTCAAAATGGTGACAACACAATTTCAAAAGCAAGTTCAAATTTTTCGAAGTGACAATGGAAAAGAATTTTTTAATAAAAGTCTAAACACATTTCTGCTAGAAAATGGTGTTGTACATCAAAGTTCATGTGTAAACACACCCCAACAAAACGGGGTGGCTGAGAGAAAGAACAAACACTTGTTAGAAGTTGCTCGGGCCTTACTTTTTCAAAATGGTGTGCCTAAATACCTTTGGGGAGAAGCTATTCTTACAGCTACCTATTTGATTAATCGTATGCCAAGTAAAATCTTAAGTTTCAAAACTCCTATGGAGGTATTCTTGAATAATTTTCCTACAAATAGGCTGTTGTCCACAATTCCCTCAAAGGATTTTGGGTGCACTGCTTTTGTTCATAATCATGAGCCTAATCAAAGCAAATTAAGCCCACGAGCCAAGAAATGTGTTTTTATTGGTTACTCTCCGACACAAAAGGGGTACAAGTGTTTGGATCCTAACTCTCAGAAAACTTTTGTCACCATGGATGTAACCTTTTTTGAATCTCAAACCTTCTATAAGACTCATCTTCAGGGGGGAAGTATATAAAGACTCGTTACAAACTACTCAAACTAATTCACCAATAGATTGCATTTTGATTGAAAATGATCCTGAATTTTTTTCTGAAAATTTGATGGATATTTGTAGAGTAGAAGGAGATGAGATCAGTAATGATTCTCCTAGTAACAGTGATGGAAATAGAGATTGTAATTGGGAGGAATGTGAAGACAACATAGTTCAAAATGAAGGAAACAATGAACCTTTAGAAAAAGGCGGAATTGAGAAAGAAATTCACAAGGGCATAAAACCCTTTGATAATGTCTTCACAAGACGGAAAAAGAACAAGGAGAAAGAGTCCAAAGATCAATCTCTACATTGCCATGAATCCGAGGAATCACAAGGTAAATCTCATCCTGAATCTCTCCCTGAGTCTTTACAAAATACCATTATTGATACTGCTAGTAAGTCACCTATGTTACATGAGTCAGATCTTCCTATTGCCCTTAGAAAAGGTGTGAGGTCATGTACCAAACATCCTTTATCTAATTTTGTGTCTTATGAAAAACTCTCACCTTCTTTTCAAGCCTTTACTTCACAGCTGTCATGCAGGAAAATTCCACATAATATACAAGATGCTTTGAAAGTTCCCGAGTGGAAGGGGGCTGTTTTAGAAGAAATGAGAGCTCTTGAAAAAAATAAGACATGGGAGATTGTGAAGCTACCAAGGGGGAAGAAAACAGTAGGGTGCAAATGGGTATTCACATCAAGTACAACTCTGATGGTACTCTTGAAAGATACAAGGCCCGGTTAGTTGCTAAGGGCTATACCCAAACCCATGGCATTGATTACTCAGAAACTTTTGCAGCAGTTGCAAAACTAAACACTATTAGAGTTCTCTTATCTCTGGCTGCAAATCTTGACTGGCCCTTACAGCAGCTGGATGTAAAAAATGCCTTCCTAAATGGAAACTTAGAGAAAGAAGTTTACATGGATGCACCACCAGGCTTCCAACAAGGGGTCTATCCCAAAGTATGCAAATTAAAGAAGGCCCTTTATGGACTAAAACAGTCTCCCAGGGCCTGGTTTGAGAGGTTTGCTCAGTATGTCAAGAAACAAGGATATTCCCAAGGTCAAACAGATCATACAATGTTCGTGAAAAAATCAAATGGAGAGAAAATTGCTGTCCTCATTGTCTATGTGGATGACATCATCCTTACAGGTAATGATTTACAGGAAATGGGAAGGCTAAAACAAACTCTTTCAGCTGAATTTGAAATCAAAGATTTGGGGCCCTTGAGATATTTTCTTGGAATGGAAGTCGCACGGTCAAAGAAAGGAATTGTACTCTCACAAAGGAAGTATATCCTTGATCTTCTAAAGGAAACAAGTATGAGTGGGTGTAGACCAGCCGAGACACCCATAGACCCAAATAAGAAACTTGGAGATGGCAAGGAAGGAGATCCTGTGGATACTACACTCTATCAAAGACTTGTTGGGAAACTCATTTATTTGGCTCATACAAGGCCAGATATTGCATTCCCTGTAAGTCTTGTAAGTCAATTGATGCACTCTCCTTATGAAGAACACCTTGAAGCAGTTTACAGAATTCTAAGGTACTTGAAGAGTGGACCGGGTAAAGGGTTACTATTCAAAAAAACTACACAACAATCTGTTGAGGCATACATTGATGCTGACTGGGCAGGGTCCATAATTGATAGGAGGTCCACTTCTGGGTACTGTACCTTTGTATGGGGAAATCTTGTAACCTGGAGAAGTAAAAAACAAAGTGTTGTTGCAAGGAGTAGTGTTGAAGCTGAGTATAGATCAATAGCACATGGTGTATGTGAGCTGATCTGGTTGAAATGAGTCCTTGAAGAGCTTGGAATGGCTACTAAACTTCCAATGAAGCTGTATTGTGATAACAAGGCAGCAATTAGCATTGCCCAGAATCCTGTCCAGCATGACCGTACCAAACATGTGGAGATTGATAGGCATTTCATCAAAGGAAAAATAGAGAACAAAACTATTTGCATGCCGTTTGTCCCAACCTCACAGCAAGTAGCTGATATTCTCACTAAGGGACTGTTCAGAAGCAACTTTGAATCACTTGTAAGCAAGTTGGGCATGATAGACATCTATGCACCAATATCATGCCCAACTTGAGGGGGGGTGTTGCGATATGGACCTGATTTGGTCCACCAATATCACAATTATCTCCCTACTTATTTTATTTCCTTTCTTGTAGTAAATTATTCTTGTAATAAATCTGGTCAATATCAATTTGATATTTGACGAGATCCTAGGCTATTTCCTTTCCGTTATTTCAGCAAGTTTGTTCCTAGGTCTAGTTTCTTCTCAGCCTATACATTCAGGCTTGTACCCATCGAATTTCTTTAAGAGAGAATAAAGTATTTTTCCTCTCTAAACTTTTAAATTACTAAGTCCTTTTTACTTTCTTAACATTCGCTTATGACTTAACCCCATAATGGGAAGCCAAATTCTATTTAAGACTAATTTAATTTGACTTTCATTACTTAACTCTTGAAACACTTATTATGTATCATTTAACTTCTTTACTAGTACTTCCGGTTAAATGTTGATGAACATTTGAAAAATCAAGATATTCAGTTTTATGTTAAGGAAAAATAAAACTCCACAGGGGTTGTCAAAAGTCAATGGGAACCACTGCTGAGAACTGAAAAGGGACAAGATAGAACACAAGGAGGAAATGATAGAGTCAAAACCTTGCCTCAAGATGTTAAGCGAGTTTCAACCATATGCATTTAGATTAGATTAAGGAGCTTCATCCCTATTTTATTTTTCGGCCTTCTTTTCAAACAAACAAAATAAAAAGTGACCAAGGGACAAAATCCATTTAAATCAGCAATCTACAAGCAATATCTAAATAATAAATTGAGCTTTAATGCAAGATGAATGTGGTTGTCAAAAAGCTTCATTCCAACTGTCTACCGAAACGTTAACCCTATTTTAGAGTTTGATAATGGTGACAAACTGACAGAATGAGTGGGAAAGTGAAGGAAAATGAAAGAGAGAAAGATAGAGAGAATCAGAGAGAAATGAATCTGTTATTAACTGAAAACTATTACAACTGATTCAGAAACTTCCTATATACAGTTAGTCATAACTTTGGTGACAGCTGTACTTGCTAACACTAACAGTAACTGCCTAACAGCAGTTAACAGATCGTAACAAAACTAACAGAAGCTAACTGAGTTAACTGTGAGCCACGTGCTCTATACTCTAACAACCTGTAAAACACGCATCAATTTTGCTTTTCAATTAATTCACAGTTTCACACCATAAATGGTTACAAATTTCAAACCAATTCATCATGTTGGAGCCGGTCCAGTCTATCAAAGCCAAAAGAAACATTATATCACAAAGACATGTTTCCGTACATGCCTGACACGTATTGTCCATGATTTTGCAGGTGACATAAGAATTGCCAACCATCCAGTCAGTAGCTGTTAGAGTATAGTTGACTATGAGTTTGTGTGAAGCTGATCAGCTCTCTGCTGATTCAGCAGTTTGTTATACAGTTACACGTAGATGCTTCTAGAGCACTCTTGCGATCAATATATATAACTGATTGCATGTATAGCATTCAAACAAACTTCAATAATATTCAGATTCAGCTCAGAATCACTCTCTCTCTCTTCTCTCTCTCTCTTCACAGTTTCTAATAGTAGCTGTATTGGCGCCCCTTCTGCACCCAGCCACCCTCTGCTATTCACCCTGACAAAACCACATTTTTCAATTAAAAGGAAAACTGGGTTTTAACGTGCCAAACCAACCCCAGAAGGAATCTCACAGAATATTTTTGTATTATTTGAGAGACTAGCAATAATATTGATATGACATAAACGATAAGCCAGATAAAACATGCCTTGACAAAGCAAGGATTTATAACCATGCCATTGGGGATACTATACATGATTAATTGTGCATAAAATATGTCAGCTATTTAAAAAACAATACCTCAGGGTATTTGATTGTCAGAGTTGGATGGTTTTTGTAAGCCTCTGGAACAAGAATCATCATAGCCTCCTCAGGACTGCGACCACTTCTGATTAATAACTGAACCATAAAATACCATTCAAATCAAGATATAAACATGACAACACAATTTGAAATTCAAAGAAAAAAGAAAAACCACAAAAGAGAGCTAACAAAAACAGCGCCAATGATGGACTTGTATATCTTGAAGTAAGAAACACAACAGATAAAGAGAGAGCAAGAAGGGGTGAAATAAAAAATGAAGAGAAAATCAATTCAGAGGAACCATCGCCAAGTGCACCATCAGTTTCTTTCATTTTTTCTGTCTAAGAGTATTTTATTTTGACAAAAGAAGAAATACATTTAAGAGAGATAAGAGTAATACAAAAACAAAGAAGGATAAGAAATCCTCCTAGAGAAAAGAAAAAAGAAAAAACAGAACACAGAAACACAAACAAAAAGTTAAGTTTACAAGTATAGAAACCAGAAAATTGACCATATTTTTTTAACAATTAATTTCAAACAAATCATCATCATCATCAAGAACCTCAAGTAGAAGGAACTAATAACTTTATATTCAGTTATTGACATACTTCTGCAGCGCTGTCAAGATTTGCTGAGTCAGATGCCTTTGGATTTCCATATGGACGAATTTCATTTTCACGACCCTGCCATACAGGCGACTTCAATGATGTCTCTCGTGATTGCATCCAATTCAAGTTCCCCTGCACAAATATGTGGTCATTTCATAGGTTCATTTAAAGAAAACTTTCATGGAAGGATTTAAAATGTCAAAGAAACCCCAACCTGTATTGTGTTGATCTCTCCGTTATGACCAAGAAGCCTCATTGGTTGTGCAAGAGGCCATCTGGGACTAGTGTTTGTGCTATACCTTCGATGATAAATGGCAAAGGGGGACTCATAAAGATCATTTTGAAGGTCAGAATAAAATAACCCCAGAACTTCTGAGCGAAGCATCCCCTTGTAAACTATGGTTTGATTGGATAAAGAACAGAAATAAAGCTCATTTCCCCAACTTTCTGAGCTTACTGCTTTTTCAATCAATTTCCGACAGATGAAAAGTTCTCGCTCAATGTCATCAACATTTTCTTCTTTCACGATCTTAACAAATACCTGCTGTATGTTGGGCATGGTCTCCTTCGCATAATAACCTACTACAGAAGTATTTACAGGGACAGGCCTCCACCCAAGCACCTCAAGACCTTCTTGCCGGAAAGTATTTACAATAACTACAGTTGAAATTCAAAGTCAGGACACATATAGCTGTTTTAGAGGGGGGAAATCACTATGACCCAATTAAGAGAATGTATGCAATACATCATATTTGACCATTTATGCACACGGGATATTTATGAAGACAAGATACCCCCTATAATGTCACAGAAGCTTGTTTGCATAGGCATATACATATTTCTTTTTTATAAAAGAAAAAATAATAACAAGAAAGAAGAGAAGTACACAGAAGAAAAACAAGAAGTCCTCCTGGGATTTCTGTAGAGAAACGAAACAAATAGGGAAAATGTAGAGACACCCCTAAACTTTACCCTGTTTTGAAATAGCCACCATGAACTTTTGAATCCAGATGGGAGGTCCTTAAACTTTCTGATATCTGCAAATAAACCCTTCCTCCATTAGCTAAACAAAAATTGTTCATTGCATGTGTTCATTAATCCATGACAATCTTTCATTTGTCCACATCACCCTTTAGACATTAAAAAAACTGTTTGTAATTCAATTTCTTTTTTACTACTCAGAATATTCTAGTTTCTAAAATGAATTAAAGTAAAAGAAAAACGTTTCAATTTTTCAAAGAAAATGATGTAGAAAAATGAAAGATTGCCACATGTATTAATGAACACATGCAAGTCGAATAATGAATGGTTTTCACTTAGGCGATGGATAGAACGGTAGGAAGTTTAAGAACCTCATGAATTCAAAAGTTCATATTGGCAACTTCAAATTCAAAATAAAGTCAATGCGGTATCATCCCTACACTTTTCCACAACAAATAAGACAAAGGAAGAGAACATTAGGCGAATAGAGTTCTCCAGTCCATCTGGAAACCTGTTAAAAACATGGAACCTAAAATGAATCTACCTTACGAAGTGAAAAAAAATCTCCAGCCCAAAAAAGGGGCACGCTAAGAAGTCTAAAGAAAATCTTGAGCTTTCGCTCCAGCCATAAAAACCAAAACCTCAAGAGAGCACACTATCAAAACATGTTATCCACAAATTCCTTCTGCCAAAGGCTCTAATAATGGACAGACAAATAATGTTCCAAACGGTGGACAAATCCACTACACATCAAAAACATGTTTAAGGCACTATTATGTAACAGTTGCATTTAACACCATGCATACTTGCAAACATGATGCATGCAAAAGAAGTTAAAGACTAAAGCCTACTTAAATGGAAGCTCCATAGGACTGCAAAATGAAGTGCAATTTTGCGTGTGAATAGAGTTTTATCACTTCAATACAGAAATTAATTGATCTCCATGAATTATGTTTTATTATTTTAATGATATCCAAGATAAAGTGCTAAACCAAACAATTTAAACATGTTAGACCCACAACAACAGCAACAACAACAACAAAAGCCCTTCCCACTAGGTGGGATCGGCTACATGGATCAAGCAATGACGTGTTTTGTCAAAAATGAAGTTGTCAAAAGGGCCATTTAGACCTGGGTCTCTTTTAATGATTTCTCTTTAAGTTTATCTTGGTCATCCTCTATCTCTATTTATTGGGCTATCCTTCCTCTAATCAACTCTTCTTACTTGGGGCTTCTATTGGTCTTCTCTTCACATGGTTAGGCAACATCCTATCACCCTTTCCTCAATAGGTGCTACTCCCACTTTATTTCTAATACATTCATTCTGATTTTATCTTACCCTTTCTGTGACTTACGGACCGAACTCAATGTGGCTGCTTCCTCACAGCCACCTTGAGCTTGCAAGGGGGCTATTGGAGTATACAGTTATGTAACTAACTGTAACTGAAAAACAGTTAGGTGGTTACCTTTGTACCAAGCTATAAAAGCTTGACTGTATTCAATGTAAACACAATAATGAAATCAGAATATTGAATCAGAAATTCTCAACTCTCTCTCTCTCTATCTTTTCTATTCTATTACCACTCATCCATTGCACCATTCTCATCTTTGCAACATTTAGCTTATGCTCATGTTGGCACTTTACCACCCAACATTCGGCAGCATAAAGCAAGTTTGACCCATTGAGGGAAAAACTAAAATTGGAGATTCAAAAACTAGAATTTATGAAAACATATCTATCCCTTTTATATTTGGTGTCAAACTTTTTCCCTGTCTTACAGGAAAAATGGCATAGATTTCTTGCTTTTTTGGACAATGGAAGAACTTTTGTTAAAATAGGGAATGAGTAAATAAAAAAGAAAACATACAATAAGATATACTCCTTATAGAAAGCTACAAAAAACAATACAGTGAATAGAAGCAAGCAAACACGTCAAAACAAGAGAGCTCTCCACTTTGCATGTCTGCCAATGGGACTCTTTGGAAAAACCAAGTCATTACTCTCCTTGGAACTTATACTTTTTTGCAAACTAACACCACAAATAACCAAGTCACCACCATATTAAAAAAAACTAGAAAGCAGATCAATTGTAACCTCCAGACAACCAAGAGTAATTAGTTACATACAACTAACTAACAGCATGGTTTATCATTGAAATTATACTATTATAATAATTGGGCTTTAACTCCACCCAAAAAGTTAGCTCATAGGGGGGGTTTGCCTAAGTCATTATAAATGGTTTTTTACTCATATACTCAATTGATGTGAGACATTAACACTTAACACAAGCCCCTTAAGCCCAAAACTGGATATCTGGAGCGTGAAGTTTGCGGTATCGGACATCTATGGGTGGCCTAACATTGTGATAGTCTCTAATACCATATTAGAACAAATGGGTCTAACTTCACCCAAAAAGCTAGCTCATAGGGGAGGGTTTCTCAAGTCATTATAAATGGTTCTTTACTCATATACTCAACCGGCTTAGGACTTTTAACAATTGATATATACATATGCCAAACCCTCCATTTGTGGATTGTGCATAACATTTATTGTTCAAGTAAAATTCAACAAGAAAAAAGTCACCATTGGAAGTTAGAAAGATCAAATAGTAGAAATTTATTCTGTGTGTGTGTGATTCTATTATTCTAAAAATCTTGAGCCTGAATGCTCAGCTCATAATGTATTTATACCTTTACATCAGTAGCGTAATAGAAGCAGAACTATTCTAACTGAGAAGCTAACAGAACCTTCTAACAGAAAGACTAACAACTAACAGAATATGCTAACAGAATGTAAAGTACTCTAACATCAATTGACTTAGGCTGAAGACACTCCGGCTTAGGACTTTTAACAATTAATATATACATATGCCAAACCCTCCATTTGTGGATTGTGCATAACATTTATTGTTCAAGTAAAATTCAACAAGAAAAAAGTCACCATTGGAAGTTAGAAAGATCAAATAGTAGAAATTTATTCTCTGTGTGTGTGATTCTATTATTCTAAAAATCTTGAGCCTGAATGCTCAGCTCATAATGTATTTATACCTTTACATCAGTAGCGTAATAGAAGCAGAACTATTCTAACTGAGAGGCTAACAGAACCTTCTAACAGAAAGACTAACAACTAACAGAATATGCTAACAGAATGTAAAGTACTCTAACATCAATTGACTTAGGCTGAAGACACTCACAACAAACTGAACCAGTAATTATGATCCAAAGGTTATTCCATGGCACCACACATGCATGATAAACATAGAATCTAAGGCAACTACTTCTCTGACAAGGAAATAAAGCTCCCGCAGAGAATCAGTTTTTCTACAGTACAAAAATGATACTAAAACATGAAGTCACAAGTCACAACTCATCATTAAACACCACTTCAATCTTATGGACATTTACAAACTTTAATGTGCAAAAAGGATGAAGTATTAACTATGAAACAAACAAGAAATGAAACAACTTGCTTGAAGACCTTCTTTGTTATACAAGAATGTAGTATAGTATATTCTAAAAATGACACTATATTCTAAGACAGAAAAAAAAAAGGCATCCCATTAGTAATTACTAGCATATTTAATCAGGTTACAATATCAATATGTTAAATAAATGAAGTGCTTAATCATAACCAACAAAATTTACACAATGAAGAAAAGAGGTATCACATTGCATACAAAAAGAAAGCAGAAACTTCAAAACCTAGCATATATATACTGTAAGGCACAAGCTTTGATGGCAACAGCAAAGGTTCTTATCAACCATAGTGCACTGTCTTGGGGGATCTTATGATTTGTTCTCTTCATTGTTTTATCTAAAATAGATTCTTCATCTGCAAAATCTATAAAAGAATGTGATTCCTATGCTCATGTGACATGTCAATAACTAAGTGAAGTAACAGAATTGCATACTGGATCAATAAGAAATAAAGAAAACTCCCTTACACTAAAATAGGAGAAATCATGCAGTATGAAATGTGCAACAGGAGTCAACAAAATTATTGACAAACAATTAGACATGCTTATCTCATGAAACCACAAAAGACAGACATCATTAGAGCTCAGTTTAATCATGCCCTTCAGAATAACAACACTATTACCTTTCTTAGCTTCATTCAGAAGTTCAACATCTTTGGGTAGGAAAACCATTCCAACACCAGTGTGCAACTTATCAAAGGAAGCAATCCCTTGCTTGTCGGCCCAATTGTTAAATAGATCCCATGGAACTGCAGTCATTAGCCCTGAACCATCACCAGAGTCATTATCTGCTCCACAGCCTCCACGATGTTCCATACAGCCTAAAGCATTTAGAGCATCCTTGACAATCTCATGAGATGCTTTATTTTCCAAATTGGCAATGAATCCAACACCACAGGCTCCTCTTTCTGATATTATATCCTCCAAGTTTGCAACCTGACCAACAAGCGACTAGAATCGCTCAGCATATGGCCATGTAGATTTTCCATGCCACATTCATGAACAGTTGGTCAACCAAGCATTGAGGAAAAAATCTAACATAACCCAGACCTCAGAATGGTGGGAGCCTTGTCTGCAAGGCTACCTCTTAAATTAATAGCAATGCAAACCACTAATTATGGACTGAAATACAACAAGAAACAGATCTAAAATTCATTCCCTACAATACAAGTCTTATTATGAGAGTGAGACGATCAAATTTTGACCTTTGAATATATATCAGCACTGCCTGACATTTGGTTTTGCTTGAACCTGTCCAATTTTCCATCGACAAGGATAAAAGAGTTTGGTCTCTTGATTCTTTGAGAATCTTTTCTTGCAAATCTTATAGTCAGATCCTCATTAAGTCTCCTTATAGTGAAAGATTCCTTTTGGATAAACCCATATGGAAATCCAAAGCTCCCCTGAAGGTCAAATCTTTTGGACTAGACCGCTGTTCTTCACTGATTTAACACTAACGACATGTTACAAAAGCGAATACGTCTCACTACTTTGTCCCCCAATATGTGTGTGATGTGTTGTTCTAGTTCGGAAAATGGGACTCGTCTCTTTTTACATTGTTTGGCTGCGAACTTTATTTGGAATAAGCTTTCGGCATCTTTGGAGAGAACAAGGTCTGCCCCAAGGATTTGCATCAGTTTCATCTTATTAATTTTCGCGAAGATGCTAAAATTCTACAACAGTGGGCTTTGTTTGCTGTGCTTTGGTGCCTATTGTTAGAAAGGAATGCCAGAATCTTCAAGGGAACTTCCTCATCTGCATAAAACATTTGGGATAGGGTCACTTTGGTGGCTTCTTCGTAATGTCCAGCCCATGGTTTCTTTAAAGGTGTTTCCTTGATAGATATGCAGAGAGATTGGCTAGCCTTGCAATGACACAATATCTTAGCTCCTAAGTGTTTCTTTTTGTTTTCTTAGGAGAAAATGCATAGAGTTTGGGCTCCATTGTGCATTGTTTTTTTGGAGCATTTTGGCTTTTTTTGTAATTATCTCTCTCTAGTTTTTTTTGGTGGAGGATATTGTATCCTCCTATCTTGTAATCCTTTCCCTGCTTAATGAATTTCATTTTCTATCAAAAGAATATCTCACTGACTGAAAGAAATGTGTTATAGCCTACCAATTGTGTAAAACATGTTATGGCCTACTCAATTTGACAAGGCCTATGATCAGGTGAGTTCGGTGTTTTTTATATAAGGTTCTTGACAAAAAAGACTTTGCCATTGGATGGAGAAATTGGACTTCTAGTTGTCTCTGAACAGCTATTTTTTATGTCATTGTTAACGGAGAGCCCAAGTCTTGGTGCCAAGGGCAGTGGGGAATTGGTAGGGCGATCATCTATGCTATTTCTTGTTTATCTTGGTGATTGATGCTCTTAGTTGTTTGCTTCGAATAGCTGGTTATGCGGATTTTGTTAAGGGCATTTCAGTTGGCTCGACTGAGGTTTTGGCCTCCCACCTTAGTTTGCTGGTGATACCATTCTCTTTTCAGAGGAAAACAGAGACATTTTTGCAAATATCCTTTCTATCTAAAGTTCTTCCAAGCTATCTACGGGTAATTTGGCAGGCTTGAATGTGAACATTCAATTAATTTCTTCCTACGCTCTTATGCATCTCTTGTCGGTTGCCAAGTTTTACACACGCCCCGCACATACTAGGGGGTTCCCTCTCACTCTTCATTACCTAAAAATGAAGGGGAATCGAGGCTTGGGAATTTGGTGTATGAAAATATTGATTTTAAATGGCTATTGCATTTTTCCTTTAGAAACTACCTCGTTATACTGTAAGTACTAATTACAGTGTCACAAATCAACCGATGAATGACTTTTATATATCTCTAACATGTCCCATCCTGCAAGAGCCTTTTAGACTTGAAGTGTGGCATTGCATAGGCCCATTTTTACCATGTGTTTATATTCAACTAATGCATCTCCTGTTGGTCGTAGGGGGCTTTGATACCATGTCATGAACCAACTTTTCCAAGAGCTATTGTAAGGTGAAGGCACATGAATGACTTTTATTATATCTCTAACTGCCTATCATACAGTTTAGATCAGAACGTGTGAGAATAATCTTGGTAAGGGTGATGAAACCCATATCAAGTCATGTATGTTTCTAATTTACATAGTATCAAGTCATGTATGTTTCTAATTTACATAGTTCCCCCATAAACCATTTTCTTTCTACTATCAAATTGGGATTTTCTTTTTTAAAAAGAACTTTGAGTGATAGAGACTCGAAAGTGGGTGTGCTTGGTTTAGATTTTTATGGAAGCAAACGAGAGAAAAAAAAAACACTTTCCAAGAACACTTCCGGATACACTTTTTATCGAAGCAACATATTGTTACTTCAATCAAATAGTAATGTTATTTGTACACCTGGGTGACATCTGTTTTACATGGTTAACGCAGTTTAAATACGTGGTTAATTACGTTCAGTGGATGTTAATATATATAACAAGGGGTCACAACTCATTAACCATCCACTGAAAGTAATTAACCACGTATTTGAACTGCATTAACCACGATTTTCAAGTATTGAACTGCGTTCAGTGAACGTAATTAACCACGTATTTGAACCTGAAAATCGTGGTTAATACAGTTCAAATACGTGGTTAATTACGCTCAGTGGATGGTTAATGAGCTGTAACCCCTTGTTACATCCATTAACCATCCACTGAACGTAATTAATCACGTATTTGAACTGCGTTAACCATGTAATTAACCAACCATGCATCCTACATGGGTGCATATTATTTTTTTGTACACCTTCAAACTTGGTTCATAGTGTTCACAATCATGCTTAATGGTGTCTTGAACTTGGTTAATAGTACAAGAAATCACAATTCGTCGTTAATAATTTACCGAACGTAATTAACCACATATTTGAACTGCATTAACCAAGTGTAGCAGGTGTTACTCAGGTGTCCAAAATCCAGATATACAAATAACAGTCAAACGCCCGTTGGAAATGTATTGGAAAGCGTTTTTTTCTATTTGCTTCTGCAAACCAAAGAGGCTTAAAATCCATTTTGCTTTCACTCGACTTTACTCACCTCACTAGAAACCTTTATCCTCTCATAAATCATTCTTCCCGTTTCTCAAATCTCAGTTCCTGATTACTCGCTCACCTAACCGTAAAAACACTGTCCATAACACAAATTTTGTATTATTCGTAATCCGATTAACACTAATGATTTTGGCAGAGAACGTATTCTTCTACCGTTGAATCTCCAGTTCACGACTTTTCGCTAAACATTTCGAAACGAAAACAACAAATAAATAAATAAACAAATAAAATAAAATAAGAAAAGTCGTTGTGTTTCTGCATAGGAAAGGATGAAGAAAACAAACCTGTGGTTTTGAATCGAAAGAAGAAGAAGGAACGGTGTCGTTACAGCGGTCGACTTCGAGAACGGCTTTGATCGATGAAGTGCGTAGTGATCTCGAAGAAGTAAACGCCGACGAGAGTCTTCGATTGCTGCGGCGTTTGGATTTGGAGCAGATAGCGGCAAAGTCAACGAGTAAGTGACCGTTAAGGATAGATGGAAAAGGCTCTGAAAGAGAGAGAGCATTGGCGCGGAGCAGCTGAGAAACAGAACACACCGAGTGCAGTGCCATAGAGAGAGAGAGAGAGAGGTGTGTGTTTGTGTTTGAGAATGAGAATGAGAGGATGTGAAGATAAAAGGGAAAAGAGGGAGAGGTCAAGAAGCGCCTGCTTCACACAGTCACACAGACACCACCAAAGCAAATCCCACCTTACACACACACTCTCTCTATTTCGTCTTCGTCTGTGAATGTGATGTTATATTATGATGATGATGATGATGATGAGTGCATCCAGAACCACACCCCGGTTAGACTTGGATTTTGGTTTTTGACACTTACTCATTTAGGCATTTACACACACATACACAGGTCAGTTTCTACCATCTGCGTCGCGGTCTACGCTTACACCCTGTGTCTCAGATTCCTGTCTTATTGGAGAGAAGGATCATAACTTCACACGCCACCCTTGCTGGAATTTATGCTTTTTCTCTCTCTTTTCATCTTATACAAAATGAAATTCCCAATGGGGAGGGTAATAAAGTTTCTTTTTAAGTTTCAACTTTCAAGGGAATGAATCTGGTAAACTCAAATAATGCTATTGCCAGGTATTTTAATATTCATGGAATCTGATGTTGGTCAAAAAGTATAGAAACATTATCATTTTACATGGATGCGGTATTTATAATATTAATTAATATGCGCTGAGTTGCATAATGCATAGGCATGATTATCCGTATCACGGGAGCTCAAGGCACGCTGTTATCGGGTGCACCTGATTTTTGCTCAAGCCAAACACCCTTGTTTTTTTGTACACTCAAGCCAAACACACTCAGTCAGAGAATCTCTGTCTATCACATATTTATTTATGGATTTTTTTTTTGTCCAAGTATATTTAAATTTTAAATGGAAGACAAAAAAAATTAGGAGTAATATAAGATAAGGATATTTTTTTTGGAGATATTTTTATCAATTTAAATTAAGATGGCAATTTGTACTTGAACTTAGAGATTTTTGAGAGGACCGTCCCATTTGGAATCTTATAGTGAGAATTTTTTTCCCGTGAAGGTAAAGACGGGAGAGAAAATCCTCCATAGACAATTTGGGGGAAAAAAGTAGGAACCGTGTGGGATCCCTATCTCCGTTAATATTATCTATATACTGTTATGAATATATATAATGTTATAATTTTATTATTAACAAATTTATAATATATCTTAATTTTTATTTTGTTAACTGAACAAACTTAACCTAGTTCTTCTACTTCACTCCATTCTTTTTCGGGCTCTCATCTCCAAACCCCATCGTCGTCGTCAACAATGTGCCTTCACCATTGTGCCACGAGCTCCTCTACATGTCAACGTCATCTCTAAGGAGGACGACGTCACCACCACCACGCGAAACCAATCGTGTATGTGTCTCTCAACCACGCGATGATGTCGCCACAACCCACAACACCAGTCACGCCTTCATACTTCTCGGCTCCAACTTCCAATTCCTTCATTTGTTACTTTTTCTTTTACCCTAACATCAATGGAGAAAAAAAGATCAAAGTTTAGGGAAGGAAATTGAAATGGGTGGGGTCATAGCAATGTTGTATTAGTTGGTTCCCCACTTTTTCTTTTATTGTGTCATGTTTGCGATGTTGTATTTCTTCCTATTTTTCACTGAGATTGGGATGTGAATTTGAGAAACTTTGAGACCCATATCTTCTGATCTATTTTTTTGTGCTCTTTAAAATCCATGATCTCAACAATTTATAGAAGGTGAATTTGAGAAACTTTTAGATCTAGATTTTTTTTGTATTTTTTTAAATTTTGTTACAATTTTGGGGTTCCCATGAGGATTTGTAAGGAATCAGGGAACGCAGGCAAGGGAGAAAACCCCCGTGACAAGGATTGGGGGCGGAATGTAGGAGAAATGGGAATGCGGATACTCCCCGTCCCGCGTGGATGCCAACCTTAATTCAAATCTTTTTAGAACAAATATACTAATACTAATTTCAACACTATGTACTAATTCTCTAATACTAACTACCGAATATTTTAAAATATTTATTTTATTTTATTTATTTCATTTTTTTTTCTAAATTCAAAAATACTTGTGCAATCCTTATTTTATATTTTAATATTCTTATTTCATTTATAATGTGAAATCCAAAATTTTATTTCATTCCTACAAGCTATAACCCATTAATTTAACCGAATGCATTAAACTCATTATTTTTTATTTATATTTTTAAAATTCAATATAAATTAATTAATTATATATATATATTATATAATTTAATTATGTATTCCTATTTTATAACTCAAATATTTTTAGTTTTTTAATTTATATTTTATTTAGGTTCAATTAAATTTAAAAATATTCATATAATGTTTGAGATATTAGGCGATATTATAATTTAATTACAAACACTCATCTTAGTTTGGTGAGACGAATTCGTGATTGGTTGTTGAAGGATTGGGAGATTGTTTTCTCTCATACTTATAGAAAAGCCAATCGTTATGCTGATTAAGTTGCAAAGTGGAGTACTCCAACCAAGATCCAGGGATTCATGTCTTTGATACTTTTCCTACGGAAGCTAGTCTAGGTGGTTATGATTTATCTTCTGTGCCTCCAGTAGTTGCTTTGGATATTTAGTTACTTTTGTTTTGGGGTTTTGCCCCTTCTTTGTTATTACCAAAAAACAAATTAGAAATGTTCTGGCTGATGTCATCAGAAGAATAAAAGCTGCGTGAGTTCCATCAACGGGCATGTGGCAATTCCCAGTTCCGTCCACGACGAAATTAACAATGCGGGAATGACCGACATTTTCCGGTAACCGTGAACCACGTTTCCTTGGTAGCTGTTGCATTGCCCTTGACATGTGTTTTTAGAGCTTTTAGCTATGTTTGGTAGCTTCACGTCTGGACCAATCCAATTTCTGTTTCATCCCTAATTCTGTTGAAGCTGCCAACTATTACTACAAGCTTAAAAATACAAAATTCTTTATATGGTCGACATCCTCATATTCATATAATTTAATTTTAATATTTGTAGCTTTATTATATTATCTTGAGAGGGTTTATATTGTTACTTTTATGTTTGTTAATAATGACTCTTCAGTAAAAAAAAAATGTGTTTATAATGACTCTTATTCAACTAGTTTCTATTTAATTTTTCTAAAATTTTCTTATTTCTTTTTCATAATCCAATTAGCAATCTATTTTGCTCTTATTTAAACTCCTTATCATTAATTTAATTTTAAGCACAGAATCATAATTTCACTAATTTAGGATGCTTTGCAACATTCTCAAATATTTGCTAGAAAAAGACTTCTATGCTTGAATTATTTCTTGGTTTTTTCTTGGTTTGAACGAATATTTCTAACAGCAGTGTGAGTCCAATATACTTAACTAACGTTTGGTGCAAGTTATATTTTAATATTATCGGGAAGGTGGATATGAAAATAAAAGTTTCTCATATTTGATACAAGTTTTAAAATTTATTCTCAACCATAAAAGATGTTTAAAAATATAATTTAGTAAATAAAAGTTAAAAATTTTATTCCGATGCGTGAATGTGGGAAAGAAATATATTTCTGGGAATGAGATTCCCGAGAATATAATTTACCTGATCATAAAACATTTTATAAATCAAACGTCATCCTAGTTTAGTAGTAGACTATTAACAAGATAATCAACAAAAGATCGAGTAGCCTCAAGTTTTGAAGCAAATATTATTACAAACACGAGATAATTGTCATTTAAAAATTGTCACATGCCCTCACTCGGATTCAAGTATTAATTACTAGTTTGTGTTTTGGACAGGGTTGGTTATGTGTGTTTGGTTTGGACATTGTTGTCTAACTACCACGTTTTCATTAGATTACTTAGTTAAATAGTTTTTCTTGATATTCTTTTCAAATTTATTCTACTTCAAATGGCTCCGAATTTTACGTTTTGTTTAATTTACATTTTGATTTGGTCCTCGGTCATGTTAACGTTACATTATTTTATTCCTTTCTGTCAAATTAACCTAACGATGTTAGATTTCCTGTCAGAATCTGGGTTCTCTCGTCGAAATATCTCTCATTAGAATCTGATTTTTAGAGAGAGAAACACAAGATTAGAGAGACAAAACTTAAAAATTCCAACCTTTTGTTTTGTTATTCAGTAAAGCAAGTATCAATCCATCCACCACCATCATTGCAACACCTGTGTTTGATTGGGACTCCTTTTAGTTTGTAAAGTGTATCATTTCACTATAAAACTTCCCTAACTAAGTTGCTATCCTTTCACTATAGTTCAACTAGCAAAAACCAAATTCCAAAAGCTGCAACCTTTTTCCCTAAAAAAATGTGTTATTACCACTAAACTAGCCAAGCACATTCTTGAATTCCATCTTTAAAATAAATCGAAACACCGTGTTAAGTATTACAAAATACCGCATTCACTAGTTTCTTTTACAATGAAGTTTTCCATGAAGAGAGTATTGTGTCTTCCCGTTTGAACTTTCAAGAGTCAAGGGGTATCGTCAGTAGGTCCACTCCTGGGTAAGGCGAGTTTCATAGTTGGTTGTCTCTTCCATGCGTAAGCTTAATCTCAACTGCATTAGAAGAGTGATTCTCATGGCCAATGATGCATTTGCAAGCAAATATGATCAAGGCTCATGGTGTTGCAGCTCTACATAGAGACAAATATAGTGGCATAAATCTTTTCACTTTCAAAATTAATTTCAGGGCTCGGGTTTTGTTTGGGACAGGAAGAAGGGGGAAAGAGAAGGAGGAAGATAAATAAGTAGAGGAAGAAGAAGAAGAAAAGAGAAAGAGAGAGACGTCGACGAGTATATCCAATTTCCGATGGGTATACCCAGATTCCGGTGAGTTAACGCTGGAGATCTAATAGACATAAAGGACCAACTTGGAACAATTTTAAAACTTAAAGAACCAAATCGGGACGAAAATTAAAAGAGTGACCAAATCAAAATCTAAAATAAAGGATAAGAAATCAAAAAGTATATTTTAGCCTATTTTCTCTCTTTAATATCTCATTTGCATTAGAAAAGGTGATATATTAATGGTGCCTTTTTCGGTCCCTTTAATAATTTTGGGATAAAAGTTACCTTGTCCAATTAGAATGCGTCACCTCAATTAAATGAATCACGTTAGTGAGTCAAGTCAAATGGTTCTCACCATCTGATTGGATCACTTAAGCAAGATAAAGTTATCCTTGGGATATCGGAGAATTCACCTATATTAATACCTATAAACTTTATATGGAAAGTACATCAACATTTAAATATTCAAATATTGATATTTAATGATATTTTGACAAGAGAAATGAAAACCATTGAGGTTTTAATGACAATATCAAATAAGTAATAATAAAAATTGCTTATTTTTTAGATTATTAAGTAATGATAAACTGAATGAACAAGCTTACGAATAGCTATATATTATATTAGTTTAATTAGAAAAAAGAAAGAATTCTTAAAAATAAATAAAAGTTAATGAAATAGGAGTTACAAATACTTTTATTAAAAAAAGAAAAAAAAAGGAGTTACAATTCCTATTTACTTTTCTTGATTAAAATACAGGAGAAGTAACATATCTCGTAATAGTAGTCCCACAGTTTTTGTGCCGGAGGTATGGAGCATTAAGTTTTATATATTAAAATATAATTTGAAATATAATGAGTGTGATTCAGTTGATTGTGCAGACTGAGTTTATTGGGGAGAACCTCGATTCGAATCCCGCAAAACACATTCTTGGGAAGGGATGAAGAACCTTAACTGTAACTAAGTATCCGAGCGAAGATTAATCTCATACAGATCCAAAGGATTTAAGTTTGTGAAGATACTCCTCGGACAGTCGGACCCACCGGAAAATCAAATGTCCTAATTACCATAGATTCCAAAAAAAATTATCATTTGAAAGTTAATTATGCACCATTAGTGTTTTTTTTATAAATAAAAGTATAACAAAATGAATGCTTTAGAGATATTCGAACCCGTATACAAAAAGAAAAAAAATACTAAAAAAGATGCATACCGATCTTATCTATACAATAATCAATATGACTATTGCAGCTAAAAAACCAAAACTGACATTGGAAACATCGAAGATAGAAATTAACCAGAAAACTTGTTAGATAACCAATACAAAAAGACCCAACCAAAAAGAAAGTATGACCATCTCCAAAGTTGTAAAGAAACGAGCTGGTAATAGCCACTCTTGATCACTATCAAAGTATATTCACCAAGCAATTTATGAAGAAGTTATAAATTATAAAACATCAAAAACCCACCACAGTTATCGGGCCTTGATGACATTATTATAAGACATTTGAAACATGGAAGCCCTACTGTGAGGTGAGAATTTTTGAATTCCGTTTCCGATAGATATGCAAAAGCGAAATGATATTCTTGACAAAAAGTTCTGTTAGAATTGAATTCGATTTAAATCTTTGATAATAAAATTGTTCAAGTGTTAGAATTGATAGAATAATTTGGGTTGACAGATGGATAGAATCGACAAGAAGAAAAAATTGTTGGACAAAAATGTAGATGAAGAGAAGCCATCGAACGTCAATTACAAATGAGAAAAGACACTAAGTCCAAATGACTGACATGACTATTTTGACGCCGTGATAGAAGTTGAAGATTTCGAAGACATGAGATGTCATTATATAGGAGTTATTTAGACATTGTCACTTGTATAGTTAATGACACAACAATAACTGTCGTAGGACATGCCATATAGGTAAGTAGTCAATTACGTACTTCATATTTTGCCTATAAATACAAGGATTTCTAATGTGATAAGGGTTGGAAACTTGAGAAACATCTTACATATTTCGATCACACAATAGATAGAAGGATTAAATCAAGTATTCCTTCCACCCTTCTATTTCAATATAATTTCATACATTCAAAATCTCTTGTTTAAAGTTCATTTACTTTCCAAAGCATGTTCTTCAGACTCTTTCATTATTTTTGCACTTTACATTCAAAGTTCTTTATTATTTCTTTCCCTTTCTCAAATCTTTCATACATTTCTTGCACTTTTATATTCTTCTGCACATTCACATTTTGTTATAATTTATCTCTGTTTTCCATTTAATACATTCTTGCATTAAACTTATTTATATTGCCTTGTTTATTTGAAGTTCTTTATGTTCATATTTAATGTCTTATTTGACGATAGTCTTGAAAATCATGGTATGAACTTAACTTTTTGTCAAATTTGATTTTATATAATACACCATTCAAAGCAACGTCTGACAACGAGATTATCGCATAACTCGAAAACCCACTATGGTTTGATCTTTATTAATTATTTGTTCTCGTCGGATTTGGCCTTAACCAAAAAACCACATAAGCACTTGTATAAACAACAATCAAAACAAAAACCTAAACAGAACAAAAGTATTAGCAAGCCAGATAAAAATAGGTACAAACACCAGTACTAGCATGATATGGAAGAAAGAAAACTTTCCCCACTGTTCTGCAAACAGATACGTCTATAACCCATCACCTGACAACCATCGCTTCTACTGGGGCTAGTCTCATACATTCCAAAGGACATACGCACCGATCAGCAAAAGAGAAAAACCCTTCAATCTTAATTTTAACCCAGTGTCAGGATCTAAATTTTATTTGACCAAAAATATTGAACAAGTCAATCCTTTCCTGTGAAAAAATGTTGTTCCTTGTCAACCAAATTGACTAAACCGTAGTAAAACAAGCGACCATCTAGACTCTTTTTAGCTTTTTCCCTCTCACTAGACCATAATGATTTTTGAAGTGTAATTTAGGTTGATGAGGTAAGGTTACCTATAATTCAACCCACGAATATATCTTACCCCAAAGGAGGTAGGTTAATAATCTACATGTTATCTGACTAGGCTGATGAGGTTGATGCACCCATCACTGTTATCTGACTAGTATTGGCAGAACAAAATTTGTGTCATCAGCAGTTGAAATATTGAAATGTGTAACCAATGGAAGTATAAAAGTGGTTGAAGAACATGTAAAATACTAACAAAAGACAATTACAAGTAAATGCCAAAGATGATTTTGTATGACCAAAATTAGTGCATCGCAAGTAATTATATATAATTGAATCAAGATGATTTTGTGTGGCTGTTTACCAAAAAAAAAAAAAAAGATGATTTTGTTTGGCTAAACCTGGAAGTCTAAGACATGATAGACTAAGAGTGTCTGGAAAAACTGGAAAAAATAGATTATGCTGACAATTAATTATATGAATAATCGATTATAATCAGAATCTGTTTTTGTTTGGGTATGTTTGTTGAAAAGCGATTTTAAGATAATCTATTTCGTTTGCGTGGTGAAAAAATCACTTTTACATAGTAAATTACGAAAAATGGTATGAAGTAATTTGTATAATTTAATAATATTTATTTGGAAGTTAGTTTTGTAGAGGTAAATAGGGAAGAGAGTTTTGAGAATGAGAAATAATCAAAATGTAACAATCTTAAGTTAAAACAAATTAGATTACATAAAACAACTTTTTTCCCCTAGAAAATATATTTTTTTATAAATTTAAGGTAATTGCCAAATGTGATAGATTATGTATGAAACAACTTTTTAGCTAAAAAACAGTTAAAATGAGGAAAATCAATCTTTTCCAAACATGCACTAAGAAGGAAGACACTACTAGAAATTCATGAATTACTTGGGGATTTTCCTGCAAATTTTTTTTACAAGAATTTTCTGCGAATTTTTATGTAATTTTTTTAAAATAAAGTTTTTTCTTGTAGATTCAAATTTGTAGGAAATTTTGACATTTCCTACGGATTTTCCTATGAATTTAAATTTTTCGCAAAAAAATTTGCAGGAAATTTCCTGCGGATTTTAAAATTCGCAGGAAAAAATTACCCACGAAGGTATTACCTATGGACAAAATTCATAGGAAAAATTATAAGAAAACTGTTTTCTGCGAATTTTTGTGTAAAATCCGGTCGGAAAATTTCTAGTAGTGAGAGAAGTGGATAAAATGTAAGCAAATGGCCACTTTAAGCTAGCCTTTGGACTAGAAAAAAAAAAAGGACTCTTTAAACCTTTGGATGAGGAAAAAAAAGTACAGAGGAAAGATGTATGGTGAAAAGAAGTAAGAGAAGATAAAATAAATATAAAATGCTCATATTTTTAGATCGTTTGGATTGAAAGAAGTAATGAGAAATTCTTTCCCCCTCCAGTTTCTTGACTGCAAGGAGGAACATTTTTTTTGCTGTGAGTCTTACATAATATTTTCCCTCCTATCTGTTTTCTCCCCTTATCATACGAAGGAAGTAGCATTTTTTTCTCACACTTCTCTAGTTCCCTCTCTCCAAAATCAATCCAAGCAAACAAATAGTAAGATTCAATTTCAAGATTAAATGATTTGCAAAAGAGCTTAATATCACTGAATTAATTAATTGAGGATCTCGAACATTGTTGTTCCATTTTGTTATTTCCTGTTTATACCTTTATAAATTATATGATAGTTAATTTATTTTAGTAGTGTGTCTAGGGGATTGGGAGGAGAAATTATCTGATTTCAAAATTAAGATACATTACAAGAGTTTCAATGAAGGCTTATAGTGGTATTTACACATTACTCCCTTGATCCCATTATATATGTTATACTTGGTCAAATCATATGGTTTAAGAAAAAGCAATAAATGAAAGAAAGTGAACAATAATTTTACCAAATTAACATGGTTTATATTTTTTTATTTTTACAAATTTTGTTATCATTAATGATCAGCTACATTCAATGAGAAAAAACAAGTATTCAAAGACATTGATAATAGAGCAAAATGCAGTTATTGGTCACTCAAATGTTTCACTTTGAAAATAAAAAAGTGATAACTTCGATTAATGCATCACATAACAGAATTCTAAAAATATAATTAGTGGTAAAATGGGCAAAAAACATTTAATATTATATTGAAAATATAAAATGACATATATTTTGAGACAATTTTTTTTTGTAAGTATGACATATATAATGGAAATGATGAAGTATTTACTAATAAAGATTTACCAAAGAAAAAAAACCAAGACTTTTAGCCGATACGCTCAGTTTATATCCATAATTTAAGTTAACCCATTTTACTTATTAATAATTTGTCATTCTATATATGAATAAACTTTGTGAATTGTGATATGATATATATATTAAGAGTTTAATTGTTATGCTTTGTCAATGTAAAGATTTTACATTGTCAATCAACTAATCAAAAATCATTATACAAGTGACTTTTAAAATAGTTAAGATAAGTGTCAATCATTTTTACTGATGTGTCAATTTTTGATTGGTTGACGGTGTAAAATTTTTTACATTACCAATGCATATCAATTAAATCCACATATTAATTCTTGAATAATTAAGACTAAATATTTAAGGATGCATAATACTAACAAGTTTTTCTAGTTGCAATGCATAATAACAAGTTATCAGCAAAGAAGCAAAATCTATTTATCGGTACAAAAGGAGCCAAATTTATTAGCTGTGTGAAAATATTGTAATGAAAAAGAGAGATAAAAGATCATTAATTTATAGTGCATTATTGCTGTTGGACAACCACATTTTGGAATACTTCTTTCGAAATCACTTTTATTAGAATCCGATGCAAAGGAAAACAAGAGTATAATTTTTCAAAAGTTTGTTTTCCTGATTTAAGCACCTCAAAGCAACCCCAAGCTCTTGCATTTTTACCAAATTTAATGCGGATAGATTGTCTTAGATTTTGTGGAATTGAGATGCTTTCACATTAACACCACCAAGGTTGAATACTTAATCCATAAGAAAATTACTGTCACATAAGCATAAGAAGTGATTATGATGACACGTAAGTTTATATGCATAGAATGTGTGTTTATGTAACATCAACAAATTTTTTATGAACTCATGAACGAAAGCAAACTTTAGCACCCGTAAGCAATTAGAATATGTGTCTACTCCTCAAGCTTGATCTAATTAAATTTTTTATTTTGGCTTTCATCCGAATTTGGTCAATGTAAGTATCGCATATATCCATATTCGCTGCTCGTGTAAGTTGGAATAGCATTAAGACTACTGTTTTACACAAGCAGCAATGCTGCACTATCACTTTCTGAACCTTATTTGTTCCTTTATGTTCACTTATATATATTAAACTGACGTGTGGCTTCTTCTATACAAAATGCTAAAGAATTTTCAAAACTTGTATTATAACTCAGGCATGTAACAGTGCGTATAAATATGAAGTGGCTTTTCCAGGTTCCTAAAGCCAACCAATTTGTCCTTTGTTCTCTTGAGATAACCATCTGACACTGTCCTTTTAAATTTCTTCTAATTAACCTTGCCACGTAAAGACTAAAAATAAGTGGTCCCCCTATTTTGGCTTTTGTTAATGTCTTCTAAAAGCTGATTCATCAACTTCCACAGTTTCCCGCATAATCTGGTCCACATCCACAAGCCACAGTTGAAAGATATCATACCAGCCGCAAGGGTCCTTTTCCAAATTTTCTTTGCCCCCAACCCTCTTCCCAAAATTAACAACTTTATTATTTAAATTTAATTTGCACATTTAATAATATGAGATATCTAATTTTATATAAAGATTAAATAAATGATGATTTTTATTTAAATATTGAATTATCTAAATATTGAATTAGTTATCCTTCCTTACTTGATCTTTGAAAAACTCTTACAAGTTTCACAAATTAAACACAAGAATCAATACTTAATTTGTTTAAATTCTATGTTTAATTTATTCATGTGCCACATTTATATAATGCTATTTAAAATACAAGTAAATATCTACCATAAGTTTACATACTTATGAATTCCAAATAATCCAAATTTTGATACTTGTGATCATTAAGATAAGGAAAATAGTATCTAATATGAACAATGTTTCTTATATTACTCTTTCTCCCATTTTTATCCCTTATCCATCCGGTGATTTTTGTTAAACTTTTCATTTGATTGGTCTCTATCATTTTTGTCAAAATTCGGTGTATGCTATTCGTACTAAGTAGCAGACCTCTTAAGATAATAATATCACATAATTCAACAGCTGGTTTAGTCAATTATACATAAAGTTATTAGTCACTATACATGTCAAAAGACTTACACTTGATCTTAATGTATTCTTGTTTTTTTTTATATATTATTTTAAATTTTTTTATGCTATATATTATTTTTAATTTATATGAAGTATTTTTCACATAATATTCTTTTTAAACAAAATTTCTTTTTCAGCCAAAAAAAAAAAATTCTTCTTTGTTCAAGTTTTTCGGTTTGATCGCTTGACTAACTAATGATCCATTTACTTGAAAAATTTTATCGGGTTATATTATATTTTTTAATTTATATTTCCATTTAACTAGTTTGTTTTTTTTAACATAATTTTTTTTGCTACATTGTTTTAACAAAATTTTAGACTAATATATCAATACTAATTTTATTACATCATTAATATATTTTATATGAAATATTTTCTCATAATCCATTTTTATATATTACTTTTATATGAAATATTTTTCATATAATATTCGTTTTAATTTTTTTTCGTTATCCTAATTTTTTACTTCGATCAAGTAACCAACAATCATATTAGAGCAATACTATTGAGTACCAATAACAACTGCAGGATGGGTTGACTAACACATTTAGGCTCTGTTTAGGTAAATAACTTAATTAAGTGCTTATCATATAAGCATTTATGTATAAGCTATTTCTATAATCAGAGAAAATATAGTCAAACTGTTTTCATATATGTTATAAGTTGTTTTCATAAACTATCTTGGAGAGGTTATCAAACTAAGCTTAAAACAGCTTATGGACATATCATAAACTGTTTCCATAAGCTCTCACATACAGTTTGGCAAACGCTTATGCCAGTAGATAAGCCCAAATAAACTGTTTATAAAACAATCCAAACATGCCCTTAATCAATTAAAAAATACATGGTCCATGAAAATCATGAGAGCAGAGAAAACATAAAAGAATAAAATGAGCTATTTTGCTTCTTTCGTTGCGAAATGCAGGAGAAACCATTCCTACCAAATAGTATTTTCCATAATATTATTGGCTCATTTACTCGATGTTCCAATGAGATCAACCTCTAGTCTGGTTATACAAATATGGTTGTGACACTCAGCGCACAGAAGCATATTAAGGTATCACCCAGACATAGATTATATTTGATTTAACGTTACAAACGTATATTTGACACGAAGAGATATATAATACTTTGCCTCAAACCTACCTTTGCAATTTTCAAACATTCACATATTCACTTCTTTACCTATCCCGTTTTCTCTCATGACTCGAATTGAACGTAAGTACGTTTGTAGGTAACTCAGCCCATCATCCCTGACCGAGGGAGCGCCGCAAACAACCAATGTGGAACTCTTCGGCATTATCAGGTAGTTCCAAGATCACCCTCTCAGACAGGAACAATTTGTAAACCCAAACTTTATCTTTTTGGAAGGAGAAGCTTAAATGGCTTAATCTTTGAACAGAATCCATCTAATTGAATCTTGAAATACACCATTTATTATATTCAATGAGAAAACGACTATGAGAAGCAGAGATTTGAAAAAAGTAAACATATACATTGATCCATTTCCATTTACCTATATACATCTCAATCTGATACAAAATGTTGGAATTCCCCCTTTCCATCTCTTACAAAAGAATACTGCATGCACTATACATAGAATGAAGGAACATACAATAAAAAATAGACTTGAATCCCATACTCATGTGTTCTTAATTGTCGAACCACAATTGGCCTTCCCAATAGTGAAATTTTCAAAAGGGTACTAAGGCAGGCTTAGCAGGGGTGTGTACCATGTAACATACAGCAACCCAATACACTGCTTTTTATCACTGGATTGTAACTATGCCATATACACATAACTAAAGCAAATCATGTATACATTAATTTCAAGAGTCTTCAGTAAATATTCTAAATATGAAGTCACGAAAACGCCTTGAATATTGTCTAGGATCAACAGCTGATATTGAGGTCGGGTCATATTGAATGGACTTGTAGGCATGCTCAAGCTTCTTGCTAATATCATAGTCTTGAAGTATGTCTATGATACCAAAAAACAATACAACCTCATAGAACTCTCCAATTGGTTCTCCTACAAGTTGTAGTTCAATATTATTTCTTCTCACTGTCCTTTCAATCCTTGCTGGCATATTCACACCCAATAGTATACTGGCCCACCTGCAGTACCCAAATAAACACAGACAACCATATTAAGATTTTGAGCTTTTCATCATTTTGGAATGAATTTGGATTTGGGCTTAACTCAACCCCAAAAGCTAGCTTATGGAATAAGGGTTGCCCCCTACTTATAAGCACTATTAAGGCCATATCACTATCCAAGTGTGGGACTCCAACAATTGTGAATCTCATTATCACTGAATAATGTTTCAGTGATTATGTATGCTTTCACGTAGACATAGAGAGCATCATTGGATAATTAAACCTAACTGCATCACTTGGAAAATGTTCTACAATCAACTTCTGATTAACTGCAGATTACCTTAACTAAACAGAAATAATTTATCTAGTCAAGATAGATATTGTGCAAGAAAATAGAAAAATAAAAATAAAAAAGGCATGATTATGGGCTTAATTGGAAAGGAAAATGCCAAGGTAAAGATGGTAATAGTTAGGGTTAAGCTGTAGGCAGTTCAAGTTCTAAGTTAACATAACCACCATTAGTTTAGTTTTTTTTTTTTGCTTCTTTTAAAATTAGGCAGCAGAATGTTGTGCACATCTAATTTTTATAAAAGAAAAGTAAAGAAAAAGGCTGAAACCTCTAGTACTGCTACTCTACTAATTAAGATAGGAAAAGAAAAGGCCAAAACTATTATTTAAGCATTAAATGAGAATATGCTAGAACGGTAAAGCTGTTTTGCCCGAACAACAATTCGTGAAAGGAGTACGAATCGTTTTTTTTTGTCACCTTTCTCTATTCTATCTAATATCTTTGTTTGATTGGTAATTCTTACTACTTATCACAAATAAGGTTTCTTACCATTACTCATGCTAGAAATGTCATACAAAATTATTACTAATGATACATGGTCGGTTAGGACTTCTATAAATAGCATTGTTAAGTGTGTGTTTGTCTGGTGGAGTGTAGGGAAAGTTTCTTTCTTACCTCCAACCCGCAGAACCTATGGTCACTTATGATCAATAAAAAATTGTTACTAGTTCAACTATTCTTACTTCTCTAATTTTTTCTCCTTTTAAAATCTTACAATATGAAAAAACAACTGGAGTTACAACAATTGAGTTAAAGTTCACTTTAAAACAGACATTTTACCTGGATGGATCTAAAAGAAGTTGATCCGTATCTTCTCTTGAAAGATGGGGAGTTCCTTCATTCCCTGAATCACCTGAGGTCAGAAAGCAAAAAGATTCTCATTGGTTGGTCAGAACACATACACACACATAAACATCGAGGTTGTAGACTACTATAGAATAAGAAAATTACTACTATTGGATAAGAAAATTAAACACTCATATATAAACATTGGGGTTTTAGACTACTATAGGATAAGAAAATTACCAGCAGGAGTCCGAGATCCTCCTGAAGGAATAATATCCCCATCTTGTGATATATCTTTGAAATGAATACCCACCAACAAACTATAGTCCATAATTCCCTCCTGTTCCATAAGCTCACAATCCCTATCAATTTGTCTGGATAACAAATACATGCTTGACATTCTTAGTTTATTTAGATATAAAATAAATTAAATTGCTCAACTTAGCAGGTTAGCTTTTAAATACAAAACTACAAATTAAGCTACCAAAATCCTTTATCACCTGCAAAAATCTTGAAACCATGATTTTTGTAGTAGAAATATAAAATTAAGATCAAGATCTTTAAGGATAGTGGTTTCACTAATCTCTGCCTCAGGTTTATCTGTTGTGCGGCCAAGTGAAGAACCCTTCAAATCAAAACGTCTATGGATGGTATACTCAGAACAGAAGAGGTTGCCCATTATGATAAATCGAACCTTGAAAACCAAAGATATTATATTAGAATTTATATTATCTTATTAGAATAAACACTAGTTAATGTCAACAAAAAGTTTTGAAGTGAAAAAAAAAAAAAGAGGCCCCATCACAATAGGAATTGTACCTTCTTTTGAATAGGTCCATTTAACTTTACACAATGCAGGCCATAATACTTTGTTAATAGAGTGTTTTCATAGGCTCGAAAGTGATTGTAATAGGCTGGAAGCATTCTCAAGAGAACCTGCAACAGAAATCCGGGCATAGCTAAATTAGACAACAAAAAAAAGAAAGAAAAAACTCAAGCCTTGATTTCTATGAAATTTCAAATGGGGCAAGATAAGCTTGAAACTCACTTTCACTTCAGCTTTCTTCATTGTCTTAATCATGTAACGGTCATCATTGGTCAAGTAAAAGAAGCTGCCACTTTTTCCAGGTGAGGAAAGTTCACGAAGGGCATCATTTCCACATATGGATAACATGTAATCTGCTGGATCCACCTTGAATAGCTTCCTAAGAGTCCTGAAGACATAGCATGATGTCTAAGCAGAGGAAAATCTTACTAAATTAATTAGCACTTTGTGCTGAAGAATAGGAGAACCCAAAAGTACTAGAGCAGATTTTATATCACATCCTTAAGATAATAAGTTTACGAGTTTCCCACTTATATATATACTCTTCTCTTAACTCATTATAATGTGGGACTTCAACACTCACTCTTGAAATTTGAACACTTTGACTACATGAAATATTCTTATCACAATAATGACAAGATGGAACCCCGTTGCCTTAATTACAAAAGGGCTATAATTCATGTATAAATCAAGAGTCTTAATGCTAAAGCATCATATATATTCATGGAAGAATGCTACTTGGTACGAAGAAAATCACTTGAATTTGACAATGAAAGAAGAGATACATCATAATACATTGGTGGTCAAAGCAAAAGGTGAGTTTGAAAATAACTAACCATTATCTTTCATTCATTACCAACATGCCACATCACATTCATGAAAATATTTTGTTTAAAGGAGCATTTTCCTTGTATGATATGCAAAAAATAACTAGCAGCAAAAACAGATTAAATATTATAATCAAAAAAAAAAAAAAAAAACAGATTAAATATTAGTAGGGCTGACCTAAAAACTACAGGGCAATAATCCTTCCACTTAAAGTCACACGATGGATGTGGCGGAGTATATTTGGATCCTTCGGGTGGAAATCTTGTCCATACTTTCTCCTTGGGATCAAAAGCTGAAGGCTTCAGATCAAGTGATGCCGTGGGAGCAGGTCTTCCAACAGAATGCCTATGAAATAACTCCAAGAAATGTATAAAATGACATATTCAATATAAGACAAGAGAGAGCAACAGGAAAGAAATTAGATATCCAAGGATTTAATTCGTATGGATGGAGTAAAAATTCTTTATACTATTAATCAATCATAAATTGTTTCGTTATTAAAAAAATATTTGACTCTTATATTTCTAACTACTTTAAAAGTCACATATGTCATGATTTGTGATTGACTGATAGTCTAAAATACTTTACACTTATAATGTATACTAATTTAACTCAAAAAATAAACGGCCTCTCTGTATAAGTTCAAATGAATAAGAGGAAATAAATTTATTCTTGAAGGAAACAGAGTGAATCATAGAAAATTAGGAATTATTTTCCTTTCCTATAGAGTGGTGCTTCTGACATGAGATGTTACAATGCATCATTCATTGGCATAATAAGATATATTGAACTGTAACTATACCAGGCAAGAAAATGAAGCTTCAGTTAGCACCGACCCCTAAAGATGTGAGTCATGAAATATGTAAACTCTCACTGTAGGGCTCAAGCAACCATTTCAACTCTCTTTTCTTTAGTTTAGTTGGCCTTTAAGGTTGTTCAATTATTTTAGCATATAAGTAACATAACTAGGGCAATTAATTAGCACAAAAAACATTGAAAGAGGCATAAAAAACTAGACTTTTTAACAAGGTAAATTATTCAAGTTTCAAAAAATTCAAAACATACACCTTATTCCCAGTTGCAAATTAAGCATGAGCTCATAATTTTTGTGTCCTTTGCATATGGTCTCTCCCTGCCTCTTTGATTTCTTAGGTGCTTTCAGAGGTTGGAGTTGAGCCACAATGTCATCAGCATCATCTACATGTAAACTCATCAATTCTTCATCCAAATCACTCCCCACAGTTGAAGTTCTAGCACCACTAACATCACCTTCAATCCCACCATCCCATAAATGCATTCTATCACTTGGCCTTTCCACCCCTACACTCACCCTCCCATCCACTGACATTCTCCTAGGCTTACCACTATACCCTCCCTTTGTAGACCTCCAAACTGCAAGCTTCTTCTGTGATGGCAACACCAAAACCTTCTCCCCAGGACAAACTGCATATCCACTCAACTCATTATACAATTCTTGAGGATCCCAGTCAAAATGACCCTCCACTGATGACTCGGATGGATAGAATGTTCCATTATGATCTTTTGCATTCTTATTCCAATTCCCATCATAATAACTTCCATCAGGCCATTTAAAAGCTCCACTTCCTTTAGGCAAACCATCTTCCCAAGATCCTTCAAAACTATTCCCATTAGCCCAAACAAATAAACCTTTACCCCAAATAGTCCCATTCTTCCATTCCCCAACATAATAGCTCTCATCCTTCCACTCATATCTCCCTTGCCCTTCCTGTAAATCTCTCCTCCACTCCCCTTCATACCAATCCCCATTGACATAACTCTTGAGACCATGACCATGTTTCAAATTCATTATCCACTGTCCTTTGTAAGTATCCCCATTACACCCTGTGTATGTGCCATTCCCATCCATGAAACCACTCTTGAACTCTCCTTCATAAGTAGCCCCAGAAGGCCAACTGAACCTACCTTTTCCCATAGTTTTGCCTTTGCACCATTCTCCAACATACATGCACCCATCTGTCCATAGGTACTTTCCCATCCCATGTGGGAAGTTATCTGCCCATTGGCCTGTATAGTAATCCCCATTGGGTAGAACCTTATCTGCATGGTATAGTTCAAATGATGAATCGCTTCCATTTTCTTCATTATCATCGTTGTTGTTGTTGTTGTTGTTGTCATCTTCTTCCACGTCTGCATGGGCTACAGATATATTCCCGAATATGCTGTTAGCACGCTTCTTGGCAACTGCATGTGTCTTCCTCACCGTAGCCTCCCATGCCTTCAAAACACCGCTATCTTTACCAATCATCGTGGTGCTTTCTTTTCTCTTCTCTCTCCCTCTTTTCCTTCTTCTTTTCACATTTGGAAACCCTTCTCCATTAAAACTTAAGCTTGTTTAAGAAAAATCATGGACACCCCAGATGAAGAAAATGAATTGATCGAAAGAATAATTTTGTGTATCCTAAAAAAAAAAAAGAATAATTTAATGTCATGAAACAGAGAATATCTGTGTGTCAATACAGTAACATGCATGAAAGGAGGAGAATATGATGATTTCAGTGCGTTTTCTTTTTGTGCTGAAGAACCAAAACCAACTTTGACGTTGTTGTAAACTTTTTGTTATCTCATGTTTCCGAAAAGTCCGGGCCAGGGACATGTTTGACAATGTTACATGAAATGCTGTCAATTTGTGTCAAAATATCGACAACTGTCATAACTTTTGCAAAGTAATGTAAACCATGTTGTTACCCTAATTAATTCAAGAATTAAGGTGTGTTTGTGATATTGTTGAATCATGAAATCGTGAGGTCAAAGGTGCAGCTTTTGCTATTTAATTGATTTTTCCTTTTTTTTTCCGCGACTGAGAGAGATAGACTCGTTCATCTCCTACAACCTCTAAGAACCATGACATATATGGAGACAAGTGCTAAATTAATCAAGGTGTTAGTATACTATTCTTAGGCTATTTAACAAAATTTCCATTTTGTGCTTTGTTTGATAGGCGCGATCACTGTCATACCATTAGGAGTTAAATGGCAACGGAATCAGTTTTGGATTATTTTTTTTCAATACAAAGTGTAGGAATGGACTATATGTCAATGTCGTCCTGCTTCACTTAATATTAAGTTTTGTCCTATTTGGTTTCAGTTGCAACTTCAATAGTTCAATGTCCAACGCGGCACCGAAGATTTTATATCATTCTCTCTATTTTAACAAAAATCATGGATAAGAAGTTATCAAGTTATGTACACTTTTATCACTCGAAATAGATAAGGGCTTTTCTGATTAAGAAGGATTCTTAAAACAACAGAGCATTTCTAATGGAGTTGCTTAACAAATAAGAACCAATAGTTGGAGCATCAGTGACATAACATCCAGTTGTAAGCATTATTGCTTATAGAACTAACCAGTTCTTAGAAGCACTCTAACTTTTTAAGTTATATCATTGGAGTAGAGAGTTTCTTAAAGTCTCATATAAAATAAAAAGTGATGATGTGGCGTGGTGCATGGAGCCCATAAAGGAAGAGTTAAGCAACTCCATTGAGTTGTACCATTGAAAATGCTCTTAAGGATTTAAGAGAAGCGTATTATGTATTAAATTTCTTTATTTATTATTTATTAATAATAGGTACCTTGCATATTTGTTATACACACAATCCAATACTAATAAAATAAGTAGGTAAGGATGTACCATCATTAATTTGATTAACTGTATAAAGATTTCAATCCACTAAATGATCTAAGATAGATACACCCTCAATGACGGGAACGGATCCCCTCCAATTTAATTTTCTCCACTTCCTAGATCCCCACCCTTAAACAACCTCCCCCCCCCCCCATTTTTTCATTTTTCATAACCCCCACAGCCCTTTATTTTTCAAAGGTCAGAATCTCACTTCAGAAAATTTCCACGGTAGGGAATCCCTTCCCCTCAATCACACATTTTAAATGAAAACTCACTTTAGAGAAACTTTTATCTAATACGAAATAAAAAAGTGAATAAAATTGATTTCTGTACTTTATACTCATTTATGTATTTTCCTATATAAAAGTGATTTTTTTTATATAATCTAAATGAAATAGATTATCTTAAAATTGCTTCTTAACAAACACATCAAAATATAAAAATGATTCTATTATAATATATTATAACAATAATCGGTCGTGCATATAATCAATTATTAAAATAATCAATTTTTTGCATCTAACCAGAACACATATAATTAATAGTTAATAATTTTTTATAATTAATTCAAACTACGAGGTGTATCTCCCAAAAACATGTGATTTATCCCACCCGGAGCATGTCGCATGGAGACCTGAGGATGAAGACCAAATCGAGAAGAACTTTCTTACGAAATCCTCAAAACACCTCTCTGATATGCTTAGGGACGCCTGTGAGGCGGGTCAACGTCTCGGGTGGATAAAAGATAGAGTTTGGGACCTCCTATGTCAACATTGGGCTTTGCCTCCTTTTAAGAAGGTGTCAGCCTAGGCAAAAGAGAACAGGGCGTCGGGAGCAGGTCAGATTCTACACACGAGAGGTTCATCAGCTGTGCGAATCATGCTATTCGAGTGGTACATTCAAAAACTAGTCTTCTTGTATTCATTTTAAATTTATTTGTTATAAAATTATTGTTGGGTCTTCCGCAAGACATACTAGGAAGGATACCAGCGACTTTGTAGATGAGTGCGCAAGGTCCACATATGTAAGTTTCTTTTTTTCATGATTTTTTTTACAATGTTATTATTTTATTATATTATGAGTTGATGGCGTATGATTATGAATAACATGAGGACTATGAGGCAAGGATGTCTCAGGCTAGGTCTCATACAGCCTCTACCAATGGTTCCCTTCCACCCCTGTTGATCCCTAGGAGGAGGAGGAGTGACTTCAGACGCGCCTGTAGGTGGACGTTGCTGGCAGCAAGAATAAAAACCACAATTACGATCTGAAGACCTCTCAGCTAACTACCGACGAGGGACCTCCAGCATCAGCACTGATCACTCGCAAGCATCCAGCGCCCGCAATCATCGCTCCCAGGAGTCCGACGAGATTGCTAAGCAATTAGACAACGACTTATTATTGTGAGCCACTACAGCAGGCAACTATCGAGGAGAGTCGTCGCTTAAGGGAGACAATCGAGGTGATGATGGCGCATCCAAACCATATGATGGAGGATAAGAGTCGTATGATGCAAGATCAAAATGTCCTAATTAATGCAGGCTATCTCACAGGTCGGCACACACGATATGTCGTCAATGTAGCAGTCGGGGTCGCACGACCAACCCACAGTTGAGGTGGAGTAGCAGCCATTAACACCGCCGGATAACCACATGCCAGGTTATGGGCAAGATTATTAAATTTTGTTAGGTTTTCGGTATTGACATTGTATTTGGATTTTATTTTTATACATTAATTTTGTTTACATTTATATTTGATTCAATTGTGCACATTATTTATGTTTTATATTTAATATAATATTTTTTTATTTTTCATGTTAATTTTTTAAATTTTATTTATACTAGAACATTTGTTATTTATCTGCAACCAAAAACTGTTTATATATATATAAACCTCACTCAAGACATTTTCTTCGAAAATAGTTGTTGGTATGTTGGTCCTCATCACCGACGACATTTGCCATCGATATTGTGTTATACCTTACCGAAAGATTCATCCATCAGCAATGGTCCTAAATTACAGACCGCTTTGGTCATCGGTAAGGGGGATTGCCATACCGATGACATTCTCCGTCGGTATTGATGACCACCCTCCCACAATTTTTTTCACGATTTTGCCATATGTAAGTACAGATAGTTTCAAATTACCGTCGATAAAAGTTATTGAGGAGTTAATTATCGAGTGCTACGAGGCTGTCGGTAACCTTACGTTACCGATGAATTTTCTGTATTTTCGACAATTTGTGAGCATCAATAATACTCAATTTTCTTGTAGCGAAAAATATTATATATTAATTCGAGTGTAGATGAGTATTGAGTTATCTCGTATTTCGTGATTTCGAGGTAGAGTAGATATATTTGTGCAAACATGAGAGAGGTGTCAATTATGATATATCCAATCTAGTTTTATAAGCAATAAAGTATTTTCTTTTATATCTCTCTCTTTTACCTACATTTCTACACTCAGTTGCTAATTAATCACAATTTTAGTTTTTATTTTACAAAATCATTATTAGTTGACAAAAAATGTGAATGAATTATTGAAAGTACTAATAACTTCACCCATTCTTATACATATACAATCCATATCCTCTCCAGCCAATTTGCATTCATCCTCTCTCCAAGCACAATCACAACTGTTGGATTAATTAATCTACAGGGAAAAGATGTGTATTTTTTCTTTTAATCCAACGGTTGTGATTGTAGATTTGTAGCTGAAAAGGAAAGGGACATAAATTGACTGCAATATGGACTCGTTGTTTCGATAAAAAAAAAAATGTATTAGGAAGTGGGTTTCTCTTGTATCAAAGTGCCTCATAGCATGATGAGACTTATTAGATGGTATCATCACATCATTCACGTAAGAGTAAGCACTGGTACCCTTAATCAATTCAAGTATTTGAGACTTGACTATATATATAATACATGGGGATGATGTGAGTTCATCGAACTGATCGAAGAAATCGATTGGTACATAGATATAAATGTTATGCACTGCAAATTAATTTGCAAAGTAATGTATCTTGCGTGATTGAAGGCAACACATCCAACTCATTATGGGTTGGTTATATCATATCATATCTTATTAAGAGCAGCTAGAAAGAGAACAGTGACAGAAGTGATGGCTGGAATAAAAAATTCATCGCGAATTGCCTTAGGCATCACTCTCTGCTTGAGGAACAGAGCAGTCACTGGAACACCAAAGATGTACAAGAGTGTCTCCTTTGCTCCCACTCCAGTGAATCCGGAATCAGTGATCACTTCTTTCAAGATCTCCTGGAATTCTGCTTTTGTGAGTGCCTTGTCTTTCCCTTTATGATGTTTCTGCATATGCCATTGGAAAACATTAATCAACTATTAATTAAGAATAGTATTAGCAATACATTCTTTACCACACTCCTTCTTTTAATACACCCGTCTCTATTACTGGATGGATGTCAAGTAGGACACAATGAATAAAGAATGAGCCCATATGATTTAGTCGACCCCACATGAAATTTACTCAATAATAGATAATGTATTAAAGAGAGTGTGTTAATGTTATGGGTTTTCTACCCCTTGTTTAATTTCCTTGTAATTTTTTCCTTTTGGGCTTAGGCCCCATTATTAAAAAAAATGTGTTGCTAAGTATTTCTCAAAAATTAATTATACACACATTGTCACTTTTGCCGATACAAAAGGGAAACAGTAAACTATTGTAATATAATATTTGTTTTTTTAAAGTACCCTTTCCTCATATGATGAGAGACTAATTTATCAAAGTATGGTCACGTGCCTCAGGAGTGCCTCTGCCAAACAATATTTTTTTTATACACGTGAATTTATGGATCGAACCAGGATAATATAGTTTTTGCTGATATGATCAAGTTAACAAAGCCAATATAAAAGGGTTATATTATTTACACGCCATATTTTATACACTACTTTTTACATTTTTTTGGAAAAATTAGGATAAGAAGTTTATATAATGTATGTACCAAAAAAAACAAAGGAAGTGTATATAATGTTTGATTTTCTCATTTATTCTAAAAATGAGATATTAGAATGTTCAAAATAAAGAATTATATAATGAAAATAAAAAATAAATATCATTATTGATATACAAAATACAAATGATATAATGATAAAAATTAATAAAACTCTTCTAAAATGAGTTTGTTTTTAAAGTAGATAAGTTTGCTTTGATTTAATAAAATGTATAAAAATTTCCTTGTCACTAAATAATTTAAAGATAAATACAATTTTTATTTATTCATTTTAAAAATAAAATCACTTTTAGAGAAATCTTTTGGTATGTAAATATACACCTACATTGTATGCCTCCTCGAGGTTGTCTGTCTTTGGGACTTTAAACTGTGTGTTTCCAAGCTTGTGATTAATTTCCCTGACAAAGCAGGAAGAAAATTTGTGACAGACAAAAGGTGTTCATAAGGCTAGAACAAAAAAAATTATCATGTCACTTTAGGTATGCTAAGTAATTAATTAGGCAAGTTCTTAATATGAAAATGTTAAGTACTCGACTGTCCAGCATACTCCTCGATAGAATTCTGCAAAGTTCTTTGAGCCATCTTTGAAATATTCATCATAGCATTTATCTATAATTGGGCCAATTTCTTTGACCTTCTTTTGCTCATTTCCTGCCTCAAATTTTCACAAAAAGGAACAATTATATAAGGAATTAAAACTACTATATACGAAGCATAACTTTGCATACCACAAAAAAACAGGTAACTGCAGTCTGCCATGAGACAAAACAAAAAAACACAACAAGGCTGCTTGTACCATATCCATGCATTTCCATAATTAAAACCATGAACAAGAGTTACATGCATGAGAAACATAAATAGCATGTCAAAATCGTTTGCTAACATTTAAATACAACAGGATGAGAGGGTTAGATATGGAACCAGGAGATAATTTCTTCATAGATTGGCCCATCTTCTTCTTTCGAATTCGCCTAAGTGTGATATTGAGGTAGATATATGGCAGCCGTTATAAAGACCTTTATATAAAACAAAAGCTGCAAATAAAACTTGCATCTTGGGCTGAGAACAAAGATAGGATAGATTAGGCTGTTTTATTACCGAAGAGAGGAATGTTATCCATTCAATACTCTTTTTTAAACGAAAAGTAAAGTAAAATTCCTCACATCTCTTTAGAGGAACATCAGAATATTTTTTTTTTTGGTTGACAAGGCAAAGAAACAAAAGAACTAAAGCCTAGGGAAATATAAGGGTAGTATAAAATTAAGTAAGATTAGTATTAACTAATAAATAATAAAAATTATGAAAATATAAAATGATTATATATCCATGTAAAAATTTAACTGCATATGAGTAGCTATAATAAAAAAATAAATGAAAAAAACTTCTTCAAAATCAGGTCGTGTCTTAAAATATGAGGGAAAAGTACATATATCCCATAAACTTCAGTCGGTTGACAAATAAGCACCTTTTACTATTTTTGTTGTCTCAATTAGTCATTCAAGTCCTATTATCAGTAAAATCAATCCTTCAACTATTTTTTCGTCCCAAATAATCCTTATTAAACTCCTACAAACAGTAAAATTAATCCATCTGTTACCTCTCAGTTAGATCACTAACGGGGAATAAATCCAATCGTTTATTTTGTTAAATTCAAATCATTGATTGCATTTTTTTTTATTTTTAAAAAAGAAAATAAGAACAAAGCCTTGAAGGGACGAAGTGAAACCACAGCCCAAGTCACTCATAATCCAACACCACCCACATTTGCTTACATTAGAACAACCTCATCCTAAAAAATATGACTTGGGATCATACCAAAATTTCAATAAATAAATGACAAAATATTGAAAGAGTGCTCCCTTTTATCAGTTAACTTGTTTTTTCGGTACAATGAGAGCAAAAGAGCACAACATTTTAAACTAAACTTTGTGCTGCAATTATTTCAAGTAATAATAATAGAAGTAGTAGTAGTAATAATAATAATAATAATAATAATAATAATAATAATAATACAACAAACTTCTCAGTAGGGGTGAGAGCAGGTCAGGCCTGAAATAGATAGATGCAAACACTAGAAGGGGTTGAATGGTGCTTGACAAATTTATGCCGAATTAAGAAACTTTTTCGCAAACACAGACCTGTGACAATAGACGAGTAAGTTAAGACAGGTCAATCAGACTAATAACTCGTCTGAAGGTTTTCACAGAAAACATACAATCATGCAAGATGAAAATAGTTTGATAAACACAGTTAAAAACCTCTTTATTTAGATTATAGTTAAGATAAATAATCAAATTAAAGAGTTAAAGGAAAGAGAGATCACTCAGTAGGTTTTATCCTGGTTCACCCCTTAACAAATGAGGCTACGTCCAGTCCTTGGAAGCACCAAGTTTTCTCACTATAACTGAATCAGGTTACAGGACAGACAAGCATTATTTTCACACCTAGCCTCTTCAGGCTCTAGAGTATTGTTTGCACATCTAGCCTCTTCAGGCTCAGACGAGTATTGTTTGCACACCTAGCCTCTCCAGGCTCAAATGGGTTTGTTTGAGAGAAGTTGTAAAATAAATTACAATTTGCAAGTCTTTCACAAGCACTCAGACGAGTGTATTAAATGTGAAGTTCTAAAAGACTACGTAATAACTTCAAATGATTGAAGAGTAAATAATGAAAGAATGAAGATATAAATGCGCAGAATAAATGCTTTTTGTTTAATGTGTTCGTTCTCTGCTTGAATCTTCAAAGTTTTCTTCATTAAATAGGCTTCAAGGTTTTAAAGCCGTTAGACACAATGTTTGAAGGCTTGGCTTTTTGAAGATCTTCAATAAATGCAAAGAGTCGTTCTGGTCAGCAATTAAAGCCTTGAATAAACTTCGCTTGTTCTCTCTCATCAGAATGGTGAAGACTTCTGATACACCTTTGGTCTTAGCAGGTCTTTATACTTGCTTTTTGCCATCAGATGGAAGACTTTCCCTTTTGGTGTAAGTTGCAGTTGTGTTCAGGCAAAGCACTTTGTTGAAGTTCCTTTTCAGAGACGAGACAGCTTTCATCCAATATATTCTTCAACGTTAGTCACTAGACGGGTGAGAAACTTCATTAGACGAGTTGACTCTTAATAAAGAGAATGACGTCAGTTGCGTAGTCTTTCAGATAGGTGAGTCTTCCTTTGATCAGACGGTTGATTTCTTTATTAGACGGGTTAAAAGGATTTCTTCAACGCTGGTCAACAAACTGGTGAAGACTTCATTAGACGGGTGAACTTCTCCTAGTTCAGACGAGTGAACTTTCCATTGTTCAGACGAGTGAATTTCTCCTAGTTTCTCCTAGTTCAGACGAGTGAACTTTCCATTGTTCAGACGAGTGAATTTCTCCTAGTTCAGACGAGTGAACTTTCTCCTAGTTCAGACGAGTGAACTTTCCATTGTTTAGATGAGTGAACTTTTGCTTTAGATCCAAACGGGTGATAACACGAAAAAGCACGGTTCATATAGACACTTAATGTTTTAATCCGCACATTGAGTAGACGAGTTAAACACCACAACCAAGTTCAATTAAATCAATGAATAATTGTTTTTAATTTCATCAAAACTATGGTAAATGCACATCAGACATTTTGGAGACTCAATAGGCCGCTTGTCATGGGCCTATGGCCTAGTGCCTGACCTGTTTAATAAAAAAATCAGGCTTAGGCTTATAAAAAAGTCTTTTAAGCCTGATAGCTGGCTCATTTCTAAATGAATATTTTTATTTTTAATAAAGAATAAATAATAAAATAAAATATATAATATATAATATTATTTTTTAAGAAAATATATAAAGTATATAATTTATAATAGGCAAAATAGGTTGATTGGTCTTATACGTTTATTTAATTTTTCACATCGGTCTCATAAGTTTTTTTTTTCAAATTGGTTCTACACATTACATTCCGTTTTCACGTTAGTTCTTTTCGTCAATTTTGACCTAACGCCGTTAGTTTTGAGCTGACATGACATCATATTAGTGCGACACGTGTCTCTTTATTTGACGGCGTTAGGTCGAAATTGATGGAAAGAACTAACGTAAAACGAAAAATAACATATGGGACCAATTTGAAAAAAAAATTATGGGACCGAGGTGAAAAATTAAATAACGTACAGTACCAATCAACTTATTTTGCTTTTATAATATTATTATTATGTTAAAAAAATTATAGGCTTTTTAACCAAACCAATATTATTTCAGAAAAGATATAATTTGGTCTTTATTTATAGAATGTTAGTCTGCTTTACAGGTAAAATTGGAGAGATGTGGGACTAACTCCCAAAAAAGCTTTGTTGTAGATAAACATTTTATTATAAGTTTTCAAGTGGGTAAGTTATATGATTTGAATATACATGATGTTAGTACACTTTAGTATATGATTATGGAAGTCAAAGACATGATAACAGAAATAGTTTTCATTTGTACGTTTGTATATGGATTATACAAGACATACAAACTTTAATATATGATCAAAGTACGTCCATCAAGACATGTTGTAATACAAACAAAATGTTTGTACTGTTACTATTAGCGAACTAGGTGGATTTCGTCAAGTTAGAAGCAATTTTTTAAGATAAAAAGCCAATACCACTTCCATACTTTCACATGATTTATGCATAATTAGATATAAAGTATTGCAATTAGGGGTGAAAATAGGCTAGGATGTGAAGGAACCTATTTGAAACACAAGAATGAGGGTTGAATTGTGATTCTTAACTTTTTCAAAATTCTTTTTGCAAAACAGATATGTGACCAAAGTGCAAAAGCTAAAGCAAAGCTTTGGACTCAAACTGGGTCGAACACAAAGTGTTGGACGAAGGCTTAAAACGTTTTCTTGAAAGCACGATTAAGAAAAACAATCTCAATCCTAAAGGTTAGCGATAAACAAACTTAAGTGCAGAGATAAGGGATTAGAAAAGCACGCAAGGATGTTATCCTGGTTTACTCTTAACCCAAGAGTTACGTCCAGTCCCTTCTACTTGAAGGTTTTATCCGCTAAAAAACTATTTAGCAATTACAAGTATTCTCCATCTATTCAAGTACATGTATTCTAGACCTCTTCAGGTAGCCACAAATATTCTTTTACAGGCAAGCCTCTCCAAACTAAAACCTAGTGTTTGAAAGAGTTTTGAAACAAGTTCTAACTCATTGTGTATGAGGATAGAAAGATTAAGTACAAACTCTGAATGAAAACTTTACGCAGAGAGTGAATATGAAATAAAAAGTTCAAAGAAAGGTTAAGAGCTTTTTGAATGCTTTGATCGCTTGTATGCTCGTATGTAGTTGTTGTTCGAGTAGTTATTTTCTTCAAAGCTTGGGGTATTTATAGCGCTTCTACTCTTCAAAGTTCTTCCTTTCTTCAATGCAGGCAAAAAGTCGTTCTGATAAGCATTAAATGCAAAAAGGTCGTTGAGACTGATAACTTGTACATAGTCTTCTACTAAACACACTAGGTTATCAGAGAGCTGAAAGTAGAACTGACACTTTTGTGTTGTACCCAAAAGTTGCCTTTTGTATTTCCTTCTTCAATAGAGTCAACTTAGTTGATTCAGTTATGTGTCAGTAATAGATAGGTGTTTATTCGTTTGAGGGTACTATGTTTGAGAGAGTACTTTTGTATGATAGACAATATTCTGAATATTGCATTTAATAGATACGCACTTCAAACATTAGTCCGATAAACATAATAAAGAATTATAAACCAATTGGACGTTAAGGTGAAACACTTCGGGTGACTCGACGAATTGTTGGACTCACGTTTGTTTGCTTTTAAATAATATCACAGTCCATAGATTGAGTCCATTAATCGTTTTGTTTAATAAACGATTGACTTTATTGATCTTAAGTCTTTGGACTTTTATACCTGCACACCTACAAAAGATTCATTAGTCCATAAAACTCTTTGTTCATCTAATTTAATCTTTTTGTTAACATCAAAACTTTGAGGGTCATGAACCATAACCACTTTGGTTCCAACAGGATGTTCATCGGAATATGGATTGGAGGATGAGATTTAAGAAGGTGGAAGAGCTTAATAAGTTGCACCACATGAGAGTTAGTCCCACATCACTCAAAGTATAGATATGAAGCAGGCTAACATTCTACAAATATAGAGCAAACATATGATCAACATACTTTTCTAGATGAGTGATTAAGAAGGCTCATAGGGTGCTCCACATGATGCATCTCTATGAAAGGCCTTATGCTATTTAAAGGCATTATCTACTAGTTTAGTTTTAGGGAGTACCTATAATATTATTTTTATATAGCCTATTTAAAGGCTTTTTGTACTAGCATGTTATCCTATATTATCTATTTAGAGATAGGCTTATTGGCCTATTCAAAGGCCTTAACCTAAAGTAGGCTTTTAAATATGCTTTCAGGCCAGGTCACATCAATCCTTATATATCAAACTAATAGATCAGACTCAAGCCTTGAGATTAGAACACACGTCAAGTCTGTTTATGTCAGGGCCTAGCCTGGCTTGGCCAATCCCACCCTTACTTCTCATGTCCATTCTATATCCATAACTTTATTAGAAAGACTTTTAATTCTTCAAATATAATTTCACCATCAAGATTATAAGAATTATCATGTTTTAGATAAGTTTCAAGATATTTGCAACATCATTTCAAGTCCTTAAAAGAGAATGACCTAAGTTTTTCAATACTAAAAAAAAAATCCAAAATTCTCCTCATATGTGGTACACTGCTAAAATATTCTATTAGTTGAGCCAATTGTTTGATCTACAATATAAAAAATGGATCCTAAAAGACTCCTCAACAAATAGAAGTGTAATTGATTCTAGTAAGTTATTAATATTTAAAGTAAAGAGATATTTTAATATACACTGATACACTCGTCATATTATATCTTCTATCAACCTATTGTTAATTTTTTTGAACAATTATTTTTTATTGCTGAAAAAATAATTATATAAAATATTTATTTTAATATTTATATATATTGATTAAATTTTTGCACACTATTTGATGCCCCTCAAAATTTGGCCATGTGCGTTCGCCTACCTCGAATTTGCTTAGGGCCATCACTGCGTTGGAGGACCATAGACTTCTCCTCGAGAAACGCAAACAAAAAGATAACTCATCAAGAATGTAAAATGAGGATCAAATTAATACTTTTTAGGGATATTTTAATCCTATTAGAGAGTATTTTGACCTGCATTTAACATTCTTGAAGATCAAATTGATATTTTTCATTTTTCGTGAATCAAAATATCACTTGTTTTTTTGTCGAGGACCAATTTAAACTTTTATTCTTTCTTTTATTAGTATATTAGTATATGTAAGGTTTGAAATGGATACGAGGTAAAATGGCTTCGAAAATAGGAATATAATTGGCATTTATTTCCATTCCAAAAGCAAAAATCATGTTGGAAAATGTCATTCAGATAAGATCAACCAATCAAAAGCATACCATATAATTGGCAAAAAATAAAATAACTTGTGATCGATCCGATTGATAATAAATTCATGTCTCTTATTCAAGTGGTGAAAGATTCGGTCCCTGATTTTTTTTATATGGAGAAAACTTGATTGAAAGAGATTAGTCATTCAATACTATTCAGTACCTCGTGAGATTAGTCTCCACAATTATGTGTGGAGATATATATGCATTGCAAGTTCAAATTAAAGAAATTTCAATTTATTATCTTTCCAAAGGGATAGGTACACACGTTCAAAATTATTTGCTTTCAATCAAATTAAATTATATATTGAATGAAAAAATCTGCACATATTGGAAATTATTGTATTTAAATTAAATAATGTGATTAAATGTATTATAGGAAATAAAAGAGTATTGAAAATATTGAAGAAATTAAATGATAGTATTCTTATAAAGGTATTTAAACGTTAAAAATGTTATTAAAATGATTATATATATATATATATATATATATATATATATATATATATATATATATATATTTTGTGATAAAAATGATTATATTTTTATTTATGTTTCACAGCTAGTAATCACTAATTAATAAGATGTACCGAATAAAGTCATATTATATTTAGAATTTTTCTATTATAACTTTTGCATTAGGAATGTTTTTTTGGGTTTTCCATAATCTCACTAAATACTACTGTATAACATTGAATGATTGACTTCTTTCAACTAGATTTTTTTTATATACAAAATTATGGATCGAATCTCTAATCACTTGTTTAAGTGGTCCAAACCCGTTACCACTCGAATCAACCATATGTTGGTGATTAGATATGATTAAAGGAGAATGTTAAAGAATATCCTTATGACACTTGTTAAAGAAGCAAGAAAAGAAGTTTTTCATTAGAAATTAATATATTTAATATTTGAATAGATGATATAATTAATTTTTTAATATAATATTATTATTATTTTATTTTCTTAAAGAATGTTCTCGGAATATTTTACATGGATTATGGAGGAAATCTCACGTGGAAAAAGGTACTATTATTACAAGACTTGGTTTCTCCAACGTTACAGATGCCGACAATTCGCAACATGAGCTCCTTCCTTTCCATATTTATTCCGGTTCCAAATGCAAGTAATGCGCATCTCCAACTCTTTTGCCAATCAATAATTTTTACTTTTTATCCTGTTTTTTTTGCAGACACATCATCATTTGTCATCGTATACATATAACATATTTTTCAATAGAGATTAATCATCATCAACCGATGATTATAACATGATTATAAAAAAAATCATCATATACCTAGATTTTTTTAGGTAATTATAATTGGTTCTCAATTTAAAATTTATAACGATAACGATGTATAGTATTTAAATCCAAAAAAATAATAATTGAGGCTGGCATTTTTGGCTTCTAGTTGCTATTTAATTAAGGAACAACGTAAGTTACAGAACAGACAGCATAAAGAAATACCAGTCCTGCTGAGCACACTGCATGTGAAAAGGGTTGTTCTGTTTAAGGAGTGGTAGTTGTAGTTGCATTGGAACAATGGCTAACAACAACAAGAACAAGGAGAGAGAGCCTGATATTTTCGTGGATCAGCCCAATGAAGATGCCAACGAAGATGATCACGATATTGAAACTGTCAAGTACGAGAGTGAGAGCAGTATTGACGATGAGGGAAATCGTAGATCACAACCTGATTCTTTTTCTTCTCAGCAATGGCCTCAAAGTTACAAGTAGAAATCTTCTTTACCATTTCTATATCTTTTTGTAATTCTAATTTTATACCTATAGAGCTATTTCTGTTAGTTCTGTTCATGAAAATTTTTTGTAAACAAAAAAATTGTTGGTAGGGTGCCTTTTGGCTCCAAGGAGTGTTATAAAATTCGGACCGGTTATCAAATCGGTAAGGACATTGGGTTAATAGGTTATTAGTCGAAGTAGTCCAAAAGAGTGTTCTAAATCTCGGACCGGTGTATATCAAATTTGTGAATTTTGTATCAAAGATATGTATATATATAATACATTTGTCATTTATGTATTAAGCGAGTGTTGTGGCTTAGTAGCAGAATTGCTCTCCATCACCTCAGCTCCCAAAACATGGGCTGGATCTGTTAGGTCCGAGTTTTATAATACTGTTGCAATGGTAATAAGATTTTCATAAACAGTAGTTAAAGAATTTGTGTATTTTTTTTCAAAAGGTAGTAAAAAACCAGACTTTTAAGAATTTTGGAATATTCATAGCTACCTCGTCCATCCATTACCCGCCGCCACTGCTTTTAGGTGGTGCCATCCCCGTTTGTAGCAAATTTACAGTGTGGTTCTCTGTTATGGTTAATATAATGTTTGTGTACACGCTCATTTTAGTCCCAAGAATTCAGTTTAATCTCTTTTCTATGAAAAGTGACATAAAAAATCATCATCTATGTGCTGACCATGACAAAAGCGTTGATGGAGCCTTCGAACAAGGGACTGCATTGATGAAATTGAAGAACTAAATAATTTTACTATTTATGATTTAGGACTAAATTGATGTCAATTTTCTTTCTAGAACCAAGTTAATGTTACCTTAAAGATGGAAGGTCTTACATTGATGTCAAACTTTCTTGAAAGAAAAATTGATGCTGTCACCTATATCTTTGGGTGAGTAAAATGAATGTGTACTCTATTATTTTCTTGAAGGGGTGCCCATATTTAGCTTCTTTAAGTTTCATAGAAAATTTATTTGCTTGAGGGTATCTATATGCAAAAGTCCTTACATCAAAATTCTAATATTTAGTGCTTTTATTACATTATCCTTGGCTGTGGCTAAATAGATTGAGAGACATTGAAATTCTGGTACTGAGTGAAAATGCCATATCAGATTTCGTTGTCCGGGTGAATGGTTTTTTGAGAAGGCAACTAAGATAGTTTTGGTTTGCTCAATAAGCTGTGCTGGAATTATGTGTAATGTAGCTTTTTGTGGCTCTTCCTTTTTTCCCCAATAACCTGAAAACATTTACTATTCTTCTCTGATTGTGTTTTTTTTCTTTCTTTTTTATATGACAGAGAGGCCACTGATTCTTTCACAATTGCTGCAGCTCCAAATCTTGAATCAATTATACGAGCACCAAGTGTAATTTATTCAAGCTTTGCCAATAGTTCAAAAAGTTACTTAGAACAAGATGGAAGGACTTCTTTTCTATCTGGTCAGGAATTAAGTAGTCAATTTCAAGAAGGGACTTGGAGAAGACAATCAACATGGTGGGAGAAAGCTTCAGTTCAAATGCAAACTCCTGAAGCAATTCCCACTGCTTATGGATGTAGCCTCACTCAAACTATATTCAATGGTATGCTATTTTACTTTAGTTAGTCAGTGATCTGTTGCCACATGCTTGAGTGTTTTATTTTACATGTACCTGTGCTATGAACATTGTAAGTTACTGGGAAAATAAAATTCCTTCAATGAGGTGATGTATGGCCTTGGTGCAACGGTAAGACTGTTGCCTTGTGACTTGGAGGTCAATGGTTCAAATCCTCAAAACAGTCTCTCTGCTTGTGGGGTAAGGTTGCGTATATATACCCTCCCTAGACCCCACCATGTAGGAGTCTCGTGCACTAGGTCGCCTTTAGGTGATGGCTTTCATAATCACTGCTGTGATAAAAACAAGGAGTCCTTGTACATCAACTTTTCTGCTTATGTTTACTTACTACTTAATAATGTACGGGATTGAAAGGTTGATTTATGATTTGAAAATCGTGTTAACTGCCCCCAAAAAGTACTATTCTGACTATGTCGAGAAACATGGCTAGAGCCAGGGAAAATTGAGTGAATTGAGAAAGAATGAGAAATTTGAGATTGATTGAATGCGTCAAAGTGTGTACTGTTAGACTTGTAGCTCTTGAGCATTTCAATCTTATCGTCTTGGTTTGTTATGGGGAGACTCATGTCTAATTCTAAAGGGTTACCAGTCGAGGCCACTCACTCCACCAAGCATTGCTTTGGGTAGGGCAGAGCCTTTAAGGATAGTGTGCCTAGCACGAACTCGTGGTAAATACATTCTAATTGTTTCTTTTTTCGTGTTGATTTCTCCTATTGGTTCTTTGTTCTTGCCATTTTCGGTTTTATACAGCAGCTCAAGTACTTAGTACCCGCATACATATTTCCAACATGTACAACAGACCAATCATGTGGCTTATATAAAACAAAAGAAGTAACTAATTAATAACTAATTTGCTTACTTAGCAAACAAATCTATCCAACACTAGCCACACTCTAACTGGTAGTAGCCTGCAAATATCTAACTCTTAATTCCTTTACTTATATTTCAAACTGGCCATTTTATGAGGTAATGTTGTACCTTGCCAGGGATTAATGTGATGGCTGGAGTTGGCCTTCTGTCTACGCCTTTTACAGTGCAACAAGCTGGGTGGGCGAGTATGGTGGTGATGCTTCTTTTTGCAGTTGTATGTTTTTATACGGCAGACCTTATGAGACACTGCTTTGAAAGCAGGAAAGGCATAGTCAGCTACCCAGATATAGGACAAGCTGCATTTGGAAGATATGGCCGTCTGTTTGTATCAGTAAGCTTTTTTCTTTGTCTATTTAAATTTAATTCAAATTGTTGTGCAGTGCTTGTTACTAGGCAGACTGAAGTGTTAATTGGACTTTTTTTATTCAAATTTTTTTATGCCTCATTCTTTCTTTGCTCTATTTCCTCCCTTCTCAATTTCTATTTGACTCATGCTACATGTTCATTCTAACTTATAATTCTGTTCTTTAACATATTCCTGAACGGTGTAGGTTCATTCTTATATTTGATCTTTCTATTTTACTTCTTAAGGCCCTGACAAAATGTACCATAAAATGACTTTTCTATATTTATTGCTGTTTCATAATTCCTTTAAATTCCTTATAATAGGAGTGAGAGAATGCTGACATATAATGTTTTCACCCATACACACATTGATAGTTTTAATACTCATTGTTACTAACATTATTTATTATGGATCATTTTTGCAGATCATTTTGTACACTGAATTATATGTAAGTGCTGCGTTGCATCCTTTTCTTTTGTTTCCTTTAACAACTTTGTTGTACCAGTATTACTCTGCACCATCTATATGAGATCTCTTTTTATGAATGAAGTCATACTGTGTGGAATTTATCATCTTGGAAGGAGATAACCTCACTAGGTTGTTTCCTGGAACATCCTTGGATTGGGGCAGTTTCCAGTTGGACTCCAAGCACTTGTTTGGAATTTTGACTGCACTTATTATTCTCCCTACGGTTTGGTTGAAGGATCTTCGTATAATCTCCTATCTCTCAGGTTCTCCTAACTCTAGAAGATTCATTTTGTTGAAGGATGTTTACTTTCAATCCAGTTTTAGCATGCATTCACTGGATCTTTTGTAATGATTATGCAGCTGGAGGGGTTGTTGCAACAACTTTGATTATTATCTGTGTTTTTTGTGTTGGGACATCAGATGCTGTTGGATTCCATCACACTGGTCCATTGGTGCATTGGAGTGGCATTCCATTTGCTTTTGGTATCTATGGTTTTTGCTTTGCAGGACATTCAGTTTTTCCAAATATTTACCATTCTATGGCTGACAAGAGAGAATTTACCAAGGCAGTAATGATATGGTATGCTACATAAGTACATAACCTTCTTGTCACTGGCATGAGATACTTGTTTTCTTCTTTCTGATACTTGACTCATTTCTTTGTGTACAGTTTTATCTTATCCATGTTGATATATGGAATCGTTGCAGTCATGGGATTTCTCATGTTTGGTGAAGGGACATTGTCTCAGATAACATTGAATCTGCCACCAAATGCATTTGCTTCCAAAATTGCCTTGTGGACGATAGTAAGTGATTTTTTAGGTCACTTTGTAGTATTTTTAATTTTATTTAATTTTATTTCTATTGAACATTTACATTAGACCCCTATCCAGAGCTTTATGGCACTAGAGTGCCCTTTAGTGAACATTTAGTTTGTTTCTAATTTTGTTTTCCTTTCTCTTTCAGGTAATTAGCCCGTTAACTAAATATCCTTTTTGCCACAACTTACTTGTTTATTAAAGTCAAACATGGCTCGAAGCTCGTTCATATTGAGGAAACATTTTAGTTTGCCTTTTCCTTAATTTTAAACAAATATGCTTTGATGATGAACCCACTGGCAAGGAGTGTAGAGGAGTTGCTGCCGGATAGCATTTCAAGTACTAATTGGAGTTTCATTCTTCTTAGAACAGCACTGGTTATATCTACAGTTGGTGCTGCTTTTGTGATTCCATTTTTTGGTAAGTTTTAGAATTTGTCTTTGTAATACATTACATTTCTATGTCCTCACAATTAGTCAAAGGACACTGGAGAAAATGATATCACTATTATAGCTTGTTAACCATTGTATACTCTTCTACGTATAATTACTTCAAAGCTAGAGTTAGGATGTACTTTATACGGCCATACTTTAAAAGTGAAAATATATAATATTCAGTTAAATCTTTTTGATCATTGATGGCATGGGACATATTATAATTTCAGGGCTTGTGATGGCTTTAATTGGTTCTCTCCTCAGTGTACTAGTGGTAAGCATACACTTAAGTGAAATATTCATCTCAATCAATTTCTCATGATGTTTAAGGAGCATGCACATGCCTCTGTATAAATCCAAAGTACAAGATCAAGAGTTGAAGGGAAAATATTATGGATTGTCTGTCTCTGTCTATATACAGCCACAATTATACTACTTTCAGAACTAAAGAAAGAAAATGGAAAAGGGAGATAAAAAACTAATTTGTCTTCTATCATTGTGCTTTCTCTTATTTAATTTTTTCTTAGCATTCATGCACGAAAATTTATCGCGTCATACCACAAGTTCTGTGCCTATGTAACTATATTCAATGGTCCCTATCATTGTTACAGAGCATGCTCTGCCACACATGCTTTTATTTTGGTTAAATTGTACTTTCCATCTCCAAGTTTTTCATTTTGGCGAAAATAGTCCCCCAACTTTTATTTTAGCGAATTTAGTCCTCTTAAAATCCAAATGTTACGAATTTGGTCTCCATATTTTTTTTAATTGTACTTTTGGTCCCCAAAATTCATGGATTTTTGTACTTTTGGTCCTCCATTTTTTCGAAATCCTGATTTTTAGAGACTAAAAGTGCAAAAAATCCACACATTTGGGGGGACAAAAAGTGCAATTAAAAAATATGAGGATCAAATTCGCAACATTTGAATTTTAGGAGGACTAAATTTGTCAAAAAAAGAATTGGGGGACCATTTTCATCAAATTGAAAAACTTGGGGACGAAAAGTGTAATTTAACCTTTTATTTTTCTGCTAAAGTCCAACATGATGGAAAATTTTGGTAAGGAATAATCAAACATAGAGTTTACCGAACTTTTGAGATTTGTTTTCTTGGACAATGGATAGTACTTGTTTTGTGAAATATTCATACGCGTCATTTTCTTTTGATTCTCTTGAAGTATATAGCCCGCGGCTACCTTTATAATGTGTACAATACATCAACTACACATGAACTAGATTCGTCTGTTGTTCTGTGTTTTCCCATATGGTTTTTGTTTCGGTTACTTGTAAATTATATGAAACTGCTATGTAATGTAGGAATGCTACTTATTTTTTTCAGGCTGTGATATTGCCAGCTTTATGTTTTCTAAAGATTGTGGGGAAGAAAGCAACTAATACACAGGTATGAGTGCATCTGATATGTTTAATTTTAACATTTTTTTCTCTTTTCAACTATAGCTATCATATGAAAAGTTTCAGGGTAATAAATTCTTCATTCATCAGGTATAATTTGATTACTAGCTATTGGATACATGTTAGTACAGACTAATAATTATGTTATCTATAAATAATTCTTCATGTTTATTGTATTGAAACATTATTACATAGCCTATCACAAAATGCATGTATTTTCCCTTTAGATTCTTTTTTTATGGGTACTTCCCATCAGATTCTTCTCATTAGTTGCAAGAGGAAAACCATCCCAAACACTTCTTTATTGTTTGTTTCTCTTGTTTTTCCTTTTTTTTTAAATAATTTCAAAGCCTACGTGATTTTTTTTATTTTTTATAATTGAGCTTTAAAGCTCCTGTTAGAAGAGTTGATTAGATGAAGGGTAGCTTAATAATTAGAGGAAGGCCAAGAAAAACTCTAGATGAAACCATTAAAAGGAATTTAGACCTAAATAATGTATCAGAAGATTTGGTTTTTAAATCAAACATATATAGTCGTTTGATTTACCCCCGAATGTAATTAAATTTACTCCGAAATTTTTCTTTCCATTCCAAGTTTTCTCTTTCTATTTTTTTCCTCACTTCCTCAGGTTGCTCTAAGCGTCGTAATTGCTGCATGGGGAATCACTAGTGCTTTCTTTGGAACATACTCCTCTGTGTTAAAGATTGTGCAGAGTTACTGAGACCTTCAGTGTTTCAACATAAGATGATTATATGATGGAGAGTTCACCTACTTACTGCATGACAAGTGACAACTCTGGCCTTCAAATTATTGTGATGATAATAAGACTTATCTCTCTCTCTCTCTCTCTCTCTCTCCTGGAACCCTTCATTGTAAAGGTCAAGTTTTCTAGTGCACGCCAAAAATGCTCAGTCACTCACCATTGTAGTCATTATCATATGGTCCATTGAGCTTTGGTTATATTATTATATAGCCAGGAGGCCTTTTACATACGGGGAAGGGAAAGGGAACCAGACAGTGATTGAATTTATTACATCAGATATAATAATTGTTGATAATTGCTGTAGCAATCGACTATACTGATGGAAAATGGGAACGAATTTAAGATCAATTTTGAAATTGACTGAAGCCTTTAGTTTGCTACTTGGGAGCAATGTTGAGTGTATTGTTGTATGTGTGACTAACACTTCCATAATTAGTTAGAAAAACTTTAAAAAAATCGCCCTGAACTTGGTACCATGTGTACCTTAATCCTGTTAATTTAAGCCTTTGTTTGGTAAAAGAGAAAATAGGAATAAAGAAATTTAAGAAAATAGGAGGAGAGAAAAGGAGGAGAAAATGTAGTAATATGTTTTCTTTATTTTCAGTGTCGTGTTTCCATTAATAATTGTAAAAATATCACTTTGTTGTTTTCAGTGTTTCCTATACAAACCTTTGAAAAAAGAAACAAAATGAAATAATGTGACATTTTTGTAAGTATTAATGAAAATAGAAAAATGAAAACAAAGCAAACGGGTCCTAGTTTTCTCTGGTTTGGACATTGAGAGAAAATGTGAAGAAAGAAAAAATGATATGAGGTAAATATGGTGCTTCTTTAAGGAAGTGCTTCTCATTTAATAGTATTTTCTTAAGGAAAGGCTATTAAATACTTTCGTGCATTTGTTTATAGTGTTTCCTCCCCACAAATGTTATTAAATAGGTACTATTAAAGGTCATTTCTAGCGTAGTGGGAACACTCTTCGATTGCTTATCCATATCTTCTAGTGAGAGAGGAGAGCCATCAACAGTCTCATCTTTCTGTCTTCTATCATGATTGTATTTAGGTATGGAACTGCTGTCTTCTTATCTATATTATGGCTCATAAAGGAGCTCCAAAAGTGAAGAACATGAAGGTGAGTTTATAGGAGTTTGAAGGATAAAAACACATAGGATAATTATTTATAGGAGAGCTAGGTTTAACAGAGTTGAGTTATGAAGAGGTAGAATTAATGATGGATTGTTTTCTGTGGAGAGATTTATTGTTCATGGACTGTGTTAACTAACAGCAGAGATCGAGTTGATCACCTAGAGGGTATTTTTTCAATACGGGGAAAGATAATGTTTCCTCAAGGAAACGTTATTAAAGTGGTACCTATAATAGTGTTTGCTTGAGAAAACACTATTAAAGGCATACACATAATGTTTCTTTAATAGAGTTTTTTTTTTTATAAGAAACACTATTAAAGGTAAAGCATTTTTTTTAAAAAAAAAAATGATGTAAAGATAACGTTTTTCTGAGTAATTAAGCACTATTAAATGTATTTATTTTAATAGTGCTTCTTTAGGAAACCGTTATTGAACACCTCCATTCATTTTTGTATAGCGTTTTTTTCCCAAAAACACTATTAAATAGATGTTATTAAATGCCTTTTCTGACGTAGTAAAAGAAATAAAAGTAATGGAATAAGTGTTTATTTAGCTAATCACAAAACAAATAATAATGTGATTATGTGATAAGTTTTCAAATGTATTGGGGACAACATTTGTGTGACGACCCTATGATTGAAAAGGTTATTCATTCATCTTCTTTTCTTAGTCGTCTGCTTGCATGCACAAAAGTTTTAGACTATAGCAGCATTTCACATTTTATGTATTCAACCATGCACTTAATTACATTTGTTCCGGTAACGAAACAAATATACATACATGAAACACTTTACGTTTAATACTCTAACAAGTCACCTTTCTAAATTTACACATGAGTCTTACTAGTTAGTACCCTAACAATACTGATTAAGAAATAAAAAATAAAAAATATTTGTTGGAAAGTGGGTTTTTTTTGTCTAAGATTTTCGATATCCAGAAATCGCATCCAACTAATCCAAGTTGAGCCGAAAAGATTTATTTAAGGGGGCAAAACTCTCCCAACGTCTATTTTTTCCATTCACAAGACTCGAACTCGAGACCTTGCTTAAGAGAAATCAAATCCCTTGCCACTTGGACCAACAGGTGTTGGTAGAAAGTGGTTTATTTAATATATTAGTAATTCAAAAGCACCATCTTTCGATAAAGACTTTCTAGTTTTTGATTTCTTAACGAGGATCCTTCGGACACTAGGGGACAACATTTGTTGTTTTATAAAGTATGTCACAATCTTGTGTCATGAATTATATTTGATCAATTGATTTAAATATCAGAAAATTAATAATGATAGAGGATGAAAGATGATGTTTCTTGACCAATCAAAATCCATAAAAGGTTGTGACACATTTTGCTAGATAGCAAATGTTATCCCATCCATTAAGGGTGTGTTTGGGAAAGCTGGAAAAAAAAGATTATGCTGATAATCGATTTATGAATAATCGATTATTGTGATAATCGATTATAATCATAATCTATTTTTGTTTGGGTCTGTTTGCTGAAAAGCGATTTCAAGATAATCTTTTTCGTTTGGATGGTCTAAAAAAATCGCTTTTTACATAGTAAATTACGAAAAAGGGTATAAAGTTATTTGTATAATTTAATAATATTTATTTGGAAGTTAGTTTTGTAGGGGTAAATAGGGAAGAGAGTTTTGAGAATAAGAAATAATCAAATCATAACAATCTTAAACTAAAACAAATTAGATGACATAAAACAGCTTTTTCCCCCAAAAAAAAGCTTTTATATAAATTTAAGCTAATTGCCAAACATGATAGATTATGTATGAAACAGCTTTTTAGCCAAAAAATAGCTGAAATGGGAAAAATCTATTTTTCCCAAACATGCTCTAATTAGTATTTGCCTTTACATATTTACATATTATAAAATGCAATCATGTAAGCATATTTGGTGGGTGAAATTTCTAGTTATGGCTACCACAATGAAATATTTCAAAAAGAAAAAAAAATCATAACTTTTGCTTATCAATATATGACTACTCAAGTGAGGGCCGGGCCCAAAGGTGAGGCCACCAAAACCCATGCTTTAGGCCTCATCTAGAGAGGGACACATGATTGAGAGGGATAGCAACCAATATATAAATAGTTGTAATAGCTTTAGGCCATAGAGTATTAGCAAACCTCACCTAAAGAGGCTCATACTTATTTGTTTGGGGTTGACTTTAGGCCTTCTCAAACTTTGGGTAGGCCGTGACTGGGGTTAATTTTCATTTTCTCGTTAACACTAATCCGAATTTGGATCTTATATTCATGTTTCCAACTAAGCTGATTTCCCATTATCTTCTTGTACATAAACCAAACTGCATGCATGGGTAACATCCACAAACAGAAATAAAATGCAATAGGTGTTGTTTTATCCGCAGGGTATTTAATAAAAATAATAAAGGCCAAACAGTACTCGACAAAAAACAAGGTAACATCAAAAATATAAATTTGGTCCTCAAAAACTAGACAATTATGACTAGGGGTGGGAATAAGTCAGACTGCTCGTCAGGGATCTATGGCTTAGCCTATTTAAGGTCTAATCTGGCCTAACCTATTTAACAAAAATGTCAGGTCAAAACTTTTAAAAAGTTCATATAGCTAAAGAGGTCAGGTCAGTTCTTTAAAAAAAGTCTATTACGTCTATCAGGCCGACCTATTTAACACGTGCGCGCGCACATACACATATATATAATATTATTTATAATATTTGAAAGTAAAAGCCTATTATCTTATTTAAATGTAGAGGTTTACTTGCATATTTATTTGCAAGGGCCTAGTGACCTATTTATCAGATAGGCCTACCGATCTCTTTATCATTATAGGCTTACAATCTTATTTACAAGTGAAGGCTTTTAAATAGGCTTTCAAAGCAGGATAGACTTTGTGGTAGGATAGACCAGACCTTAAAAATTGATCTATATCATGTTAATATGTTAGGCTCAAGAGATTGAAACACAGACCACACCTGTTTATGTTAGGACCTAGTTTAGTCTAGCCTATTCCCACCCCTAATAATGTGCCTTTTCTTCGAATTTGTAATATATTAAAGTTATTAAACCCCGTAACAAGTTAAACGGCCAAAAGATGGAAATTAAAGAAGCACCCTAATTATGAAATGGACACATGAAGCTCTTGACTTGACGAAGACATATATGTATATATAAATACAGTGTACTGATAAAGAAATATTCAAAGCCCACCCAGCAACTTGAGATAGAGGAGGAAAAAGTTGGCTCCCACCATTAGGAGCGAGCATCAATAAGTATGCAAGTTGCGAGAAATTATCAGAGAAAGAAACAACAAGAATTGCTTTGTCCTTCAGTTTTGATGGGTCTGTTTGCATCTGCATGGATTCATATATATCCTCCTTTTCTTTCCCTCTTATTATTACTTCTAAAATCTTTTCAATGAGAAAGGTATCTTGTAGTTAAAATTTAATTAAAGAAAAATATACATTTTAATCTTTTATCTTTAGTTTTTTAAATAGAAACTTTATCTTTTATTTTTCTCAATTTCGTTTCTTTTGTTTTAAATTTTTAATCATTTACTCAAGGGGTGTCACTTAGATGGTTGCGCAGGCTGAGCTTATGAGGAAAATCTCGGTTCGAATCCGACAAAACACATCCCTGGGGAGGAGCGAAGAGCTTTAACTGTGACTAAGCACCCAAACGGAGATTAGTTCCACAGCGGGTCCAAAGGATATAAGCTTGTGGGATACTCTGTGAACCTAAAGGGATGCTAAAAACCCTAATTACGGTGGGTTACAACCCAAAAAAAAGGTTAATCAATTTGATCCTCCGCCACACTTTCCCGATCGATTCCACTAAGCTATATATGTTTGGTTCAAAGGAGGGGAGGAATTTTAATTGAAGGGAGGGAAGGGGAAAGGAGGGAAGGAATTTTAATTAGATATTGTATTTGCTTAAGGAGAGGGGAGGGGAGTGATTTTAATGGAGGGGAGGAGAAATAATACTATTCTTGTTTAGTTCACAAAGGTAGGGGGAAAATTTTAACACTAACTTATTTTTATATACCCTTATAATTTTTTATTTTAAAATATATAAGTGAAAATATTTTAAATATCTTTTTCCTCCCCTTCAAATCCCCCCAATATTGGAGAGGAGCCAAAATTGGGTGAGCAGAGATTTTGCTCCCCTCCATTTCTCTCCACTCCTAAAAAATGAATCAAACAAGAAATGTTTAAAGAAATATCTCTCCTCCCCTCCATTCCCCTCCAACCAAGCATTATGTAAAAAAAGCAATAATGTGTCATTAATCAATGATTTAATGATTTAATTGGTATACACTGTCAGTGTAAAGATTTTTTACACAGACAACAAATCAGAATTTGCCACATAAGCTAAAGTGTTTGCCTTTTATCTTAGCTACCTTAAAAGTCACACACACAATAATTTCTGATTGGTTGTTAGTGTAAAAAAACTTTATATTGACAGTGCATAACAATTAAACTAATGATTTAATGTCATAGCAACATTATTTAGTCATCTCCATGTAAGAATTTATTACATTATCACTGTTGATGGCACGTCATCAATTCTGTTAGAGTTTATAACGGAATTATTATGGAAGATGATATTAGTTGATGATTTGAAATTTAAAAGAACAAATTAACAAAATTAAAAAAATAATAAACTAGAAAAAGACAAGAGTACTAAAACAGTTATTGTGTCTTAATTTAACTATTAACAAAAATTTGAATAGTGGAGATTTTTACATACACTCATTAGCCATATAGTTATGTCTACTTATGCTAATTTACGAGATAAAATCCAGCCCTACTCTATATACTCTGACATGCATTTCCCTTCATGAAAAAAAGGAAGAAATGATTAAGATGTCTTAAAAAAGAGTACTACAACGAAATCAACTTGTTTTCTTTGATTTCTCTCAAATACACTCTCCTTTCTGAAGTGCATATGCATGAAGTAAGAGCTAATCTCAGTAGAAAGAAATAGAGAGACAAATATATACCATATCAATACGTTAGAAAATAAATATTTATATATATTTGACTCCTGCATTGAATTGTATTGTGGTTTAGTCATTAACTAAATATAGTTAATTTGTTCCCGGCCATGATATCCTAGCTAGTGGCAGCATAATTAATTTGAGGAACAATGATAGTAGTATGCAGACCAATTATCCTACCCTCTTTACGCTGAAAAAGAATATAGTTGATATCCTTTGCACTAGCTAGAATATATATTAATTTAGATTACCAACATCTCTTGGTTAAAGTAGCAAGAAGTTTGATTCTTCTTAAGCAAAATTTCGAATTCGAGTCTTGTGAATGGAAAAAATAGATCTTGGGAGAGATTTACCCTCTTAAATAGGTCTTTCTGGTTCGACTCGGATTAGTCGGAGTTCAATGTGATTTTTGAATAGCGAGGATTTAAATAAAAAATAATGTAAATATAGATAGCTAGAGTATGTTTGGCCTATTATAACTATATAATTGTCATGAGAGGAAACTCATAGGAATGAGTCTTTCTCAACCCCTCTTGTCTCATTATTTGAAGTGACAATCTCATTCTACTATAGAAGTAAGACAAAGGCCTAGTTGGTACTGCTAACTTCTTTGTTTACTTATCTAACTATATATAACATCTCAATCCCCGGATTTGATGTCAATGAATTAATTAACAACTGTTTTTATTTTTATGAAATTATATAGAAAGTTGAATTTCTTGTATATTTAATTAATTAGTACTTGATTATTAGAACACAAATGAAATTTAAATCCACGAAACTAAAGTTTGTGCATTAGTTAATAAATCCCGTTGTAATAAGTTTCGTAACTTTAGAAAATGCTAAAGCAGTGGGTACCAAAGCCCGCTGCATTCTTATTTAATTCTAGCTATACGCCAGAATACATCTACTTTTAGATCCGCCCCTGTACGCCAGAATACATCTACTTTTAGCTAGGGCATATTCATATACTACCAAAAAAAAAGGCTAGGCAGCATATTCATGCTTTACCTACTGAAAAACAATTTTTCAACATCATAATAGGGACATCATACGGTGTCCTTTTATTTTTGTGATGTATTTTTGAAATACGTGTATATAAATGAAATAAAAAATAAGTGAAAGATAGAGATAAATATATATAGTATCAGATACGATATCAAAATTTTGTTGTTCAAATAACATAATTCAACTACAGTTGCAGCAATGTATAAAACCTTCATTCAGATCAACCTCTTGGAAAATGTCCCCAAATATAATACATGTGTGGGGCATGGTATACGATTTAAATACAGTTAAAAATATTGTAATTAATATATAAAAGCAAAGTTATTAAAATAAATATATCATATATAAATTTGAATAAAATATCATCTAAATATTATATTTTAAGTATATTCAAACAAGAACAGAACTCTTTATTTATTTAACATATTTAATAATCCAAGTACAATATCTCTAACTAGCAATAGTTTCCGGACACACTGCATTTAATACCAAACATAAGTCCTTAAGACATTTATTTGAACATTTAAAATATAACACTTAAACGATACCTAATGAACGGACACTAGTTAAGGAATTAAAAAAACAAGTTTTTATGAAGAATTAATATAGTCAATGTTTGGAGAAGTAAGATTTTTAATTTTTCAATAAAACCTTAGCTTTTTTTGATTTTTTAATTAGTATTCTTAGAACATTCGTTAACAAGACATAATACTCGTATATCACAGTATCCAATCATACTCACATTAAACATGATATCCTATACGCAGGTACATTATATTTGGGTGTAAAAAAAATCATAAATAGATGGTCATTTAAGTTTTTAGTGAATTGGGTGGCCACTTCTGTTTGCACACTTTTTTTTGACATTAAATTCAATTAATCCATCCACCAAAATAATTCCATCAATTCTTGCACCTAGCTACGTTACGTAATTATCTCTAAACTCTAAAGATTTAAAGAATAAACCGCGCGCTGCTGTTGCTGCAACTCTTTTCAAGAAAAGCAGATCAAATTTAAGTTAGCCTGCACTTTCCTAGAGCTAGCTTCCAGCAATTATTCCTATATATCACGACCTAAATAATACCATTCCTTCAATCCTTCCCATCCATTGCCTATTATCATTTTTGTGAAAACAACTTGACCAAATTAATATATAAGAACACATTCAAATTGAACATAGCTAACATTTAAGGTGCAGTTAATTAATTAATCAACATGTTCAGTCGCATGCATATATAAAGTCATTATATGACATCTAAGACAAGCAATATATCTCACATATGTCCGAAATTAATTAATAATTAAAAAACATATATGCGTACTAGTATATATAGATAGATAATATTAATAACTTGCCTTGAGAGAATAAGCTTGACCTTACTGATGAATATAATTATTACACTGCATCAACACCTGATCAACTTGGGGAGAATCATAGAATACACTTTCAGGCATCATAGCTGAAATGTTCTCTATCATCTGAGGCGTGAAAACATCATCGTATGGCTCAAAACTACTCTCCATTGAAGAGCCTCCACTAGCTAGTTGCCCTTGACAATTGTTATTAGGGTCCACTACCGGTGGAGGCACCACACGTGCGTGATCATTTTCATCATGATGCCCAATCTTAATCAAACAATCATCAGAATTCATCTTATGTCCACCACCACTGCCACCATCGCCGCCGCCGTCATCGCTTCCGGGTTCCTGAAACCTAGAAGGATCCGGCGGTGACTCAGCATTCTGGCCGGTGAGCTCTTGTACAAGAGCCATAAACTCGGAGGCACTTGTCTTAACCTTCATGGGGTTGGATATGTACACCACCTTGATGGGTTTGATGTTGTTGTTCTTCTTCTTCTTAGGTTTGCTGCTTCTTTTGGTTGGTGTCCTTTGTTGCACACCACTGTTCATCATTGAGTTGCTAATGATATCCATATATGTTCCTGTACAATTAAGGGAGGATAACAAATGAAGATAACAACTTTACATAGAAACGGGTGAAGGGTAGGCCTTCGATTTTCTGGACAAATTAGAAGGAACGAAGGGGGTGTTTCCGGGAAAAAGAGAGAAAATGATTGTACGCAGACGTTAGAATGGGGCAAATGGAAAAGTTTGGATAAAACTTAGAGGTTCAATTATTTATTGTTTTGCTGAAAAATATATAAGATGTATAATAGTTTATTAATTGGTAAAATAATATTATAATAATTATATGTTATTTTTTGTGTGAATAAGGATGTCCTAGAGGCGACGGTCGAAGAATAATTCCTTGCGAGATACAGAGTTAATGAACTTTTTTATCCTGATAATATACTTACGAACTCAATTCTCGATAAATTGTATTAGACTTTATTGGTATTACTATATATATTATATTTTTATTAAGAATAAATCACAAATATAAAAAAAATTAATTTTGATATGTTATTACTATAATTTTTTTTTACGGTCAATAATTACAAATCATTCTATTAGTGACTTTTAAAGTAATTATGACAAAAATCAAACATTTTAATAATATGATAATTTATGATCGGTTGAAGGTATAAAAATTATTTGCGTTATCTCACAATTAAATCCATAAAAAAATCACACCTAAATTTTATAAAGAATGTTAATAAATGTCCTTATGATATTGTTTAAGGAATGAAGAGAAAAAATTTTATATAAAAAAATAACGTATTTCATATATTAAAAAATATTATAATTAATTTTTAATATAAAATTTCTTTTTACTAATTTCTTAACTAATATCGAGAGAACAATGTTAGCGATATCCAAATTTTATTGAAAAATTTATTAGGAAGGGAAGGTGGATGCCATTTCCCGCCGACACTAGGCGCGTGAGCAAGTTTTTCTCTAGTACATTGTATTTGGCTAACATGTAACAATGATAAATGATATTTTCATGTTATATTTTAAATACTTAAATTAAAGATATACGTTTCACATTTTTCTTTTATTTCTATTTTTAGTATATCGTGACAGTGTAAAGTTTTTAATACTGTCTATTAATAAAAAATTATCACATCATTAAAAATGATTGACTTTTATTCTATCTACCTCAAAAGTTACTAATAATATAATTTTCGATTGGTTGATATTGTAAAAATATTATTACACGGACAGTAAATAATAATTAAACATTTTTATTTTTTCAGACAAGTATGATATATAAAGTTAACATAATTATTTGTGTAAATAATATTATTTCAAATGAAAATAAGGGGAAATGGGAGAAAATTTTGTTTACGAATTTAAAAATGATACCAAGTGAAAGAGGACAAGTGAATTTATTTCCCATCTCATCTTTGGAAGGATTAGAGGAGAAATTTTGATAGAGAAGAAGGAAGAATAGAGATTTTAATTAAATATTTTGTTTGGTTTAGAGGTAGGAAGGTAGGTGATTTTAATGGAGAAGGGAAAATAACCCTCTATATGTTTGGTTGACAAGGGGAAGATTTTAAAACTAATTTACTTTTATATTTTTATAATTGAATTTATATTAGTAAGAATGTTTTACTCTATTTATTTAAAATATTTAAACTTATTTCTCTTCTCTCCAAATCTCCTTAATATTGGAGGGGGTCAAAATTGAGTGACGGGGAATTTTGCTCTCATCCCCTACAATAAATTGGACCAGACAAAAAATGTTTATAAAAAAATCATCTCTTCTCCCTCATTTTTCCTCAATCAAATACTATGTAAAATTTTATTCTCATGATGGAAGGAGATCTAAACTTTTATAGGTTAAAAGTAAGCAATTAATATTTTACCAATCAAGATTGATCCGAATGGTGATAGACTCGAGTTCCTTAAGCAAATGGTCAGGGGTTCGATTTCTAATTCTTTTGTATGGAAAAAAAAAAACTCGATTGGAAGGGACATCCCACATTAAGTGACTTCAAATCCTCCGAAGAAGATTAGTTTCAGAGAATAACTAGGGATGCTCCTTGTGATCATATGGTGTATAAAAAAAAATACAATAGTAAGGAGAAAAATGCTTATATATTCCAAGAAAAATGTTTATGTACTTAGTCCTCAGAAATACACAACATTCGTATTTAGTACTGCATGTCCAGACGGGTCTTAGATTACATATAAAATATTATTTAAAAATTTTTATTTTAGTTTTTATTGTGAAAAATGTTAATATCATAATAGTTTAAAATTTCTCAAAGAGAGGGTTTTAAGTGCCAGATCTAAATTTGGTTCGCATTCAATGTTAAATGAATAGTAATAGTTTATGGATTTGACTCGTGTAACTTAAGTCCATTCACTTTAAAGTGTAAAGTAAATCCTTACCATTCAACTATTTTAGTGGCTGGGCTCATTTTAAACATTAAAAAAATTTAATGAAAAATCTTGGGAAAAAAAAAAGTATACAACCACCCACCTTCTTCAACCATTATTCATCGTCACTCTCACTGCCCTGCCTTTAACAAGAAGAATGTATCTGAACAAATTTGCAGGGAGTGGATGTTTTAAACATTCAATATTTTTAATTAAAAACACTAAAAAACAAACCACCCATAAAACAAACCAGATGAACATCTTCTGATTTTACACTCACACAAGGGAGAAGGTAATGGTGGTTGTATGAAGCGGAGCGAGCAGCGGCTGGTTTAGAATCCCATTGATAACAAAAATAAGTGCAATGCCACTGGTTTGGAATCCCATGATTTTGACAAATATTCCCATTTTATTGAATATAAAATCCCTAAATACATTGTGGTATTGGGGTTTGGGGTTTTATAATGATCTAAACTGAGATAGAGAGGGGAAGAGTGGGAGTCAGTGAGCAGGAGACACCCATTGAGACCGAAGTAGAGAAAGAGAGAGACCCTTTGACCGCCGAGAGACAGGAAAAACAGTCGGAGAAAGAGAGAGGAATACCACTCACTCACACCAGTCTGCAACTTTCTTAGTGTTTTTAATTAAAAATTAAAAATATTTAATGTTTAAAGCATTCACTTCCAGTCTGCAAAATTGTTCAAATACTTCTTTGGCAGAGACGGAAGATGACGAATAATGGTTGAAGAAGGTGGGTGGTTGTAAAGTTTTTCTTTTTTCAAATATTTTTAATTAAATATATTTAATGTTAAAAGTGATCTCAACCATTAAAATAATTGAATGGTGAGGATGTGTTCACTTTAAAGTGAATCGATTCACTGTACAGGACTCAAATGCATAGTTTATACCTATTCGATAAAAATAATATCAACCAATAAATGTAAGTATAAATGAAAATTTGGTTTTATATATATCTATATGGAGTGAGATCTGTTTACATCAAGGTAAACCATCTTTTACTTATGATATTCACTGATCATTGATTTTATTTCAATTCAACTATCATTTTGATTTAGACTTTATATTTATTTATATATATATATATATATATATATATATATAAAAAAAAGAGATCTATCAAGTGATATGATTATTTTGATATAAGAGTGAGAGCCACAAATATGTGACTTTTAGATCCCATATGAATAATTATTGAAATATAAAGTTAGGTGACTCTTTTATTGATTACGTACATGTATACTAGCAAACTTCTAATTTTGAAATTTATATATGATTTAATGACTCATATTTATTTTTATTATGCTTATATAAAAATTTCTCTCTTACATAGGCCTCCTACATTGTAGTTGTAAATTTTTTTATATTGTCAAACAATAATAAATTATCTTCTGTATGAATTTTAAGATAATTATAATAAGATTTAAATACTTTTTAATAATGTAATAATTTATGATTGGTTGACAAGGTAAAAAAATATATGTCAAATAAATCTTAAAAAAATATTGAACTAAGGTGTCGTGTTCTGCACGCGCTGCTTCTGCGGAGGGCGGTGAAATATTATGAGCAACGAATCAAAATGATTACACGCGTCAGGCAGAGAAAGAACCTATGAGCCTTGCTGACGTCAGGAGGGTGACAGGAGATGACGTAATCGATCTCATGTGGCCGAGACAAGCTGGGTCGTGCCGGATTGCTCGGCCTCGGGTCAGCAAATGGTCCCAAGTCTCAAGTTGGCTCAGGGTGTGTGATCAGCTGCTGCCCATCTCATAGCTTATTGTGCACCGTTTTTCTTGATGTTGATTTCTCCATGTAATGGACTCTTTTTATATATATATTTTTAAATTTCAGTTTCTTAGAATATATTCAAAAAAAAATATTTCTAGCACTTTTTGAGTTTAATTAATGAGTTTAATTGCTATATACTTACAGTGTAAAATTTTTTTACATAGATATCTAATCATAAATTATCACATCAGTAGAAATGTTTGACTTATATCCTAACTCCCTTAAAAGTCATTCATATTATGATTGGTGATTAGATGTCTGTGTAAAAAGTTTTTACATTGTCATTATATAACAATTAAACTCTTAATTAATACTCCATCCGGACTTATATATAAGCAAAAAAAACTAACTTCACACGTATTAAGAAAGTTAATTATATTAGTTTAACTGTATTGATTTGTGTAAAAAATAAGTTATAGTTACTAAACTACCCTTTCTTGGAATGTATAATGCTCTTGGAAGTTGTGTCTTAAGAGTGTATAATGTTCTTGAAAAAATAAAAAAAAAAAAATTAACCAAAGGGTGTTTTTGAAACACTGTCATTAAATACGGTTGATTTAGTTGACTTTTGTTTATATTTGAGTCCAAAAAATTTAGATACTTGTTTGTTTATACATTGGTCCAGAGGGAGTATACACTATAAGTGAAAAGTTTTTACACTATTAATTAATAACTAATCATAGTATAAGTGACTTTTAAAATAGGTAGGGTAAAAATCAAATATGTTTAATGATGTAGCAATTCATGATTGATTGACAGTATAAAAAATCTTTACACTGACAATACATACCGATAATATCCAACTTTTTTTTTATAATTTCTTTTTAAAGTATGAAACTAATTCTTTTCTCCAATACTATTTTAGTTTTTTTTCTCTATTATATAATAAGTTCTTCTGGAGTTAAATTCAAATTTACTATTACGTACCAACGAACATGTGATTGGTCCGAATGATAATGAGTTTAATTTTCTTAAGCAAATAGTCGTGGATTCAATCCCTAACTTTTATATATGAAGAAAATCTAATTGAAAAAAATCAACCCTTAAATATTATTCAATATCTCGAAGAATTAATCTTCATAATTGAGCAGGAAAGATATTATAGGAAACCAAAAATTTACTATTACTTGTTATATTATAAATAACTATGAGTACAAATAAAAAAAAACACACACACACACACACAAAAACCAAAAGAAAGCAAGTGATTTGGAGAAGTCTACAATCCTCCAACATTAATGTTGAGGACCGGTCCTCTACCTGTTGCGACTATTATACCAGTTTTTAGTTATCTATTTTTTAATCCAAAACTTTTATTTATTATATTTTGAGTTGTCTTCATCCCCAAATCTACATCTACTTCAAACCCAGAAACAACTGAAGCCTTCAACCATCTCCTTCAGTGGAGTTCATTGAACCCAAAAAATTCCCAGATCCAGTGCTGCAAAGAAGTAAAAACAAGGTGGAATCGGAAAATCATTAATGGTGATTTTTATCACACAAAGATAGGAAACCCCTTCTACTCAAGGAATAGGAGCTTGAAAGGTTCAATGTTCTAGTGGCAGCTCCGCCCTCCATTACGCCTTTGTTGTTGCTAGTCGCCATCCTCCACGATCACGCCACCGCCGGAATCCGATCTTGCCAAGTCCCAGTTCTAGTGTTGCAAAGAAGTAAAAACAAGGTGGAATAGGAAAACCATTTGGGCCCCTTGTTTCACCATATTGCAAAGAAGTAAAATGGTTTCTGGAGATTTAATCCTGAAAAAACCATGGGTCTTCATAACCCTTCACCAGAAAACTGGGGATAGGAAAAAGCTTAGTTGCTCATTGGGGTTGATGGTGTAGGAGAATTTGATGAAGTTCAGGGATTTTTTTTAAAATATAAATATTATAATTGTTTACAGTAGGTAACAGGTAAAACATCTCAATCGTTGACCTTTTATATGTTAGAAAGTGGGGTTTTAGATCAGCAGCAAACAAGGGAAAACAAAAGAAAAGCACGATGTCCAAGGCGTGTGAGGACACTAGATTTTAGGTTCGATTCGTTCCCATCAATCTCTATCTAGATTGGATATAACAGGTGTTAACAGCGAATCCCCTTTAGAATACAATGGAACAACCTTGATTTGGTTTGCACATCCTAAACCAAGCGTATCGTCAATGACAGTTTGCAAAATAATAGTTTTCTAAACTCTTTCTGCGCACGTGGGAGAAAAGAAAGTGATTTTCAGTGGTAAGGACTTAGCAAATTCGAGTTTTTTGGAGCAACCTTGATTTGGTTTGCACACCCTAAATCAAGCGTATCGTTAATGGCAGTTTACAGAACAATAATTTTCTAAACTCTCTCTGTGCACAAGAAAGAAAAGAAAGTGATTTTCGATGGTAAGGACTTAGCAAATTCGAGTTTTTCCAACCCCTTTTACTGCATGCAGATATTCTATTTATAGAGCAACTCATGTCCCTTGGTGAAGGAAAACAACCATTCAAATGGTCTCCATAACAGTAATATCCAACGTTTATATATCATTAATATTCGTAATACAACAGCAAGAATCCGTTGGCCTAATGGCCAGTAGACGTGTCCCTCCATCACTTTGTGTACCGAGTTTGATTCCCGCGTGATATCTCTTCGTGCTTTTAATTTTCTATCCGTTAATCAACAGATAAAAAATTCAAAACTGTCCCCGATGGGACTCGATCCCATGCCCCCTCGGTTTGAACCAAAGGGCGTGATCACTGTATTAATTGATGGAATGTTGATAAATTTATACTGTTATTTAGTTTTATCCTTTGAAATAATGCAACCTTCCAAACATGTATTTTGAAAATTCCTCACATTATAATAAATCAACGGTGATATAAATCAAAAATAGTATAAGATGGAAAAATAATGATATATCTGCTTTTAATAATTAAAATGGGTTGGGATCTCAAAATAATATATTGTTTGAAATCACACGCAATTTAGTAGAATTTATTAACATATTAAATAAAAAAAGGAGTAACATTACACGGTCAGGAAAAACAAATTTTGAATTGTGAGAATATAAATGATTGTCGTATATAAAGTAAAATATTTAATTGATATATATTATTAGTATAAAATTTTTTATATTTTTAACTAAACATAAATAATTATATTATTAAAAATGTTTGATTTTTATTATAATTATTTTAAAAATCACTTATATTATAATTTGTGATTGATTGATAATATAAAAAACTTTACCTAATGGATATCAATTAAACTCTAAAGCAAAATAGTAAAGATCACTCTCTAATTCAAGAGTTAACAAATATGTGACGCCGTTTTTACAAAAATCTGGCCCTCTATATTTTACATAAATAAATATGTAAGTGACTAGAGTTATTTACATATTTTTAAGTAATAATTTAAATATTCAATAAATTGAACAAGTTTAATATTTTAATTGTCTTTTTTATTAATTTAAGGCTATACAATAAGAGTAATTTAATTAGCCCTTTCTATAACTTTTACTTTATCATACTAGTATTGTACTAAGTCCTAAATCTAAAAGTAAATATTTCAACAGTTTAATTTTAATATATTATTATTCCAAAAAGTTTTGCACCGTCATTTAATGATGTGCTACATCACATTGTTTAATAAATTAAATTTTTTATAAAATATCAAACTTATCAAATGAGTATTTTTACTAAAATTAATAAACGTGTTAAAAAGATAAGTATGATGAATATATTAAGGAATACATTACTTGCTATACACTGATAGTGTAAAACATTTTTACACAGTCATCCAATCATAAGTTGTCACATTAATAAAAAAATTGACTTTTATCCTAACTAACTTAAAAGTCATTCATATCATAATTGATAATTGATTATCTATATAAAAATATTTTATACTATCAATGTATAATAATTAAACTTTATAAATAATAGATTTGTTTAATGAATTTATTGGAATTCTTTTAATTTTGGCTCCTCAAAAAAAAAATTGTTAGGATATTGTATTAAGTTCAAAACTTTAGGAAAATGTCACTGTCATTGTGAGCATGAGTTCTTTTAAGTTTTGATATGACTGACAAAATATTGCACCGGCACTGTCATGTGAAAAAAAATCATTTTTAATGCCTAATAACATTTACCATTATTTTTCAACGACATGTGACATGTATCATTATTTTTATACTTTTCTTTATTTATAATTATTATTGTTATTATTATTTATTTTTTATAAATAATAAAAAAGTATTAATAAGTTTCTCTTCATTGATCGGTCGAGTAAATATTCAATTTGATCCTTAAAATTATAGGGTCGTATCAACTTAGTCCTTCACATTATCAATATTTCAAATGATCCTTGGAATTCCAAAATGTATCACTAACATTATTCACTTAGTTTCAAATGCATCCCTGACATTACCAATTTAATGTCATTATAATCCATATAAATATTAATGAAGGGACAAATCTGATTAACTTTCTGCAATTCCATGGATCATTTTGAAATATTAATAATGTGAAGAATTAAGTTGATATGACCCTATAATTTTAGGGATCAAATTGGATATTTAGTCTTTATCCATCAATGAGTGGTCACATTATAAATAGACTGTGATCTCAGAAGTCACTTTAAAAAAGTTTTTACCTAATCTTTATCCGGACGGTGAAAGATAGTGGCACAACTTGTCTCGGTAAGAACACTCGGTGAAAGACTAAAAATTGTCTCTTTATTTTCTGTCTTCATTCGGAAACGGAAAATGTGAAAATGAAATAAAAATTCTGATATTACACTGCGAATGAGTGAACGGAATTCTATTCTATCTGAGTACAAGCTAGGTATCTCTGCCTAGTAGTTCAGCTATACAGTAACTAACTAACATAACTGTTGTTGTTGTAACTAACGAACTAATTCAATGGCACATGGACAATTGGTAAAATCAGAAAATCTCTCTCTGGGCTCAGGGCCCGTTTCGTTCGCACGCACTCACAATACATCAACCCCACTTCGGCCGCTAGCACCCCAAATGCCTAGTTGCTTCTCCATCAATTCGAATAAATTGCTGCGCTGCAAGTTGCAGCCACTAACTTAAAAAGGACACTGACTCTATACATTGAACTAGCAAGCAAAGGTCCATGGTCCATGTCTCTTGTCTTCATTCCATAATTTACAATTAAATTAAGGTTCTTTTTTATTTTCATTTATCAATAAGAGAATGATAACAAATAATCTTAGAATACAAGTTAAGAAATAAAAAAACAAAACTTTCATTAAAAATTTATATATTTAAAAATATTTTAAGAAGTGTTATATTTAGTTTTTCAATAAAAATTTATTTTTATTAGATTTTTTAATCAATACTCTTAGGGCTCGTTTGGTTGTCAGGATAGGATAAGAATGGATAGGATATGAGAGCTGGATAAGGATAGGATAGGATATGAGCATGATAAGCTCTTATCCTGTTCAATGTTTGATGTGCATCAGATAATGACAGGATATGATATAAAATATCTACAAATGATAAAATTATCCTTATATCAAAATTACATTTTTTTTCAAAAATAAATTTTAATATTACGTGGTTGTTTTATACATTTAAATTAAAAAACATTTAATAATATATATTTTCGGCTTTTTAATTATAAATTAGTCCATTTTTTTAAATTATAAAAAGTTAACTTTTTTTCACTTTTTATAAAAATTGTTAATTAAACCACATATTTTAATTAGTAATAAGGTTGACTAATTAGGTTTGAAACCATAATTAAATAATAACAATATTAAAGGTAAGAGATAAAAGAAAACATTTTCTTATCCTATCCTGTTGGTTCTAACCCAACTCCATCCTTAGGATAGAATTATAACTAAGTAACAGGATAGGATAAGCTAACAGGATAAGCTTATCCTATCCTGCTGGTTCACCAAACTATAGATTAAAACAGGACATGATAGCTTATCCTATCCTGCCTCCCTTATCCTGACCACCAAACGGGTCCTTAGTATACTAATGAGTAAATTACAATCGAACAATTGTCGAGAGATTAATTAGTCCCTTAACAAAAGCATGTGGGAATACTATAGTCCACAAAATCCAAAGAATCAACATCATCCGTTGAAGTTAACTCCCACGATATATAAGGTAATGGATTTTAATTAACCAAATAGATTTAAGATTAATAACAAAAAGAAAAGTTGCTTGTGTTGAAAAAACTAATATCTAACGTTAGAAACTAAAGAAAGGAGATCCAATGTCTAATTCTGAACGTGCTTGTTCAAGTGTTTTTAATTATGGCAGCAAGCCTCAGGCAGCGAATTTAGACAAAAAAAATTTTATAAACAAAGAGAATATATCGATAGAAATATGAGAGGTATCTTCTTTTTTTTTGTAAAAAACATAAGAGGTATTTAAACCATTGTATATTAACAGAACTTTTTATGAAATTAGAATTAACAAAACCCAACCATGTTATTATATTTTGCTATGGTTGGCTTCGAGGGAGGACATAGTACCAAGCCAATTAATAGATTCTTTTATATGTGCCAAGCTCCATGACCAGATAAAGTATCCTAAATTGTTCAATGTTGTTTCCAATTTCATGATACACAGCCCATGTGGTGTTGTGAATCGTAAATCCCTATGCATGAAAGATGGACGGTGTCCAAAGTTCTACCTCAAAAAATTTGTTGAAAGAACATCATTCGATGATGCAGGATACCCAATATATAGAAGACGTGATAGTGGTCATTGTACACAAAAGTCTGGTGTTGAGGTTGACAATCGATATGTTGTTCCATATAATCCAAAATTATTGATGAAGTATCAAGCACATATCAATATAGAATATTGCAACAAGTCCAACTGCATCAAATATCTATTTAAATATGTTAACAAATGCCCTGACCGAGTGACCATTTCACTAACAGCACAACATGCATCTGCTGATACCGATGACGAGGCCAGTGAAATTAAGCGGTACTATGATTGTCGGTACTTATCTCCTTGTGAGCGGGTTTGGAGATTATTCGCTTTTGATATTCATCATAGGTGGCCTCCTATTCAGAGGTTGACATTCCATCTTCCGAGGGAACAAGTTGTTATATATAATGATAATGACAACATAGGTGATGTGGACGATAAGCATAGTGAAAAGAACACAATGTTTTTGGCATGGATGGAAGTTAACTCTGCATATCCAGATGGTAAAGATCTAACCTATGCTAAATTCCCAAGTCGATTTGTGTACTCAATTCCAAATCAAAGTTGGAAGCCAAGGCAAAAGGGCACATCGATTGGTAGACTACACTTTGTGCCTCCTAGGACTGGAGAGTTATTTTATCTGTGTTTGTTGCTTAATGTTCAAAATGGTTGCACGAGCTTTGAAAGTTTACGGACGATTAACAACTGCATATATAACTCATTTCAAGAAGCGTGTTATGCGTTAGGATTATTGTCTGATGACAAAGAATTCATCGACGCTATTAATGAATCTGCTAGGTTGTCATCTGGATTGTATCTTAAGAGACTCTTTGTTACATTATTATCGGCAAGGACAATGGTAAACCCAAAACATGTTTGGGACATGACATGGTCTACATTAGTAGATGGAATTCTTTATGAGAAAAGGAAGGCATTACATAAACCAGGTATTCCTTATTTTTTTTATTGTATGCACACTTTTATAAGTGTGATTTTGATTTGTTTTTTTCTATCTTGCTAGATCTGTTGATTGGGGATGATGAACTACGAATGTTGTGCTTGATTGAAGTTGAAAAGTTGTTGCAAACAAATGGGAGGTCATTGAAGGAATTTGATGGAATGCCCTACCCTATGAATGTTCCCTATAACCGATTTGGAAATGTTCTCCTAGCTAATGAACTTAGCTACAATCCTGTTGAGATGACTGGGGCACACATTCGTTACTTTTCTCAATTAAATTCTGAACAGCTAGCTGTTTACAATCAAGTTGTGAATTCTGTTAACAATGAGTAGGGGTGGAAATAGGCCAGGTCAGGCTTTAGTTAAATACGCCTAGCCTATTTTAAAAATATAGGGCCTAAGCCTGGCCTATTACCTGACATAGGCTATTTTTAAGGCCTGACATTGGCCTTTTTGAAAGCCTGACATTAGCCTAAAAGCCTATTTAAAAGCCTATTTCGCAGGCATTTAAATAGGCCAATAGGCCTACAATTAAAAAGGCCAATGACTAAATAGGCAATAGAGGCCTCCCACTAAATTGGCCAATGAGGTTATAAACTAACTAAACTAACATGCATACAACATATCAAAATTTTAACAATGTTACAAATTTCTAATTAATATAATATGATTTAAATACAAGACATCTCTACACGAGAAAAAAAAAAAAGAGTAAGTACGGTTAACATGCCTGAAAATAGCAAGTAAACTCTTGTCCTCACATAAGGACTACATGATCTGTGAATAGAGTGAGAGACCACATACACATAGTACTCATGAGTTTGAATGTTAAGGTAAGACCAGTAAATCACTATGTGCAATCTTCAAAACTACTCTCCTAACATTCAAAAGATAAGCTAGAACAATGGAGAGGTGAAAAGAAATAGTAAACCAATATTTTCTGTATCAATGTTGTCACTGTGCAAATAAGCCTCAGGCAGCAAAATATCAAATAAGTCATAAAACTTAAATTGAATATCAAATAACTCTTAAAACTTAAATTGAAAAAAACATAACTAAATAGGCCCCAAGCCGTAAAATACCAAATAGGTCTCAAAACAAATTAAAAAACATAGCCAGTAAGTGACGAAATACACATCAAATCTTCATGGTAATCTCTTCGTGTTCTTTATTCACCTAAATAAGAAAATGATTTATGTCATCAAACTGAAAAATACTTTAAAAATAACTGTATTAACAAATATAAGAATGGAAACATGACAAAATAAAAAGTTCTAACCATTGACTTTCTCTTCAAATTATATTTATGACGAAGCCAATCCCCACCACAAATGAGTGCTTCAATAGATTCCTTATTTAAATTAGAACGAAATTCGTCAATAACTCTACCTCCAACACTAAAGGTAGACTCTGATGCCATGGTTGAAATTGGAATAACTAGTATATCAGCAGCCATCTTCGACAAGATCTTATATTTTAGGCTGTTATTCCTCCACCACTCCAAGGCACTAAAGGGGTTATTACCACCATCAGAAATATAAACGCCTTCATCAAGATGAGCTTGCAACTCTGATTTCATTGCAGGAACTGCTTCCTTCTCACGAACAATGCTCATAATTTGGTCAAATCCAGTGACAAATGAAGATTTAGGTTCAGTGGAAGATGTTAGATTGTTGCCACCATTATTTCCTTCTACAGAGGATGACTCTTCCAGACTAACAAGCACATATTCATCATATAATTCTTCCAATGAATTTCGTACCTTCTTTATATTCTCTTTGGCAAACTCTTCAGGTTTATATATCAAGGGAAAACATATATCAACAATGTGAAATTTGCACCTATGATCTAAAACACTAGCAATAGCCATCAACAAATTACATTCCCCCCAATATTTGTCAAACTTTATTTTCATTGGAGTTGCCATTTCTCTCATGAAGAGATCTCCATCCTCAGTCGCATTATCAAGTACTTGCTTCACCCTCCAAACTTCAACAAGATACAAATTAGCAGTAGGATACTCACTACCTGATATTACATGAGTAGCTAGATTAAAAACTTGTAAAATTTTACAAACTTTCTCAACTTTGTCCCAATTTTCATGTGAAGGTGCATAATCATAATGGGGCTCTCTTTCCTTGTAAGCTGCAAAGGCAATCTTAAACTTCAAAGCAGTTGATAACATATGAAATGTTGAATTCCATCTTGTTGGACAATCAATAATAAGCTTCCTATATTTCAACCGTTTCTGCTCAACAACATCACAAAAAGCCTTTAACCTTGCATCATTATAATTAATATATTTCACACTTTCACGAATATTGAAAATTATATCCTTAATCTTACTAAGGTCATCTTGCACTAACAAATTTAATATGTGTGCATAGCATCTAACATGAAACAAAGCACCTCCAAGGAATGACTTACTGCTTAGAGATAAGTTCTCCTTAAGACTTCTCAGACGTGAATCGTTATAAGCAGCATTATCAACAGATACTGAAAAAACTTTATTTTCAATCCCCCAAGCTTTTAAACATTTAAAAATTGCATCAGCCACATCAATGCCACGCCTTGGAGCATGCACTTTTACAAAACTCAAAACTCTTTTTTGAAGTTTCCACCCCGCATCAATAAAATGAGCAGTAATAACCATATATTCTGCTACTTGGTGGTTGGATTTCCACATATCTATAGTTAAACTAATCTTCCTCACACTATTCAACAAAGTCCTCAAATTTTTCTTCTCTGCCTCATATATTGCCAAACAATCTGTTCTAGCAGTTTTACGAGAAACCTTTTGAAAATCAGAATTTGCATACTGGAAAGCCCACATCCAAACCTCATCCTCAACAATACTAAAAGGTTGTTCATGAACCATGATAGCAGTGGCAATTATTTCCCTCATTTTTTCATTAGCATATCTAGCGGTTGAACTCAAAAAAGGTTTACCTGGATTAGAAGGCTGAAACGGAATGGAAGTTTGCTTCTTTTGTGTAATCATATGCAGCCTTCTTTGCATGCAATGTTCCGCATGTCTCTTAAGATGGCTAGTGCTAGCCCTTTTCCCATCCGTAGCAAACTTTTCTTAACAATACTTGCAAACAGCTTTTTTTGCACCTCCAGTAATTTCAATTTCATCAAAATCATTCCAAACAGCTGACGTCTTTTGTCTTTTCCTCTTAATGACCGACTCTTCATTTACTTGAGCTTTGACTTGTTCATTTCCTTGTGTTATCTTCTACGCGTTCACCCACTTCATAATAGCAATAGTAGTTTGATTGCTCTGTAAAGAAGAAGACATTTTGTGGACCTGAAAAAATTATTTAAACACATTAACAGAGCTTATAAAAAAGAGAGAGTAACTGAGTAATTATAAACTTATAAATATGGAGTATCATAGTGATCAATGATTTGTAGAAGAAAGAAAATGTAGACAAGGCATTCATATATAGAAATAAATGGAGAGAGACACCGCCACCAAGCGCACAGAGAAGACGCTGCCGAGTGAGACGCCGTTGAGTGAGACGTGGTCCGTCAGAGTGACGAGGGAGAGGGAAGGATGGGGGGTTTTAAGAAAGTTTCTAAATTGTAATCCTAATTTCAGAGCACCAGTGATAAACCAAAAGACCAAACGTTGGGAGGGAAACCAAAAGACCAAAAGTCATAGACTTTTGGTTTTGAAAAGTGAAGTGACGTGATTTCTAATCCTGAACGAGGATTTAGAAATTGATTTAGGAATACTATTTATTTTTTTATAAAAATTATATAATATAATATTATACTATATTATATTATCTATTATATATTTAGTTAAAAATAATAATTTATTATATATTAAATTTAATTAAACAATAATATTAATTATAAATAGGCCGGCCTATCAGGCTTAATAGGATTTTTCATAAGCCTAAGCCTAGCCTATTTTAGCTAAAAAGGTTTTTTGAAAAGCTTAGACCTGATCTTTTTACTAAACAGGCCAGACCTTAAGTAGGTCAGGCCATAGGCCCCTGTCGAGCGGCCTGGCCTATTTCCATCCCTAACAATGAGATTGTGTGGATTTTTTTTTGTCTACGGTTATGGTGGAACAGGAAAAACATTTTTAAGGAATGTGTTGAGTTATAGGCTAAGATCTGAGTCTAAAATTGTCTGGAATGTAGCATCTAGTGGTATTGCCTCTTTTCTATTACCTGGGGTAAAACTGCACACTCTCAGTTTGCAATTCCATTGAATTTAAATGAAGATTCGTGTTGCAATATAGCACATGGTAGTCCTAAAGCTGAACTTCTGCGATTGACAAGTCTCATTACTTGGGATGAAGCACCAATGGTAAATAAATGGGCTTTAGAAGCATTAGATAGAACATTGCGAGATATTATGAGGTTCTCCAACATGGATAGTTTGGATCAACCATTTGGCGGAAGGGTAGTTGTATTGGGTGGTGACTTTAGGCAAATTTTGCCTGTTATCCCAAGAGTCGATCGTGCTAACATTGTAATGGTAACTATTAATTCATCCATATTGTGAAAGCATTGTACAGTGTTTAAATTGACGCAAAATATGAGGCTTCAAAATAATCTCAACCAAGTTGCAATTGAAGAAAATTTGTCATTTTGGTGAGTGGATTCTTGATGTTGGTAATGGTACTTTAGGAATTGATAAGGATGGTGAGGCTGTTGTTGAAATCCCAGCAGATTTATTGGTTTCAGGTTCGGGTGACCATATTGCTGACATTGTATCCGGGTTTACTTGATCATATATTTGATTTTAATTATTATGAACAACGAGCAATTTTGGCTTCGACTTTAGAAGTTGTGCAGAAGGTTAATGAATACATGCTGGATTTAATACCGGGGGAGGAGAAGATATATCTTAGTTCGGATTCCATTTGCAGGACTAATGATAGTCCAACAATCAATAGTGAATGGTTTACAACCGAGTTTATGAATGACATAAATTGCTCGGGACTACCCAGTCATAAAATAATCCTAAAAAAGGTGTGCCTGTGATTTTGTTGCGCAACCTTGATCAATCAGCAGGCCTTTGTAATGGTATAAGACTTATTGTGGTTGATATAGGTAACAACGTCGTTGGTGCTAAAGTTGTTACTGGCAATCATGTTGGTGACAAAGTATATATTTCTCGACTGAATATGATACCTTCTGATCCTGGGATACCATTCAAATTCCAAAGAAGACAATTTCCGTTGTCGCTCTGCTATGCAATGACAATCAACAAAAGCCAAGGACAAACGCTCTCTAATGGGGGATTATACTTGCCATGTAATGTGTTTTCTCATGGGCAATTATATGTTGCTGTTTATAGATTCAAAAGTAGGAGTGGATTAAAAATATTGATTTCAAATGATATAGGTAAAAAATGTTCCACCACAAAAAACGTAGTCTATAAGGAGGTCTTTAATAATATATGAAATATATTGATCTATGGATTCAAAATTTAATGATATTATGTACTTCTTTTGCTTATTTAAATGAACGTTTAAATGGTATACACTAACAACCAATTACAAATGTTATCAATATCAAACTCTTACGATAGTTAGAAATATTTGGCCCAGCTACCAAGTGAAAATTTTAATTTTATTTCCACAAACTTAAAGGTGTGTTTGGTTCAAAGTAGAGGAGGGGAGTGGATAGAGGGGAAGGTTTTTAATTGGACATTGTGTTTGGTTGAGACAGAAATAATTTTAATGGAGGGAGAGAATTTAACACAATTCATGTTTGGTTCATAAGGTGTGATTGAGATGGGTAACAACATTGTTGATACTAAAGTTGTTACTAGAAATCATGTTGGTGATAAAGCATAAATTTGTGACTTATTATTTTATCAAAACAATTCAAGGAATTGTATTCGTTCCTAATGTAGTCATTTTGTATATTGATATTAATTTAAAATGATACACATGCATCAATATTAGCTTTTGATGATACATTTTTATCATCAAATCATTTTAAAACTTTGAAAAAATATATTTATATGATTAGCACCCGTGTGTGACGTACGGGCAACTACACTAGTATAACTATAAAGAGAAAGACACAAAAAGTCAAAATGATTTTCTATTTAAACCTATTACGTCTTTTAGATAAGACATTGATATGATTAAAAAAACACTACTACTCAATACGTATACTCATGGTTAATACACAAAACTAGTGTAACTTTATAAAGATAATTTCTTTATTTAGTATTATTATTGTGGAAGTTTCTTAATAATGCATATTCAAATTTAATTCTTTTTTTTTTTGGTGCTTTATTCAAATTTAATTATTTTTCTTTTCAGTTTTGACACTTGTTTAGATTCTACTTCATAAATGAAAAAAGAAGTGAACCTTTTTAACGAATACAGCTCTGTAATTTTGTTTTGTGGAATTGATTAAATAATGATTGCTGCTAATTAATTCTTGTAAGAGTTTTATTTTGGTTATTGAAAAATAATTATTGAACAAACATAAAACAAAAGGAAAAAAAATAATACTCAAATTAGCTCCATATATAACAAAAACAAAGTAAACTTGCATTTTACTCATAATTAAAACATTGGCTGAAAAATAAAGGTTTAAATAAGTGTTGTGTCTCTGCAAACTTCAATGTTGGTTTTAAATCCTATAATATATTTTTTTAGGATTTCGTCTCTCTAATATCAAAAGATTTGTAAAGAGCCCCTACCGTAATCTCTCTCTGTTAACCGCTGACGTGCCAAATGGATCGTCACGTCAGCTATGCCACTTAAGTGCCACATGAATGATTAATATTTTTTTAAGTTTTAAATAAGTTTTTGGTCCCCTGTAAAATTCACCAATTTTGGTTTTAATCATGTAAAATATTTTTTTAGGATATCGTCCCTGTAATCTCAATTTTTTTTATAAATAGTTTCTACCGTCGTCTCTCTCTGTCAACCACTGAAGTGGCAAACGAAACGCCACATCAGTGCCATGCGGATGATTAATAATTTTTTTATCCAACTAAAATTAAACAAATAATTAAAGTGATGCAACTTGGTGGACCTATCTGATGCTTGAATTAATGGACCGTTAAAAGTCACACTGGGGACGGCGAGACGTAACGCTTAGTTGCGCGTAATTTTGATTATGGACCTATCTAACGTGGCATGGCTGACGTGGTGTTCTGTTTGCCACGTCAGTAGTTAACAGAGAGATGATGGTAGGGATTATTTACAGAAAAAATTGACATTACAAGGACGAAATCCTAAGAAAATTTTTAAAGGGACTAAAAAAAATTGGTGAACTTTACAGGAACCAAAAACTTATTTATTGATCATCCACGTGGCATGGTTGGGGTGACATTCCGTTTATCACGTCAGCAGTTAACAGAGAGAGATGATAGTAGAGACTATTTAGAGTAAATCATCAATGAAAAAGTCTGAACCGCTGTCAATTCAGTCCCTGAAAGTAGTTAAATTATGAAAAAGTCCCTCAATGTTAATTTCGCTAGTCAATTTAGTCTCAGTCAGGGACTAACTTTACAAAGGAAATTAACATTCAGGGACTTTTTCATAATTTAACTGCTTTCAGGGACTGAATTGATAATATCTTACACTTTCAGGGACCAAAATGATGATTTACTCGACTATTTACAAAGATTTTGAGATTACATGAACGAAATTCTAAGAATTTTTTTTACAGGGACTAAAACCAAAATTAATGAATTTTGCAGGAACCTAAACTTATTTAAACCAAGAATAAACTAGTCTCACATGGGATGAAAATAAAAGCAAAGAACCATTTATAATAACTTAGACAACCTTTTCTTTATGAATTAATTTTTGGAGTGGAGTTAAACCTAATTATTTTAACGTGATGCCAGAGCTCTTATATAAAAAAAGGATGACCCAAGCAAATGTTGCAGACGTGCGGCCTTTGAGACTCAAGTATTGAAAATGAGCACAAGCCCAAGTAATAAAATGAACATGTTTGATGCAGTATTGCAAAGGTTTGGCATTATATCGATGAGGGTTTGTTCTGGACTATTCAGGATGGGAATAATACATGCTTTTAGAAGGGCAAATGAGTCCCGAGGTGTGGCAGGTTATTGGATTTTATCGCTAAGCAGGTGTTTTGACAGGAGTGCGACCTTCCAGTTTCTTTCTACACTTCTGATGATGGTGGGATATAGGAGATTATTTAGCAGTTCCTTCCTATGCATGTATGTGCCAAAATTGCATCTATTAAACCTCCTAATGTGGGCAAAGAGGACTTTCCTACTTGGAGTTTATCCTCAGATGGTGTTTTCTCTATCAAGGATGCTTATAGCTATCTCTCTAGCTCGTTTATCGGCTCAGACTTCGTCATTTCAATTCAACAGTATATGGATGTGGCATGGTCCTCAGCATAATAGGACTTTTCTTTGAAAGGTAGCTTGTGGTCGTTTGTTGTCCAAATTCTTAACTTGCGGGTCGTGGCTTTTCTCATTCCAAGGATTGTCCTCGTTGTTTTGTTGAATCTAAAACAGTCATGCATGTTCTCAAACGTTGTGACGAGATGAAGATTTTATGGTCCAAGTTGGTCCTACCTAAAGCTTGGAATAAATTCTTTACCTTAGGCCTCTATGTGTGGGTTGTGTTCAATCTATCTTCGAGTGAGGTGAGCAATATTCATTGGCATTGGCCAACATTTTTTGGGGTGGCTATTAGGGAGTTATGGCTTGATAGGAATCAACTTGTTTTTTTTTTGAGGAAGACAACTTTTCCTGTTTCCATTTGTTCCATCATTATGAGCCACGTTCGTCTTATTGATAGAGATTTATCCAACCCCATTCCTATCTATATTGAAGAAAGCTTGCGTGCAGGTATCTTGGGTGGCTCCTCCAGCTCATGCGTTAAAGTTTAATGTGGATGGTTCATTTCGGAGAAGTTTAGGTATGGCAACCTGTGGTGGGTAGATCAGAGATTCTCCCGATATGCTTATCTAATTTTTTTTTTACAATCTTAGTCCCTGTAATTATGTTTAGGCTGATTATTGGGCTCTTCGTTTAGTGATTAAGCTTGCTAGAAGTCTTTCTCTGAGTCCGATTTGTTTTTAGCTTGATTCACAAGTAGTGGTTAATATGGTTCAGATGGGTAGATCCTATAATCAATTTCTTCGGCCTCTCTTGCTCAAAGTCCTGGATTTGCTCCAAATTGTTGACTGGAGGATCTCAGTTAGTCTTGTTTATCGTGAACCCAATCGATGTGTAGACTTTCTAATGGGTTCTTTTACTTGAACTGTGTTTGATAGGGCTTCACCCTCTTTAGCTTTGATTTTGGATGCATGAGGATGCTTAAGGTTGTAGCATTCCTTGGGTTATTGGTTAGTTGTGTTGTTTTTCCTCTTTATAAAAAAATGAACATGGACATGTGGTCTTTGAGGCTCGAAACTTGAAGTACAAGTCCAAGCTGAAAACTAAAGGCAACTAGGCCAAGTTAGTTGGACTTGAGGGGTAATATTGAAAAATAAACAAATCCCACATGCGATGAAAATAAGAGCAAAGAACCATTTATAATAATTTGAACAACCTTTCATCTACGCGCTAGCTTTTGGAGTGAAGTTAGTTATAATTATTTTAACAACATTCAAAATTATCCATTATAATTATAACTATTATTGTGTATATATATATATATATATATATATATATATATATATATATATATATATATATTAGTTTCTTAAACAAAATGAAAAAGTTAATAAATTTTTGGTTTCAAGGGATTTATTATCAATTTTTTTAACAGTGATAAATAATTAATAATAAATTAGTAATAAATATATTTTAACAGTGATATTTTTTTTTTCTTTTATCTGCTTTCAAGGGGAGTTGGCCAAATCACGCTTCTCTCTCATGGCCACATGTTCTCCTTCTCCTTTGTAACTGTTATCCATGCACTAGAATAAAAGTTGGCACTTCAAGTATGGTCCATCCTCAAGGCTATACCCTGGTATCCTGTGATGGCAGCTATTGTGGAAAGCGACATATTAACGTTCGTTAGATATTTCACGGGAGGGAGATCTGCAGAGGAAACACAAAATAACTATCCCTGACAAAATTTAGATATGATCATGTGGCTGTCAAATTTGGTATTCAAATTGTGAAGTAAAAAGCCTATTTTCTGAACCATAAATCAAATCATATTGTGAATCGTAAAATTCATCATCAATATTAAAAGAATAATGAAATCACATCTATCTATATAAACAAATTGATATAAACAAACTATAACTTACTATTTAGTGAACTAACTGATATAAACTTCAAAATAAATCAAGATCGAAAATATAAACTTCAAATTTTAAAATAGATCACTATACATTCCATGGAACTTGATCCTCTTTCTTTTTCATTTTTGTATCTCATTTATAAACATTGCAGCCCAGAAGAAAGCCTAAAACAAATAAGAAATCACCAGCAAATATTGGACCGACAAAATGTTGAAGGGTGGTGTTACCTGCACCACCACAACTACACATCCATCACCCAACATATTTAAAAAAATATTTTATAACATAAACACCCTTAAAATTAATTTTCTCTCTCACCACCCATCACGATACCACCCTAACAATTTTCTTGTAATCAGATATAATATAGCCTCCTAAGAAGCAACCATTTAAGCGATAGCAAGGAAAGAAGGGTATAGCAACCAAATTTTTTTAGCTTCCGGCAATTAAATGTCGGGACATATTTTTTCAGACCTACTGGCAATTAGTTGTCGGAATGCATTATGATGTATTCTGACAACTAATTGCCGGAAGCTAAAAAAATTTGAAAAAAAAATTATATCCTGACAACTGATTGCCGGAGATGAGAACGAGGCTGCAACTAATTGCCGAAAGTCGAACCCTTTGCAAAAAAAGAAGAAGGGAGGGAGAGAGCAGATGATGGAGGAGATGAGGGTGGGGTTGAGGAAGAAGAAGGGGCGGAGGAAGAAGAAGAGGAAGAGGAAGAGGAAGAGAAGGGCGGTGGTGCCAATTCAGAGGAAGAAGAAAAAGAAAAGGTGGAGGGAAGAAGAAGAAAGAGAAAGATAAGGGACGGAGGTGGTGGAGGAAGAAAAGGTGAAGGGCTGTTTTTTTTAAGTATTAAGGGTATTTTTGTCTTTTCACCTGTAAAAGTAAAAAGTGTGGTGATGGATGGATAATTGGTGTGATGTAGGTAGCACCACCCAATGCTGAAGAGCAGAGGTAGACAAGGACTCAAGGAATGCAATGGTAGCGGTGGGGCCCGTTTATTGTTGAAATTTATGTATAGGCCCGTTTATTTAAGTGGCCTACCCCGGCTTTATTGTCTTAAACTTCTTTTTTTTTTTCCTTTTTAAGATTTGATCAAGGAGTAAATAATGTATGAGTAGGATACATTACAATCTTAGTACCAAAATTACAAGCAGAGGAAAAAGGAAAAGGAGTATTAGACAAGGATACATTTATGAATGTTATCTAATTTTGGTACCTCATAGGAGTGGTTGATTGTAATGTGTCCTATGAAGTAATGTATCCTATGATTGTAATGTATCCTATGAAGTATTAGACAAGCATACATTACAATCTTAGTACCAAAATTACACTCTCATTTATGAATGTTATCTAATTTTGGTACTTCATAGGATACATTACAATCAAATAGGAGTATTTGATTAACCACCAAATAGGAGTATTTAATCAAATACTCCTTGTCTAATACTTCATAGGATACATTACAATCAACCACTCCTATGAAGTACCAAAATTAGATAACATTAAAAAATGAGTGTGGTTGAAAAAATTCACCGGACATACTAACGAGTGTCCTAAGAACATTGTTTTAGGAAATCCAAAAAGCAAGTTTTCGTAAGAAAAGTAAATATATCAGTTCTTCAAATATTAAATACACTAATTCCCAATAAAAACTTTCTTTACTTAGTTCCTTAATCAATGTCCTTAGGACACTCGTTAGCATTCTCCAAAATTTATAGTATAGCATTAGGCGGAACTCGCCGTAATTAGGGCCTTTGGCCATCCAATGAGTCCACCGGGACATCCCCACAGCTTCGGCCCTTTGGACAGGCTATGAGACTAATTCTTGATTCGGCAGCGACGGACGTCCGATTTTTTACACGCGGGGTTGAGCTGCCTCCCAACTAGGTGACTCCAGGAATCGAACTTGCGTTATTTTTCTCGGGGGAGGATCACATTACCAACTTTCTCAACATCAAATAGGTCAGGAGACATATATATTTACACATGTTATTTTAACCACACACTTTATCGTTTATTTTGTTTCTGTAAAGAAGAAATTTGTGTACCTACCACTTCTCAACAATATTTATTGTCTTTTACTACAAGTGTGTAGTCAATAGACAATATTAAATCAATTTTTATTAAAAAGTAAAAACCAGAGTTATGTTCCTTTTAAAGAGCTTTTGGCTGTTCTTATTGTAAATTATAAAAAAAATATTTAAGTCCCTAGAAATAAATTACTGACAAGGAATTTGCTAATTTTGTAAATGTGAACCTTTATACATGGTGCCGTTATAAAAAGAAAGCAAACGTTCACATCTTTCAATTCATTAGCCATAAAAGGAAGGAAAAAAAGACGAGGCCATTTATTTCTTCCTTTTCGTCTTCTTCATTACATCTCATCTAAACTTTAAATAATTGTAATGAAGAGAAACTTAGAGGACAACAAAAATAAAAAATATAAAGTCTCAGTTGTTTCAGTTAAATTGTATTTGAGTGCAAAATGTATATATAAACAAAAAAAGTTGCATTTTGTAAGGATAAAAACAAAAAAAAGTTTAAAGTTTAGATAATGGAAAGTACACGGACATGTATTCTATATTTTTTTTATCTATTACTCTCTTTAATCCATATAATAAGAAATATAAGGGTTCAATTTTTCGATCTAAAATATAAAAAATATTCATCAATTTTCAGATATATTAAATGTTCATTTTTAATTATACCCTTATTTATAATATAATTCATATTTACGAGTTATATATGTTAAATGCTCCGTATAGACTTTGTTTATTGCTATTGACTTGAATGGTTGATGAATTAAGTTAGTGAAATTTGTGTTAATGCTATTAATTATAACTCATCATTTATGAACAAAAATTAAGCATTTATTCTTTGATCCTTCCTAAAAGATGGGAAGAGTGATCACTTTAATGCTTAAGTTAGATCTTATTAATGAATTATTTTACTTATAAGAATAAAGGTTTTTCTAACAAGTGTCATAAGGATATTGTTTAAGGAATCAAATATTAAAAAAAAATTATTGAAAAATATAACTTTTAAATATTGAATATATTAAATATATCATTTTCAATACAAACTTTATATCTTTGAATTCTTAACCAATGCCTTTAAGGCACTAGTTAGCATTTGTCATAAAAAATTTAAATAAAACAATAATAGTGTATATATATATATATATATCTATATATATATATATAGCTTATCCATTGTCTATGACCAATGACCATGAAGTTGCTCGACTTTTATTAGTCATTTTCTACTAAAGGCGGCCTGAAGTTCAATGGTCAATAGTCAACACTCGTGTTTGTTTATATATATATTTATATATATATATATATATATATATATATATATATATATATATACACACACGAGACGATGAACCGTGCATCTGTGAAGGAAGTAGAATTATGTGACAATTCTTGCTTTTTTTTTTCAACTTCTGCCAATTCATATAGTTGCTTAAGTAAAACAACAGAATAGAACCCTTAATATACTCATCCTATAAAAATACAAAAGAGAACATAAATTTTAATGAATAAAAAAATTTCTGGTCTTTGGGCAAGAGCAAAGAACTGAAGCAAAAGAGAATATAAAACATAAACACTAATTTGAGTATTGGTGAGATTTAACATCAAGGAAATTGACCATAAAACTGAAATCATCAAGGAAAATTTCATTAGATGCTAATGTATTATTGATATTGAATTTTAATCAATCCGCTGACTCTAAAAATACATACTGAGCAACCTTGCAGCTCTTATACATGTCAGTTACTTGATGCCAGCTACACAACAATATCCCTTCAAAACCTTCTTAGTTCTCTTTCTCATTGGCTGAAAAGCAAACAAAAAGACTTGAGATCTTTAGCAATGGGAAATGCACCCAACAGCAATGCTATAAACATGGACTTGTATCTTAAAAAACTCAATCCTATTGAGTATAATATTCTGCCTCTCAGCCTCTTTACGGTCTTCATCAATCTATATATTCATGTTTCAAACATTCTCCCTAATAACCAGATTATTAATCATCTATCATACAAGAGATTTTACAATTCTAAACTGCATTCTTATGCAAAACTCATTGTTGTTGATTGAAGATAATAATCTAATATAATAGTTTTTACTCCGATGACCTTAAACATTAAATAAATCAAACATGTCTGCAAAAAGCAATCTACTAATTGGTATTGAATTAGTTGGGTTGTGCAAGAGAATATCGGAATGCATAAATTAGGACAATGATTGGACAAAAATAGGAAGAAATATAAAAAAGGAGAAGAGGAAGTGAAGTAGAATCAATACCAATGGAGAGGGAACCGACAAATTCCCTTTAGCTCCCTCATCCTATCGATTGGATGAAATGCAAGCCAAGTCTCAAATAGCCAATTGAGTCTTCATTCTGATTTTTAAAGATTTAGCTATAAGTGAATATTGTACCTCATGATTCTTTACTTGCAATAACTCTTGAAGTTTGAGTTTTCTGCGACTTTCTTCAGCATCCACCGCCACCTTGTATCCATTCCAACGGACCTCCATCGTTTCAGAATGAAGAGGAACCAATCAAAAGAAGAAGAAAAAAGGAACAAAAGGAAGCACCGCAGTGGTTTACCGTTTAAATCAAGCATGTCTACAAAAATATATTCAAGAAAAATGACAAATACAAAGAGAGGTGGCTCACCTTGTGCAACTTCATAAAATTAGTGGACAACATTAGTTCCCAATACAATGGAGAAGCAATATTTGAAAATATCACTTCAATTTTCACCGAAACCTATATTGCAGCAGAAGTCACGCATACTAAATAACATAGATACTAAACATTATCTGCACAATATGAGAAGAATCATAGATATATTTGGCAGCATATTAGAAACTGGAAAAAGAATCTAAAATATTTAATAATGAAGGCAAACCATAAAAGACAAGCAAAAAAGAAAAAAACAAAGAAGGCAAGCAATACACATGGAAAATAATCAGACACCAGTGTTTCATAACCATAATTTTTAAAACCGCCATAGTAGGCAAGCAATAGTATATAAGCAATACACAATGTAGAAAGAAATGAAACAATCATAATCACGAAATAATCATGAACAAAGGTACCACATCATACACCATAATGTATCAAAATGCAGCACAATAGAAATATGTATGTGGAAATAAATTTAAAGACCAAACAAATATATCATCCCTTATTTCTCTTAAAAATAAACCACTCTGATGAAGATTAAAAATAATACAAAAATTAATTTGACAGCATATAATAGAAACTTGAAAAAGAATCTGAACTATTTAATAATGAAGGCAATCCATAAAGCCAAGCAAATAAGAAAAAGCAAAGAAGGCAAGCAATACACATTGAAAAAATCAGAAACCACGGTTTTTCAAAACCATAATTTTAAAACCACCGTAGAAGGCAAGCAACACATAAGCAATTCATAATGAAGAAAGAATCATGAACGCGGGTACCTCATCATAAACCACAGTGTATCAAAACCACAGTTACTTTCCTCGGATGCTGCCTCAAAGGTACTATGCCTATAGACAATAAAATAAATTATAAAAAAAAAGGTTACTTTTAAACAAAAAAGTTTAAAATGGTTAAATGAAGCTTAAAAACCAATCGAGAATATGAAGTTTAAACTAAAATGTAAAAAAAACTAAATTTATTTTCATCGAGCACGTACAGAGGAGATTCGTCAAATGTAAGAACATAGGATTAAAATTAGTTTCTCAAAAACAGAATCTGAAAAATCAACCGTGAAGGTGAATATAAAAAAAAAGGTTAACACTAATTTGGTAGGAACAGATAACCCAAAGGAATCTTCAGAATAGCATAGGTTGACCTACCAAAAGAAAAGGAGAAGGATGCGCGGATTTTCCACCAGATGAACGAAATCTTGAGAAAGGAACGTCAAAAAAATCAGCATACCCAGAAGTATAAGCAAAATCAATTACAAGAACAATGAGGGGGAAGAATTTGAGTTGATAGGAGAAAAGGTTATTTGTGATTTGTGGAAAGAAACATAATGTAATGGAACTGTATTAAAGATGGAAAGAACACAGATTGATATGCAAACTCTATCCCAAATTCAACATCAAAGGCACTGCAAAGGCAAAACTCAACAACACTTGTAAGATCATAAGCAAGGTTGTGGAAACCATCACATGAGATGTTCAACTGGCTAATATAAGATAAATCAGAAAATAAAGATAATTTAACTACTGCGCATGGTTCAGAGAACCATACCTCAGAGTAATCCGATCAAATTAGCCCCACCATAGAGAATCAATCTTAGCAACAAAACCTTCATACAATTTTTTTTATTTTTATAAAAGAACAAAGAGACAGCAAATTGATTTTGAAGAAGTAAATCCATGAGCAGCTTTTGAAGAAGACTGCAAATTACCAAATATTGTCTATTATTATTATTATTTACCAAAGATTTTACAATGCACAAAAACAAAGAAATTACCATCTAGTGCCAAAGGTGCCTCTAGTCAACAAAATCAAGGAAAGTTGTTAACTTTAAACGAATAATTGATTAGAGTTCATTTTACAAAAACAAGATTTCGCTGTAAGTGAATATTGTACCGCATGATTCTTTACTTGCAATGGCTCTTGAAGTTTGAGTCTTCTGCGACCTTCTTCAGCATCTACCGACTACCGCCACCTTATATCCATTCCAACGGACCTCCGTCGTTTCGGAACCAATCAAAAGAAGAAAAAAGGTGACAAAAGCAAGCACTACAATGGTTTACTAGTTATATTGCAGCGGTGATTTCAGATAGAGAGAGAAATGCAATGAAAAGATTTAGGGTTTTGTATGCAAGTTGAAAAAGGATTAATGGAAGAAGGGTTTGCGACAAAAGTGAACCTGGACTGAGTTTCAAATATTCAAAATCCACTATCCGCTAATTATTGTAAGCTTCTTTTAATTTTACATGCCTTTGATTTACGGGAGTCATTGAAACAAGTGCTGCAAAGTATGACCTATGACCTACGATTTATGTGAGGCATGGGAACAGGTGCTGCAAAGCATGCAGCCACAATCGTGCTTCTTATTGGAATTAGACTACACAGTTAATTTTTTTTTTGGTAATTAACTACATAATTAATAAGCCATTAGTGGCGCCTTCCACTACATCGTTCCCCGTTACATGTACAGGAAAGGCTGCAAGACTTTTTTTTCTTTTTTTTTTCTGTTTTTTTAAAAAAATCAATCATTCAATCATTGGCTGCCACATGTCCTTTTAATTTTTTTTTCATTTACTGATGTGAATACGACGGTTCAAGTGGCTGCCACGAGTCTATATCATTTTTATATTTAAAATATGATAAATTTCAAATAAATACTTGCCTTTAACTTTCCTCTAACCACAAGCCACCCACAAGGCTACAATGGAGATATAGAATGTGATTCACAAACTTTGCCTAGCTGATAGAAATATGATACAATGTATTGAAGAAGGGTATGAGATTTTTTTTATTAAGCAAAAAAACTTTATTAAAGAAATAAAACAACTAATCTGATAGCGCAAGGTGTACCAAGAGATTAGGACACACAAAACAAAAGAAAAAAAGTATCAGACCAAACAAGGAAACAACACCAACTAAAGCCTCCCACAACAATATAGACAGATAAACAAGAAATTAAAAGTGTCAATATGCTTACCAGATATACTAATATAGGTTGATATATCTATATGTATGTAATATTATTCAAAATTTACTTGTGTCAATAGTAAGGGTATCGGTGCCCTTCAAACTGAATGGACCCCAGAGCAATACCCTTAAAAAATGACACGTCGATAAAAACAACACTATTTTGATAAAATGTTATAAAATAATCCTATTTTAATAAATAATTTCTAAAACAACACCAGATTGATCAAAAAGCCAAAAAAAAATTATTAATTAGTATGAAAAGTACAATAATATTACCTTTCTCAAATTTCCCACGTTAACTTGTCTAGAGTTGTATTTTTTTTTTCTTGCCAAAATTTCAACATCATCCATTTTATATTTCTAACGCAAAAGATTGAAAATTATTAGGATTTAATTGATATATACTGTTAATGTAAAGATTTTTTATATAGATAACTAATCAGAAATTGTCATATAAACTAAAGTATTTACCTCTTATCCTAACTACCTTAAAAAATACATACACTATAATTTCTGATTGATTATCAATATAAAATTTTTTACATTAATAACAATTAAACTTAAATTATTATCTCACAAAATTTGAAGCGCATGAGAAATACAAATAAAGTAATCATGATCCATTGACGAAAGGATTAAAGAAATCACGCATAACCCGCTCATGAGAATCAACATACTTTAGATCTTCCAAACAATAGAAACGGAGATGGCTTGCAAGCATAACCCATTGCTCACCGGTGGAATGTCTAGTCGAGCATGACACCAGTTTGCGCGGATGTGGCAGAGAGAGAGAGAGAGAGAGAGAGAGAGAGAGAGGAAGGTTAGTCTGTTATGGAGAGACAGTGAGAGTGACGACACATAAGTGATAGGGATGAGAATAAGCTATGCCGAGCTAGGCCCTGTCAAGTCTGAGCCTGGCCTGCGTTCCAATCTCAAGGCCTGAGTCTGGCCTATGCCTGATATAGGCCAATTTTTAAGGTTTGATCTGACCTACTTCAAAGTCTGGTCTGGCCTGGAAGCCTATTTAAAAGTCTGTTTTTCAACAAGACCTTTAAATATGCCTCCACTTATAAATAGGTCATAGGCCTTTACTTGTAAATAGGCTTGTAAGCCTCTAATGATAAAGAAGTTGGTAGGCTTATACTGATGAATAGGCCGTTAGGCCTTCATAAATAAATATGCAAGTAGATATCTACATTTTAATAGGCCAATTGGCCTTTACTTTCAAATGCTATAAATATTATATTATAAATAATATATTATAGTATTATATATTAAATTATATTATATATATATATCTATATATATATATATATACGTGTGTGTGTGTGTACGTATGTTAAATAGGCCGACCTGATAGGCCTAATGGGCTTTTTTTAAAGCTTTAGCCTGGTCTCTTTAGCTATATAGGCTTTTTAAAAAAGCCTTGACCTGGCCTTTTTGTTAAATAGGCTAGGCCAAGCTAGGCCTTAAATAGGCTAGGTCATAGGCCCCCGACGAGCGGCCTGGCCTATTCCCACCCCTAATGAGGGATCAAGGATGAGAGAGTTTAAGTGCATGTTTGGATTTGCGTTGGAATGAGTTCAAACGTACGTTAAAGTGAAAGCAACAAATTCTTGCTTTCACGTTTTGTGTCTTGTAAACTGTATTTTTCCGTTGAACGATTTTTCAAACGTAAATCCAAACACACCTTAAGTTAATTAATTTGGGCCTTTGGATCAAATCATGATTAAAGGATATGATTTGATGTCAAAGTTAATTTTGCCACATGGGTGCCATTTGATCTCATCCCTATATATATATATATAGTGAGAAGTGTTAGTAACACACTCCTTAAAACTCTTTTTTCAACACACTTTCTTCTATTGATTATAATTCAAATGGTTCTCACTATTTTGGAAATGGGTTCCACTAATTCATGTGGCCCCCACTTGAATTCTGTAGGACTCACATGAATTTCAACCAATAGAAAAGTACGTTGAAAAGACAGTGTGAGAAAGTTTCTCTCTCTTTCTCTCTAATAAGTGTCCTAAGGGCATTGGTTAAGAATTCGAATAAAAACAAGTATTTCTTGAAAAACTAAATAGAACACTCTATCAAATGTTGAATGCACCACTTTTCAATAAAAAATTCCTAAGGGCACTGGTTAACATTCTCATATATATATATATATATATATATATATATATATATATATATATATAGGTGCTGGACCATCCAAATTGTCACTTGGACGATTTGACTTTTCATCATTTTTTATATTGGTCAAAGTTTTAAATACTGTAGTTGTTTGATATTTACATATAAGGACCTCAATTATTTGTATTTGCATATAAATAATTTTTATTAAATTTAAAATATAATTATTTAAAATTATAATTGTTTTAAATTTTATTTTAAAATATAATTATTTTAATTTTTGTTCTTTTTGTTTTTATTTTTGTTGTTAACTTCGTAATTTTGTTCTGTTTTTATTAAAAAAAGGTTTACTTAGATTTTATTTTTTCTATTAGTATTAAAATTTAAGTAAATCTTTTTTTTTTGAATAAAATATCCAAGCAAATCTCTTTTGAGTCTCTAAAATTTGTTTATTGATTATTAGAATAAAAAGACTGCCTAACATATTCTTTGGATTCTTTGTTAACTTGTTTTTCTACTTAAATAATGTATACAATTAAATGTAGGTAGCACCATTTCAGGGATTTTAATGTGTTATATTATTTTATTTCACTCAATATAATTATACATAATTAATTAAGGAAAAATTACGGAGTTAAATAAAAAAATAAAAACACAATAAAATAAAATAATTGTATTTAAAATCAAATTTAAAATAATTATATTTTAAAAATATAATTTAAAATAATTATATTTTAAATTTAATAAAAATTATATATGTACAAATACGAATAATTGAGGTTCGTATGTGCACATACCAAGTAAGGATAGTATTGTTGAAAAGTCAAACCGCCCAAGTAACAATCTAGATGATCCAGATTTTGTCACTTGGGATATGCATCATAGCCCTCGCCATATATATATATATATATATATATATATAAGGTGACTCAAGTGAGAGATGTGTTATGATGAGAGATGAGAGGAGTAAATCTGGACCTTTGGATCACACATGAATAGTCAGTATTAGAGCATAGAGTCGTGTGACTTTTTTATGTGATCATATGATCACCAACTGACTTCTAATTATGATAATCCATATATGATTTAATGACCCAGATTTGTTATATATATATATATATATATATATATATATATATATATATATATATATATATATATATATAGGACTCAAGTGGTCAATAGCAAGGTTTCATATTGCAGGAAAATGCGACTGATGCGACCGTAATTGCGGTCGCGATACAGTTTCGGAGATTGCAAAAACCAAAACATCACAACCCCAATTACGGTTTCGGACCCAGATTTAAAACCTTGGTCAATAGTTAGGGTCTGTTTGGATTGGTTTATCAACAACTTATTTGAGCTTATCTACTAACATAAGCGCTTTTCAGAGTGTTTGGGACAGCTTATGGAAACAGCTTATGACATATTCATAAGCTGTTTTTAGCTTATTTTGATAAGCTCTCCAGGATAACTTATGAAAATAGTTTATAAATTAGATGAAAATAGTTTGACTATATTTTCTTTTTGATTATAAAAATAACTTATACATAAGTGTTTATATGATAAACTCTTAATTAAACTATTTACTCAAACAGACTCTTAATACACACAAATTGTGAAAACTACAATAAAATATTTCGATCTTTTAATCTTATTTAAATAGTCACGATTAAGGGGTCAACTCCAACATTTAGATTGACCAAAATTTGACTCATCATTAAAATAGGTTAATCCGACCCCGATTATTTTGTGAACAACCCCGTGATAAATCAACTCAGATAGGTCGTGTTGAACTATTGTTTGACAGCTCTAATTTCTTCACCAAAAACACTGTTCACACATTTATACTCATGTCGCCTCATATTTATGCAGCTTTTATCATCTACCTATACCTGAGCTCTTTTCTTTTGTTTTTTGCACATCTATATTATGATTTAGCTAAACATCGCATTTTTCTTTCTCCACTATTGTAAACAAACGTAACCTTTTGTTATACAATGGTGGCATTGGCATTGAGGTTTCACAAACACTCAACTAAATTCGAAGAATCATTTCTCATTTGTTTATTAGAAACAGTTATATATACGCATACTAATAAGAGGGACCAACATGTTTGTTGGTATGAATGGTAAGGAAAATCGGACATCTTAAACAAGTAGTTAGAGATTCGAATCCTGACTCTTATATATGGAGAAAATCTGGTTGGGAGGAGAGAACTCACATTTGCGTGCCTAACAAGTTCCCCGACGAAAATTAATCACTACTAAAAATGGTGGATACTTCTTACTTATATCATAATTATAAAAAAAAAAAACAAACAAACAAACAAGAGGGAACAAATTAAAAGAAATACACCGTACAATCTGCTACAAACTAAAAATACTTTACTGAAACTAAAAATACAATTATCTAATTATCTAGTTAAATGAGTCAATCCGTGTACCGGGCTCGCTGGGATGAGTGGTGGACGAATTGGACTCATATTCTGTCGGCTTTAATAAGGTTTTGTAGTTATAACCTCATGCAAATAGAAAGACACACACACATACATATAAATAATAAATAAATATAAAATATAAAAGAAGTGTCATTTCGGCTGAATTTTTCCTACCAAAATACTCTTATTTTTTTTTAATATTTTTACTATATCATCTACAAGTAACACTATAAAACTTTTTCTTTTCACTTTCTCGCTTATAATTAACATTGAAGCTTTTTCTTTTCCATGTATTCTCACACACCAAAGTTTTTCTTCGTTTTTTTTCCTCATCTGCATTTTAGCTTATTTAATGTTAACACGAGAATTGCATAAGTTTGAATTGATATAACAATTTTTTTCCTTAAATGCCTTTATTCAATCTATTAAAATTATATCTATAAGCAAATTCAGAATAATAATTTACTATATTTTTATTCACCCCGCACAGTGCACGGGGATTCAACTAGTTATACATAATATAATTTAAACACTCAAACACATCTTTTTAATTAAGATTCGCGTAACCGACATTGTTTAATGAGATTGAGTTTAAATATATTTAGAGTTATTTTTCTTATGTGCGTATCTTAATTAGTCCCAAAAAACGGGTGATAAGAAATGTAATCTAGGTTTTGGCTTAATCTAAGCATGCCAACACAAGTAAAAAGCGTGAAGGACTCGATCACCAGCTAGCTAGACCAATCGAGAATCCGAAGTCCATTCAAGTTTGTTCCCATGATTTTGCAAAAGGACGTGCAGTGAGCCTCAATAGAGTCAACATAATCATGCTACTTCTCTCTTCATATCATGAAAAATTAATATTTCACATCAAATAATAATTACTAATTGCTCAATATGATGAATACATTAGATATTTTACAATGCTATTTCAATCTTAAAATAAATGGTTTCATATATGATAAGGTGTAAACAATGTGCATCTTTGACAATTGAAATTCACAACCCTAGTTGTGGGTAGGTTGGATTTGTTTGTTTGATTAAAAGTTGTCTTCATAATATGTTGATATGAAATTATTCAATAAATGGACACAGTCAAGGAAATTATCAATTAACTTTAACCGACCTTGAGATACTGTTTTGGGATTAGTTGCGAGGCTCTCCAAGGTTTTAGCACTCACCTCCTAACAAATCTTTTAGAAACGAATATTGATCTGAATAGGTGTTACAAATTAGTAGAAATGTTAATTGCACACATTTTCAACTTGCAAGCGACCAAGGGTTTCACTTAATAATCATAATCATATGACTATAGACTAACTAAACATTTCTCCTTAGAAACTATGCGCTCCAACGTTCAAACGCTGAAGGTCCACTAGCGATACTCTAATACTCTGAGGCTGCAATTCCCAAATATCCGATACAATTGTTATTGGGTATGGAGGCCATATTTGGGCCAACAATGGAAGAGAGATCCACCATATGGCCCAATTGTCCTTTTGGGTCAAAATTGTGTACTAATTATTTGGGCATATCTGTTGTTTGTGATCGCCGCTCAAAGTGTTGCTTCTTACAGAGAATATGTGGGAACATACATGGCAATGATTAAAAGATCGAAGATATTCTTTATGAGCAAAGAAAGCTATTTAAAGTGTTGCTTAAAAGAAGATATTCTTTATGATCACTGCTCAAAGTGTTGCTTCTTACAGCGAATATGTGGGAACATACGAGTGTGCGAACTGTTGTGAGGCGGTGGTGCTGCTCGAAGGTGGCTATGGTGGGAGTTGGATCGCGATGGGTCTGCAGGAGATGATGGTGGCGCGTAGTCGAACTGGTTTGAGCGGCCTTCGAGAGTGGAAGGAAAATGATCGGTAGCTAGAAAGATCCAAGGGAGATGCTCGCGTCTGCCGAGACATGTGAGTCTGGTTGAGTCGTTGACGTTGGATCTCACGGATCGCTCGGGGGAGGATGATGGTAGGAGGGGTGGCCGGGGAAATTTTTACCGGCTCCCACGATGGATGCCAATTGTTTCGACCGGGAGGAAACAATAAACTCTGAGGAATAACTTCATTAGATGAATATCAGATTACAAGAGCCAGATCTAGCCTATTGAATACAAGCTAGAGTACAAATATGAATTCTAGGCTAAGGTGTGTGTAGAGAGGGTGAGTCATTTTGTGAGGGGCTTGTTGTCTTCTTATATAGCCTCTTTGGTTGGCTTTTGGGAAGATAGGGGCCCAATTTGTTGTGTATGTTTGGTTTACCGTTAGGAAATTCCAAACATATGTTTGAATCAAAGTATTTATAGCGTTCCTTTGGGGCAAACGTACGTTTGGACTCAAACGTACGTTTGCAATGGTAAACCAAACATGCACTTAGTCTTCAAAGAACTGAGCTTTGTCCAATTCTGGGAGAAACATTAATTAACAACATCAATACCTTAAGTTGCTTATCTAACCGAACATGTATAGTAATGTCAATTTTTTATGTGCTGATTAATGTCTTGAAAATGTATAGCCACTGGTTTCTTTTCTTTTAGTACAAAAAGAGGGACAAACAACAAGAAACCAAAGACTATTAAGTTTCCAATCACATTAGACATAGTGCAATCACTAGATACCTGCTTATACTAGCGAGGTTGTTATTGTTTAACATCTGCCTAACTATAGACCACACTAAATAATGCAAACATAGACATGATACCTGTTTCTAAAGAAAGGAAATTGAGCATGTTTATACTAAATAGTGCAGATATTCATAATTGCTTAGACAACAAACTGCAGGCTCTTAAAACCCTCAATCGAGACACAATCCATTTTATGACAATCATCAAAGAAATCCAGAGACCAAAGAGGACGAAAAGGTGGTGACGACTAACAATACTAGAGCTCGCGAGTTGGTGACTAAGAGGAGGAGTGGTGCGGTTTTTGTGGTGAGTGGTGACTGAGAGGGAGTGAGAGAGTGGTTGTGATCATGGAGAGAGTTTTTGTTTTAAAATGGAGAAAGATTGAAGAAGTGTATAAAAGTATTTTCTTTAATATTGTTTCCTTGAAGAAACACTACTAAAGTTGAAAGCACATTTTTTTTAAAAAAAATGGGAATAATATAACGCTTTCTTAAGGAAACATTATTAAAAGTATCATCTTTAATAGTGTTTCTCTGAGGAAGTGTTTTTAAACACATCCACATATTTTTTATAGTATTTCCTCCTCACAAATGTCTATTAAAGGTTTTTTCTTGCATTAGTAACATGGCCAATGTGATCAATATTAATTATATACTACCTTAATAATTACTTGGGTAGCTCGTTTATTTACTTTAGTGATTAATTCTTCAAATTATATATTTGAATGAATTAGTGTTTTTAGTTTGCATATTTTAAAATATGAATAGGAAAAGAAATTGAATTTTAAGAACTCGTTTATTAAACTCAATTAAATTTACTGCTTACTTTGATTTTTTTTTTTTATCCCTAAGCAAGTGATTCGTGTAAGTGCTTGAATAAAAAGGGTGGTAAGAAATAAAAGGTTTAATTTTAATGTATTATTTAAATGAAATTTTTAAATGAGGCCTGAGCCCTAATCTACTCAAATCATTTGCTTAAGAAATCCGAATCTGTTTCCACTCAGACCAATCAAATGTTGATTATTAGTCAACTATTTATTATTACGTACGTGATTTTTAAATTAATTATTATATGGGTTAAATGTTTTTTTATATATAATATATAATACATTTCCAATGAATAATACATAATTAAAAACACTTGAAAATTGAAACAATTTTTTACACTAATCACTTAATTAAATTAAATTAAGTTCAAGAAAAATCGATATGCTTCTTTTTGCTTAACTCACTATTAAAATTAAGGACAAGTTCTTATTGGGTTGCACTTTTGAAGCAAGCTGATATGAAAGTTGCATGTAAAAACAATTGCTTTTATAAACAATTGTTCCTTATATAAGACTTACTAATAAAAAAAAAGATAAAAAATAATAATAAAGACATTTCTTCGAAATTGAAAAGAAAAACAATTGTAAATAAATATGTGAGATTACTTGTGGGAACATTTGGTAAACTTTTGAGAATTGCACTATTAAAATATAGATTTACTTCTTAAAGTCCTATAAAATAAAAAGTTATGAGATATCATAGTGGGACATATAAAAAAGGAATTAAATAAATATAATGAATTGCATTATTGAATATGCTTTAATTCAATGAGGATAAAGGAAACAATGGCAGTAGTAGGAGAGTTGGGTGTGGTTTTTTTACGTGACTAGTGCAATTTAAATGCTAAATTACAATAACAATGTAGTTTCTAAAAAAATTACTCATATGGAGTAAGTCGTATGTGGGTGTTATCATCAAAAAATAATTCTTGTGATAGGAACATGAAGTTAGTGGGAGTTGAATTAGTGGGTAGTTATTCATGGCAATAACCATGGAGTTAGTGAGAGTTGAATTAGTGGGTAGTTATATTTCATGACTACAACCAAGGAGTTAGTGAGTAGTTACTTTTGTTGACTATTATCAATTGTGACAAAGTGGCTGATAGGGTTAGTATTAAGCCTATAGATACTTGTTGTATTGTTCATATGGAGATGAACACTCAATCAAACACAACTTTTTACATTTATCTCTATTTTCCTGTATCGCTTTTATCCTTTACTTTTCATGCAACCTTAGTTTCATAGTTCACTTTCTACACTGGACGCTCTTTGGAGTAGTCTAGGAACCCACAGCTGAGAAACAGAGTCTCTTTTTCAGCGTAATCGCCTGAACGCAAAGGAGAAACAACTATGCTGATTAGTCGACCAAACGGCTAAAAACCCAAATTTCCCATGACGAAAACAAATGGCACACCTGGTGGGACCGAGAAGGAGAACACAAAGGGAATCAACTGTGCTGATTAGCCGACCAAACAGCTAAAAACCAAAATTTCGCATGACGAAAACAAATGGCACGCCTGGTGGAACCATAAAGGTGAACATATTGTTCACAATTGAAGCACCACAACAAGAGAAACCACACGTTCAAGCAGAACCTTGACCACAGGTTCAGCTAAACTCTATTCAGGCAAGACCTTTACCATCGGTTCAGACGAATACATTTGCTACTACTAACCCAGGGGGCAAATAGTGGCAAATGATATGGTTAGTAATGCGATAAGATAGATTGGAATGTTGTGTGTTATGTCAAATGCTTCAGCTTATGGCACGACTCTACAGGCCACCAATCAAGGACCTGCTGTTTATCAAGCTCTGGGCACTGTAGGATTACAGATGAAGCAACTTGGTGATTATATGGGGGAGCAGCCATGGAATACTATTCCACCTACCTCGGCTAATCAACCAATCTATCAATTTGCCCTAGAATTACCTCCCTATGGCCAAGTGGGTTCAAATCTTCCTCGTGGGATTATGTATAGAACAATTGATGATTATGCAGGGGAGCAGCCATGGAATACTATTCCACCTACCTCGGCTAATCAACCAATCTATCGGCTAACTCCATAACAGCCACCTTATGTTCAGTTGGGTTCAATTCCTCCTCGAGAAATTTTGTATAGGGCACCTGATGATTATGTTGGGGCAGCAATGGAATCCAGTTCCACCTACCTCAGCTAATCAATTGACTGTCAGCAGGACTAGAATAGTAACATATAAAGATAGATGAAAGTATTTTGGCTGAATTTCTGATGTGGTTGAATCTCTCATTGAAGAATGCCTAATTAATATTGCTTGTTTGTTAGGAAAACGTTGGGTTTGTTAGTATTTTGCATACCATGACTTGCTTGTCCTTTGTATAAGTTTAATTGGGTTGCTAGAATTAGGAGGACATGCTGCAGAACCGAGTATGTTGAAGGAGTGTTGATGCATCAATAACATGGTACAGGCTGATCTATCTGCATCAGAGAAAGAATACAACCGTTTTGTCCTTTAAAACCCCTGCATCAGAGAAAGAATAACAGGACTTGCATCCAACTTGAAGTCAAAATTTGATAAGAACAAAGATTTAGAAAGTACAACACCATTCATGAGAGAAATTCCTATAGCTTACACAAGCTTGTGCCCAATAAAAACACCATAAAAATTTAGAGCAGCCTGAAGGAAGACCAGCGCCTTTTTTCCATATGCCTCAACAAAAAAAACAGCCCTTCGATTGCACTTATAGTGAGCTTTCCCCTTATCCATTCAGTATCAGTGATAAGAAAGCACCCCCTTGTTACCAAAGCAAGCAGATCGCTACAAAACAGCTCTGAAAATAATGAAGCCATCATCACCTGTTACAGATTTTTACATTGCAAATTACAGATAAAAGAAAATCCTAAAGGTCTGTCTCCAGCCACTGATTGAGGTCTGATTAAGATAAAAAGCAGAAGCCTTCCCCTGGAATTCGGATTTGTATCCCTAAATTTTTTTACATTTTCGTATGCCTGCTTTAGAACGGATCTCTCTCGCTGCTGCTCTTCATTTTCGCTTTATTTTGTTAGCTGCCTAATTTGTCAGCTATGTCTCTTCCTAAATCTCTCATTTGGGTTTTGTTTTAATTTCTGGATTTATGAGTTGCTTTGCTTCTTGATTGCTTCATTTTTCGTTTTCCATTTTGTGAAGGTTTTATGGTTGAATTGAGGGGGAAAAAAGCTTAAAATATGTGTGCAGTATGTGTCATTATATTTTTGAGTTATTTTTGCATAGGTGTTTTATGTTGATAAAGATTTAACAATCTTTAAAGTCCTATGTTTATGTGACAGATGAGAGTTGAAAGATGAGTTCAATGGGCTTCCCTCCTGTCATCTATTGCAAAGCTTGGGAGGGTACATCCCTTGAAAATTCTTTGGTTTTTAGTTTTAGCTTATTTGACTCTTAGCTGTTGAATGCAAAAGATAATTGTATGTTACCTTGCAATTTTCGTTGACGTGTTTTTGAATTTGGCTTGCAATTTTCATAGGCTGGTTTTTGAATTTGGTTAAATAATGAGGAACAATCTATTGATGAACTAATCTATAAAGTTAAGAGTGTTGTTGCTTTCTTGACACCCTCATAGTAATCCTTAAAAATTGTTTTATGTATGATGCAGGAGCAGGGGATATAATTTGTTGCCATTGATCTAGACAAACTGCTACCAGAACAAGGGCCATTTTATGTTGTCCTGCATAAGGTTGCGGGCATTTGTAGCTAAGAGGCTACTAGAAGTGTTAATAATGACATTGCCTAGCATATCTTTCAGTCTATCATACCTTCTATTTTTATGTAAACTTGAGTGGTTAATGGCATCATAGTGGACACCCCAAAAAGCTTTAGCAGCATAGGGAGAAAAAAATTAATAGAAAAAACAGATCAAGTTTGGAAGCCATTATATAAAATACAACATGAGGTTTCTAGCGTTATTGTACAGTTTCACAATATTTGACTATTGTCTCCTAGCTTTAGTGCACCAGAAATGAGATTACGGGTCATATCCTCAACTTTAGGTGTTTATTTATATTCTTTATTGGTCATATCTTGAAGTGCATTCAAATTTTAGTTGGAAGCAATATCTATCAACTGGGAAGCAATATTTCATTCCTCTCTTTTTCATTGTTATTTGTGATCCAGCCAAGTCATAGCCATCACCACTCCATATCTCTATTTGCAAATTTGAGGTTGAAGTTTAGGTTGGTTTACGTTCAGATTTTATTGTGTGGTGTAAACATATGGGCAATATTTCTTTTACAATAGGTAATTTATACTTCACCTATTATATGTTTTAGTTGTTTTTGGTTAATCGAATATAACTTCTAATTTTGAATTGTGGGTTTTGCAACTTATGAAATTTGGGGAAACAATTCTTGGTGCTTATAGCTGATCTATATATTGGTATTTTGATAACATTGCTCTCATTTTTCAGATGATGTCTGAAGAGGAATCAAGGATGTGGTTTAAGGTACTTCCAGCATTAGGAAATGTGCTTTTGAGGTTGCCCTGTTTGTTGGAAGTACACAATGAAAATGCTGATATGCTAATAGATTGAGTGGAGGTACGGTCATTATTGCTATTCACTTATTGCATTCATAGCAACCGGGGATAATAATATAGTGCAAAAATTGGTTGGGTTTCACAGCAAGCACACTATAAAATTGCACATTATTGTGAGTTGGCTTCTAAATTTACAGGTTCTGCACTCAACAAAATATGTTCATGTCTCTATTTTGCATATATTTAACCAAAAATGTATCATTTGGAATACTTGATCTTGACTCTTTCTCAATGCTGCCGAAAATTTAGGGCCTGTTTGGATTGCATTTTCATTTCCTGTTTTCATTTCCTGTTTCTATTTTCTGAAAATTGTTTTCATTTTCAAATTTTGAAAAATTTGAAAACGTGTTTGTTTTGACTTCCTGTTTTCTGTTTTCGTTTCCTATTTTCAAAAATTTGGGAATGAAAACATTGAAAACAACTATTTTTTATTTTCAGATTTGGGTCCAATTCAGGAAATGTTTTCAGTGAAAACATTTTCACTAAACTCAACCAAACGCATTTTCAAGCTCATTTTCTATTTTCATTGAAAATGAAAACAGGAAATGATCAAACCAAACAGACCCTTAGGATGTCGACTTACTGGTACATGATGTCAACTTCTTTCCGTCTTTTATTACTTTAGGTTCCTGTAGTTGTTATATTGCAAGTATGTGTTTTATATGAAGCCCTTGCCAACTTTAATGTCAAGAGTATAGATAGCTTAATTAATGTCAACTAACATGCCATACCAATTTAAAAAGTTGTTTCTTTTGCAGGTGCAAAGAATAGCATCTGAACTAGTTATTTAGAATGAGTGACTTTTTTACAAGCAAAGCGACAAAAATATTTATACATGAATAGATGATAAATTGATTTTTCTAATAAGCACATCCTTTTTGTGTGAGTAATACTTATTTATAATGAAATAGCAGTAAATTTATTAATTTTTTCATCTATCTATTTGTCCTTCATCTACTACACTAATACTTATTTGTTGATATTTTAATTTAATATTTTCTATATTTAAGTATTAATATGATATCAGAATAAACTATAATATTTCTCTTTATACGTAATTCTTCCATACATTGCAAATGATGTGATATAATTTCTATTGTTTTAAATAGACGAATGTCAAGGTGCATGGAGAAGATTGTGAACTACATTAAGATAACATATCATAACATGTACATGCATACTACAGAAAATTAATGGTGGGTGAATACTTTACATGATGCCATTTTCTCCCAATTTCTTTTTTTTTTTTTATAGATTTAGCTCATCTAAAATAAGAAAGTTTCTAAAGTGAAAAAATAAAGGTGCATCGATCCACCTTTGATTTGATAAATACTTAGAGATTTTGATCCACCAATTAAAAATGATTCAAAAGTATATTCATCCTTACTTTCTTATTTTACGGGAGTCAAATTCTTTTTTTATACTATCTCCATTGCATCTTCCGTCATGTAATACAATATCAAACGCTTTAATTCATTTACAAAGAATACTTAGCACAATCAGTACGTACATAAAGGTGGATACCTATATGTATATCACGTATGTTTTGTTTCAATATTTTTCATCTGCAGGTGTGATGTGTTATTTAGTTTGTTTGATTTCAATTCAGACTATAAAATAAGGATGTCTATTTTACAGCCCTATTTATCATTGATTTAAATGTTAGATCGACAACCATTAAAATAAATACTACATTTAATAGTTTATCTTCTTGCTTAGGTTTCATTCTAAATTTTTTTTATGCAAATTTTTCATATTTAAACCCTTAAAAAAGCCAAACAGTAATGTCATAATTTTTCACTTCAAATATTACATAAATTTAATTTGTTGTTTTCTAAAATTAAGACAAATAGTGTAAACACATTATTTGTCTGTGCATTCCCACGGGCACAAGATTCCAGTGATTATAAAAGCGAGTCATTAATTGGATGCACGATTTTGGTAGTCCTTAATTAATCGGATGTACCACTTATCCCATATACCATTTCCGTAATTTTGCAATCAAATTGCACTAGTCACGTTGGGTGGTGAATTGATTCCAATTTCTTTGAGTCCAAGCTACCTCTTGGACTTTGGCAAAGAATGACATTATTGTCATTTCAATTACTCAAAGAAACTTCTGTTCGCATCCTTCCAAGCAGGCGGCGGAGTAGAGAAAGGACGACTGCACCTGATTTATTTGTGCTTCACGGTTTTCAAAGCCAAAACAAAGAGCCCTGTTATTGGTTAGAATTTCGAGAATGCCACTTCCTGTTACTCCATGTTGCAAATTGCAATGAGGAGTCAGTGACCATGAATCAAGGGGTGCATGGAAGGAAGGGTATAATATCTGAGGGACCATATTATAATTATTGGGACTGGCATACGAGGCAGCCGAATCATTACGCATCCTTTTCCACTTGGCTTAGGTCTCATCCATTTGCACGGATGAAAAAAGGTGGCATTCAAAGAGAGGGACATATTAACCAGTATCTTCCTCTTAAATTTATTCACCGAAAATAAAATCTTGCTCTTAAATTTTGGTTGAAAAGTTAAAGTATACGATTCCTTTCTTATGGATATTAAATATATTAATTTTTAATATAGATTTTATTATTCTTTAATCAGTACCAAACACTGATTAGCATTTTTCTTTTCGTGAAAGAAATTCGGATATGAAAATGGAACATTGTTTTTGGTTGAATTAATTGTACTACTACTCTCCACTCTCTAGACTTCATTTGGTACAGGAGACAAAGGGAATAAAGAGTTTGGAATGAGATAAAATTATAAGATTTATTCATTTTCACTTGTTTAAAAAAAAAAGGAGAAAATAGAGGAGAAAGAAAAAAAAAAGTGGGGGTTCCCCAAAAATATTTAGGGAGAAGCATGATAATAGGGAGACTATTTATATGTCGTCTTTCCTTTTGACTTCAATAAAAATATAATAATCGGGATATAATTGTTTATTTAAAAAACTCATTTTTTTTTTCACTTACTTTAATATATTTCTCAAATCAAATAATTTTTAAAATTCATTTTTTTTTTCATTAATTTCTTTTTATTTACATTCTTTTTTTTCCTCTCTTTTTATTTTTTTCTCTAACCAAACAATGTAAATTTACTTTCGCATATAAGTACTCCTTCGTCGTTTTCTAATCCTAATATTTTGTAAGTTATACTTACTATCAAAAACTTTAAGAAGTTATAAGCTGCATTGATAAAAAAAAAAAAACTTTAATTGTCTGATTGAATCAACTCAATTGATAAACTTACAGGACATAAATAATTGTGTAATTGAAATTATTTTTTTATGAGCTAAACCATGCTTATTGTGACACCTTCAAAACCGGTGTCACTTTTTATAACCCAAAACACCAATTAAAACGATAAATAAAACTTGCTGGTTTTACTTTCGGAAAAACGGTTCATTTAGTATATCTTATTAAATCCTGAAAATCGTAATAAAATTTTTTCTTGTTTAATACCCATAAAACTACAACCTAGACTAAAGAAAAGAATACTCATATACTAATATATATATACATCATTAACTAAAGCTATGGACAACATGTCCCTTTAATAAACAAACAAAAAAAGATTACTTCTAAAAAGCTAGAAACTAGGCAGTGACAGTCTAGAACCATATCTCTAAAACTCATGGCCATCAGTAGTCGTTAATAGACTACCCAAAAACCGCTGCCTCAAAAGAAAAGTCTACACCCTAAGCTGGTCAGACTAATGGAAGCCATTGGACAATCCTCCAAAGGAAGGTCCAATGCTAGAACCAAGAGAAGAACCCTGGGAACCTACGTTCCCGTTCTCCTGTGGATGAGGCTTGGGAGCATCCATGGGACGATACTCCGGGTCCTCCTGACGATCCTCCTCAGGGCCTTCCTCCTCTTCCTCCACATCCTCCACTACATGCTCGCCCACTATCAAAACAAAAGGCAGGGGAGGTGTCTGTGGTGGCTGCTGCTGCGGGGGCTGTGCGGCGGGGACATGATGCTCGATCAATCCCTGCTGTATAAGAGCCTGCAGCATCATCCAAATGAGAGGTAGAGGTTCTTGGACGGTCTCCACAGTGTGGGTACTCTCGTGAGGTCCCGTCTCTGTCGTCCCTCTCACGGTGCAAACTGGTCCGGTGTATGCTGCGCTCTCCACCCCAGGGTGAATAACCCACGCAGCCGGGTCTGTCCTCCGGTCAAAAACTAGGGAGCGTATCCCAGAGTGCGCGAGCTGATCTGGTATCGGCTCCATCTGTAAACAGGATATAGTATATATACCAAAAGGACAAACCAGTCCAGAAAATGTGCAAGGATGAGAAACCAATATATGAATCTAAAAATGACAACTATATGCCCAATCCAAACAGCAAATTCATATAATATAACTCACTAAAATCATCATACATCACATAGTACAACATATATAATCATGTACTAACAACAGTAAATACACAAGGGCGTCGTACCCCACAATTAACGTTATTCTCTAAACGTATGCATGGCACTTCCATATATCTCAACTAATATTCAATCTAGATTTTCAGAAACCCCATCACCATAAATACGAGTTGATCAGACTCAACGTCATTGCCCCGCAGGCAACAATGACAAATGCCAGAATTAAAATTCTGCAAAACGTGAGCACGTAACCTCCCATGAAATAATACATGGGCGCGCATGTCAGTGGTACTCACGATGTATAAGTCATACTATATTGTCCTCTTCACTGGACACAATACGCTCTCCCTGGCATGTATGACATCATTGTCCATCAAGGCACAATGTTACATAATGACATTAAGTCATCTCAGGTTCCCCTTGCCTATCAAGGTCCCCCGTTTCACGGCACGTCTGCCCAACACACAAATGCATGAGAAATTATTTAGTTCCCGATAATTGATCTTTGTCGTATCAATATTTTCTTGTTGTAGGATCAATGCTAACAACCACCATAATGTCTTAGATTCTTTAAGCCTCAAAAACATTTTCTCAAAACAGAACATTTAGTCCAAAACAACTCAAATCAAAACATCCCTAACCAATGCACCAGTCTAGAATTTTGGATTCAAGATCAATAAAAACATCCTCAAGCCTACAGGACCACGCCCCTAAGCCGACAGGATCACAACTAACACGGATCCTTGATCCACCTATTTCTGTAGAACTCTAGAACCCCGACGTCTCGGTTTCTAGTTTCTAAGCTTTAAAACCACTTTTTTTGAAAACTCAAAAACTAAAAACCCAAATCTCCGATACTTACACAAAATCATCGGGATCGGTTTTTCATAAAACAAAACGTAGTCCAAAGACTATTTCTTTTTATTTCGTCATTTTTCGGTAAAACACAAACCTTAAAACAAAGCTTGTAAAAACCTTTTTCCTTGGATAAAACCAATTTACTTGAAAATCACGTTTATTAAAACGCTTTTGCTCAAACAATTAACTTTATTAATTTAAAAACTAATAAAGGTTTCTAACGCCCTATTTAATTTAAAAACATCGTTTTTCATTATTAAAACCACATTTTCACAACTTGGCTCTTTTAAGTTAATTTTCCCTAAATGCAGCTGTTCATTATATTTTATTTCAAAAGAGATAATTTATTTATTTTCTCTTAAATTAAATTGAGAAACAATAAAACATTTATTTTCTCAATTCAACATTTCAAGCTTTTAAAGCTTTTAAGTTACACGACGTCGGATCCTAATCGAAATTAGGTCCTCTAACGCCTTAAATCCCACAGCGGGACACACGATACATCCATACAATTATTTAACAGTTATAGCATATATCCACATATATCAGCAGTTATGTCATGCATAGTCAAATCACCAGAAGTAAATCAAACAATAATCAGATACAGAACATTTAATTACAATACAAACACCGATGCAACACATAGCTGTCGGAAATGGAATTCCTTAGGTTTATCCCCTTACCTCTTAAAGTCTCAAGGTAAGCCGTGAACACCCGATCAACAGGACAACCGGCTCAGCTAGCTGCCGATCACTACATACACACAAACCATAAAGGCATTAACTCAAAAAGACAAAGATTTCTCCTACTGTACCACCCCTAGGGTTCGGCCCTATTACACTAAAAATAGCTAGGGAGCTCCAAAAATTCTCATTTCTTGGATAACACCCTAATTAAGTGTGATAACCCTAGATATCAGCTCAAAACATCAAAAACCAACCAAAAACCCTACCCTACACACATAGGGGGTTCGGCCTCTTCCTAGAAAATATAGCTAGGGAGATTTTTTGGCTCTAAGCTCTTGGACTATACAAGTATGTCATGAACCTAGGCCGTAGAAATTGGGTTGGTATTGAAACGATTTTTCTACAATTTTTCATGGATTTTTGAAGATGTTAGGGACATAACCCTAACATCTATGATCATGAAAAATTGAGGAGAGAAAGGAGAGATTGGGAGAGATAGAGATGAGATTCTACCTCCTATGATGATCTACTCCAAGTTTGGTGAAGATTGCTTCAAGAAATTTCAAGCTTAAAGCCTCCAACAATGGAGTTTTTGATGAAGAGAAAGGAAGAGAAAAGAGAGGAAAGGTGAAGTTGAGTTGATGATGATGATGGTTGAAATTTTGGGTGAGGATGAGATTGAAAATGTTAAATATTTTCATTTAAGTAGACTTAATGAGTAAGAAAGGTAAAATGGTAATTAGTAAAAACTAACCAACCAATGGCAATTTGGTCATTTCACGTTCCGACATTTTGAAATCATCACGACACTGGTTTGAGTCCTCAAATATCTCGACACAGTTCTGACATGAAAATTATCCGTTCGTGGGTCTCGAAAAACCCTAAGACAGCTCGAAACGTCTCCCCGATCGATTATCGGCTCGAATATAAAACATTATTTATATTTTTGGACGTCAGGACACATTTTAGCAAAAAGGTAGATGATTGAATTCTAAGACTAATGGTCCTGACCGTTAGTCAAAATGAGGTATTGATAGTAAAAAAACACTATCATCTGAAAAACATAGATCGGGCTTCGTTTGAATTTTCGACCCAAAACTCGTAGGCACCTAGGATTATTTGAAGCAGGAATATGATTTTAGTTTTCCCAAAATCATTTTCTAATGCATAGATAAACATATAAACTCATTAATTGAGTTTATCGTTCTTAGAAAGCATAAAAACAAATAGGGAGGTTACACTTATATAGTCATAAACTATTAGGTTAAGTGGTGTTGTATTGGATTGATAGAATTTTTTTTGTTCAATTTGATCCAAACACAAGGAATGCACAAATCAAATGTTGAAATACCAAATTAAAAATTATATATAGTACGTTTTAAATTAAAACAATATATATCTCAAATAAATTAAAAAGTCATATAATCAATTTTATACAAATAAAATAAATCTTAAATAAGCTAAATAAACATAATAAATTTTATTGACATTTGTTTAATTATACAGACATAAAGTTAATATAAGTCGATTTGGAATAAATTAAAAATAAATTAATGCAATTTAATATATGGGATTGGTTTAATTCTGATCCTATCATTATTAAACTTTCAGTGAATCAATTCGAGTATAAAAAATGACTCGATTAAATTATCTTTTTGGTTTAGATTTTTCTGATCACAAACGGAAAAAAATCAAGTGTGGAAACAAGATTCATCCAATAAGATTTTTAACGTGATTTTATAGTGAGTAAATCTGAAACAAACTCTAAACCGATTTTGAGTTAAAGCAAATTTGTCCTGAGCTTATTCTAGATACACTCGTAACCATCATAAATCTATTATTAGTAATGAAAGACAACAAATAAAAGTCAAACCTAATCATCGTACATAATATTAACAATTACAGATGGTGCATTTTTAGGTATTCCTCATAATTTTAAGATAAAAATTACTCTTTCTAATCAGAATGTGTCACCTCAATTAAATAGGTCATGTTAATGGGTTAAATTAAATAATTATCACAATTTAATTGGACCACCTAGACAGAATAAGTTACACTTGCATAGTATTTGGTTGGAGAGGAATGGAGCAAAGGGGGGAGAGGAGGGGAGGGATTTTTTTAAACATTTGTTGTTTAGTTCATTTTTTAGGAGGGAAGGGGAGGGGGAGGGAGGGAAGCAAAATCCCTCCTCACCTAATTTTGGCTCCCCTCCAAAAGTGGGGGGATTTGGAGGGGAGGAGTTTTAAAATATTTTGTATGAAATGACTAAAATAACTCTACTTATGTATTTTAAAATATAAAATTATGAGGGTATAGAAGTAAGTTAGTTTTAAAATCTCTCTCCTCCCCTTATGAACCAAACACAAATAATATTAATTTCCCTCCCCTCCATTAAAATCCCCCCCTTCCCTCCTCTCAACCAAACACAAACACAATAGTTAATTAAAATCCCTCCCCTTCCCTCCCTTCATTTGAATCAAACTCATCCTTGAAGTATGAGAGAATTCATCATTAAAGAATTGATTTGGTTCACAAAGTACTAGTTCAGCATGCAACAAAATCTCCACACCTGCCAAGTGAGCGTGTAGTTTTTAAAAATGCAAATGATTATTAGCACCGTAAAGATATTGGTTAAGGAATCAAAGATATAACTTATATATTAAAGGTATGGATTTAATTGATATATATTATCAGTGTAAAATTTTTTTACACAGATAACCAATCAGAATTTGTCACATAAGTTAAAGTATTTGATTCTTATCCTAACTACCTTAAAAGTCTTACATATCATGATTTCTGATTGGTTGTCAGTATAAAAAAACTTTATACTGACAGTGTATAACAATTAAACTCTAAAGATATTGCATTGAACATTCAAAAAAATATATTTTTCAATAAAAAATTTTTATCTTTGGATTCCTTAAATAATGATGTTAGAATATTCTTTTGGAACACCCTTTTTAAAATTTATACAAATTAGACGTTCAATTTATATTAAATTACTTTTTATAACTTTTTCACTCAAGTGCTAAAAAAAAGCGGTGCAAACACGATATCTATTAGATAAAAAGTCTAGGGCGGTTATGATGAAACGACGAATGCAGGATAAAATGGAAGATCGGAAGTAAGATACAAAAACAAAAAGCGGTAAAGTTAACAGAATTTTGAAGAATTTACAAAGGCAATATATATTTGGTTCCCTCACATACTTTTTAACTTTATTTATATATATATACTTCAAAAATAGGTCAAAAAAATTAAAAAAACGTCATATTATTATTCTTATATGTTATTTAAAAATCATTTCTCTTTTCTGATAAAAAAAAAAATTCATTTCTCTTTTCTGAAATGGAAGAGGGTTTCAGACGAAAACGACTTATGCAAGAAATTGGAATGGTCTGAACGTCACGCATCTTCCACACACACTCTCTCTCCACCTACATTATCATATTATAATTATAATAATATCATATACATATACATATATTAATGTATAACTTACACCAAAAAGATCAACTTGGTGACATGATGCCCCTGTTTGAATACTGGTAAGGTGATAAAATCATTAAAATTGTTTTCAATCACCAACTCAATAAAAAGCATAAACAAAATTTGCAGGGTTAGTGATGAAAATATACTGTGTAACATCATTAACAATAAAATATTAAAGTGGCATTTCCATTCATTCATTAAAAAAAAGTCAAAAAGTCTCGGTATTTATCGTCAACTTCTCACTGGTTAGGGTTTGAACTTTGAAGGGCTATTATTCCATCGGTTTCTTCATCTGGGTATTGCTTCAATCTCTGAAAAGTTAATTTATTTTTCAATTTTTTCAGCTAAATTCGTTCAAGATCACTTTTTTATTTTTACCCTTTTTCATATCAATTTTGGGGTCTTATCATCTTGGAGTTTATGTTATTGAACCTTGTTTTTAGAAGGTGGGCCTTTTAAATTTTTTTTATCTTCGAATTTTAATTTTAATTTTAATTTTTAGGGCTATTTATTTTGGTGCTGAAAAGGTTTTGATTTTTGAGTTTCAAAGTTTTTTTGAATTTTTTTAATGTTTTTCCTACACTACAAATTCTGTTACTTATGTTATGACACAGAGTTTGTTGCTGTTATGTCTTGATTCCTGTTTCCTTAGCTTGCAGTTTGTCTGAAATTTCTGTTCAGAAGCTTGTTAAGTTATGATTTTGAAAAAAATTTTGCTGAGTTTTCTTTTGTTGGGGGTCTTTTTGAGGTGGGGTTTGACTAAAGTTTTGTGTTTTATGAAATGGGTTTAAGGTATTTCTAGGATTAAGGTTTGTGGAGAGAGAAGATGAGATGTTGGTTGTGCTGAGCATGGTTATTGATGGGTAGCAGAACTAGAACGGTTAACGTTAATAACTCTGAGGATAGTAACAAGGTTGTGAACGGGATGCCAAGCTACGCTCCTCCATTGCCTTCTTCTTCTGGTTCCTTGTAAGTTTTTCAGACGACCCTTTCTTCTGTTTAATAATGATGTTTATGTCACTTCACTCTTGATTGGTCTTATAATAGTTTCTTGGTATCAAAAATGATTTTAAATACTTATTCTCATATGGGTTGATTAGTATTATAGTATTTCTAGTATAACTCCTAATTATTAGCTAATAGAAACTGGTCATGTTCAAATTAGGCCTTATGGGTTGCAAGCATGGAGGGTGAAGACAATAAATTAAATGAAAACTTTTTATATTTTAATTTTACTGTTAAAGTTGAAGATTCTAGAGTGGAGACAATCATCCGTTTCACTTCATCTATTATTAATTTATTGATCCTCACCGAAACGAATGACATGGTTTCTTTTAGTTCTTGAAGCTATGCAACCTTGTAGGGTGTTGTTTTTTTGGGTGGCTTCTTCTTTGCCTAAAACATTGCTATGACTTTTTTTTTGATAAAATTTGCTATGACTTTTGGTGTTCAACTTTTTTCGTGAATATTTTTTTTAGATTTCATGTTATCCAATTTGCCCTTGTCCTCTTTAGCTTTGGAAACATGGATTTGGTTAGTGGCTGCATGGATTTCTAAACATGGCATGGATAATAGGATATGCACTCAACAACATTTTTGACATGTCATGATTTGGTTTTCAGAGGCATCGAAGCAACTAACGTTCATCCTTCTCGAATTTCTGAATTTGGAACCCTTGAGCAATCTCTTGGATTTCGAGTTGAGGATGCCATCAATCTTAGCAGAAGTATGTTGCTTACGTTTTTATCTCTAGCAGAAGTATGCTGTTTTATGAATTTAATATTTTGTCTATACTCCCATTGCTTATATTGTAGTGCTTCCCAATATTGTGTATGTGAAACAGGAATCATCACTCCTTTCCAATTGGTTGTATCTGTTTATAACTTGCTGTTAATATAAGTCTTCCATTCTATTTCTACCTCCCGGCTAAAATCTTTATTTCTATGAAAGATGCTCTTCTCTTTATGCAGTACTGTGTGCTACCCCATTATTCATTACTTAGTATTCTTTTGTTAGGCGTGCCAAATCAGATTGTTGTATACCAAATGAGGAATATCCTTTCAAGTTGTTTTTATTAGCTGCTGATTTAATGTTCTGAATATAAGCCTTTATTTTGTTTTTATCTCATGGAGGAAATCTTTGTTATCTTGATTTTTCCTGTGGAACCTTGTTTTCCTAACCATTACTATGTGAGTTCACCATGTTTTGGTATTCTTTTGTTCTGTGCCTGATGATATATGATTTATATTGGAAGCCAAATCAATCATATTTTCTCCAATGGTTTTCACAAGTTTAGGCTGTTATTAACACGAGCCTTCATTTTATTTCTACCTCATGAGTAAAGTCCTTTCTTTCTACATTTTTCCGGAAGAAATGTGTGTTTCCTCAAGCATGATCCTTCACAAGCAATTAAAAGATGTGTGATCATTTTTCGATTAAAATAACTGGAAATTAAACAAAAACAGTTTGATTGACCTATCATAAAATTTGTCTTTTTAAACAAAATAAATATTAATAGAAATTCATGGTATTAGAATTGTCATCCTCCCTCTTGTTGGCACCTTATTAAACCCTTATTACCCTTTTATTTTGATATTATATTTCAGATCCAGTGTTCAGTCAATTCAAATCAAATAGCCAAGCTCTAGGTGGTGATGTTCAATTTGGTGCTTTTAGTAAGGTATTTTCTTATCTTCTTTGAATTTCCAAGAATCAATAAATCATAAAATATAATGAATTCCTGCATTTCACACTCTTTTGTTCACGTAAGATACAGTCGATTGCAACCTCGGATATTAACTTCTCTGCTGCAATTGCTGGGACTCAGGCATTGCCAATACAAAAGGACTTGCAACCAAATCTGGCTCCGACATCTGGTGGTCATCGTGAGAACTGGGGAGAGTCCAACATGGCAGATGCGAGCCCTCGGACTGATTCTTCAACAGATGACACAGATGATAAAAATCAAAGGGTGATTATTTTGATTTCATGATAATTTCGTTCTGCATCTAGCATTAAATTTATTCGTTGATTGAATGCATTTTGGTGATGCCCCCTATAGTTATGATGTGACACCAAGAATATTTTTTCCATTTTTTGTTCACCGTTATCAAACAGATAAAAACATGCTTATTCTTACCATGAAATATGGTGCTTCGTTGTTGTTTTGCAGTCTGAAAGGTGCGAATCCAGTGATAGATCAAAAGATAAATCGGATCAAAAGGTTGTACAAACTACAAAGTAATTGTGTTCATATAACATAAGCTTTAGTTACTATGTATTAATATTATATTCATTCAGACATTACGACGGCTAGCTCAAAATCGTGAAGCTGCCAGAAAAAGCCGACTGAGGAAAAAGGTAGTGCCTTTTTCTGTTAATTGTAAATGAACTTGTAAAATTGTTCCTTGTGTTTTTAACTTTAACAAAATAATTGGCTGGTTGCTGAATATAGCATTGCCATATTGTTGAGACCCGGCAATTTGTCATCTTTGACTTCATTACATACTTTTGAATTTTTTCTGTTGATCTTCCTTTCTACTCATTCAGGCATATGTGCAACAATTAGAGAGTAGTAGGCTTAAACTGACCCAACTTGAGCAGGAGCTCCAGCGAGCCCGCCAGCAGGTTTGTCCGTGTTATTTTATTTACCATCTCTATTCAAAATTTGATACTTATCCTTTTGAAGGCCCCTTTTGTTTTTCCAACTTCCTTTAATCTGGTTATGTTACTGCATTTTCTGTCAACAATTTGGTTATTAATCTTATGTAGGGAATATTTATTTCAAGCTCTGGAGAGCAGGCCCATTCAATGAGTGGAAATGGTATTTAAACTTCTTTTACCTATAATTGTGTGCCTCAAACTTGGGAAATTTCATTGCATTAAAGTCCCTTCTACTTGGAGCGGTTTTTTTGTTATGTTTTGAGCCTGATAATGTCAAATTCAAAGCTATAAGTATAGCCAATGTGAAAGCCATTAACACTTGGCTTGACATTAAGAATGTGATATCCTGAAAATCTGAAATTAGTTTGTGTTAAATGTTTACATTGGCAGCAAGCAGATGAGGCACTGCTATTGAGTTGTTTGTCATTATCCAGCATGGGATTTATACACAACCAAGCTATTTATGTTATGCCTGAGTTTATTAAACTTTGTTTCTAAACCAGACTGAAGTTTACTTTAATATTCTGTATGCTTGAAATAAGCTTCGATTTGTAGACTCATGATGTAAGAGTTAAATTTGGATATATGTTCCTACCTCTTTCCTTGATACATGTTCAAATAAACCTATGCATCACCCTTATCAAATGTGGATGATGACCTATTGTGTTTCACTCACCATAGATAGATGCAAAGCTTTGTGACATTTCTGTATTAGAAAGTTTATTTAGCTATATTTCTTAATGCCATTTCCGATTTCTGATAGTTGCCAGTGGCATTTAACTTCACTGGAATGGAGCGTCATCTCTTTGCCTGCTTTAGTCTGCATGTCTGTCTAAATAGTCTCCATGTAGTAAGTGCTCCGTGAAGTATTTTGTGATGTGGTTTCTTCATGAAACAAACCAAAGTGTCCTGTGAAGATATATAACCCTCTCTTACATGGATTACACTTACATTGGTTCACTTTTTTCATTGGTGAACATTTGATTATTTGGTTCATCTTGGCTCTTGCACTCAAATACTGCACTCTTCTGATACCCAACAACTTGGTGTTACTTGCTGTGATTGGGCTGCATCATATGTATGTGAAGAAGTTCAAGCCTACAATATGGTTTTGAACTCTGACTGTTACTCGGTAGCATGGATGGTCATGGGCAGGGCTTTTTCAAAAGTTTGTGCTCTGTGTTTCAGATTCTAAATCATTTCAGATTCTAAATCATTTGTGTTAATCATCTTGGTATGCAGGTGCTATGGCATTTGACGTAGAGTATGCGCGATGGTTAGAAGAGCATAATAGGCAAACCAATGAGCTAAGGGCTGCAATAAATTCTCATGCTGGAGATATTGAACTTCGCACCATCGTCGAAAATTTCATGACACAATTTGATGATATCTTTAGGCTGAAAGGTGTTGCAGCAAAATCCGATGTTTTCCACATTCTGTCAGGAATGTGGAAGACCCCAGCTGAGAGGTGTTTCATGTGGATTGGAGGCTTTCGCTCATCCGAGCTCCTCAAGGTGAGGAATTCCTTGTCTCTTGGTTCTCTATTGTTATATGTTTTGTCTGGGTTATATGTGCTTGTGGTATTACATTTATTATGATTTCTTGAAAACATCTTGTACATGCTTTCAGCTAATCTGATTCTTGCATATAGCAGATCCATTTCAATCTGTTCGAGAATAATCTCTTTTATCTTTGTTAATTTTTAATTATCTTTAAGAAGTTTGTTGAATTGTATAATTCTGTTTTCATACATTTCTGTATATGTATTTCATTTCTAGTGTACATATTCCTATGTAGAAGTGCCCTTGGTTCGATATATATTTTAGGAAAGATTATTGTATGCAATGGATGCATCATATCAGTGGTGCATTACACCAATGGATACAAGCAGTTCACAGCTGGTTTGGCAAAACACATTGCATGGACCCAAATATGAAGATGTCAATCAACTGCCTGTTCCTGTTGGTCTGATGCACAACTGAGGTGATTCACCCTGTGCATGTGAGAATTTCCAACTTCACTGGCCATAACTTGGCCACTGAATAAAGGAATCGAGTCTGGTAGGGGAGTAAAATAAATATTTTGGGGTAACAAGAAACATTTTTGGGGGTAGCAAGTGACATTTTTTTGTGCATTGTTTTATGAATTCTTACTAAGACATGATATGTAATAATATTATTTTAAAGCAGACATCCAAATTTTGTCCCTATGAATGTGTTTGAAGGTGGGTGATTGTATAATAAGAAATTTTCCTTACCCGGTTTTAATTCATTTTTAGATCTTGGACAGAAAAAGAGGTATAATAAATCTTTCTCTGCCCTGTTATGCTTGCTGCTCTTTTTTATTGGAAAGATTTCCCCGTGTAATGGAAGATTAACTAAGACATGTTTAGGAGCCCTTTTGGATACTCTTTGAAGTTTGTTAGCCCCATAATCATCCAATCAGAAATGTGGAAACTATTTTAACTCGGATTGTTTTTGCCATCTTTGTATTTTGATTTGAAAATTGCCTCGCTAATATGTGGCCGAACGCTCATCACATCCCCTGCACCCCAAAATATATAATATAAAGTGAGAGAAGCCACTAGGGATTCAAAATAGATGGGATCTATGTTCTTCAAGTTGTTGAAACTTAAGATATTTTTAAAGAACTTTTAATTGTTTAAGAAATAACAACTTTAACGGTGTTATCTTGATTCTAACTTCAAAGTTTAAACTGGATTGACACTGTTGCAGCTTCTAGTAAATCAATTGGAGCCTTTAACTGAGCAACAATTGATGGGCATCTACAACTTGCAGCAGTCATCCCAGCAGGCAGAAGAGGCTTTGTCACAAGGAATGGATGCATTGCAGCAATCACTAGCTGAGACATTGGCTAATGGTTCACCCAACCCTTCAGGCTCTTCAGGAAATGTGGCAAATTATATGGGGCAAATGGCTGTTGCTATGGGAAAGCTTGGTACTCTTGAGGGTTTTCTTCGCCAGGTAATTAACTGCTTGCCTGTTTTCCACTCTAATTCCTCTGTCCCACCTTTCATCCTTTTGAAATTAAGAGAAGTCAGGAGCTTAGAACTAAATAATAGGTGAACATAGAATTTTGGGCGGTGTTTGGTTTGTTTTCTATTTTCATTTTCAGTTTATATATTTTCCTCCCTAATTACAAAAAGGTGAAAATAACATTATCTTGTTTTCGCGGGTGAGCCTTGGTGCAACGGTAGGGTTGCCGCCTTGTGACCTGGAGGTTATAGGTTCAAATCCTTGAAGTAGCCTCTCCGCTTGCGGGGCGAAGGCTGTGTACGTCTACCCTTCCCAGACCCCACCAGGTGGGGAGCCTCGTGTATTGAGCCGTCCATTTTTTGTTTTCACCATTTGCTTCACAAAAGTAACAAAACAGGTAACAGGAAACAAAACGAAAAACAAGTTGACAATTTTGTAATCATAAGTAAAAACACATCAATTGAAAACAAAAACAGGAAACAAACCATTCATTAGGAATAAAAGCAGTAGTTACAATATTTATCAATATCTTTTTTGATGTTACTAGGCTGATAATCTGCGGCAGCAAACATTACAGCAAATGCTTCGAATATTAACAACCCGACAATCTGCCCGAGCTCTTCTTGCAATAAGTGATTATTTCTCCCGTCTGCGAGCCCTAAGTTCTCTATGGCTTGCCAGGCCAAGGGAGTGAGTTATTTCAAAGCTCAATTTATGTAGTTTTTGAAGCCTGGCCGTTTCAAGACATATCACATCAACATGTGCATTGACTCATGTGCATCTAATGAGTTCAATGGAAGCTGGTGTCTTTTGACAATGAATTACTCCAGAAAGCATTTGTGGTGATGTAATGTTAGATATTAAGGTTTTTCTACTCTCCACCTGTAATATCTCCGCCTACTGCGAGTGTGATACGATCTTTTTCTTTATGCTATTCCTTTTCCTATGCTTTGCTAATAGTCTCAATAATTTGATTATATAGGTGCTTGATAGATAGAGGTAAGGGGAAATTGTAAAATTGTATTTGTATTTTAGGTTACAAGTGTTATTGTATTTCAGAAATCAGCTTTATTTGAGGCAGATTTTCCTCTCTTTAGTTTAATGGTTTGTGGTTGCAACATATGCACATACGAGCTTCTGTGAACCTGTATGCTAGTTTATGTATATAACCGTTTTCTCTTGATGTACTATAAAGATATTACTAACTAGTAAATGGATTTGTCTATTTTCAAAAGCACATATGGAGTTTATTTATCTACTATGGTTCATGAGAAAAAGTAGTAGGCTCTTGGAGAGTTTAGAATCGTTGATGGAATGCCTTTCTGGGCCTAGAATATATAGGACAATGATGGAAGCCCAAGTTTACATGCATATATATATATATATATATATATATATAGGTATGGTTAGTACGGGTGTCTCGTAATGGAGTTTAAGTATAACGATGGATGGAGAAATAACCTTATGCTCATTAATATATATATATATATATATATATATATATATATATATGTACACTACTCAGTTTTGAGCACGTCTGTATTGGCTGATCATATCGAAGTAGTTCATTGTCATGGCTTTATACTCTGATCATATAGAAATAATTTATTGATTAACATTTGTTGATTTAAGTGGTAAGGAGCTTAATTTTCCTTAAACAATGTCTTGGGTTCGAGTTTTGTAAATAAAAAAATAGGTGTTGGAAGAGCTTTGTCCCTTAAATGAGTCTTTCTAGTTCAACTCGGATTAGTCGGAGTTTAATGTGATTTTCGTATATCGAGAGTTTTGAACAAAAAAAAAATATTCTGAATTGACCCTAGTGATGCAAAAATGATGGTTTATGGCCTACTCACAAAATAGGGTTCTGATTGGCATAACTAGCAGAAAAGCTAGCTAGCCAGTTGAGAACTCAGCTGATAAACAAGCTAATTTGGAAGTCTTACGTAAAATTAGCTTATCAACTAGATGATACTTGTATCATCATCATCATCTGGAAGAGGTTTGTTTCATTTAGGGTTATTTTACATTAAGGTTGAAAATAAAGGTATTAATTAGAGGAGAGTAAAATGTTGTCAATTTTGGAAATTAAAAGACAAAATAAACAAATTGTTTCATTTAAGGTTATTTGATATTAAAATTAAAAATAAAGATATTAATTCACGGAGGGTAAAAAGTTGTTATTTTTATAAAAAAAAAAAATCCCTTATCAAATATATTCTACTAGCTTTTTTTTTACTAATTGATTAGCTTATCAAATATATTCTATTAGCTTACAAGCTATTTTGATACCTTGTCGATCACAGCGTAACCCAAATAGATCAACTAAGATTTCTTTCTGTAGTCATGATTTGGTTTTGAATATCCATTTGTATCGCCATTTTTGTCCTTTTTGAATTTGTTTCACAGTTTGGAGTATGCTTAAAACCACGTTATCTAATCATATGTTTAGAAACTATTTATGACAACTGACAAGCATGTGCATATTTCAAGTGAAGTCAATGGAGATAAGTTGGTAAGATTAGATTGTTCAATGACTGTTAGAGGTAGGTTTTTCTACTCTCCACCTGGGATAAGTTGGCACTATAGCTAGGGTTGGACAACGGTCGTGTTTGGTCGGATTCGGGTCCAAACGGCCCAATCCGAACCAAACCGAAGAGGGAAAATCCTAATCCATTCCCACCCATTCAAACCATCGGATTAGGCGGGTGTTGGTGGGTTGACAGTCGGATTCACGCGGTTTTGCATCCACCAAGCCAGAAGAAAGAACAGAAACAAACCAGAAGAAAAAGAACATGGATCTGAAGAAGAAAGATCAGAAACAAATAAAAAACAAATAGAACAAAAATGATTAAACAAACCATAAACAAAAATATCTGTGAAAACCATATCTGAGAACCATAAACAAAAAAACAACTTTCAGTCTTCAATGATCTGAGAACCAAATCTGGCGCATCAGCTTCCTCGAAGGCTGTAACCATGCAGATTTGCGAACTAGCTTCCTCCAAGGCTCGAACCATGGCAGATATGTGAGAAAGTTTCCTCCAAGGCTTGAACAATGGCAGATCTGCGCTGTGGTTGATGGCGGTGGAATGTGGTTGATGGCGGTGGAACATGGTGCGCTGTGAAGGAGACGCGGAAGAGTGGAGCCGTGGTTGATGGCGTGGAACGTGGTGCGATGCTTCACATTGTGGAAAGGAGACACGAGGCTAGGGGAGGGGGAGGGAGAGGGAGAGACGCCGATGGCTTGGGGACGGAGAAGGAGAGATGACGGCTGTGAGAGGGAGAATGGGTGAGTGAGAGATGAATTAGGGTTAGGGTAGATGAAATGGGAATATGAATAATGAAATCAGAAATTAAATATGGAATGGGCTGGTCTGGGACGAATTTTTTTTACCCCACTCGAACCCGCCCGATCTTAACCGCGGAAAACTGAACTAGAGAGCTGACGACCCGCGGACCCGAATTGACCCGCCCGTTCAACTGAATCTTCTCGCTAGTTGCGCGGGTGCGGGCCGAGTCGGATGAATCTGTCCAGCCCTAAATACAGCATTAATTAATAGAGTTAATAAAAGTTATCTATTAATTAAATGAGATTAATTGTTATGTATTGTCAGTGAAAAAAAATTATAATGTCAACCAATCAAAAATCATGATATGACTTTTAAGGTAGTTAGGATAATAATCAAATATTTTAGTTGATGTAACAAGTTATGATTGATTGACAGTGTAAAAAATCTTTATACTGACCGTACATACAAATTAAATCTTAATTAAATATAACAATTATTTAAATAAGAATGTGATTTGCCTATGCAAGAACTTTTCTCTTTGTTTTTTTTTTTCTTTTCACGAAAACACCATTGCATTTCACTATAGAAACAATAAGGTGTGAACAGCTTGTTTCCCAACAAAACTCAGAACAAAGTTTGGTTTTCTCCTTGTTGAATTTATGGACTTTATAGCTCTTCATAGCGGGAACATGAGAACAATTATTTGATCCAATTAGCCTTTGTGTGATAAGAACTTTTGTACGAATCGTTTTATTATGGACCATGCAATCCGAGTTCCATCATTTTCATTATCAACTCTTACAATAATTCCACCACAATTAGAGCACCTCCGAAGCCTTTTATTTGCTTTATAGCATTGTGCTCACTTACAATATTCTCAATATTCGACGAAGGACATCAGGAACGTGAAGCTGCTATTGCTATAGCTAGAAGTTCGAAATCACTATAAAGGATCTGAACCTTTTTGGTATAGGATCTTACTTGCTATATTTTCCTTCAATAATGTAAAATTTTTCTTGGAACCTTGCAAGGTGGAATCTATTTTTGATCATCGTTAAAGGTATCCTTATCAAAGCTCTATTTAGGTACAAACCTACCAATCGTACCAGATTTAGATAGCTTTTCAATTTATTTATTTCCTTGCTTAGTACATGGATCTTGATGAATGTGAGTGCTTTATTTTGATGAAAAACTCATGTCATGACATAGAAATTTGTTTTTCAAAGACTTTTTGAAAGTTGTATAAGACCTTTTTTGAAAAGTCAATTGTGTTTTTCATTATAGGTTTGTTGTTTGAGGAGTTATTTAAAGTTCACAAATAAAAATTAAAATCAATTTTCCAACCTTTCTTATAATTTTAAGATCTACAGAAATATCTTAATTTTTTAGTTTTTGTATGTATCATCTTACGTACAAAGTGAATGTATGTGCTTGGTGAAAATCTGAATAAAAATTGATGTGTTAAAATTAATTTAAAAGTAATAACATTTTCTGAGCATTTTTTTTTAATTGCGGTTAGTGTTCAAATTAACTTGTGCGTATCTCAACTATTCACCTCTAGTTCTGTCAAAGATAATCTATCTTGGCACTAGAAAATTTACAAAATAATAATAATCTTGTAACATGATCCCAAATAATTGATATAGTTAGGACTTAAACATGTGGCTTACTCACACATCATATGTTGGATCACCACTGATGTGTTAAGAATTACTGTGAAAAACTTATTTTATTGATTGATTATATGTATAATAACTTTTTATAATCGACTATGATGAAATTTTAAATATAATAGCTGAAAAGATATTTTAAAATAATTTATTTCAGTTGGAGTATAAATGGAATTGTTTTATCTATTGGAAAAGCTTAATTGTTTCCCATAAAAGCTTCTTAAATAGGGGTGACAATGTGTAAGGTGTGGATAGGATACTAGTACTCATCTCTATACCGACATTTTATAAAAATACTCTACTTGTTCTTATACCTACGTGGATGGCAACATTAATGCTTATTCTCATACCCTCTTGGTATCTATTTACTCATATCCAGATCTATTACTCGCATTTTAGTTAAATAGAATATGTTTTTAAGTGTCTTTTTCTTTTTGACAAATTAGTAAAGTAATAATCCTATATTAATATTAAATATTATAGCATTAATTAAAAATGCAACATCTAACCCAACTAAAAAATAATATCTAAAGATATTTCAAATCCTATTTATAAAACAATAATAACAAATAAACATAAATAATTAGATACATGGGTATAAGACAAGGTGGATAAACACCCATTATGGATTACTTTTTACGGTCGCGCATGGGTTTGGGTCCAATTGTAATCCTTACTTTTAAAGCAATGATAATGACATTTGAATGATGAATTTAATTTTCTATCTTAAAAGACACTTATAATTGGAACCTATTATTATTGGATAAAATCAATCAGTTCTATTAATAATCTTTCCTAAACTTATTATTTCTATAAACATGACCTCCGTATTGTAATTCGCATATATTTAAGGATGTGATCTTAAGCAACACACTATATAGTTATTGTTCCTATCAAGATTGGACAAACCCAATACCATGAAGAAACAAGTAGATCGCAATCCAAATCTCCTCTAGGCCCACCATCATCATCATAGCCCAATTACATGAGAGGCCTCTAAAGTCTCCACCCCGAGCCAAGGTCCTGGGAGCCCGAGTTGTGAATACCTCGTTGGACACCCGAGCTAGTCAAGAAAGACTCAACCACTCATACAACTTGGACCCCTTCACATTAGCAAGTACCATGCCACGCAGATCTAGAACCTTTTATAAGACTAGCACATGACGTAGGACGGGGTACTTGGTTTCTAAAGGGTGATGAGATCACATGTCCGCTAATCACGCTAACGATTAGAAACCCACTAGATGTAACGAACTCACACATAGGAGTGGGACGGAAGATGAACACTTAGCATACGTAGCATATGACCCTTAAAAGTAGCATAAGAAAAGTTGGATCTTAAATTATCAATCCCAATATTGCATGATTAAATATGAGAGGAAAATCGGAGCAACAGGGTGTAGGAGAAGTGAAGCTGCCAACAGGGGCATGGCCAACATATCGTACCTTCGAATATGTCAAGGTATTGAAGTGAAGTTTTTACAAAGACCAAGATACAGCCGCCGGTAGAAAAGGAATAATAATCACCCATAAGGTAAAAAGAAGAGTATAAGACATCAAGACAACCCGTAATTACAAACCAACAAAGAAACCATTAGAGAGAAATGTACCCTAGATTGAAAATATTATATTCTATATATCCTGTATTTTATATTATATATATATATATATAATATTTATTTTATACATTTTAGATTGTAAAATTATATTATATATACTATATAGTTTATTAAAGATTATCCATTTACTATTTAATGTTAAAAGTCATTACATGCATTATGCTATTATTAACAATATATATTTAAAAACGTCATTTCCAAAAATGTTTTATTTTTTTTTTGTATGAGGAACTCTCATTTAGTTTTGTAGAAATATTAACTCACAACGATTATTTAAATTATTTTCCTACCTCACCCATAATTTATTTTTTATTTTCCCCTTGTATTCTATTTTAAAGATGATAGTTAACCTAATATTTAACCATTGCTTCAAAAAAAAAAAAACCTGATATTTAACCAATTATTTATAATGGACAATAATAATTAGTAACTGAAAAAGTGTTATACTTTATGATTCATGATTGAAATAAAATAAAATTTGTTTATAATTTTTTATGGATAATTCCTAATACAAATTTTTAGAAAATTCTTATATGTTAAAAATTTAAAATATTTATGTTTAGAAGCCAACGTATACCCCCTACATGACATAAGTCACACTACAGTAGTTGAATATATAAAAATAATTTTTTTATATAACCTAAACGAAATAGATTATCTTAAAATCCCTTTTTAACAAACGCATCCAAGTATAAAACTAATTCTATTATGATCGATTATTTTATAATGGATTATGTATATAATCGATTATTGAAAGAATCAATTTTTTATAGCAAATTCAACCCTATACTTTATTGGTTGGATTTGATTTGATTAATCTCAATTCTTATAAAAGAAAAAAAATGATAATCAGTGTTTTTGGAAAGTATATTTGCATTCAAAAAAATTAATATAATATTTATCAAAATATTTAATATATTATTTTTTAATAATTTTTTTTTATTCTCTAATAGGTGTCCTTGCTTACGCTTGCCGGCAAAATATTAAATATATTATTTTTTAATAAAAACTTTTTTAATTCTCTAATAGGTGTCCTTGCTTACCCTTGCGGGCCTTGGCCGCCCCGTATCCAAAACCAATGGGATGACAACAAGGAGATGAGTTAGCACTGTTTCAAACCGTATATCTTTAATGAAAAGTATAGCATTTCCCAATTATATTTATCTCCCTTCTCACGGAAGGATATTAAAGAGGGATTTCAATGAGAATTGCTCCTTCTTAAAAATAATTAGTTTTTGAAAATAAAAGGACGTTTTTGTTGGGTGATACCATTGAATTGAATTGAAGTAAGATAATGTGATATTCATAGGTAAATAATTAGGTGCATGTTTAGATTATAGTTTATACTTGATAAACGTCGATTAATGACTTCAAACTTATTTTTACAATTTTTTATAATATTTGAATTCTAGTTGGAAGTATTAATTTTGGAATTAAACGTGGGTTTGGGTGAAAGCAATAATTTGTTGCTTTTGTGTTTGTCAAAACTTAGTTTGAGTTTTTCAATTACTACTTTTACTATAATACCCTTAAAAATTAATCACTTGTCATACTCATTTAAAAGTTGAAGGACATTTTGGTAACTAAACATTCAAAAGTCAGTTTGAATGGTACAATCCAAATAATAATCATTCTACTAAAACTACTTTTAACAATAAAGTATTCAAACATAAATCAATTACTACCAAATAATAATCATTCTACTAAAACTATTTTTAACAATAAAGTATTCAAACATAAATCAATTACTACCAGCTCACTTTTAATCAAAACTCAGTTAATCAAAACTTAGTTTTGCAAATGTTAAATCAAACACGCCCTAATTCTAATATAAAAAAAATCAATAAAAAATAATAGAAAAGAGAGAAAGATAAGCTAGAAATGAAGTGAGTATGGTGGGGCCTATAAAAAAGGGAGTTAAACAACTTCAATAAGTTACATCATTAAACATATTTTAAAGTGAGTTTACATGTGAGGATATCATCAATGGTGCAATTTATTGAAGTCTAACCACTTTTTTTTATGGATTATATCATGTCTTATCATCATTTTTACTTTATATTACCTTAAATAACTTTATGGTGAACAATGGTTCTTACAACTTGTACTTCAATGATGTTATTATGTAATAAATGATTCTTTTATTTTTAAGCAATTCTAATCGGAGATGCTCTAAAATAAATAAAGTGCATTGGGCTTCAGATTATTAATGGGTTAAGATGATAATATATTTGATTCATAATAAAAAAAAAGATTATAATATATTTTAAACTAAATCAACGTCCTTCATTAGTTAATTTATACAAAACAGTCCGTTTTATAAGGTTATATTTAGGAGGAGGGAGTGTGATAGTTAGTAATGATGTGATATGATTTAAAAAACTTAACCCATTATTTAAGAATTTAATAAATAATAAAGTGTGATGGTTTAGGATGGTAATCCAAACCATTCCATCTCATCCAAAATCCCCAATTTTTATATCCTCCAAATTACAAGAATTTAGAATTTGCTCACTAAACTTTTAAACAATAAAGTGATATATTATTATCATTCTACTCTATTATTAACCATTCAATTGCCTTATGCTTTAAAACTTCCACAACATAGCCTTAGAGTTTTTACCTCCCACGCCTAATGCATTTAATCCGGTGCTCTTATGGAGACACAGAGTGAGATGGGTTGAGTTGCCAATCACAAATCAATTATCAATCACAGCACATAAACTAGTACCTTTCTTTTATCTTATCTTATTATTATTACTATCACTATTTTATAGTACTAACTTCAATGCCTCATCATCACTACCAGTATCTAATTCTGTAATTAATTAAATTTAAACAAACTTGTTAACCTTAGCTCACTCCATTCACTCTCTTTCATTTCATTCTCTCCCAAACACCACACCACAAAACAGTAAAGTGATTTTGGTTTTGAAACTGTGATTAGGTTTTCTTGTTGTTGTTGTTGTTCTTCATCATCATCATCAATTGTATTTTGTGATGGAAAACACACACATTGGAAATGCAGCAGAAAATGACAACACCAACACCAACACCACCTCAACCCTTACCTCCTCCGCTTCCTTCAAACCTCGCCTCAAGAAGCCTTCCTCCTCCGCCGCGCTCCGCCCTCCCTCCGACGTCGACGACCTCATCACGCTATTACACGGCTCCGATCCAGTTCGCGTCGAACTCACTCGCCTCGAGAATGAGCTACGAGGTTCCCTCTTCTTTTTCTTCTACTCATTTTGTTTATTTATATATTTTCCAATTTTAAATTCAATTCAAATTTTGAATTCATAAAATCAGTAACCTTTTTCTTTTTTTGTTTTGTTTGAGGAAGTAGCTCCAGAAATAGAAAAATGAAAATTGAGAAAGATTGTGGTCTATTTGGAAAATGAAATTTTGTATTGAAAATTGACTTTGTTTATTCATGTCATGGCAATGTGTTTATTTTTTTAAGTAAAATTTGAATTTTGAACCAAAATATAGTTTTTCCTTCAATTAAATTTATAAATTGAATTGTTTATTGTTTTATTTGCAGAGAAAGATAGGGAGTTGGGGGAGGCTGTTGCAGAAATTAAGTCATTGAGGAACTCGGACCGTCTTAAAGAAAAGGGGGTTGAAGAGGTACCCTCTATTTTTTTTTACCTGCTGCTGAAATTTTCTAAATGGAGTATGGTGATAATCTGTTTTCTAATAGTTGAGAGAAAATTGAATTTCATGACAACTGATGATTACAGAAAATCTTTTACTGTGGGGATTGTTTTTTTTTCTGAACAGGTCAGCAATTTTCTGTGATGAAAGCTAGGTTATGGGGAAATTTTAAGAATAAAATATAAGCTATTGAGTATTGCTAAGCTGTCTTCTGTGCAAAATATAAATACATTAAGTTTCATTAAAATTTAATACAGAAAATACATGTAGAAAAATAGATAGATTAAGAATCATTAATTTAATCTGCATGTAGAACATATTTTAAAATTTTTCCATTTCAATTGATACTGCAATAGTGTCTTTCTCCATGAACCATCAGATAGGCACTTGTGCGTGCTTTTCTTGATTAAGGGCAGACTCAATTGGTCTTTAGAGAATAATAGGTCCTTTCACCTTTGCTGATTTGTTTAATTGTTTGCTATCATCCAGAAAATTTAAAATCTATTTTGCTAGTAATATGCTGCAAGCTATTACCTTTCAAAAGCAGCAATAAAATTTTAAGCACTATAGCTTGAAATGTACAGCAATCTCCAAAATCTGAGATACTTCATGAGGAAAGTGTATTATTAGTTGTATGACAATTCTGTTACATTGACGGCAGCATGATTTGGTGATGCTTATGCCATCGGTTCTTTTGTTACAAGGCTCAACATATTGGTATATGTTTTAGTTTTTTATAGTTGTATTTTTCCCTACAAGGAATCTAGGTATTATCTGGAATGATATAGTATTTCATTGAAGCGGTAGACTAGTACATTCTGTTCTCTTTATTATCATTGACAATGCAAAAGAATGCACTGCTCTAAACAATCACTTCACAATGTTCTCATCTGTCTACAACTATATATTTTTAGTAATGTTTTGACTTGAAGTATAAATCTCGCGAAGCTTTTGCTACTTGAAGTCTGTTTGTGACCTTTTGTGTTTAATCATTTCAGCTAACAGATGAACTCAACAAGGTGGACGAAAAACTAAAAGCAACTGAAGCTCTTCTGGAAAGTAAGGTAGTACCGTAGTACTAGTAGTTACAATTGGTTCTGCCTTGTTGGAGTTATTTCACTTCTCAAAACCATTATTTTAAGGTCACCTAATGCTGTATTATGTTTGACAGAATCTTGAAATAAAAAAAATCAACGATGAGAAAAAGGCAGCAATGGCTGCACAATTTGCTGCAGAAGCCACACTTAGAAGGGTCCATGCTGCTCAGAAAGATGATGAAATGCCTCCTATTGAAGCCATTATCACGCCCTTGGAGGCAGAGCTCAAGCTTGCTAGGATGGAGGTACATTTTGATGGTCATATATTAGTGAAAATTTATAAATATGCATTGAATTGGCTTTTGGTTAGGACAAGATGGTAGTTTATTTAGTTATTCTCTATCTCATGGATGCCTTTTTCCATTATAAGAATCAAGACCAAAGGGGTACATTTTAGTTATCCTTGCTGTTATATTGTTCTAGGTGGTAAAGTTGCAGGATGACAACAGAGCGCTAGATCGGCTAACCAAGTCAAAGGAGGCTGCACTTCTTGACGCTGAAAGAACTGTTCAGATTGCTTTGGCAAAAGCATCCTTGGTTGATGATCTGCAAAACAAAAACCAAGAGCTAATGAAACAGATTGAAATATGCCAGGTTTGTCATGCTTTTTGTTAATTTGTGTTTGACGTTCTATGCTTGTATGTAAGATACATGGTTTATATAATCAATGAGTGGAATGCAAAGTTTAATGAAGTATTTTATGCTCTTATGTCAGGAGGAGAACAAAATCCTGGACAAAATGCATCGACAAAAAGTTGCTGAAGTTGAAAAGCTAACCCAAACTGTTCGCGAGCTTGAAGAGGCTGTCTTGGCGGGTGGGGCTGCTGCTAATGCTGTCCGTGATTACCAGCGGAAAGTACAAGAGATGAATGTAATTATTACCATTCTTGAGATACTGTTTCCATATACATGTTTATTATTCTGAGTCTGTTGCAGATGCTCTAAGCTGCTTTTAAGTTCTAACTTCTAAAGTTGACATAGGAGGAAAGGAAAGTTTTGGAGCGAGAAGTAGCTCGTGCTAAAGTTACTGCAAACAGGGTTGCCACTGTAGTTGCAAATGAGTGGAAAGATGCTAATGACAAAGTGATGCCAGTAAAGCAGTGGCTAGAAGAAAGAAAATTTTTTCAGGTATTCAACAGCATTGCTTTTGCTTTTTCTTTCACAAGTTATTTGGATGTTTCTGGTAGCAGGTGTTCGCAAAATACTCCAGTTGACTGATGTTTGAAAAGAAGTGCCTATGCAAGAAATATATCAGTTTTATTAATCTAATGTATGAACCTAGTCTTCTTGCCTATCATTATGGTTAGATGTATGCCAAGGTCAGAGAATCACTGACTGGTAGAGAGAGGGTAAAAAAGAAATATAATTGGTAATAATCCTAGTAGGTATGGCAATTTGGATTCCTCACGTTGCCCCACCCTTCCTCACCTCTATCGAAGCAGGTGTTTCTAAGTCAGGTGTGGGTACCTATATAGATTGTATATAGCTTACCTACCGTGTCCTGCCTTTAACTTGCCCTCATTATGCATATAGGTTATTTCTTTTTACTATTTTATCTCTATTATTCTTCTATATACCATTATCCGTTGACATGATTAAGTGCTCTCCTCTGTTAAATAAAATGATGATTTAAAACTAATAGTCAGTCACAACAGGGAATCACTGTGGTTAGAAAGAAATATAATTGGTAATAATCCTATTAGGTATGGCAATTTGGATTCCTCATGTTGGCCCACCCTTCCTCACATCTATTGAAGCAGGTGTTTCTAAGTCAGGTGTGGGTACCAATATAGATTGTATATAGCCTACCTACCCTGTGACCTGCCTTTAACTTGCCCTCATTATGCATATAGGTTATTTCTTTTTACTATTTTATCTCTACTATTCTTCTATATACCATTATCCGTTGACATGATTAAGTGCTCTCATCTGTTAAATAAAATGATGATTTAAAACTAATAGTCAGTCACAACAGGGAAATAATGTAAAGAAACCGAGAAATGTTTTTGATATTATTTGTAAGAATTTGAGCACTCGAAAGAAGATATTTGATGGAACATCAATTAGAATGGAGTTGTTGAGGTTCTATTGAAAACTTGATTTAGTCTTCAATTCAATTATTTTGTAGGGTGAAATGCAACAACTACGAGTTAAATTGGCTGTAGCTGAGCGCACTGCAAAAGCAGAGGGACAAATGAAGGTATATAATATGTTTTATCTTGCTCCAAACTCTTGATTCCTCTTTTAAGAGTCCCTTCTCTAAAACAAAATTGATTTCACAGGAAAAATATCAGTTGCGCTTCAAAGTTTTGGAAGAAAGGATTAAGGCATCTAATGGTAATTCTAAAATCATTGCATCAGATGGAAGAAACATTGCTAGCGGGCCTTCACGGCGCCAGTCTTTTGGTGGAGCTGAGAGTCTCTCTGTATCCTCCTCCAATGGATATCTATCAAGGAAAAACTCGAGTTCAAAATCAGGGTATCTTAGATCAAATAGTGCTAGTGTGTTACTAAAGAATACCAAACTTTCATCTAGATCATTTGATGGTGGTAGTAGATCCTTGGAGAGGGAGAGGCCAACTTCAGATGCAAATGTTAATGGGCTAGATAACATGGCAACCAACACCAATGATCAGACCGTCACTTCCGAGTCAGTTACTACGCATGAGGAGAGTGCAAATGGTACTCCAATTGAAAAATCAAAAACAGAACATGAAGACTATGTTTCAGGAATGCTCTATGACATGTTGCAAAAAGAGGTTATTTCTCTGAGGAAAGCTTGTCATGAAAAAGACCAGACTCTTAAAGACAAGGATGATGCAATAGAGGTCTCATATCTAATTTTTTAACTAGATCACAGATTCCACTTTTTTCTCTCCTAATTCAATTTGTTGTTTTACTGTTGAAAGATGTTGGCAAAGAAGGTTGATACATTGAACAAAGCTATGGAAGTTGAGGCCAAAAAAATGCGCAGGGAAGTAGCATCCATGGAGAAGGAGGTTGCTGCTATGCGGGTCAGCAAGGACCATGATCATCGGGCACGGCGAGCTAGTGCTCCTAGGGGGGCTGTCAATAGTTCCCAATCGATTTCTGCCAGGTCAGTTTTCTATCTCTTTTACTTTATTATGTTGGTCTTTTGTTATTCTTCATGGTTAAACCCAGAATCCTGATTTTTAGGTTAAAGAAAAAAAATCTATACTTGAACATGGTTATAACTTTCGAGATCTAGGATTTGGCTCATCTAAAGCTCAGAGTGTATGTAAAGTAGAGTTGATTACCATTCATCATTGATGAAAAATTCAACTGCTCATGTTTTTATAAAAGTACAAGCAACTTGATAGTATTCGTCGCTCTGTGAAAACTTATTGAGTTTCTCATCATTGGTTACCCAAACTTAAGTGTACCTTGCAATTTTAAGGGTACTAAAAATGAAAATGTGACGAGATGTTTTATCATCATTGAAGCTGATGCCAGTGCCTTTTTTGCTTTTACATTGGCAAACAGTGGAAGTTAGAACTACTACCTATAGTGCACTTCTTCCAATTACTTATAGTATCACCGCTGCCTAAGCTGGTTTCGGATGTATTACAATATATCTGGATAACTGAAACAGTTTGAGACTGAAAATGGAGGGTACTTTAGTCCTAATATTTTGGTCATGTGATAAAAGAGAGTCTAGTACTTCGGAGGTGCTACTTCCTTGAGCATTTGGTATGTGAAGTACAGGATTTATGGGGTGGCCCCTTTGTATGTTTTGGACATCACCTTTCTGCTAATGTTGCTTCATTTTTACGAGTTAACTCATTCACAACGCTTCTCACTGCATGTTTCAGGAGTGCACGTAACTTTTAGGCAAATTCATTTGGCTGTGCATGTGATCCTGTGCAAGGATGACCAGACAAAAAGTATCTCTTTGAATTTTTCCCCCGCGGTGCTGAATAGAGTTGTTGATTAGCATTTTTTATTCTCTTTTCTCTATCTCCTCTAATTAACCTGTTTAGGTGTCTCCGGCCAGGGTTAGTATGTAAAGAAGGGACCTTGTGTTTGTATACTATCTTCAGAAAGAAAATTTAGAATTATTGGTTCTTCCTGATTTATAGAAGTATCTGAATATGGCTTCCTCAAAGTTAATTCATCATGCTTTGACTGTCAACTTTTGGACTGCACCAAATCTGGATTGATTCAGGTCTAAAATGGATTGATATTTTTTTACTTTCACCAAAATCTCGATTACAAAAGTAATTATTGACGCTGTAACATATGATAACACTATAGTGTTCACGTTTATGAGTTTTAACTTTTAAAGCTAAGCTGTTATGGCAACGGAATCCAATAAATCAGTTATCAAATATTATTATTATTAACCAAATATAACTTTAGGGGGAGAAGTCATTACAAAATACTGAAATATAAACGATTTCACCTAGAGCCCAATAATTCAAAATTCACTGGAAGCCGTAACCAAAAAAGAAAATATAAAAAAAAAATGCAAAATTCATTGGAAGCATCTTTTGGTTGGGTTAGGCTGTTGTCCAAATGGGAATTAGCCTCTCCTTTTTGGTGAATTGAATAACTGCAAAGAACAAATGAGAATTAAATCTCACTTTTTACGTGAACTGAATATAATACTGATTTTGTACCATAGGATTTAACGAGAGATTATCTTTTTGTGAGTGAATCGTGTATCATACGTAAAATTGAATGAATGTATGCTATAATATATTATTAATATTATTATTATATATAAAATATAAAGGTGACCGCAGTGTCTTGCCGGACATCACATAGGGTGGTAAAAAAAAAAAAAAAGAAACTCAATTGAATGTCAATAAGATGTGCGATAAGAAAATAAATCATTACCAATGAAACATTTTTAAGCTGACTAGCCGAGCCAGTGTTTTACATCCTTCTATATCAAATCTTAGTCCTACCTGCAAGAAATTATACCACCATCGTCAAATTAAAAAATAACTAAATGTAAATTTGTGTTTAAAAGGCCATTAATAAAATTATTTGATTTTTAAAAAAAGTTCATTTTTTCAAGGAAAGACTCACAAGAGTCCTTACATGGGGGACGTGAAGAGGGAAGAAGAGAAATGAGTGAAACACATTGCGGGGATTTGAACTCACACACTCATAATTCATGTCTCGCAGCTTAACCAACTGAGCTGATTCAAATGGTTTGCTTTAACTTCTATACTTTTTTAATCCAAAAAACTCTATAAATGAGTGGAGTGTCTTGTCGAACATTATATGGGGTGGTACCAAAAAAAGGAAACTTAATTGAATAATTGCATAGCAATAAGACATGCGATAAGAAAATAAATCATTACCAATGAAACCTTTTTAAGTTGACTAGCCGAGTGAGTGTTTTACATTCCTTTATGTAAAATCTCAATCCTACCTGAAAGAAAATTTACCACCATCCTCCAAATTAAAATATAACTAAATGTAAATTTGTGTTTCAAAGACCATTACCGAAATTATTTGGTTTTAAAAAAAGTTTGTTGTTTTTGGTTCAATTCAAGGGAGAGGCCTTACATGAGGGAGGTGATGAGGGGAGAAGGGAAAGGGGCAGAGTACATTGCGGGGATTTGAACCTGCACATGTCTCGTAGCTTAACGAACTGAACTGACTCAAGGGGACAAAGAGTCTACTTTAACTTCTACACTTTTTTTTAATGCAAAAAACTCTTTAAAGGAGTGGAGGGTCTCATCGGACATCATATCGAGTGGCAAAAAAAAGAAAGGAAACTCACTTGAATAATGACATATAATAAGGCATGCAATTTAAATCCGCATGCTCACAATTTACGTCTGACAGTTTAACTAACTGAACTGACTCAAGGGAAAAAATAATTTCCTTTAAATTCTATACTTTGTTAATCCAAAAAACTCTTTAAATGAGTGGAGTATCTTGTCAAACATCATATCCGATGGTACAAAAAAAAAAAGGAAAATTAATTGAATACTTGCATAGCAATAAGACATGCGATAAGAAAATAAATCATTACCAATGAAACCTTTTTAAGTTGACTAGCGGAGTGAGTGTCTTACATTCCTTTATGTAAAATCTCAATCCTACTTGCTAGAAAATTTGCCACCATCCTCCAAATTAAAATATAACTAAGAGCATGTTTGGAAAAGATAGATTTTTCCCATTTAAGCTGTTTTTGGCCTAAAAGTTGTTTCATACATAATCTATCATGTTTGGTAATTAGCTTAAATTTATAAAAAAGCTTTTTTTGGGGAAAAAACTTGTTTTATGTCATCTAATTTGTTTTAGCTTAAAATTGTTGTGATTTGATTATTTTTCATTCTCAAAACTTCTTTCCTTATTTATCACTACAAAACCATTTTTCAAACAAATATTATTAAATTATGCAAATAACTTCATACCTTTTTTCGTAATTTACTATGTAAAAGTGATTTTTTTTGCACTACCCAAACGAAATAGATAATCTTAAAATCGCTTTTCAGCAAACATACTCAAACAAAAACAGATTCCGATTATAATCGATTATCAGCATAATCTATTTTTTCTATGTTTGGAAAAGCTGGAAAAAATTGTATAATCGATTATTATGATAATTGATTATAATCGGAATCTGTTTTTGTTTGGGAATGTTTGCCGAAAAACGATTTTAAGATAATCTATTTCGTTTGGATAGTGCAAAAAAAAAATCACTTTTACATAGTAAATTACGAAAAAGGGTATGAAGTTACTTATATAATTTAATAATATTTGTTTGGAAATTAGTTTTGCAGGGGTAAATAGGGAAGCGAGTTTTGAGAATGAAAAATAATCAAATCACAACAATCTTAAGCTAAAACAAATTAGATGACATAAAACAGTTTTTTTTTCCAGCAAAAAAAACTTTTTTATAAATTAAGCTAATTGTCAAACATGATAGATAATGTGTGTGTTTGGGAAAGATGAATTGTTAGACTTTCAGCTGTTTTTTATTCAAAAAGCTATTTCGTAAGCAATTTGTTATGTTTGGGTGTTTAGCTTAAATTTTAAACAAGCTTTTATTTTAAAAAAAAAAGCTGATTCTTTGCATTTGATTAGGAGAACTGGTTGATGGAAAAAAATAGCTGCTTTTCTCCCTCCCCTATCACTGTGACATGCATTACCCATTCTCTCCCCAGTATTTGTATACGTTTGATAACAGTCCTCAATCTATGTTAAGTTTGTTTTTCATTTTTGCTTTTCTTTTAAAAAATTTCTCTCTACTCTTTTTAATTGATAACAATTCTCTCTCTACTTTTTTTTTTCATTATTAACAATTGATCACGTTGGCAACTGTTTTTTGAAACAAAATATATATAAAAAATTATTTTAATAAGTTTTAATGTTAAAAAAAAAAGCATCAAATATTATTAATATAAACAAATAATTTCATACCCTATTTCGTAATTTACTATCTAAAAGTAATATTTTTACATCATCCAAACAAAATAGATTATCTTAAAATCACTTTTCAGCAAAGAGACCCAAACAAAAACAGATTCTGATTATAATCGATTATCACAATAATTGATTATACAAATAATCAATTATTGATATAATCTATTTTTTTCATCTTTTCCAAACACATGTATGAAACTACTTTTTAGTCAAAAAACAGCTGAAATGAGAAAAATCTATCTTTCCCAAACATGCTCTAAATGTAAATTTGTGTTTCAAAGACCATTAACCAAATTATTTGGTTTTAAAAAAAGTTTGTTGTATTTGGTTCAATTCAAGGAAAGGCTCATGAGAGGCCCTATATGAGGGAGGTGATGAGGGGAGAAGGGAAAGGGACAGAGCGCATTGCGGGGATTTGAACCCACACACTGACAATTCATGTCTCGTAGCTTAACGAACTGAACCGACTCAAGGGGACAACAAGTCTACTTTAACTCCTGTACTTTTTTTTAATCCAAAAAACTCTTTAAACGAGTGGAGGGTCTTGTCGGATATCATATCAGGTGGCAAAAAAAGAAAGGGAACTCACTTGAATACTTGCATACAATAAGGCATGCAATTTGAATCCGTATGCTCACAATTTACGTCAAACAATTTAACCAACTTAACTGATTCAAGGGAACAAATAATTTCCTTTAACTTCTATACTTTTTTAATCCAAAAAACTCTTTAAATAAGTGAAGTGTCTTGTTGAACATCATACCGGGTGGTAAAAAAGGAAACTCAATTGAATAGCTGCATAGCAATAAGTCGTGCGATAAGAAAATAAATCGTTATCAATGAAACCTTTTTAAGATGCTAGTAGAGTGAGTGTTTTACATCCCTTTATGTAAAATCTCAATCCTACCTGTAATAAAATTTACCACCATTCTCCAAATTAAAATATAACTAAATGTGAATTTCTATTTCAAAGACCATTAATGAAAGTATTTGATTTTTTAAAAAAAGTTTGTTTGTTTTGGTCCAAGGAATGGCTTGTAAGAGGCCTTACATGGGGGAGGTGGAGAGAGGAGAAGGGAAAGGGATGGAACGCATTGCGGGAATTTGAACCTGCGGACTCATAATTCATGTCTCGCAGCTTAACTAACTGGACTGACTCAAGGGGAGAAATAGTTTACTTTAACTGCTATACCTTTTTAATCCGAAACAACTCTTTAAATTTTAGTCAGCAATCGATCAAGTCGCTTAATAATACACATATTGATATACTCCCTCATTTAAAAATGCCTAACACACACAAATTATACTCGGACATGGAGAATGATCAATATGAACTTTGTTAATGTGAATTCAAACAAATGTTGGCAAGATTTATTCCAAATCCCTGCAATCAATTTTTATGCATTATTTAAGAAAATACACAATAAATAAGGTCTGAATTTTCTTGATATTTAACTTTATTATACTTGACATCCCTTTTATTTTGGTAATTACATCAACCTCCTTGAGATTTACGTTATCGTTCCTTGGTGGACAAAAGGTTCCATTCGTTTCTTGGAATGAAGTGCGGCGCTTCTATTGATGCTTTGGCCATGCTCCGCAAGGCAGTCTTGACGTCTCCCTAGTGGTCGATTACTCCGGTAAATGGCGGGGAGTACCTATGTTTACACTCCGATACTTAAGCCATCAAAGGGGACACAAGTATTGATAATATCATCTTGTGTAATGTGGGGTGTGCTATGGGATAATCCCTGGTATTCATATAGACATTTGTTGGATGGCGCGCTCCTCATGGGTAAAGCCCATGAGGGGTGAGAGATGGTAGGGGACATACTCTGACGACTCAGTCTGGACTTGTAGGTATCAGTTCCGTATCTGCGATAGCAGAGTCGTACCCTACCACGACATGGATATGCGGAAACCGTTGGTGGCAGAGGTAGGTGTGGCAGCATACCTTGTTGCTGTGGCATGCAGACTGAGCAAGTGCAAGGCGACTCGTCAACCTGGTAGGCGATCTTGTTGGGCCAGACACGTGTGATCCTGTATGTCGCGTTTGCAGTTTCGTTGGCCATTTCGACATCTGCTTGTGCCATTATGTTTATTGGTCTGGATGGGCCTCAGGGTGTGGATTACGGTTAAGAACAATTATAACTACACTTACCTTCCTGAGGAATGATTTTGAAATGATAATAATTTTACTAAAGGGAGTTAAATGTAACTTTTGATCAAGAGGGCGATGAGTGTAATTAAACTGAATCTTAAGGGAGATTAATATAATTTTCTCAATAAATAATTGTATTAATCTTTCATAGAAGAATGATATAGGTCGAAGGTATTTAGTTTTTATAAGAGGGATGTTAATTCGTATGAACAAAATTCGACAAATTGAGAGGGAGAATGGTTACATCTACTTTATGACGAAATAAAGGGTGGGGTAATTGATAAAATGAATCACGCAACAACATTATTTTCCAATTCGTACCTCACTTTACAAATTTATTTTCATACAAAGTATCATTCTCCTTTTGATAAATACGCTAAAACTATTACACTGTTACACATAATTTCACCAACTGATTCACCAAAATAATGTGTTTTCTTTTTAGGATATATTTTTAAATCTACTACTTAATAGTTATTACTGTCAAATTCGTTAATCATTAATTTATTTTTATTTAATTCTTTTCCTTTTTAGAACAAATATTTTTAAAGAAAAATATTCACACTTATATATTAAATTATAGTATACTCTCTTCCAATGTATGTTGGTCCAAGTGGAATGGGTTTGAGTCCCTACAACATGTGGTTTTAGGTTTGATCCCTAGTATGAAGAAAACACTGTTACAAAGGGTCTCCGCTTAGACGTCCGATCGTACCTCGAGAGATCAGTCTCTTACCTATCCGTGAGAGATACTCCATGATACCAAAAAATGTTTAAATTCGATCCCATTAATGTTTGAATTCGTTACACTTTTGAACCAAAAAAATTATACTTCTATCTTAAGAGTATATATATCTCTTAGATTACTCTCAACTTTATTCATATTTCATATTATTTTAATTTTAGAAGTAGTGATGCACATCTTCTTTTTAGATTTTAATATGTTTTAAGTTATTTTTATATTCTATTTAAATGTATATATATCATTTTTAATTTTAAATATTTTTAAATACTTTTTTATTTTATTTATATTTTTTTTAAAAAAATTAAAAATATCCTGCAAATGCTACTTGCTAGTTTGTATCAAGGGATGTTTTAAAAACCGGTCTAATCGGAAGATCGAAAAGTAGGGTGATTGATGATTCAATCGATTTAATCGGTTTAATCGATGGTCGATATACACACATTAATAATGAGATCAATTAGCAAGTTAAATAAAACATATAACTTTTAAGATACATGTTAAATTAAGGGTATGTTAATTTTGATGAGATAATATATCCTAATTAACGAAGATAGTTAACCAAATATGCATATTGAGTGGATTATAATCACTCAAGTTGAGAAGTCCCCAAACAAATCTGATCAAAATTTAAAAGTACCTTCCATAATTTTTTAAAAATTAAAATAATGAGCTAAGCGGTCTCTAAAATTGATATTAGGTCGGTTAAATCGGATTTTGATTAACTGTAAATGAAGTGATCATTTTCTCAATTTTCTAATCCAACTAAAACCCGACGGGGCACTGGATCGATTTTTAAAACACAGCTGTGAAGTTTGTAATAACCTTGACAACCGGTGGATGCTAGCATGAGGCATGTCAACATATGGTACACCCGTGAGGCACTTTTTTTACCGTTTATAACAGGTTTTGTCGGTATGTAAAATTTTAGTAATTGCAGAAAGGGGCCTACTAAGTTATGAGGAGGGATATCCCAAAAAATGCTTTCCCCTCTTTACTCTTTATGTTGGTTTTGGAAAAGAAGATGGAGAAGGAGCTGCCCGTTGACCGATGAGGGTGTGTTGAACGGTTGTCTTCTGCGACTTCAGGAATAGATCCGATGAGGATGCATCATCACATTTTTTACCGGTCGATTACGTTTTAGGGAACTCAATTGAAATTATTCATGCAACATCACTCTTACAAATGATCGTTGTTGTAATTATCCGGGCAACACCAGTGACACAAATTTAATCGATTATTGATAAGAAATAATCAATTCATTATGCCAAATATAATCAATTCATTATTTGGAAGAATCGATTCAACAATGCCAAATATGAATTGATTCATTATTTGGAAGAATTGATTCAACAATGCCAAATATGAATTGATTCATTATTTGGAAGAATAGATTCAACAATGCCAAATATAATCTATTCATTATTTGGAAGAATCGATTCAACAATGTCAAATATAATCTATTCATTATTTGTAAGAATCGATTCAACAATTTAATTGATAAGAAATAATCAATTCATTATGCCAAATATAATCGATTCATCATTTTTTTTATTTTCTCCTCTTGCGAGTGAATCGATTAGGGCTGTTATTTGTTTTGCACATGAATTTACCGCGATTCAGTTATTTGTATTGCAACGGAATATGAATCGATTATTTTTATTTTCAGTGAATCGATTATGTATATTTCCTACTGAATCGATTACTTGTCTTGCTAGTGAATCCATTCTCTTGTGAGTGAATCGATTATGGATAGCTTGTGAATCGGTTACTTTTCTTTCTTTCCAGTAGTCAATCGATTCTCTTGTGAGTGAATCGATTCTCTTGTGAGTAATTACTTATTTGTGTTGCAAGTGAATAATGAATACCTTTTATTCTATTCTGACTGAATCAATTATGGACATTGCTTATTTTTCTACTGAATCTGTTGGGTGAATCCATTAACAATAAAACCCAAAATTACCTCCCCTTCTTCTGGAACAGGTGGAATCGAAGGGCGTGGTGCTTCCCCGTCTTCACGTCGACGCGGCTGCCGGAGCTTCCACCATCGAATATGACGGTGTATCAACCACCACATTTCTTTTCTGGTGACATCTTCACGGTGGGATGAAGGAAGAGATAAGTCCCTATCTGCAAAAATAGGGCAAAACACAGTACTATATTATAATTTCCTAACAAAAGCACCACAGCAGGTCTCCGGTTAATTTTTTTTTTTTAACAAAATAATCTCAACCATTCAATATTATACTAATAAATCTAACGACTGTTTTAAATGTCTCATCGATGTATCATATGCTAAGATGCTTGATGGTAGACGTTACCTTGACAACCTTAACAAGTGAGGTAGGCAAAAACATAGGGTTTAGAGAAAGAAGATAGACACGAAGAAAGGGGAGGGAGGGAGGGAAAAGAAAAGAGTGAAAAGAAGCTTAGTTAAGACTTGAAAGAGACCAAATAGTTTTCCCTCTGTTGATTTCAATGTCACTGTAATGGCGCTTCACAGTTTTCTTCTTCTTCGCCCTCCTTTTCCTTATCTCTTCCCTCTTCACTTCATGGCCTCTCGCTTTTTCACCGTTTCTTCTTTCCATGCTCTTTCTTATCCTCATTCTTCTTCTTCTTCTTCTTCTTCTTCTTCTCTACCTTCATCTTCCTCTTTTTCTACTCACTCCCCTCTTTTCAAACCCAGGTAGTTAATAGTTACTCTCACTCCCTTTAACTTCGCTTTTTCTATTTCTCTATTCATTTCTTTCATCTGCTTCCTGATAACATCAAAACAAAGATGGTGCCCCATTTTGTGGGTACTAATAAAACATTCTGAATTTTCAAAAAGGAATAATTTTTTAGTCCCAAAATTTGATTCCCTGAATACCCTTTTGTTGTAGAAAGAGTTGGTAATTCTTGTATTGGTATAAGCTGAGCAATGCATTTTTTGTTAATTTTTTTTCCCCTTCACAAACACTCTTTTAAGGTGTTTAGTGTTACCGTTAGTTTTTGAAATAAAGGGTATTGCAGTTGTTGGGGTACTCTTTTTTTTTTTTTTTTTTTTTTTACTGAATTGCTTGAGAAAAAAGATGGGGTTATTTGTCTAACGTTGTAACAATTTGTGTGGTTTTCTCAGGTTGTGTTTGCAGCTAAGGAAGTTGTCAAGTCCCCATTTGGTCACAAATGCAGTCACTCCAAGGGCCTATATGTCATCCATCTCAACACCTGAAGCTTTTCAAAAAAGTGAAAGTTCCAAAGCTTATGGTTCTGATCAAATTCAGGTATTCTCTTAGTTATATCAGTTATGGATTATGTTGTCTAGACAATTTAGTGAAACCAGTTGAGTGTAGAATTGGAATTTGGAATTAGTATATAACAAAATGCTATTGTGCTGAAAAATTTTTATGTGTGCTATGTCGAAAAATTTATGATAGAATTTCATATAATTTTGTCTGTATTTCTTTTTTACTCGGCATGTATCGCTTTATGAAAAAAGCTAGGAAGTGGCATGGGTTTGTCATAGTTTATTGGTTGCTGGCTTATTGTGCTAAATGACTGTTTAATATGTGTAGGTACTTGAAGGCTTGGACCCTGTAAGAAAAAGACCCGGAATGTATATTGGAAGCACAGGCCCGCGTGGGTTGCACCATTTGGTATCATATTCTAAGTTTCATCTTTGCATCAGTTTTGATATTTTTGTGCTCAAATTTGTTTGATTGAAAAGTGCTTGTTTTCTGTTTTAGGTGTATGAAATTTTGGATAATGCTGTTGATGAAGCACAAGCTGGATTTGCTTCCAAGATAGATGTTGTTTTACTTGCAGATGATTCTGTGAGCATCACCGACAATGGCCGTGGGGTATGGCTTTGTGTCTAATTTTTCTCATTGGCTGAGTGTGCTTTGTCGTATATCTTATGTGCTCACTAGGCTTCCTTTTTGTATAACCGTGATGTTATTTATTGTTAATTTGAAGTTTGAACCTATGCCTTTTAGATTTAAAATTTAGACAAAAAATCCGATTCATGCATAGTATAGTGGTACTACTTTATGTATGAATCAGTAACTATTTTCTAACTTCCCTGGTTTCATGGTGTTAAATATGATATTTGCCCAATTGTTTGACAATGCTAGCAATGATTCTTTTTATCTTTTATGGATTTAAGTATAACTTTTGCAATACATCTTTCAAAATTCCTATCTGTTAACGCTTTTACTATTGATTAGTGTTTCCAAGCTGAAAAACATAAATTGAAGGAAATTGGCCGTTGAGTAGAATTATTTAAGACCAGGGCCATTTAAGCTAAATTTGCTATCTTTTGCTTGATTTTGACTATACATACTAATTTCTCTGGTGAATGCAGATTCCTACAGACCTACATCCAGTTACAAAGAAATCTGCGTTGGAGACAGTGTTGACGGTATTATTGCATATACTTGAATAACGAGTGTAGAGGTTTACAATGTATATGCTTTGAACATTTTCTGAAGGTCTATGGTTGGTTCTTTAGATACTATTTGATTGAGTTCTAATTGAATCTGTTATATTATTTTATCAAAGAACTAAATTATGTTTGCAGTGTAAGAAACATGTTTGACTGTTTGAAAATTAGTTGAGTAATTGAGTTCTGGAGTTGATTTCCCCTTTTGATTATCTCTGTTTTTATTTTTAGTCATTGGTATTTCACGTGCTCATGCTTTAAATTTGTTATACAATTGCTCATGTGAAGGAGTCGAGTTAAGGCTTTTAAACACCTCTGATGTGGACCTATTTTCTGACCTTGATTATCTGTCTACTCTAGAAATATGTTGTTGATATTTGTTCCATCTATTAGCTTGTCTATGCTAAATTTAATAATTTGACATGAGTATCATTTGGCCTTCTGCGTATATGTGGTTGAAATTCTCCTCATTATATTATTCTGCAAATTTCACTGACATTGTTCAATGATATTCAAAGAACTGAATATACTCATTCATATGTAGATCTGTATTCTTAATGTACCTTATCATTGTTTTAGTTCTATAAATATAAAATAAACACTTTGAAAAGGTTGGAATTTGGTTCTTATGCTGTAACACAATTCTGCCAGTCCTTTGGAGTGCGTTTTATTTATACTTGATCTTTTTGCATATTTTTTAATTGGGTGAAGATTATTTACTCTTGAATTTTCCAGGTCTTGCATGCTGGTGGAAAATTTGGCGGAGCCAACAGTGGCTACACTGTTTCAGGAGGGTTACATGGCGTTGGTTTGTCTGTTGTTAATGCACTGTCTGAGGTATGTCTTCTTTAACAATTTTTTCTTTTATTTTTTCCAGTTGAACTTTGCAATGCATATCTGAAAGCATTGGATAAAGAACTTGAGACGTATTGATGTTATGGCTTAGATTTTGACACCCCTCGGTACATTCTTATTTGTCATACATTTTGATTAGATGTTAATAAATAATACCAACACTTTCATATTTCGTTTTCAGTTAGAGCTTGCTAGTTATGGCTAGTTATCAATGTTATCTAAAGATTCTAGTTGATACCTAACTTCACAGACACTGGAGGTAACAATTTGGCGTGATGGATTGGAATACAATCAAAAATATTCTCGTGGGAAGCCAGTAACAACTCTGACATGCCATGTGCTTCCAGTTGAAAAGAAAGACCGTCAAGGGACATGTATTAGATTTTGGCCCGACAAAGAAGGTTCTTATGATATTACATGATCATGTATTTCTAGGTTATGGTTTGTTTGTTACTGAAAAATTCTGTCTTACATATGCTTCACTTTTATTTCAACTTACATGCAGTATTCACCACTGCTATTCAGTTTGATTACAACACAATAGCTGGACGCATTAGGGAGTTGGCTTTCCTCAACCCAAAGGTGAAGTTGTTAATGTTGTTAATTCAAGTATTGTCTGTTTATGATGTCTCAAATAACATTCACTTTTTTCATTAGAAATGGTCAAATATTGATAGTCATCATGACAATTTATTTATGTGTTTTCATTTTCTTCACGAGTTTGTTGATCAGTGACTGGATTTCCTCCATGACTAGAAAAAGGAACAATTCTTCTTTAGAGTGGAGTGGTAAACACTAACTTGGTGGAATCGTCCATTCTTATGTTTTGTGGAGCAATGACACCATTTAGATCAACTTCTGAGGAAATGTTGGAATTTCTGCTGCTCAATTTAACACTGAAAATTTTACATGAAAAAGAACGTTGTTACTCACTAAAAGGAGGCTTAAGTATTTGACTCAAATACCATATTTAAAAGGAAAGGCAGACAATTACATAAATTGACAAAAATAATGATGATAAGGTTAAGAGCAAGAAAAAGAAAGGGAAAAAGACATTGTTCAAGCTGAGAAGGCATGATTGTATTGTATTACCATAGACCATAGTTCCTGGTTGTAATGTTAACCACTTTGAATATGAAACCATGAATGCTGTTTTTAATGTAAAAATACCATCTGAATTGAAATGTTCGCTTTGTATTATGTTGCATATTCACTTTTAATACCATAACATTTATTGTTAGAGCAGACAATTATGAGATTTATGGATTAGATTTTAGATTTTTCTTTTTTCATTATCTTAAAAAAAGTTAAGTACTTTATATATGTACAATCTTTCAAATTTTGCCAAATTATTCTGCAGGTGGCCCAAATATTTTCACTGTTCCTACTTTCTATGAAGTTACAGATTTGTTTCATTTTTGAAATTAATAGAAACAGTATCTTTGTTTGTTACTTGATGCAAACAGAAGTATGTATAATTTTAGGCACAAGCACAACTGTTTTTTTGATAAATAAGCCAATCTTGTACTTGAATTTTGGTTTTTTTAATAAAGGAGGGCCATGCTCTAGCTATTTGGTGTCAACTAAAATTACTAACCCTTCATATCCTTTTATCTACGATATTTTATGCCTGGTTATGCATTGAACATGGAAGTTATATTCCGCTGGTTTTTATAGTGGCTTAAAGGAAAAAAAGTTAAAATTTAAATAAAAAGTAACTTTAAGAGACAGGCAGCAACATATAGTTTAAGCTGTGCCTTCAGATCTTTTGGAGGTCTAGTTTCATATTATCTTTCTTAAATCAAGAAACACTATTTGTTGCTTGATGGAGAACCTGCCAATGCCAATCTGCCCTTTCTTGTCAATCACATTGCTGACTGTTTGTTGGAAGTCCCACATCGCCTGACTCTTCTTCCGGGATGCGGTTTATATATCTGTTGGGCAACTTCACTTAACACCAATTGGTTTTAGGTTGGAATCTATCACTGTTGGCTGTGCTTGTGAATTTGTTGAGTTGTCTGGTTGATGAAAGAAGCCATAAGAGGTTATACTCTGCATTTTAGCATAGCTTACCTTGTAAATTGATCAGAGTTCAGGCTTGAGCGTTTCATATAAATTAGACTCAATATTAGCTTCACTTGATCTTTTGGCACACCTAACAAGTGTGAACGAATTGCACGGAGCGTTTTGTTCCTCATTTAGCCACCTATAGTCAAGATTATAGAACATTTTTCCCTATCCACTTTGCATCTTACCATGTCTTCTTTCTTGACCTTTGCAGCTTACTATTACTCTTAGAAAAGAGGACAATGATCCAGAAAAGGTTCAACATAATGAGTATTTCTATGCTGGGGGATTGGTTGAATATGTGAAATGGCTTAACGCAGATAAGGTCTTCTTGTACTTTTATCTTTATGCTTGTAGTGCGTGGTTAATGTAATCCATTTTAAGTTATTTTCTTTTCTTTCTTCTGTTGGTGTTGTTTTGTCCAGGGAGGATATCTTATCCTTCTTCATTCTACTTTATTCAATTAGAAAAGAAATCTCTGTTGTATGTATCACATTTTATGATGTGTGTTATGTTCTATATAATATGTATCATACTGCATATAATTTTTGCTGCACAACTCTGGAATTCACAATTGTGAAGTGTGATCACTTGCTCACATGGCACTTATTTGACTATCACTTTATGATAACCGAAGTTTAATTGGGACCAATTGGATTTAGATTTGCAACTACATGAGGTGTGTAAGTTGTATTACCACTACTATTTTGGAGTGATGCTATTGACACAGCTGGTTGAGTCCCAATTCAACACACCCCTGCACTGGGACCATTAGATCTATGCAGTGTGTCAAATTAATGACCTGTGGAGGATGATCCAGTGTCATGCACAGGGGTCTGTTTATTTGTATTCCACCGTTGGTTTTGTGGGTAGCATATACCTGTTATTAGTATTATATATGCTGCATGGGCTTTAATAACTCTGGTTTGATGTCTTTTTTAATTTTGAGTTTCATTTTCTACATATGGATGTGTTCCCATTGTTTGTAAGTGGTGTTCTGTGTCGGCCTTATACGAATAGCTGTAAGTGTTGCAACATGATTTTATAAGTGTTCATTTTCTGTATTAAAAAATGTTTCATTGTTTTAATTTGTTCATCCTAATGCAAAAACTGTTTATTACGTAATATATTTGGATGTGATGTCTTCATTAGCTTGCAAGAAACAATTATTGATTGATGAATTTCTGTTTCAGAAAGCTCTTCACGATGTTCTGAGTTTTAGAAAAGAAATAGATGGAATCACAATTGATATAGCTTTTCAATGGTAAGCCCCCCCTCACCCAAAGGTTGTCCTCACTCCTGCATTTTTTTCATGCTCTTTTAGCTGGATACATTTCATCAAGTGTCTCAATTTGATTGTCTAATTTGGCTTTTATGGGTATGAGCAAGGATTAAGTTAAGTTGTGAAGTTAAGGGTTAGCCTTTGATATATATTATAAATATGAAAGCCCCAAATGGACTTCTTTAATTGTAAAAAAGTTTGCTCCAAATGGGCAACTGGATTGTATAATTTTCTGTAACATGGTTGACAACCTTTCATAATTCCTTTTTCAGTATGTGTGATTGGTATCATTTTTTCTTTACCAGGTGTGAAGATGCATATTCTGATACGATACTGGGATATGCTAATAGTATACGCACTGTTGACGGTGGCACCCATATTGATGGTATGAAGGCTTCTATAACAAGAACACTGAATAATCTTGGAAAGAAGTCAAAAGTTGTCAAGGTATTCCTCAACTATTGTTTCTTTTTCCTTTCTTATCCCTGTTGTCATGCCCATCCACTCCTGAAATATAAGACTCCTGGTTTAATTTGTTTTACGTCGATTTTCTTGAGGAATCCTGTTCTTTTCATCATATAGGATTAGGATCCTAGAATTTATGTCATGATGCTAGGTTTAGATGGTTTGACAGGTTTAATGAAAACCAAGCTTATGGAAGCACAAGGGCTTATATGCATATCCACAAGCCTTGGCTATATCTTCTGAAGGGACATAATTCCAGCTGTTCTCCCCCTATCAATTTTAATCTCTACCTTATCCATGATAAATATATAAAAAATATTTTCAACCAGTTGTGAAATATGGGTCAATCTTTGGGTTCAAGATGGACTGTCATCTTCGATACGTTGTTGAAAAACAAGATTTGTTGGAAGAGAGAAAGGGAAAACAGAGAATATGCGAGACATAGAAAACACAATACTTCACTAATTTCTCAGAATGGTCCGTTCAATACATAAGTTGGCCCTATGACTCTTATGCTAATCCTGCTATAATATAATGACCTTTATACCCCTTACTTTGGGTGCACTACAAGTAACTAATTGCTTAAAACACCAAACCACTTATTACTTTTCTACATTCTTAATGCAACCCAAACTTCTGTGCATGATCTGTTAAATTAAATGTGGCAAGTTGAAAATAGTGAAAGCTTCCCTTGTCTGAAATAGAACAACAAAATGGGTTCAAAGTTTAATTGTTGCAAAATATCTTCTGTTCTTTGCAGGAGAAGGATATTACTTTAAGTGGTGAGCATGTGAGAGAGGGTCTAACATGTGTTGTCTCGGTCAAGGTCCCAAATCCAGAGTTTGAAGGACAAACAAAGGTACTTCCTACTTTATATCAGTTTAATTGAGTGCTTATATTCTTGCAACATTAGATTACTCCGGAATATTGAATTTCACAGTCCATTTTCTTTCCCTGGGTGTCATGGCACTCTTTTAAGTACTTTCTTACTGTTCTCTTTGTTGCTAAAAGACAAGGTTGGGAAACCCAGAGGTGCGAAAAGTGGTTGATCAATCTATTCAAGAGTATCTTACTGAGTATTTGGAGTTACATCCAGATGTTCTTGATTTAGTACTTTCTAAAGCTCTTAATGCTTTCAAGGTAGTCATCTCTTTTTCAAATTTAATCCAGACTGTTATCAATTGCTCATGATAGGAATACTATTAGGCTTTTTTTTTTTTTTTTTTACATTTTAATTTAATTGGAAGACTTCCCTCTTGTGAATTTATTGTCTAATTAGGCAGCACTAGCAGCAAAAAGAGCAAGGGAATTGGTAAGACAAAAGAGTGTATTGAGATCTTCATCTCTTCCTGGAAAACTAGCTGATTGTTCATCCTCAAATCCTGAAGAATGTGGTATACTTGCTTCTATTTTGTGGAACTTTTGCTTTGTAGAAATACTTCCATTTTAACCATCGTTCTGTGAGGTTTTGTCACCTAGTTCAATGATAAAAGTTATCCCTATTGGTTCTGAGTAGCATTTTACTATAACTTTAGAATATGGCATTAATTTTTTTTGTTAAAATGCTATAATTACCTTGTTTCATTCTTATTTAAAATTGCTATCTAAATGTCATCTCTTTGGCATATGTTTTCCTGCTTTTGTTTCTCTGTAGTGATGGTTGCTCATCTCATAATCACCTTAAATGCATTAAAATCTTACAGATTAATATGACAGGACATACATTTAATTAGAAATGAGAAGAAAACAGGATGAACTCTAGTACTACTACTTAGAAGTTAGAAATATATTCAATGAACCTACAGTGGAATTCAATGGAAATGACTTGAAAAGGTTTTGTAGAGTCTAAACTATATACTATATTATGCATCCCTTTTGATTTATTGCTTTTCTAGAAGCATTGGCTGTTATTCCTTTTTGATTGCTACAGTGGTGTAGGGAGTAAATTGCTACTGTTTCATCAAGAATATATGCAATTGTAATATGCATTTGGCTTGGTGGTCTATAATAAATATATGATGTTAGACTGCAGTATAACAGAGTGCTGACATGGTAATGAGAGAAAGAGGACAGCTAGATGCAGGAAAAGGGAGCAAATGGTATTTAGGGGATTGAAGAGAAGAGGGTGGTATTGGACAATTGAAATTGGAGTTGGGAGGTCTTGGCCTAGGGGAGGATTGTTCACTATCTTAGTGACAATTCTTATATCTTTTCTTTTCTCGTTTGTTTTCTTTGTTTTCCTGTTACTGATTACTATTTTCTGCACTTATTCTGGTTTATGTCTTGCTGTTTTCTGCATATTTTGGGTTATTAGAGGAACTACATGACTACATCTATTGCAAGGAGCTTAGCTCCAATTTTCTGGTTCAATATTACTAAGTATTTTCCAGTTCCTATCATATAATAAGTGATGTGGAGGACGAATGTCATGCTTTAATATTTCTGGGTTTTATTTAAACAAGTTGAATTCTGATAATTGATATAGGATCTAGACTAGGAGACATTGAACCTGAATTAGTCTTGAATGTCCTTTAATTGGGTATTCTCCTGTAGCTTTGACTTCTATTTTTGCCACCTAATTCTGAGTAGGGATTTCAAAAGTATGCATGCTATATGCCCATATATTCATATAATTCGAATAGATTTCAAGGCACAGCTTTATGCCCTTAGCTGATTGTATCCAAGCCTGTTTTGTAGGGATTGGGGTGAAAACAATAATTTGATGTTTAGGTTATGATGTCATGTGATGGTTATGTCACAGTTTTTTGCTCTTATATTTAGAGTCCTTTGGTGATATTTAAGATTATGTCAGTTAGATATATACATTAGTTTATTGTTTTGGTTATGTTTCTATAGCTGTATGTGTTAGTATTCTTTTATATTATTTTATCTCTTGTACAGTTGTTAGAGCTTGTGAAGCAAGCCTTCACTTTACTTAATAAAAAGTCAGAACACAGTGACAAAAGGGTCACTAATTTTCGCCTCAATATCTGTTTTATCTCCTTTTCTCTCTTGTCACCAACAATGTCTAACTGATATAATATTATATTCTTTAAAAGGAATGGTTTCTTAACAAAGCAGAAATTATTGATTAGGTATTTTCTTAGATGTTTACAAAATATGCTTAATAAATTCACTAACACAGCATATGTAAAGTTGAGATTTTGAACCTAGCATAGTTGTTTCATGTCAAATTACCTGGGAGATCCTTCTGGCTTAATCTTTTGATGAGGTAGCTTTGTGTTTTGAATTGAAATTTCTTTGTTCCCTGTATTCTAGAAATCTTTATAGTCGAAGGTGATTCAGCTGGAGGAAGTGCTAAGCAAGGGCGTGACAGGCGCTTCCAGGTAAAGAATAAATTTTTGGATGGCAACCTTCAAAAGTGAAACCACCTGACATGCAATTGAAAACAATTTTATATTTTTAAATATTATTTTTCGTTACAAGCTACTGAAAGTTTGAAGCTATTTGTTCTCTTGGTTAAGATGTTGAATAATTTTTTTCCGTAGAGTCTCATTTGGAAGCAAAGATATTTAAGGAGTTATGGTAAAGAATGCTAATTGATTACATCTTGTCAAAAGCAAATAACTAAAGGGAAGTCATCCTTTACGAAAATAATATGTTCTGGAAAATAAACATTTTTTGTTTGCCAAATCTCTCATCATATGAGAAAAAAGTAAAGCAACTCTATATGATATTGTCATTTCTACCATCTATGGACATTAAAAGCTACGTTGCAAATGGAGGTATTAATATTTTGAATCATACTATGGGCATTTTTTTTCTATGAATTAAATTTTAGAATATTTACCAAAACAAATATTAGAATGAAACTTGTGTGTTATTGTCAACTTGAGAAATGCTAGTAACACGTTCCAACACTCTCTTTCCAACACAATCACTCCTATTGGTTGAAATTTATGTGGGTCCTACAAAATTCAAGTGGGACCCACATGAATTTCAACCAATAGAAGAAAGTGTGTTGAAAAGAGAATGTTAGAGAGTGTGTTGTTAGCACTCCTCTTGTCAACTTTCATGAAAGCTGTTTGTTACTTTTTGAATTCAAAAAAATTACTAGAAAAAATGACGTGATGACAGGAAATTTAGCATTATTTTGTGAGAGAAGTTTTGGCATATATGGATTTAGCTTTCATATGTCCAGATATTTTCGTGATTGTATATTCCAGTGCTTGTTTTTCTAATCAGTGTAACTAATCACTAAATTCTTTGCTTTCTTACATGTGTGGAGAGCACTTGCTTTGTTAGAATTGGTGGTTCATTCATTACATGAACAAAAAAATTGAAGTGCATGCATTCATCTGGCCATATTTGTTGCAGGCCATTCTCCCTCTTAGGGGTAAGATTCTGAATATTGAAAGGAGGGATGAAGCAGCAATGTACAAAAATGAGGAGATCCAAAACTTAATTCTTGGTCTTGGTCTCGGTGTGAAGGTTAAATTTTTTTCTGTTTCATTAATTTCTATTAATGAAGGGAGTTAAATCAGAGAAATGATGATAGAGAGACTAATGAAAGATCTGAAAAACCAACCAATGTCAAGTGTAAAACATTGCTTACATGAAGAAGGCTTCTTAATAACTAATTGCAAGTTTTCTGTCTTAATGATTTTCTTTTTTTATCCAAGAACGAAAAAAACTAATTGATAGTGATCTATGATCAAGAATCTAATGGGAAGAATAACTTGCAAGCAAAGTGGTTAAAATTCAAATTTTGACAAACTACAAGCTTTAAGTTGTTAGGAATTCCAAATGTATGCCCTTGTAAAATGAAGTTAGTAACAATTGATTTGAAGTTTTAGAGACAAACAGAAATGTGAAGATAGGCAGAGAGAGGCTATGAGAATTTGGAAAGCCTATAGCCACTTTGGGTGTCAATGTCAATTTTAAGAAGGCAACCAAAACCAAAAGTAATCCTGAATATGATAGGGAGAGGAAAATTGAATAAATTCCAAAACTGAATTGGATAAAGCCATCTCCGAATAGCTTGATGACTAAAGTTATTAGTAATATTCCCCATACTGGTGTAAAACTGTAAATAATAATTAAAACATATGTATCAAAGTAAAAATCCTTGATCACCTTTGATACAATTTAACGCTTTTACCTCCATCAATTATTATTTAGTAATTTACCTAAAAATTGTGATTTTGTTGGTTCAGGGAGAGGATTTTAAAAAGGATGCACTCCGGTATCATAAGATTATTATTTTGACTGATGCTGATGTAGATGGTGCCCACATCCGCACTCTACTACTGACATTTTTCTTTAGATATCAGGTAAAGTATATTGGACACGCCTGAAAAATTTACTCCTATATGGAAGAAGGAAACCAAGTCAGCTCCTATGAGAATAGTAAATTAAAATAAAATGATCAAATTTGATGCAGTGTTTCTTTCTTGCAGAGAGCTTTGTTTGATCAAGGTTGCATATATGTTGGTGTTCCACCATTGTACAAGGTTTGCCTAAAGTTTTTGCTGCTTTGAAATGTCTACCAGATATAATCAAGCTAACTTCCACCTATCTTTAATGAAATAACCAGGTTGTACGGGGAAAGCAAGTACACTATTGCTATGATGATGCTGACCTTAAAAAACTTAAAAGCTCAATGCCTCCTAATGCATCATACAACATGCAAAGGTTCAAAGGTATGGTGAAAAGTTATTTTGGTTGCATGCTTCTTGTATTAGAATTATTTGTAGGCTTGTAAAATTTTGACAAAATGAATTAAAAATTGAACAATAATTTATTTAGGCTTAAACATGTTTTTGGTCCCTTTAAATATATCAGTTTTTTATTTTGGTCCCTCAAGTCAATTTTTTGTTACAGTTTATATCCTTGTAATTTCAAAAGTGAGTGAAATTGGTCCCTAACCTCATTTGAAATGTGAGTGAAATTCATCCAATTAAACCTCGCTCATATTAAATCTTCTCTCATTTTAGGGGCTAAGAAAAATTTAGTATGAGGAGGTTGAATTGAGCTAATTTCACTCACTTGAATTCAGGACAGAGAGCCATGGATCAATTTCATTCACTTTTGAAATTACCAGGATAACTGTAGCAAATTTTTGAGGGACCAAAACCAAAAGTTGATATATTTGGAAGGAACAAAAACATACCAAAGCTAATTATTTATTAATCAGTCGTATTAACGTCATTGAGTTTTTCTCCTTTCCATTCAGGATTTTATTGCACCATGTTAATGGTATGATTGTGATTATTCATTTCATTCCTGGTCATGCCAAACATGTTAAGTGGAACAATGATTTCATTCCTTGTCCTTTTCTTCAATAACGATGCTAGTGAATCAAAAGTGACCTCGTGTCTGAATGCTTATGCTTTTAGTCAATCATGTAATGATTATCTCTCACATTGATGGATTGTCTTATAGTTGTAGTGAACAGTAGATCATTATTTTTGTGAGTATATTGTATTGAAAATTATCTGTTTCTTTTAGGTTATGCACTTCTACCCATTTTTTCAATGAGACTCAAATGCTTCCCTAATGCTGAATTATTGTTTTTCTCTGGGAGCTAATTATTTTACAATGTTTTCATGATTCTATCCATTATAGTGCACTCTTGTATGTTGTATAAATGCAGGGCTGGGAGAGATGATGCCTTTACAACTATGGGAGACAACCATGGATCCAGAACGCAGGTTATTGAAGCAATTAATGGTTGAGGATGCAGCTGAAGCAAATATCGTGTTCTCCTCTCTTATGGGTGCTCGGGTAATGTGCATTATTGCTATAATATTTTGTGGTATATTTTTTACCTGAATCTTTTTGGTTCCATATATTTTACTTCAGAATTCAGATACGTTGAACATTAAGAAATTTTTGGGCTACCAAATTTGACAAGTACCTTGTGTTTTCAGATTTTCTATTCATATTCTACTTAAAAGAGGGGAAATCATCCATTTGTTTAGTATTTTAGCATCTATAATACATTAATTTCTCAAAGTCTCCTGATTTTGCATCAAAGAAGGCCCCTAGTCATTTAACTCGATAATCAATATGGAATTTTGACAAGTGTGAGAGTTTGAGGTAAAAGAAGCACTAAAGAGAATGGAAAATGGAAAAGCGATTGGACTACATTAGATAATATAACTATTGAAGTGTCTAGGAGAGAAAGGTATAAGTTGGCTTGCAAGGTTGTTTGATGAGATAATGAAGTCTAAGAAAATGTGAAATGAATATAAAAGAAGCACTTTGATCCCCATTTATAAGAACAAACTAAAAAGAAACTATACAAAACGATGTTAATTATAGAGGGATTGAGCTTGAGCCATACTATGAAGCTATGTGAAAGAGTAATTGAATGAAGATTAAGACAAAAGACACATTTCAAAGAATCGATTTGGTTTTATGTTTTGGAGGTCAACCATGGAAGCAATATGTTAATGTGCATAATGTAGTAGAATAGTTTACTTTATTCTATTCTAGTCAAGCCCAATTCACCCTTGGCCATGACTACATGTATATAGTCTTGTACCCCTTTTCATAGATGAATAATACAAAATCATTTTCCTCAACATGGTATCTAGAGCCAAAACCGTAGGTTAGATTTTCTGCCTGAAACCCAGATTCTGGCGGCTGCCCTCTTCTTTGGCGACATCTCAAACCTAGATTCCGGTGGCTGTTCACTTCTTCGGCAACCTCTTTGGCGTGCCTCTGGCTCTCATTGCCGGCACCATCGTGTTCCTCTCCTCACTGTCGGTCGGCCTGCTAAGAATGGTCATCGTCAAAGCCGCCATGTGCTGTCGCTCCTTCCCTTCTCCGCCACCCTAGCTGTGATCGTCGTTCAACAGGGACTTTGCCCACACCTTTAGTGTCGACCGCCGTGTTATTCGACTTAGACCGCTTTTCTACCAGTTTGCCCCACTTCCACCTTTGCACACATGATGGCTCAATCATCCATTGGGAAGTCTGGACTGTTTTCTGGCACCTTTACCTCTTCCTAAGTTCAGCGGGGTCCTCGTGAAAAACAAGTTGGTGACTGTGGAGGCAATTGGGCACCTCGCCCTAGGTGTGCTTATTGCTATATATGGGGACATAATAAAGATGCTTATTGCTATATATGGGGACATAATAAAGACAAGTGTTATAATTTACATAGTCCTCCTCCTTGTATCAACCTTATTCACATTGATGAGACTCAGCCACAGCAGTCTAGTGGCTAGGGCTGGACAACGGTCGGTTTCGGTCGGATTTGGGTTGAAAAATCCCAATCCGACCAAAACCGAAAAGCATAATATTGAACCCGTTGTCGTCCGTTTGGATGACGGTTTGGGCGGGTGGCGATTCCATAAAAAAGAGGTCAAGAACTGAGAAGAAAAAATACCAAAAAAATAGAGGAAATACCAAAAAAACAGAGGAAGAAGGGAATTCAAACCATAAACAAAAAGCATCAAGAGAGGAAGAAGGGGATCTTGCCAAGAATAAACCAATATACAAAGAAACATAAACAAAGAAAGTTTCAAACCCAGAGGAAGATAGAAAGCATCAATTTCAAACCATAAACAAAAAGCATAAAAGTTTCGAACTTTCAACCAAAAACATCAAACCCAGATGGCTTCTTCACAGATCTTCGTTTGCACTTCTTCTTTACGCACGGCGATTCCAGTGGTGGTGCATAGAAGAGAGGAGCCATGCTTGATGACGGTGGAACAGTGGTGCGATGGCTTCACGCCATGGAAAGCCTCTGTCGTAAGGCTCGAAATTACGGTCTCCGTTGCAAGGCACTAAAGATCCTTCTCTGCCACGCCGGAGAAGAAAGAGGAACGTGAGAACTTCTTAGAGATATTGAGAAGGCAGAGAGGGGAAGGAGATGCGAGGCCATCCAGCGGTGAGGAGAAGGAGACGCGATGCTAGGGGAAGGAGAGGGAAAGATGGCGGCGGCTAGAGGAGGGAGAGGGAGAGACGGCGGCTATAGGATGGAGGGAGACTGGGAGAGTTAGAGACTGTTGAAATGAGAGAAAAGCAATAGACTATTGGTATAACCTGTGTGTTTAAACTACACAGCGGAGACTCTATTATATGGACTATATGAGTAAATCAAAATACAATCATGATAATAATGACTAATTAAAACAAAAAAAACAAACGATATCTGAAAATCCTAATAATCCTAATTACCTATAATTAGGAGATAATATACGTTACTCTTAAGATATTATCAAATATTCTAACACTCCCCCTCAAGCTAAAGCTTACTAAGCTTTAAGCTTGTTACACAGAAACGATGAATCTAAGCTGGCAACTGCTTCCGAACAAAGACAAGGCCAAAGCATCTGGGACAAACAGCAAGGCCGGTGCATCTGGGACCAACAGCAAGGTCAGTGCATCAGGGACCAAGACGGGCTAGTGCATCTGGGAAATCAAAGTTGAAGCCAGAGCATCTGGGACCAACAGCAAGGCCGGTGCATTAGGGACGAAGACAGAGCTAGTGCATTTGCGAAATCAAAGCTGAGGCTAGAGCATCTGGGACAAACAGTCAAGGCAAGTGTATTATGGATAGAGAGCTGAACAGTCCTGCACAAGGGGACTTTTCAAAACAGAAGGCCTTTGAGGAAGGTGATGACAGATCCAGAGAAAACAAAGAAAAGCGAGTCCTGCGCGGGAAACGACAGCCGGAGAGGAGCCAGGACGCATCGCCACGTGCTGCTAGAAGCGGCGCGCGTGTGGCTGCTCACGGAGTGGGTTGCCAGCGCGCGAGGGCACGTTGGAAAGCCAACGACGACATGGTTTGGACGGCTGGACAGATCGACGGACGGCGACTCTGATGATGTGGTCGTCAGCCGGAGACAGCGGCAGACTTGACAGAGATGAGACACTAGGCGGACACGGATTAGGGTTGCCTCTTGTTAGGCTCTAGATACCATGTTGAAATGAGAGAAAAGCAATAGACTATTGGTATAACCCGTGTGTTTAAACTACATAGCAGAGACTCTATCATATAGACTATGAGTAAATCAAAATACAATCATGATAATAATGACTAATTAAAACAAAAGAAACAAACGATATCTGAAAATCCTAATAATCCTAATTACCTATAATTAGGAGATAATATACGTTACTCTTAAGATATTATCAAATATTCTAACAGAGACGAAATAGGGTTAGGTATGAATAGGTATTGAAATAGGTTAGCGTATGAATGGGTATATGAAATGGGCCGGTTGGGTTCTGTCAAAAACGAAATTTGTTTAAGCAATTCGAACCTGCCCGCTCGGAGCCACACCAAATCGAGTTCCTTTTTCGATGACCCGCTGGACTGACCTGACCCACACATCCACTTATTTTTTTGTTCGGTTTGTTCGGGTTCGGGCCGGGTCTCGGTTATTTGTCCAATCCTACTAGTGGCCCTCCGCAACAACATTCTATCACTATTACTGGCACTGATTAGGATGAATATCTGAGGTATCTTGCATCATAGCAGTCATCGTCATCAGTTGTCTCAGTTGCTCATTCTGGTAATCCTATCGCCTATTTTACTCAATCATTACCTCTTGGCCCTTAGGTTCTTGATTTTGGTGCCTCTTACCATATTTCTGATAATTCTCTTTTACTCTACCTTTACTCCTTCCGACTTCTTACCGCACAACTAATGACTTGCGATACTTTATGATATTGAATGTTGGCGGTAAAAGGCCAACTAGTATAAGCTCCTTGTTGTAGAGATGAGGATGTTGTGTTGAATGGGTGGACACACAAGACAAAGTATTTGGAATGAACACCTTAGAGAGAAGAAGGGGTTAACACCTATTAAGGAAAAGATGGTAGAATTTCCGCTTAGGTGCCAGGTGGGTTCGCCATGTGAGGATAACCCCATAGGTAGAGGTAGAGGAAGACTAAGAAAAACTATAACTAAAACTATTAAAAAGGGGTTATATTTAAATAATCTTTTTGAGGACATGGTTTATCACATTATCACATAACACAGGTGCTATTTGATCCATGTAACCGATCCTACCTAGTGGGAAAAGCCTTAGTTGTTGTTTGTTGTCTTTCATAAATTGTACTAAATAATCGTATGGCATTTTAGATTTCAGATCATAATACTATTTTTAAACTAAAAAAAGTGCTTAAATTTGAAGTTAATTTGTGATCTCCAAGTTGTGGTACACTTTTTTTGTTTTAAAACGAATACATAAATAGGTAAAGGTAATTTTTTATCTGTCTCACCAGTGGAAACTGCGGTGGTTTTATGAACTTATGCAAAAATTGTAATGATTAGTTTATTATGTTCCTTTTGTATTTGCTCAACTATCGTATAAAACATGTGCTGTGAGGTTAAAATTACTTAAATGTTATCCTTGATTTACTTTATAGATTCTTATGGTACAATCTCATACAGATAACAGGTGATATTAGTTATTATTGTAGTACCATTATCTGAATTTGTTATTTTAATTTGCATCAGGTGGATTATAGGAAGGAGCTGATACGAAATTCTGCAAACATGATTGATCTTGATCAGCTAGATATTTGATGGTGCAACTATGTGGAGAAACTGAATTTCTTCCTTATTAAACATACACTACAATATAGTCGAGCACAGACATTTTTCTATATGCTGTGTAATGCAGAGCCATCTTAAGCAAGGCCCCTTTTTTTTGTTGGTGCCATTTGGTTATGTAAAATCCTTGTTCACTGGGCACAATTGGAGCGGCGATTTTGTATTTGCTAGGAAATATTTGGGAGGCTTGTTGGAGGTCCAATTTGATTTCTACAAATCTAACAATTTTTTTTTTTACCTTTGAATGTAAAGTTCAGCTTGTTGGCAAACATTCTGTAAACTTTAGTTATTAATCATGTTAATTAAAAACTAATTTTTGGTAGTTGGTATTTAGGTTGTATATATTTATAGTTTATATATGAATGATTAAATTTTAGGATTTTGATTGAATATTTTAGCACCGGGAATGCAATAGTGTTTAAACTCTTGAGGGAGAGCTTTGATGTCCTTGTAATCCTACCCGACTCAAGGAATTAGTTTCTGCAGTTATGTCCGGATATAAATTGGGAAGCCAAAAAAAGTATACTCATTTAATTTGTATATAATAATTTGATGAATTTATCTTTATTCTTGAGTTCATATATGCCTATTTGAATGATATTTTAGCTATTTTGATTTATAATTATTATAATAATTCATATCTTCTATACACAAAACAATTAAAAACATGATATTTGTTTTGTAATTGTAAAGTTAAATGACTCAAGAAAGAAAGAAGAAAGAAAGAAGAAAACAATCGAAAAGTATTTTTCCCATGAGACATTTTATATCCATAATTTGTTGGAGTATATACTAGAAATATCAATTGTTAGAGTAATATATATATAAATAAGACTAAAAAATAAATACTTAAATGAACTATACTAATATTTTAAATTATATATTTCATTTTCTTGTTTTCTTATAAAAAAAAAGTGAACTTTATTTTGGAAAAAAGGAAGAATATGGTTAATCTTTAAAATATTTTTTAGTATAAAGATATGAAAGAACTAGTTATAAATAATTTCATTTTTTTATTAATTTAACGGTGTTAAGTCAATGATTAATCAACATTCAATAATAAGATGAAGTGTAATTTATAATCAAGTATGAGATTTTTTTTTTGTGCACAAGGATATCCTAAATCGATAGCCGGAGACTTATTCCTTTCGAGACATAATGATAACCGATTTCGATTTTGCCTTTCTCAAGCAAAACAAATTTGTTTCTATTTTAATAAACTTCAAATTTGCGGAATATAATTTACTTTAGAAAAAAAAAAAGAGACATAAGTAGATAACAAAAAAGAATATGCCACGAAATGGCATCAAACTAGAAAAATATTGCTGGCATGGCACCAAAGAAAAAGAGAATATGCCACTAAAGTATTCGAGGACAACCTTATTAATCACCAACATCCTTTTTCTTTTCATTTGCAGAGAACTGCATGAACATTTCAAAGGAACGTTACTCCTCAGGAAAACCACTACCTAGTTCGCTTTTCTGGCTGAAGGTTTATGTAAGTTCAGTCACTTTCCACACACTCTATCTCTCTGCCTTTGCATGATTTCTGAGCGTTCTAAGGAGTAAATGTTGATCCTAGAAATAGAGTTGCATCTTTTCATTTGTCATGATTCTCGTATGATCATACCATTAAATTTGATGTGATTAACTTATTAAAGGTTCAAAGTCAATTAATTTGTTGCCTTATGACAGTGCTCTACGATATTTCCGAATTATTGTCTGAATTTTTTGAAGTTACTGGATCATATATTCAACTACTCTTCATTACAGTGCTTGTTATGTTGAAAACCTTAACAAGTTCATTTGATGACAAAAAATGTCCATCCAATATAGAAACCAAGCTGTTTTGATCGATGATGTATGGCTGTTGCTTGTTTCATGGATGTTTGAAGGGGGACAAATTCTAACATACTCATGGAGCACAGTTAATATGTGCTTTGAGAAGGATCTTTACCATTGATTTTAAATATGTATAGCATAGTTTCTTGTTCTAGAGCTCTTCCCCGGTAGTGAATCATTGTATACTTGGGTTTTAATTTGTGGGAAGTTGAAACTAATAATGCCTTCTCCTAGAAGCCCAAAAGAATGTTTACCAGAGAGGATCATAGTGAATTCTAGAAGTTTTGTTCTCTTAATTCGAGCTCTTATAGAAGGGGCATTACAAGTAATCTATCTAGGCTTCAAATTATTGTTGTTGCTTGTGTGTTACATATAAATTCCAGAACACAAGGTCTTGATGATAGGTCTCAATTACTGGAACCCCCTTAAAACCTATAGCTGCAATTTTACTTCAACCACAGTCTTCCCCTTTCTGTTGAGGACCTGCTCTCTTTTCAACTTTCCCTCTGGGATGTGATATAGAGGTGGGATAGATATAGGAACATGAGAACAAGTCTTACATTGGCAGGGTGTCAGATCCTTCCATCTATTTCTTTACACTAGCTTCGATTGCAATGATACAAGTTGATCAATTGAGTGGCGCAAATTGAGAATTTACTTACATGCTACGTTACATATCTAAGATTCATCCTTCTTTGATGAATGCTGTATTAAAGAATGCCTGAAGTTCTTAGGTTATTCAAAAAGGTTTCTCCAATAAGGGAGCCAACCTTAACAAACACAGCAGGATATCCTATTGGAGCTTCCACCCATGCTTCACAACCTTGTTTGGAAAATACTTTTCCTGTCCAGATATGTAGCCAATTACTACTCTCTCCCAAAGGAAAATAGGCTTTAACTTTCTTCTTTCCTTTGTCAAGGACAGGCACCACTAGGAACTCAGAACCAACCAAGAACTGCTGATAACTCAGGTGATGCACATGTTCATCATTAGGGTAATGGAGAAATAGGTGGCGGCATACAGGCAGTCCTTTCTGTGCAGCTTCCTGTTTACAAAAAGAACATGGAAAGGGCCATTTTAAATGTGTGCTGAGTTTACTTAATATATAGTTACATTAATGTGTCAAGATAGATTTTGAGATCACCTTCACCAGTTGAATTCGGTAAAATTTCCATGCTGTGTATATCTTTGCAGTGCGTGCAAAGTGTGACAGATTTTGTTTGTTTGAGTAAAACTGGCTGTTGCATGATGGTTTGTTTCCCTGCTTGCAGAAGATGGGAAAAGATCAGTGACTCATTGATGTCAAACTTTAGATAATGGAATTTGTTGAATACAAGGTTACTTTCTTTTGGCCATAAGATGACCCCTATTATTCAGATTGTGGTATTTCTTGAACTGCCATCTCGGTATGTAGATTAATTTTCATTTTACTTTTATTATTGAATAAAAAGCATCTAATACCAAATTTGTATGTTTTATCATGTATGCTCAGTTAATTTGCTACACTCCACATGGATTAAGAAGTTCCTTTTCCAGAGTAATGTCGTATGATGTCAAAGAATGAAAACTTTCATTGATGAGCAATATTCTTGCTATGATGAATGTATCTGTGCTAAAGTACTTGTAAAATAATAGAAAAATAAAATATAAGCATGATGAAAGGGTATGTGATATTGCAGGTATTTTACTTACTTCATGGGTGCGGAATACTGTAGTGAAAGAATTTAGCTCCATCCATCTTAAAAGCAATTCTTGACTTCTTCTATATTTAACTATAGGTAAGTTTACTGTACAGTAGCCTCCAATGTCACTGTGATTAAAGGCATAGCCAGAAATTCCACTGCTCAGTAGGCCAACCACAGAACTCTTTATTCCATCATTTGCTTGCCAACTGACCATTTGGTCTCCTTCCCAAAATAGCATCCCCCACTTTGGGCTATCTCTAAAACCAGCCCTCATGAAGAAAACCAAGGACTCTTCTTGGTCTTCCTTCACCTTGTCCAAAGAGTTGCTTTTCCATTCTTCCACAATATCTCTGTTGATTTTGGCCCATAGTTCTGGGTATCTGTTATGAGCTGAAATAGGATCTTCACCTGAAATGAAGGGTACAAAATCTTAGTAACAATAACTAGCTCATATATAAGTACAAGTTGTAGTCTTGTTTTATTCTCTTTCCTTGACAATTATCCTTGGTGGAAGTTTTGGTCATTAAGGAAACTTGGCTGGTGAGTTTTACTACATCAAAATGGAATACATGGATTGGTTTGTACTTTTTATAGGACCTATACACACACGTGACTTCCTTGTGGAGAAATTGGACTGCTCTCAAAATGGAACTGGGTATAAGTTAGTTACACATGACAAAATAATGTGTAAAATTCAGGACCCTTTTGAAGAATAACCTTACAGGTCTATTTTAGTACACGTCAAAACACAACAAGAAAATAAAATTAAAATTGCTACACCACAAGCTGGCCACATAGAAAGGTGGAATCTTGGATACAGACCTCTTGCATCCATATCTATATCGCTTATCAAATTAAAGAAAATCTCATGATAGTGAATTTGTATGACTTTCATCAACCTTAATGAAAGACAGAAGTATTTAAAAAAGAAACAAAAAGAAAGGATCTAGTGCATAGCAGTTAAGATATGCTTTGTATCCAATAATATGAAATTATGTCTAAATTTAACCCAATTTTCTTTCTGTATTTTCTAATTAGAAAGACCTCATGACACCAGAAAGGTTACACTGAACTCATTAAGTTTTGGGACAAATGAGATATAGGAATGAAAACCTGAATATAGAACAGCGTCAACAGGAAGGCCTTCACCAAAATCAGCCATCCATCCTCTAACTCCATCATCTACCATTTCTAGTAGTATCTGCTTGAACCAAATTGCTGTTTTAGGGTGCGTTAGATCAAGCATTCCTACATCAAAAGCCGTATTTGGAACCATGTATGGGTTGCCTTTACTGTCTTTCACCAAGATGTCCAACTGTTTTGCCTCCTCAAAGAGGTTTCTCTTTTTGTTTGGCTTCTCATCAGCCTATAGGATCAGGAAAAAAAATTATCTCAATCTTTCTAAACTAGCCAAGCATGTGTTACCAGTGCCACTACCATCATTTCAATTTACTAAAAAAAATAAAGTTTTGAGAGCAATGCAAGAGAACTGTTAATATAAAACTACTCACTAGCCTTCCCTTAACAGCTTAACCTTTTGGGAGAGCTGTTCCCCATGTGGTATATTAGTCCCATTAGAAAGTACTTTAACTAATGATACAATGCAGTTTGATTGGAGACAAACAAGATAGAGACTACAGTATTTATACTTGAAGTGGTTAAAGAGAAGCATTACTGGAGCTAGACAAGGATTGCAATACGTCATAACTTTGATATGCTGAGAGCTCAGATCTTTGATAAGTTCTTTCCATCCCCAGTACCTTTGTTCATCCACTTCCCAATTCCACCAGAGTTGTGAACCAATTAATGTTTCTCTCTGCCCTACCCAATCCTGTGCAGTTGTCACAAGTAAACAATGAAATTTCAAAACAACAAAGAATTATGATAATTGCAAGTGTGTGAGGGTGTGTTCACAAGCTCAGTTGTTCAGAAAAAGTTGAGTGAACCCTCTTGATTTCCAGTGGATTCCAGAAGAGTGCATTAAAATTCTGTTTATGTGCAAATAACATAACTCAAGCAAAATATGTCAATTCAATTCTTTCAAATGGTGAGTGCAGATCAAGATTGAATAGTGTCTATTCAAGGCAATTGAATTGTGAATTTCAAGTTGTTGGTTGAAACTGCAGAGAGTATATAGGCCTTGAAATATTTCTCTTGTTTTTCCCTTATTTTAGTGTGTAGGGTAAAGGATTACCTGCAACCAAAATGCTGAGACAGGAACGTCATAAGTCCTTAGTTCATTCCAAATATGACGTACAGCTTCTGTGCCACCCTGCATTCCTACTATAGCACCAGATATTATCCACTCTGGAAGCTCAGGTAGCCTTCCAATGGTTTCTGTGAAATGTTCAATCAGTTCACAAGGTGAGTTCCCATGTAATATCCGCCCTTCAATTGAATTTCCATGTATCTGCAGGCTCCAGTGTACAGAAAATTGGAAAATACAAGTTTTAATTATAAAAGAAACAACAGGAATTGAGTCATGTGATTTTTATTAAACATTATACATTATAACAATTCAGCATACTCTAATTTGTTTAAGTCTTTGATGAATTTATTATTCCATTATGCACTATTATAGTTAAAATTCCCCACTGTGTTAATTAAATTCATCACATATCAATTCTTTCTACTACTGTAAAATTGACCATGCTCTACATGTGATACAAATATTTACCAATATACAGCGCTTAATTTTACTTCCACTTCCATAACGACTGATTCTTCCTTTATGCAATGCTCTACATCTTCCCAAATTGATCACACAATTTTGAAACTTCTTTATGCATATGCAGTAGTTGCTCTTTCAAATAGATCAATCCAGTTAACATGAGATACTTGAACAATTCGTATCTCATAATGTCTGTATCAATACCTGTATCTGTACTCTGTCAAGTCTTGTAAGATCGAAGATAGTATAATCATATCCTTCAAGGTAGACAGACCTCATTTTTGATGTCATGTAGAATGGAGAAGGAGCATAAGTTGTACTCCAGTCACCTCCTGCCCTGCCAATAGCAGTTAAATGTTGTCATTGTTAATAACATTACACCTTATCATTTACTATATTATATTTTGAAGCTGGTGCTTTACACTACCTGTAACTGACCAAGTTAGCAGCTAAGGTGATAGGTTGATCACCTCTACCAATACCTTGTTCTTGAACAAAGATAGGCACCCTTTTTCCTTTGAAATTCATGTGAGAAAACTGCTCCCCAAAACCATAAAACCTCTCATTCTCAGCACTTGCATATGTCAACCAAACCCTGTTGAATTCTTCTGATTTTGGGATATCCAAGTTTTCTATTTCTTCCTCTACTGAGGAAACCAGGACAAAACCTTTTGGCCTTGAAAGGTACCAACACCAACCAAGCCTCTTTTTTCTATTACTCAGCCTCCTCTTAAAGCCAAGGTATACTCCTCCTGAAGGTGTTGGAGATACCTGCTTGCCTGAGATGAAGTTTGGTTTCTCAACCTTTACTTGAAAACCAACCTGATGTTTAGTTTTCTGATTGAACAAAACCCAATATCTTGCATACACAGAGGGCCCTTTTGCTTCAAACTGTATATTTGCTTGAATCCCATGCTTTTGAAACCTTCTATTCTTCTTAGTCATATTGAAAAGCCTTCCTGTGATCAACAAAGTAGGAAGCTGGTTCTCTTCATTAATCATTTTCTGGTCCAATCCCACATACCCAGATGAAGTTTCTGCAGCTTCATGTTCCAAATGATTATCAACATGATTGATCACCCTTATATCCTCAATGCTTTGGTGATCACAAACCAAGTGAACATCTCTATCTTTGAGAAGGAAGGATCCTCTACTCTCTTCTACCTCTGTGTCAACAATTGCAGATGAGACAAAAGCCTGTCCTGGAATGGTAGACCATATGATTCTATTTTCTTGAGAAAGATGAGAAATTGAGAGTTGCCCACCATTGTTGGAGGTCCAAGAAAGCTGAAAATCATTGCCAATCGAGAAGGTTTGATCAGAAGGCACTGTTTTTGAATTGATAAAGAGAGAGCCTTGGACATAAGGGATGGTGGTTGAAGCAGAAGAAGGGAAAGGGTTGTTGAAACGTTTGTGGTGTTTTTTGGTTATCTTAAGGATTGCCATAACAGAAAAAAGATAAAGAGAAATGGGATTCTTTGTTTATGAGTTCTTAGGACACTTTTTTATAGCTTTCTAGACAGTGTCTTTGCTTCAAGGTTGTTGAAGCATTAGAAGAATGAGGATGGAAAAGTCTTTTGGCTTTTGTTTTGTGTAAAACGATGTTTGGCCATGAATTCCTGTGTCTTACTTTCGTTGTCTTCCAGAACATGACAACCGAGTTACCAAAATTGATTTATGTCACAATGGACAGTTTCAGACTAGTTTCCTTCATGTATTTTCCTAAAAAAAAGATAATTTTGTGTTATAATAATAATAGGAAGAAAAAAAAAGCGCTTCTTTTGTATATTGATCTATTATATTAATTTCTTAGCTATAAATGATTCATCAGTTCACCATAAAAAGTAGTTGACATTTATTTTTCCGATAACATGATACTGCAACATATGAGTAGTTTATTATATATATATATATATATATATATATATAGAATTTTATTTATTGATAAAAAAATTATGATCATGCTAACGAATGTCCTTAAATACTGATTAAGAAATTCCAAAAAGAGTAGGTTTTGTGGTTAAAATTAAATATATAACTTCTTAAAATAATAAATACATTACTTTCTCATATAATTTTCTTTTCTTAACTCCTTAACCAGTATCTTTAGGACATTAGTTAGTATTATTCTTTGGGTCATGTTAACGAGTGTCCTAAGGGCATTATTTAAAGAAACAAAAAAAAATAATTTTTCATTTGAAAATTAAGTATATCACATTTTCAAATATTAAATATATCAATTTTCAATGAAAAACTTCTTTTCTTAATTTCTTAAAGAATGTCATTAGAGCACTCATTATCATTATCCTTATTCTTTTTCTTATGCATGAACAACTATTCAAGTTGGTTCTTATCTCAAACCCTTCTTAATGTATATTGATATTTTGCTTTCCATATTAAACCGTCAAAATCATAAAGAGTTGGTTGGATAACTAGGATCCGAGATATTTATGGCACATTCAATGTATATTTTATCATTTTATTCTCTTATTAAATCTTAAACCAGATTTTTTTTCATTCACAAGCAAAAATCAGGATTCAAATCCCTAACCACTTATTTAAGAGGTCAAATCCTTACTGTTTGTACCAACTTAAGTTGGTTATTAAACCTCAAATTTTTTTAGCCTAAGAATTGCACTTATAAAAAAAGAAAATATAAAAACTGCACCATTTGACACAAGTCAGTCGTATGATAATCGTGAATTTTTTGTATCATAAGTTTTCATAACTAGAACGCTCTGATAAAGATTAAAGGAGATACTGATTACCAAAAAAATAAATTAAAGGAGATACTAGCTGAATTAAGCTCTACTATTATTGTTTTTGCTGTATTATTTCAATTATGTCAGTCAATAAGGAAATTACGGAAATAACGCTCAAGACATACCATTGAATCTTCCCTTCATCGTGGAACTATTACTAATTAGGAATGTTCCCTCATTGTTGGAGAATGTTCCTAATATTGCACCTGGACACGATACGAGGCTGCATTCCATTTAATGAAACACAAACAGAAAACAAGATTCAGCATTCAACATAGCATCTTGTTGTCAAAGAAAGGCACGTGATCCTTTCAATCTATAATGTTTTTGGGTTGAGTACGGTCCTCATTGAGTGAATGTTTGGTTCAAACAGGGTTGATCCAAGTGATAAAGACTTGGGTTTCTTAAGCAAGTATTTAGGGATTCGATTTCTGATTCTTGCGGGAAAAAAATCTGGTTGAAACAATGAATACCCATTTTGTGTACCTTCAGGTTTCCCGACGGCAATTAATCACTATCAACGACGATAGATACTTTGCATCTATCAAACACTCACCCAAACATACACTGAATAGGTATCGGTCATAATACGAAGCAGATTCAGCATGCAATGATTCAACTTGAACATTGTAGTCAAACAAGTCTCTTATGGGTACACGAAAGTTCAACCTGAGAATAGAAGCCACCTCTTATAACGTATTTGTGCTCGTTGAGTAAGAAACAATATTCGCATTTACAACTTTGCGGGACTGATTGCACCTGACATAGAAGAAAGATTTATGTTATGAAATAATAATTTGAGATAATGGGTGGATGGTATAATTGTTTATCAAATTTTTATCCTATCTCATTGTATGCTATTCTTTCATTTTAATTTATTATATAAACAAAAGATACCTAAATGAAAATAATACATGGTGGACCGTTGTTCTCAACTCAAGTCACCTATGTAGTAGTGTCCATGTTTATTAACACTAGTTGTATTATTAACATCATTGATTACTTGTATCAAAAGTGGCATATATAGGATAACTCCAAAACCACCACTAGTTTCGTATCTGCTCTTCTTTTTTTTTTTTTTTTTTTTATTATTCCTGTATATTGCCTTAGCATACCACTACGTTAGAATAGCTCCTCTGAGTTGGTATGCTATGCATGAAGCTTTCGCAGCATCAATGTTTTATCTGGATTATAATCAAATATAGAAGCACTGTTGGCCTCAGAAGTAAAAGGAGTGAATGAACCGGGATATTGTATGAAATTATGCAATCATAAATCATAAGTTCTAAATTCATATTCATTGACCTTATTTTCTTTCCCCACTTTTTTGTTTCTCAACCAGATCATTAAGCTACATCAGTGCAACGAACCTAAAAATATAGTCTAAAATCAGTCTATAGTATGTTAAGATTAAGAATTGTGATATCAAACTCAAAAGAGACAACTGAGATGAACTTGGATGCGTCACTGAAAAGGCTATAAAATTCTGTTGACAAATGACAGTAAAGACGAGAAATAGCATTGAAAAAAACAAGGGCCAAACCTTTTTTCACTAGGTGGGACCGTTTACATGGATCAAACGATACCATAATGTTCTATCATAAATCATCATATCTATAGATAAACCATTGACCTCTAAATCCATCTTAATGATTTCGTCTATAATTTTTCTCAGCCCCCCTCTCCCTCTCCCCCTCCATCAAATAACATTAAAGAAAAAGAAAGAATTATGCAGGCAGCATACGCATATTTGTTCTTAAAGGCAAGAGTTTTTCAAAACAAACGTACAAGGCATTAATATGCAAGATGTTCAATCAACTAATACTTAACTAACAATAGTTGCATAATTGTGAGTAGAAGCAACCCTTACAGAAGGATCTGTTAATTTACTCAATCAAGCAAATCTGAAACTGGATTCTTCCTAAATCCATCAACTTGAACCAATTGGTTTGCCAAAGTTCTGTTGGGAAATACGTCATCAGCTTTCATTCTGTCCCTAATCCCATAGGCTGGTAGCTTTGCATTTACATAGGCCTGTACTAAAGCTTGGTACTGCCTTGCTCTAGAAGTATAACCAGCTTGTTTCATTCTAAAGAAAATCTTTTCTGAATTATGCACATCACCCTTCTTTGCATACTGTTCCAAAATAGTAATGTAAGTAGAAAATATTGGCTTCACCTGGTTCTGTTGGATTGCCTTCTGCAGAACAGAATCTGCCTTCTCCACTTCCCCTGCTTGGACATAAAGTTTCACAAGGGCATCCCAGGTCAATGGGCCTATACGGCACCCACTATCTGCCATTCGCTTAATAAGATCCTTACCCTTTGTTAGCATCTTATGATTTGCATAAACCTTCAGTAGTACTGAGCAGTTCCTGGAAGAAAGCTTCCATTTCTTTAACATCATCTCAAAAACTGCCTCTGCTTCATCAATTTTCTTCAACTTCCCCCAAGCTTCAATTGCAGCCAGACACTCCTCAATCCGCGGGTTTGACTTGCAGACCTTCCAAATTCTTCCCACTTCATCCACCTTTCCCAGGTTTGCATAGAGAGGAAGCAAAGATCGGCACACCCACCGATTTTTTTTCAAGTTTTCACCTTCCATCTCCTTCAATAGAGTTTCCGCATTTTCCTGAAGCCCAGCTGAGATGTAATGCCCCACCAAAACTGCCTTTGTTTGGATGTCTGGTTCAATTCCTTCAGCCTTCATTGACTCAACAATTTTATCCATTCCAGCAATATCATTGGACCGACCTTTTGCGTCTATTAGGATTTTATAAGTAAGAGGAGAAGGTTTGACATTCTCATTTTCCATCAACAATAACACATCGGCTATTTTCTTCTTGTCAGTCCTCTTATACAGAAGAAGCAACTGGTTGCAAACAAATGATGTAACAGGAAAATCCAAATCCTTCATTTTATTGAAAATTTCCTCTGCTTTCTTCAAATTGTTCTGACTAACACAGTTAGCCAATAAAGTTCGGTACAATATCTCCCCCCTAAAAGATTTTGGAACAGTCTCAATGTAATTCTCTGCCTTCTGTAGGCCACGCAATTTTGCAATCAAATCAAGTCGAGAAGCATAATCTCTCTCAACAAATTCAAGCTGCTTATTTGATTCGAGCCACTCTGAGAGCTACAGAACCGACAAAAAAATATAGATAAAAATTACACTACAAAAATCCTCTTGTAAAACTGGAATATCGAAAAAGTAAATATAACTAACTACCAATCAGTAAAATAAACATATATAGAATGCATTTCAAGAAAAACAATCAATAAGACAAGGATTATATCATATCTGATGAAAAGATGCCCAAAGAATATGTCTGCATTTTCAAAACAAGAACAGCTCCCTGCAAACCTGTCAATATGCAAGATATAAACATTCCTCCCTCCCCGCAAGTGGTAAATACTATGAAATAGAGTTTAAATGATAAATTCAGCAAAAGGTTGCAAGTGAAACTAGCAGAGTTAATATTTGATCCACATCCATGTAAGTATGTAACTAAATCTCTTCACCAAGGAGTTAATGTTGGAATACTATATTATTGTGTTAGGATTCTTATTACATTAGGACTCTAGGAGTGTTGTTGGGTTGGACTTGTACAAGCTGTATAACCCCTGTACTAGACTTCGATTATTAGTGTAATAAATAGAAGTGCAATTCAGATTTTTATATCACCACAGCACCAAATCTTAATCATTCAAGTTTTTATTAGTTAAATATATTCCACGTTGTCTTGTTTGCTTTTCATCCTATGCAATAATTTAAATATTGGCATGAAAGCATTAGAATCCATTGTGACTTGTGTCCGTGGTTGCTAATGCTGTTGAGTTTCCAAAAATATGGAACTCCTCTGTTTTCCTTTATTTCCAGTGGCTGTGCTATTCAGCCACCAGTCACTGCTGTATTGTCTCTTTTCTCCTTCCCCTTCCGTGTCTTGTTCTGGTGGCAGTCTCACCCACCTTTGTTGTTTTAACATCTTTTCACCCTAAGTTTTCATGGCTGTTCCTTCTTCCTGTCGCTGTTGGCAGTGTTTTCGTGGCTGTTCTTCCTATTCACATATGTCAGTTACCAACCCTCTCTCCAATGACCCTACCCCACCACTGTGCTTACCACCCTCTGACAGGACAAACCCTTCAACTGGAGCCTCTATCTCTGCCACATGCACTGCCTAGCTGTTGCTACCCTGCTCCACATCTTCCGGCATGTGAGAGCTTGTATAATCATCAGCCAGCTAGATTTTTCTTATACCATATCAAATCAGCCTTCTGGACCTTCCTCAACCCTTTTTGACCTGTATCATGCCATATTGGCACACCTAGCCCCAATTGGCTTTGTTTGCTCTGTTTCTGTCTAGGTTGTTGTGTTATTTGATTGATTCCATTTTGCAATGTTAAATTGTAAACAACTAGGAGCATAGTCGGGGTTAGCTCGAGGGGGAGTGTTAGATCATTGTGTCAATAGTATGATCCTACGATTGGGCTTGGGCTTGGCTCATACTAGATGGAATCATGGACCTACACTTGTACTTAACCTTGATTATTAGTATAAATAGAAGTATAAGGTTAATGTTTTATATGAACACAACATCACATTTAATCAAAGCCCTATTAGTTAAAGATATTCTCTTTTCCCCCTTTACATCATATACAGGATACATGAAAGTCACTAAAATCTATGCACAAAGGAGTGGAAGGTTAAATAAGCATAGCATGACATCGAACAACAGCATTATTTTGCTCAGATTGAGGGTTATAGAGAAATGATATTAACATAAAGTATAACAACAAACATAAATCAAATATCAATTATCCACAAATATGAATAATGAATACTTAATTTACTGGCAAAATACTTTGAATGTTAAATTGTATAAATCGAAAGCAAATAAATATAAATTTGACCTAATTACCTGCAAAGCTCTCCCATACATTTTACGCCTGCGAAGAATAACCATGGCCACTGAGATCTCATGTCTGCTCAGTTCTTTCCCTTTTTCAACCCACTTATCCAGAGCCGAAGAAACAGAAAGACCTGGAGCATTAATGATCTCATTGAATAGTTCTGACTCAGCCTTCGCACGATGTGATTTTTTCTCAGTTGGATCGTCAATCTCAGTATCTGATAACTCCAGCTCATTTTGTGGTTCCTCAACATCCTCATTGTCATCAGACAGGTCTGTATCAGAAGTCAATAGATTTTCATCTCCATCAGCAGAGGGTGTCTCCAGTTCAGAAAATCCATCCTCCAAACCATCCTCCTCTTTCGTGCTACTTGCATCAGCTTGTGAAGAAAGTCCACGTCTACTCACAGTAAATTTTTGGGAAGCATGTCCCGAATGGTAAAATGTCTTCAGTGACAGAAATCCACCATATGTTATTTGAGGAGACTCAGAGATACCCACCTCATCTTCGATACAAGTACTCGGCATTAATTTGACACAAGAAGCTCTTAAATTATATCCTCTATTCCTACAAACAATGCACAATCAGCTCAAACACTTAATGGTATTAAAGTATGAAGAAAAATAAAGTCTGAAATTAAAAAAATGAACCCATAATCTCTCAAGAACTATAAAAAATATTCCAATCAGAATACTTAAAAAAAGAAAAAGAAAAAGATCGCATAAATACATATATTATGAAAAAGATTACATCACCACTAGATAGAGCCTTGTCACTTGAGAACCATTTCTATTTAATTTAAATTAATTAATTAAAAAGTTAGCTCCTTTTTGTGAAAATACAACAATCCCACGTTTTGCTTTCTTCTCTAATTTGCTATTTCATATCAATTACTCCTTCTTTGATAGGTAATGTGGGTACCATAACATATCACGCAGAAAACCAAAATAAAACAAATAAAAGAAAACTAGTAAGTTATCCATCGAAACAAAAAAAAGAAAGTCAGAAAGTGAAGTTGCATTTGAAATGGAGCATACAAGAGTGATGAATATAGAGAACTAAAATTCCATTTACATTTGAAATTTGGGGCACATAAAGAGGTGAAGAGAGTTAGTTACCTGAGAGGGAATGAAGCTCGACGAAGAGCCCACATGGTTAGGGAAAGTGAAGGAAAAACAGTGAATGGTAATGGTAGTGTATGAACTGCGAGCTTGAACCCTAGCTAAAACCCCTTCTCTATCTATATATAAATGCACCCCCCCCCCCCCCGTCATCTACTTGTTTTTTTTCCCTCATAAACCCCTCATTTTTCTCGAAATTGCATAAATTGATTTACTTCTAACTTATTATGAGGTTGCCGGCCCGTAAGGTTTTGAGATTTTTTTATCTCGGAATCGATAATCGAAAATTAATCTCTTTCGAATCGAAGTGAGTTTTGCTTCTTATAACAAAATATTTTTCATAAGAATCGAACATCTAACAATATATTTAAGGAATTCAGTTATTTATCAACTGTGTTGATGGTTGAATGAGCGAGTATTAAAGGTATATTAACATTTATTTTGTATCGAAGGTATATTGACATTTTACATACATTGGAAATAGAACTTAACTGTAATACATTATTAATATAAAAAATATATTCTTATTTAATTATGTATAGTAAAATTATTAAGAAAATACAAAATTATCAATAAATTTTAACTATCTTAGCTAATACTAGAAAAAAAAATTAAGGTTTTATTATTCTGTACGTTCCAAACTATTTGAGAATTTTCGAATAAGTCCTTAAACCGTAAGAATTTGTAATTAGGTCACTGATTATATACTTTTTTTTTAATCAAGTCCTTGACTTAGAGCCTGTTTGGCAAGACAATTTTATGAGCTTATAGCGGATAGCTTATAGAGGATGAGAAAGTAGTCCCGTTTGGTAAGCATTTCTGTCACGAGCTTATAACGTTTTTTCACGAGCTTTTAGCGTTTTTTCCAGACGCTACTTGAAGTAGCGTTTGAGCTTATAGCTTATAGCGTTTCATTTTTCTTTCTACTTTTATCCTTATTATCTACATTTAATTCTACATTTATTCTCTTCTCTCTCTTTTATGTAAAATCATTAATGAAGATGTCCTTTTATGTCTTTTTATATTTTTCAGCTAGTTCAACCGCTAGTTTTACCAAACACTTCCACAGAAAATAAGCTAGCTTATTCACTATCCGCTATCAGCTACCTCATCCGCTATCCGCTATAAGCTATCCGCTATCAGCTAGCTTATCCGCTAACAGCTAATTTTACCAAACAGACCCTTAGGATTCCGTTAAAAAAACGGTTAGAATGGATGGAATATTCCTTATGCCTTCCAAATATGATATCCACTGGCACTCTATTATGCCATGTCACTTAAGTCCACCTAAGCTTCCCTCCATTCCCATTTGGATCAAGTCTCAAAATCCCTAATTTTTTTTTCCTTAGTCCCCTATCCTTCCAATTTGGTACTCAAAATCCCTAACTTTTCCCTCAATCCCGTGCCTTTTCCTTCTCAGCCCATAATGGTCCCTTCAACCGTACGTTCAGCATCTGTTTGGTCGCAGTATTGAATTAGTTGCTACATTATACAGTAGTTTCACCTTCAACCCTCTGTTGACACCTTGAAACGCCATTTCTTTACAACTTTTCTAAACTCTTCTATGAATGAAACAGATTGGTTTTGTAACATGCCAAGTGCAATACAAGCAAGCTCCTAGCTTGAAATGAGTTGAAAATGTCCCACTTTCAAGCATTTAACTCAATTCAATTCGGTAAGTTGTGCTCTTCTTTTTTAAGCTCTTTTTCTGATAAATATTCCCCACCTCAAAGCAGCTTTGAGCTTAAGCCTCCCAACAACAGCCTTCCCTTAAGACTTACCATGATCCTCACTGAATGAATGATACATCTGAGGCTCACATTAAGACTGTAGGTTAATGATACAACAACCCCCATGGGACATAATTTGGGTTCATGAAAACCTTAAAAAATACAAAAGCCATCTCAGGTATCCTGTGAGCACAACTTAACAGTGTTCTAATGGAGCACTAACCGAAGAACTCGATTAAAAAAAAGTTATATGATTAGAGAGCTAGTTACAAACTTTTCAAATTTAGGATCTACTTGAAAATTCTCAGATAATTTGGAGATCTAAAGAATAATTAAACCAAAAATTAACTTTTTAAACTTTTGACAATAAGGTTCAACGATATTTTTTTTAAGTTGATAAAAGTTTTAGTTAGAGGAGATTGTACTAAATTTAAGCCGAGGACATTTCACAAATTTCAAGTGACATTTTAAAGTGTATAAATGGCTTATTAATAAAAGAATATTATTATTATTATTAATAATAATCAAGTCCAAAACCTTTAAATTGACACAATTTAATCTGACTAATTAAGGCAATTTAATTGACGAGTTTTATTTAAAACTTTACCCGACTAAGTAAGGTTTAATTTTTAGCTTTCATAAATGAATTTAATTGATATATATTGTTAATGTAAAAGTTTTTTGCACTGTCAATCAATCATAAAATATCATATCATTAAAAATATTTGAATCTTAATCTTAAAAGTCACATGTAGGATGATTTGTAATTAGTTAACAGTGATAGTACATCGAAATTGAACTCTTTATAATTTACACTTTCTTGTGCATAGATAGAAATTTATTTATTGGGAGGATGGAAAATAAAGTATCAAAGAAATTTTTTAAAAAAAGTAATTATAAAGCACTTTCATACTATAAGTATTTAGATCTTGCCAACCGATATTCTAATGACACTAGTTAAGAAATTAATGACAAGTTTTCATTAGAAAATTGAATGCATCACTTCTTGATATATTAAATATATCATTTTTCAATACAATATTAATAGAGTTTAATTGTTATACACTGTCAGTATAAAGTTTTTTACATTGTCAACCAATCAGAATATATGGCATGAGTGACTTTTAAGGTAGTTAGGATGAGACTCAAACATTTAGCTGATGTGGCAATTTTTGATTGGTTGACAGTGTAAAAAATCATTACATTGACAGTGCATAACAATGAAAACCATATTAATATTGTACCATGTCCATATGATGTTTAATAATTATATAAATGTAACGGCCCGGACTGCTTTCAGGATTGCCGACTGTCCCCACAAACCAACACAAGTCTTTTCAGCGTGCTTTGTCCTCACTCACACGCTTTCTGGAAAACTTCCCAGAAGCTCAACACCCGGGGCTGACGAGGGTGGGGAGTGATCGCCGGTGCATGAGGCACGGACAAGGAGCGGCTCCTGGCAGGCTTCTAGACTGAGGGACACATGAATGAACCGATTCACACCGGAATGAGAGGGATCCTGGGGCTGTGCAAGTATGAGACTGTATAGTTGAAGGAAGGTTTATAAGAATTGATTTGTACTACCTATACCAACAAGATGCATCTTCTTTTCAGGAGCCAAGAACATAAGAACTCCATAGTTAAGCGTGCTTGACTTGGAGTAATTGTGGGATGGGTGACCTTCTGGGAAGTTTTCTAGAAAGCGTGTGAGTGAGGACAAAGCACGTTGAAAAGACTTGTGTTGGTTTGTGGGGACAGTCGGCAATCCTGAAAGCAGTCCAGGCCGTTACAAATGGTATTAGAGCGGACCTCTCCCAATACGGTGTGGTTCGGGGATGAACCAGGCGGAAGTTGGTGGGCATGTAACACCCGGGGCTGACGAGGGTGGGGAGTTATCGCTGGTGCATGAAGCAAAATCTTATTGGTTAATTTATTGGAGATTCATCTTTTACTATTGATTGTCATGATCTATTTGAAATTGAATAGTTAAATATCCATTTAAATAGATACTTCGTGTTTTTTTTTTTATGATCCAAAAGGGGTTAAACCCCAAAACAAACAAAACTAGAAACACCTAGGAAACCAAATTCAGGAAGTATCCGCCCTTAATTAAGGCGTTAGCAAGAAAACTAGGAGGAGTATCATAAATTCTCATGGGAACCTGTAAATTAAGACCTGCTTTAGCAAAAGCATCCGCCACATGCAAGGATGTAGTGGTTTTTTCTTTCTCCCCACTCAGCCGCTCACCATGTTTGAAACTAACCAGAATGTGTATGTATTGTGAACGAATGTGTGAAGAATCTTATGATGCCTTATAAATTTAGGATCTGATTCTTTCTCTACCCAATAAGAGAAGTACATTATTTTTATCATTGTTGTACTATTAAGAACGGTCATGTCTTCATTGAAGCCCTCCATAAAGGTGACTCCAAGATTGGAACCCCTAACCTTGCACGTAAAGTTGTGCAGGATACTTCCACTACAACCAACCATTGTGAGAGAGAAAGGCACAAAACAAATTTGCTTTTATATGTAGAGCCCATTAAAACTTGTGTTTGTGTCTTTCTCTCACTAACATAAGAAAAAAAAATGAGAGAACAAAAAAAGAGGATTCAAATCCTTTGATTTCTATAGTGCTACTCTCCATTTCACAAGTGATTCCTTTCTTCATGATTCAAGTCATCATAAACGACACACACACACGACTTTGCCTATTGGAGGACGCTATGGGATGTAGTACACCTCGTTTAATTTTATAGTTTTTTTTCTTATTTCCTTTTAATAAAAAAATACAACATTGTTCTCTAGTTTTTTTTTTTAAAAAAAATTTATCGATCCTCATATGATTTTTTTGTGTACCAAGGGTATCATTCGGCCAATAGCCGGAGACTAATCACTTTCGAGGTATACTAGATCATCGAAGTGAGTTTTGCCTCTCCCAACAAAGCATTTTCCATACATATGGTAGGAATCGAACTTTTGGCAACATGTTTAGGGAATCCAACTATCTACCAATTGTGTTGAGCCTTGTTGGTCGATCCTCGTATTTTTTTATGGTTAAGATATATATATATATATATATATATATATATATATATATATATATATATATATATATTAGTTTTTAAACTAAGATACTAGTCTCTATATTTCATTATTTGAGTTTGGTTTGTATTTTTTTTTTTTTTTTGGTATATAGGTTTCTATAGTTTTTAATCTTTAAGATATTGATTTCTATTTTCCATTATTAAGAACTTGTTTCCATACTTTTTATTTATTAAGATATTAGTCCTTGTGAAAGACTAATTATATCTTAATGGTAAAAAATATAGGGACCCATATATTTTTAAAAATTATAAAAAAAACAAAATGTAAATGAGTAGAAATAATATAACCAATCTTTTTTTTTGGCTAAAAGATTTTCGTTCATTCAAATTGGTAAAATACATCGAAAACAACACAAATTCAACATCGCGAAAAACCGAAAATGGATGAATCTGCGATCAAACTCACAGCACCCGGGTTAATAGCATAAAACGGCAAAATGCCTGCAAATGTGACAAAATCAAAGTGACCGGAATACCCATGTCTTCGGATCTGTAACGTTGACGCTCAAGTCTTGATTGTATCTGTAATGGATCGAAGCTGATATGTCAATCTGAACCAAACGAACACCGCAACAAGACGGGAAACCAAACAATGCCGCACTAAGATGACGAACAAAATAACGTCACACTCAGACGACGAAATCACGAAAAAACACGAAAGAAAAACCAGATCTATGTGAAAAAATCACTTATTTAGATAAAAGGATAGAAAAAAAGATGTAGAGGGGTGATTCCAGGCCAAAAAATGGCCCAAAACCATCCCTTCGGTGGATGAGGAAGAAGGAAGGGAGGAGGAGAGGGAAGGTTGAGAGAGAGAGGCGGCTCTAGGTTTACAATTAACTTATGTTTGGTTGATACTTAGAATATAACTAATCTTAATTATACTTAACCTTATGCTTTTTACCAGATAAAATTGGGTTTTTGTACTATAATTTTCATGATTGTTTTTCCTCCATTTTAAATGGATACAATTATAAATTGAATTATTAAAATCAAAAGGTTCTTATCGATGGATGGAGGTGAATTTCATTCTATTGGTTTTTTTCCTTGAAAAGTTATTTAGTTCCTAATTTTGCCAATTGCAAAAATGTATTAAAAAAAGTTCATGTATGATGAAAAATAATCACAAGGTTGATATTAATTTGTGGCCTGTGAAGCGATATTCTGAAGAAATACCTCATGGTGACGACAATGCAAATTAAAGATCGGTTTGTAAAGAAAATTATGAAAAACGAGAGAGACGCATGTACTATTTCTCTTCACTAACAGGAAAACATAGATTGGAATATATCGAGGAATCAATTAATCAACCATAAAAAAAGTTGAGAACTTCCCATCAACACATTCACCAATCGAGATGCATAATATTCTACAAAGGACATCTTGTTTCTTCTTTTATGTGCAAAATTCATCTATATATGCATTAAAAAGAGAAAAAAGACTTACACCCTCTACAATATCAACTTAATGAAGCAGCTGCAAACCCACCATCCTTCATCATTTGCTTAAATTCTTTGAAGCTAACCATTCCATCACCATCCACGTCCACTTTCTTGATCATGTTTTTGCAATCTTCTAATGTCTTACCATGCTTTAAGCCCAAAGAAGATAACACTGCACTCAATTCCTCTCCCGTGATGAACCCATCTCCATTTTGATCAAACACATTAAATGCCTCCTTCATGTCCTCATCCTCATCTTTGTCATCCATTATTGTTTGATATAACTCACCAAACTCGTCTATGTCAACATATCCATCTCCATTTGCGTCAATTTTCTCAATCATTTGGACCAAATCTTGTTCCGAAATGCAAATTCCAAGATTTTTTAGAGAGTCACTAAGCTCTTTCTTTGTAATCCGACCATCCCCATTTCGATCAAACATTTGAAAAACTCGTCCAAGTTCTCCTTGATCCATTGCATGCAATAAATTAACAAATAACAATAAGATGAGGAGTATATCAAAAGCAAATTATTTTGAACAACAAATTAATGGAAGATTGTTAGGATCAGAAAGGACGTTGTAAAAAGCTATATATGTTAAGGACATTCAAATGGTGATATATGAATGTGGAGGAAAAGAAAAACGGCAAGCAGGTTGGCAGAGACTATTCATTATGAACAAACTATAATCTTGTGCCAAATGTTGTTGGAAGTTGATGGCACATCCATAATTGCGTTAAGTCATCGGTTATTTTTGGTTTGTCCTTTTAAAAGGCCATTTGCAAATTGCAAACGGTTTAGGTCTTGGGATAAGATGCGTAAAATTAAAAATTGCATTTTTTAAAATTTTATTTTGTGCATATTTTTTGTAAGTATAATTTAATTCATATTATTTTATCTAATGGATACCGTAACGGATCCATAAATTTTGGTCGGTAGATAAAAACTAGTCTATAAAATTTTTTACTAAAGAAAACAATTATAAATATGTATAAGTGATAAAAAAAATTATATTAAATACACAAGATATAAATTGGTTCGACCTAAGTACACGGGTGAGAAATGATAAACAATTTACTATGCAAAAGATGAGAGATTATAAAAGTAATTTTCACTCTCACCAAAAGATGAGTGATAATTTAATATGTAGGGACAACATCTAAATTTGTATGGCGGCAAAAGTAAAATTATTAGACATATTAAATTTTAAAGATTTTGCTTTTTTTGTGGGTGGGGGGGCAAATGCCACCGCCACATCTAACATAGATCCATCCCTGAATGCATGTAAGGTGTGTTTGGGTAAACAACTTAATTAAGCGCTTATTCAATAATTTTTTTTTTAAAATAAGCTAAAAATAACTTATTTTCATAAGCTTCTTTGACAAGCTTATGGAAATAAGCTAAAAAGAACTTATAGGAAAATCATAAACTATTTTCATAAATTATTTGCATAAATTTATTTTCATGAGCTATTCTCATAAGTTCAAATAAGCTCTTTCAAACGCACTCATATTATCATCATAAGCTCCACATTTCTAAAAAAATAATTTGCTTCAAGTGTAGACAGAATACCTAATTTTAGATCAGTATTTAAAAAATGGACGCCTTTTCAGTTTTTCTACACTACAGCCGGTGCATGTGATGAAGGAGAAAATGTCCAGTGGAATTAATGGGTTGAGAATATCCCCGACAGATAACCCTGGACAAATGCTATAAAAATCGGAACGGTTATCGACCCAATCAAAGTACTGGATTAATGGGTCACTGGTTGAATTAACGAGTCACTGGTTGACTGGGTATATATTAAAAAAATTCAAAAAAATCCATAAAATAAACTAACATAATTAAACAAATAACAATGAACAATCATGACAACAATACACAACTGATATTGTGTGAACTCCAAATTTCATATTGCAATACAAACCACATCTCAAAAAGCCCATATTGTAAAAAAAAAAAACAACAAATCACCATTAACCCAAACCTATTTAACAGCCCAGTCTTTTTTTTTTTTTTATCAAACAATAGTGCCTCATTAAAATCCTTTACTGTAAAACCCTGAAAAAACATCAAAAGGGAAAAAGAGTATTTAACAGCCTAATCATTTTCAAAAAATTTAAATTAATCAAATGAAAAGCATTCCTTTTAGGCTTTTTGGCTAAGTTTGCAACAAAAAAGGCATCACAACCAAACAAAAAAGTATATGAAGCGGACCTATATCCATGACTTGGAATACATTTACGAAACAAGAACCTAATTTGAAGTTGTTTCTAACCTATTTTCTCTGCCAACATCAGATATAACCTATTGTCTCCTGTCTTAACATTACCAACGAGAGAGAAGGGCAATCCACTTGATTCTCCCCCATGTCCATGCGCATCTCCTCCAATAATCTTCACCTGTCCTCAACTCCTCCAAACATATCGCACAATTAATCCACTTGCTACTTTTCGTCTCCACGGTACGAAAACGTCAGCAGAGACTTCGCGGCGACGATAAGGTCATGCCCTTACAGGAAGGATGAGGCTGGCGAGATGAATCTTGAGATAAGAAGTAGAGAAAACAAATCTGGTTTGTTATAGAACCATTTATTTTTTCTTCATACGTTTTATGGAAGTATTACTATTGACTTGTTTCGCGTTTTCTTCTTGATGTCCAAATCTGTGTTGATATCTTTATGGAAATATGTTTGACTGAAGGTCAAGACCATAGTCATTTTAGAAACTGTTGTTCTCTCTCTCTCTCTCTCTCATAATATATATATATATATATATATATCACGCAATGTTTTTCTTATGTTAAGGATTAGAAAAATTTAATCTATTTCCGTACCTCTCACTAGGTAAGAGCAAATTAATAAATGCACTAGGGTTATCATGATTGTCTGAAATACATAGTTATTCGTCAGTTTTGTTGTATTTTTTAGCTTCATGTGCCCTTTTAGTCTTTTAATTTCTATTTAGTAGGATATATTCTTATTTCCCCCCTAAATAACTGAAGTTCACTTCACTTTTAGTATATTTTGATGATTAATTCAAGTTCATTCTGACTTTCATGTTACCTTTGGTTATTTTGGCTTATCTACTCTAAAGTATGATAGTGTATTATTTTAGTGTTCAAGAAAAGAATGACTCTTGTTGCCTTACTCGCTAACCCCTTGTGATATTAGATATTTTTCTATCATGGATTCATTTTTATAGTAGATATGTTTCCTTCTTGAGTTGCTTACCTATGATGCTTATCTAGTTGCTTTATTATCCAAGTGTATCTTGCTTGCTTTACTTTCTTTGTCACCCGCTTCTGTTTTCCTCTTTATATGATTTTGTTGTAACTTGAAGAGCAACAATTTTGCAAGCTTCCATGTGGATGACTCAGAAGTAACCTTAAATATTTGCTAAGGACAACAATTTTTTGGTGGAGAACTGTTCTTTCGGGGTGTTTCAATGTGATGACCATGTGAATACAGAGACCCAATCAAAGGCATATCTGCCACTTTACTGTTTGGGGAAAAGTATGTCAAGGTATTGATGTTGTTAATAATCCATGGACTTTAGCTTGGCATCTGACCAGGTTGTATTTATCTTATTGTATTTGAATATTCCTAATGGATGCTTATTGTATTTATATCTTTAGGAATATTCTGCTCGGGTCTCTTTATTCTCATGGTCATCACATCGAACACCTCGAAAGAACAGTTCTCCACCAAACAATTGTTTTCCCTAACAAATATTTAAGGTTACTTCTGAGTGATCTGCATAGAAGCTTGCAAGCTCTTCAGATTTCATCAAAAACATATAAAGAGGAAAAGAGAGGACAAGTGACAAAGGAAGTAAAGCAAGCAAGGTACACTTGGGTAATGAAGAAATTACATAAGCATCATGGGTAAGCAGCTTAAGAAGGAAGCACTTCTAGTATAGAAATGAACCCATGATAGAAAAATATCTATTATCACGAGGGGTTAGCGAGTAAGGCAACAAGCTAGACATTCTTTTGTTGAACACTGAAAGAATACACAATCATATTTTAGAGTGGATAAGCCAAAATAACCAAAAGTGACCTGACAGTAGGAGTGAACTTGAATTAATCATCAAAATATGCTAAAAGTGAAGTGAACTTCAATTATTTAGGGGGGAAATGAGAATATATCCTACTAAACAAAAATTAAAAAACTAAAAGGGCCCATAAGGCTAAAAAATACAACAAAACTGATCAATAACTCTGTATTTCAGACAATCATGACAACCCTAATGCATTTATTAATTTGCTCCTAGCTAGTGAGAGGTGGGGAAGTAGATTAAATTCTTTTAATCCTTAACATAAGAAAAACATTTTTTGAAGTTTCAAAAAATGTGCACAAAATATACAAGAGATGTAAACTCTTTCAATCTGGAATGGATTCCCATTGAAGCATAAACTCGATATTAATATGGTATATGAATTTGGATCCTCATATGTGATGAGTAGAAAGAAATATAAGGAATAAAGCTTGTCGAAAAGAAAAAGAGTAATGTCATTTGTACACCTGGATTCTGGACACCTAGGTGACACCTGCTACACTTGGTTAATGCAGTTCAAATATGTGGTTAATTACGTTCAGTAGATGGTTAACGACAAATTGTGATCTCTTGTACTAAGTGTGTGTATGTGTATATATATATATATAGACACACACACACACACACACACACACACACACACACACACACACACACACACACACACACACACACACACACACACACACACACACACACACACACACACACACACACACACACACACAGAGAGAGAGAGAGGAATAACAGTTCCAATTGTTCTAAAATATTACTAAAGGCTGAAAGGTTTTGTATATTCCAATTGTTCTGAAATGACTATGGTCTTCACCTTTAGTCAAACAGTTATCATGCAGTTAACCAAGTTATAAAAACCACATATCAACGGCTAATCTTAAAATGGTTTTTCAATCAAGCTATCAACATGCTTTCATAAAGATATCAACACAGGTTTGGACATCCCGAAGAAAACGTGGAACAAATAAATAGTAATACTTCCATAAAACGTGTGAAGACAAAAATAAATGGGTCTCTAACCTTCGATTTGGTTTCAATGGTGTGATTAACGAAGAGGACAACCACGAGGTGGTGATGCTTAGGGTTCGAATGGTTTGGCTCCGTAATATGAAAAGACAACGACAAATTGAAAATCCTCCCCACGACACCTCCAACAAATCAGACACCATCACACGAAATCCAACAGCTACACCGCGCCTGGATCGATTAGTGCTTGGAATTGAAAAAGCGTTCAATGGTGGTGTCTACACAATGGTTTAGGGTTCGACATTGTTCTTGGAGAAACTAAGAGTGGAGAAGAGATATTAAATTAGTTTTACAAATGAATCCTTTCAATTTTATCTTTTAGTCTTGTAAACAATTCCTTGGGATCTAAAATTTAAAAAGAAAAATTAAGAGAACTTTAAAAAATTATTTTTTGCAACAAGGTCCTTTTGGGCCAAAAGTTAAAATCCAACCTTGAATGAAGTTTTTACTTAATATAATAAGGGAAGTGTGTCCAATATCTTTCTGACCTGGGCTCTTTTAATTGAGGTAGAGCCTTCTGATTGAGTCACCTAAACAGGATAAAAGTTACCCCAAAATTATTAGCGGTACAAGAGAATTCACCTCTTTTAGGACCCTAAAACTCAAAGCAACTCTTGGGTAGTCACATACCCAACACATGCATCATTATTGAGCACAATCAATGGTAAACTTAAATCCCTAAATTGACCTTCAGTCCCTTTCGATCCCTCAATTTTTTTTTTTTGGTGATTGAAAGGGGCTAAAACAATCCAAGAAAACAAAAAACAAGACTAAAGAGGAATTACACGGGGTATGGAAGCCCTAGAGACATCATTAAAAAGTAAAGCAGGAAGGCCTTCAGGAGGAGAAATCAAAAGATGATGACCCAGATCTTGCAATAAACTCCAATGAGTAAGCCAATCAGCACAAGTGTTTACTTCCCTGAACGTATGAGAGAGAATAATATCACAATCTCTCTTAAGCCAATTCTTAATTCGAAAAAGAAGCTTATTCCTTACGAAATCATTTCCTTCATCTTTAAGGAGCATAATAATACCAGCTGAATCAGATTTAACCTTCAATTTTTTAATACCACGATTCCAAGCTAGTTCTAGACTTAGTGATCTTATTTGTCATTTAATTTGACGACTAATGTCATTTCAGCAAATGAAATTCCGATCACTAAGCATAGAAGTGATTCTAATTATAAGATCATCATATAATCCTCTGGTATGCACCTTTCTCATCACTTGCATGTGCTTTTCTTCTTTATATATGAAGTCACTGGACTCATAAGTGCTTTTGTAATGTTAAATCTTCTTTGTTACGCACAATAAAGAAAAAACTTTTGAATCTCATGTTTATCTCAGACAGAAGTTATCTTTATACTGTTACTTTGATATATCTAGTTGTAACCATTTTTGCCCTCTTTACTGCATAGCTACCATAATGTTCTGTGTTATAAGACTAACAGAAGATACATCACACATTTAGACACCTTAGCAATAGGTGATGTTGCTTTAATGATTCAAGCACCAACACCAAGTTGAGTTGGTGAACATGATCTTGTAACCACTGTAGATCGAGATTGGAAAGTGGATCATTTGTAAGCCTGAATGGCATCATCATAATTTCATAGTGACCCAAGTGGTTTCTAAAGACAGTTTTATGTATATCCTGCTCATACATTTGGATTTGGTGGTATTCGGACCTAAGGTCTAACTTGGAGAAATAGGCTGAGCCATGTAACTCATCTAGGACCTCTTTTATGGCAAGAATTGAGAACCTGTCTTTGATGGTAATTTCACGGCCATTGTGATTATTGATCCATACTTTTATATATGAATTAATGGATAACTAATATAATATTATTAAGATAAACTTGTTTGCTCTAGCCAAAAGAATTATTTCATTTTCCATGTTCTTACATATATAAACGTCCTTATGCTAAAGGACAACAACCAAGAGGCAATGCTATGATCAACCTGAATGATGGGTGAATAAAACAATGAGAGATGACATAGAAATCATCATAAGCATACAACGGTACTGTTTGATTTGGTTGAGAAGAAAGAGGTTTTGGTGAAGACACTACGTCGGGACAAGTTCAAGCATGGCTTGGGCTTGGGTTGGTTTCTCTGAAGCATAAACATAAGTGGGAGAGCAGCACTTTGATGGAAGAGATTCTATGATTTAGAGTCAAGGTGGAGAATTGTTGAGAATGACTCAAAATCAGTAAATCTGCCTTGTGATCAATTCTGGAGAATTCGCTAAGCGGACGGTATCTCGCTAAGCGAAATGTACATTTCAGAAACAGAACAAGTGATTGAAGCATCTATAAATAAGAGGACTTGGAGAGGACTTGAAAGGGATGGTGAATACTCATAATACATGCTTAGACTTGTGTAACTTCCAGAAGTGAGATTGAAAGGAGATTTTGAGAGGATTTGTGAGTAAGAGAGTTCTTGGATAGCAATTCTATCTTGAGATAATCAGAGTGATTTGTAAGAGATTGAGAAAGTACATAGGAGTAGAAATAGCTATCTTGGGGGTATTTCTTGGAGGCATGATGGGAATCACATGGAAGTACAAGAATAGGCAAGATATGCTTAGATTTCTATTGTAAAGCTTTGTATCTCTTTGTTCATGATAGTGAAGATTGGCTGCTCTCTCCGGTGGATGTAGGTCGCATTGACCGAACCACGTAAATCCGGTGTTCATCTCTTTTATCGATTTATTTTTGCTGCGTTTATATCTTATTTGGATTGTGCATTATTTGGTTTTGTATAGTTGCTGTCTTGGTTTGTTTCTTTGTTTACAAAGATAAATTTCGTGACCCTTCATTTCACAACAGATACGTTCCGGGTAAATCACATTCCCTGATTCCTACGGTTCCTTTCTTGTGTCCAATAGCATCCCATTTATATAGTACTATAAAGAATATAATTATTTTCATTTTTGTACATTCATTCCATCAACAAGTCTTGTAAATGTAAAACTAGTTTCTGTCTCTTAAAATTACTATATTTTATCATTTTTAATTTTGGTTAGCTCACATTCCCATTATGAAGAATGCTCTTTTTTTAAAGAAAAAATTACAAAAAAATTGTTAATTAAATAACTTTTTAGATGATTTGATATTCACAAGAATTTTATCACATTTGTTGGTTTGACAGGATATCCTCCGCACGCAATTACGGAGGCTAATCTCTCGAGTCAGGTAGGATCACAAGGGCGACAAAACTCTCCCTCAAGAATTTGTACGTTGTTGTATTCTCAGAGTTCGGATTCGAATTCGAGACCATTGGTTAAATTGGAAGAGACCCGTGACATCTCATCCAAGCATTGTTGGGTAATTTTACCAAATTTTTACTAAACTGTAATTTATAAAATTTTAATATCAACTTCCTAAATAAGGACTAAATTAAGGTGTTAGCTAAGGGCATGATTTGTCTTGCCAAATGAATAAGCTAGATTAACTGTAGAGGATCCAGTTTCATAAATATATATGGTTATGATTGTATAACATTCTTCATCATAATCAGAGAACTTTTGATTACCTTTTTCCCCCTCTCAGTTTTGGATTGTGTGGTGGAAGCTGCAACATTATTCCAAACTCTTAGTTTCTTTAAGGTTCCTATAAATCAAATCATCATGTCAGCTGAGAAGAAATCGGTAGCAAAATTGGAGAATCAAGAAGATTGCAAGGTTTCTCTCTTAGATTTGCCTGAGTGGGCTTTGGATTGCATTTTTGAGCACCTTTCACCACAGGATTTGTGCAGAGTGGCACAGGTTTGTACTTGTTTGAGATATAGATGCAGAAGCGATGATTTGTCCGTTAATTACATCTTTTCTAACTTCATCCCTTCCTTAAATTGTCCGTTAATTTGATCATGTATAACTTTGTTATTAAGCTTAATTGCACTTTTGGTCACATTTATTATTAATTATGTGCGATTTTGGTCCCTATAATTTTTTTAGCACATTTGATCTCCCTATTTTTTCATTGTTGCAAATTTGGTCCTCTTGTCTAATATTCTTCAATTTTTCAATGATCAACGGAAAGGAATCATTTCTCTAAGCGCATAGCAACTTTGGCAGAGCTTCTCCCTCCTCTCTCTTTCCGCTTCAACATGATTGTATGGTTCATCTCTATAAGGTTTCGTTTCTCTTTTATGACACCACTTTTTTGTTCTACCACAAAGTCATTTACCACATGAGCTCAAGCAGAGGTTCTATGTACTTAACGCAATGGTTCCTCTCCATTGATCATTGAAAATTGAACAAACATTGGACATGAGGATCGAATTTGTAACATTGAAAAAATAGGGAGACCAAATGTACTAAAAAAAACTATAGGAACCTAAATGATCAATAGTAAGAGGATCAAAAGTGCAATTAAACATTATTATTTTTTATTATTATTGCTGTGTTTTTTTTTATTTTTTGACAAATATGGATGTCGTTGTTATTAATATTATATGATTATGCACAACTTTGGTTGCAGAATGCACAGCCCTTCTGCTATGAAGCCATTGTCAGCTATGACTCAAAAACAGACACTTTCCAGGCAAGGTAGAGTACTAACCCCTTCAGAATAATAATGAGGTCCAATTATACTGAATTTTGTTTGCTGTCGATTTAATTTGGACCGTCATTTTTTCCCCAATTTTTCTACTTCTCTTAGCAGGCCAGTTTTATGGTAGTGTCCATGCTGTCTTGTTTTTTTACCATTGATTATATATATTTTTGGAATCAACGATAATCAGGCAGTGACTTGCAAATTGTCAAAAGTTTGATCTTATAAGTCAAAACTACTGTAAAATTTATGTTAGAAGTCACTGTAAAGTATATTATTTATTTATAAGTCCTTTTTCTTTTTAAATTAAAAATCCCTTTTTTCCAACCACTTCTTCTTCACTCTCTCATATGTTTCTCAGCAACCCCCCCTCACATCTCCCTCATCCTCCAACATCCACGGCTCCACACTCACCAATCACCAGTCACATCTAGCAATGGGTCTCTTGATCTTTTCAATATTTCATTACTATTTCATCTTTCCCATTCTCGTAATGGTCTTCCCCTCTTCAATTTTTTATTCCTATGTCAACTTCCCCATTCTCCCATATTTCCAGAAACTGACTTTGGGAGGAAGTGCACAGGAGAAAAAGAAATTGGTGATAATAGTGTTGATTCATAGTCAGATTTGGAAATCAAACAAAATGAATAACTAAAAATAAAAGAGAGAAATGAAGCATCGGAAGAACAAAGCAAAGACAAGGCTCCACCATATGCAGAAAATCGTGAATGACTAGTTCGAGTTCGACTATTAGATTTTACATAGTTGAACCCTCCATTTGGCACCGTTTCTTTATTTATAATGTGTTGTGGTGTATTTTATTCATAATTTTTATTCTTATATCTTTAATCTATTTGTTTTAGGGCAAAATTGTTAATTCATCAGTTTAACCGGGACGGGAGGATTAAAATGAAATACCCAGAAAATATATTGTTCATTATGAAGGACCTATTTACTTATTTAGTTGAGGAATTCTCTTACTTTAAGAATGTTTATTTTCAAAGGCTAAATTAAGTAGATTCAACGGTTCAACATATCTTAAAATATACTTGTAATAGACTTATTATTATAAAGAATAAATGCTCATTTTAGTCCCTAACAATATTTAAGGTATCATTTTTCATCCCTGATAAAAAAAAATTCACCGAATAGTCCCTAACAATGACAAAAGAGGGACATGTTAGTCCCTCCGTTTGTCTCTATGCTAAACATAACGTTAAAGTGCTGATATATACCGTAAACTCGTCCATATGATGTGTGTTGGTGCATCCAGTGTGGTGCATCTGATGCATATGGTGTGTTGCTTGTAGCATGGAGAGACTAATGTGTTCCACGATAGATATTATCAAAGACTAAATTAGGTTACCTAAATAATAGTTGGAGATTTTATTGGATCAATGCATAATTATTCTCATGGTCTATTATGCATGTAGGGACTGTTGTCTGGACAAATGACATACAAAACGATACACATCAACACTCTAATGGCATGTTCCAAATGGAAACAAATGGAGAGACTAAAATATCCCTCTTTAATCATTCTTGAAGATTATTTGATGAGTTTTTTTTCTCAAGAATGAAAAATGATACCTCAAATTATTTTTGAGGACTTAAGCTGGTCTTTACTCTATTATAAAAGTAACACCAAAACCTATATAGAATTGATATTTAGAGAAGGATAGTACAAACTTGGTACGTGTTGTCGAGGAAAAGACCGTTGCTGTTCAACCAAATAGCAGACCCAAATGCTGACACTCACCTTTGCAGACGTGCAACTTCGGTAGCAGCACCATTTCGTGGATAGTACAAACTTGTTACGTCTTAAGTGTTGAATTTGCACTTAAAGACTTCTCACCGGTTATATTTAAAAACAACTCCTAGGTTGACCTATTATAACCTATTATAACAAGTTAGAATTAGGCAATATGGGCCGTGCCCAAAACATTCGAGTCCACCATAAAATTGGCCCTCTTAGCAATGCCAGATTTTCATGGTGGCATTATCTGTCCTTTGTATTATACCTTATTAAAACAGAGAATGAAACAAACCCGTAACATATAAGTTTGTTTCTTCGGAAACAAAAAAATCAACGAAATCAATGAAACAGAGCTCTTGAGATTGATTTCTCAATACGCGATCTGACACCCTGCTGCAGAAAATCACAAACACCCAAATCAACAAAATGGGAAGCACCGATTTTCAACGCTAAAACCCAACAATGTTCGAAAAATTGAATTTTTTTTTCAGCGTAAACCCAATTGCCATTAAGATTTGGCAGTTACATTCCACAACGATATTTTGGGTTCTGGTGGAAGAAGAAAAAAAAAAGGGTAAAAAACAGATTTAATTACTCTGCTGTCCTCGAATTATTTAGGAATTTTTAAATAGATATCTTAACTAAAAAATTTTGTAATTGGGTCTCCAAGCTTTGGTATACTTTATAATTGGATCATTGCACTTTAAACGATCGTAATCGGGTCCCTGAACTTGTTAATAGTTTGTAATAAGGTCCCCGGGATATAAGGCATTTTTAAAACTTTTGCTATTATGGTGATCCAACGGTTCTATTAACCTTAAAGATCGATAAGAAATCTCGAAAGAGATTTATACGTGTTCTAATTACAATGTTCTTATCCTACCCCAGAGACCTAATTACAAATTATTTATAAATATAGGAACCTAATTACAAATTATTTATAAGTTCAAGGACCCAATTACAAATGTTTAAAGTGCAGGGACCCAATTACAAAATATTTAGAAGTTCAGGGACTCATTACAAATGTTTTTTAGTTTAGGGATCTATTTAAAAATTCTCAATAGTTCGGGAATCAACCGAGTAATTAAACCTAAAAAAATGAAAATTTGAAAATGAAAATAGGGGAGAGAGATAAAGATAAAAAAAGCATTTGCTAACAGTGATGACTTGAAGTGATTGGGACAAGGAATGAGAAAGAAGAGCATGTCATTGCTACAAGAGAAAGTATTTTTCTTTCAGACTCATTTCTTGAAATAAATAAAAAATGAACAGAAAAATGATCAAATATGGTTGTTAGTTGTTTAAATAAAAAAGGGCGTGTGAAAAGAATTATCTTAGTGGGGGAGATAAGGTCGATTGAAGATTGCACAATGAGGAAAAGATGCTACTTCATGGATTGAATAAGCTTTCTGTTTTCTTCATTTGGCGGAGGATGAAATGTGACAAGAAACGAGAAAGAAGAAAATTGGGAGAAAAGGAGAAACCATAGTGGTTGAACAATTGAACTAGTGCACAAGACTTTTTAAATTGAGTGTTTTAATGAGGACCTTTCATTTTAATTTAAAGGTTGAAATCAATTCCTTGCTCTCTCACATAAAATTGACACTATCACTTGATATGCCCATGTGTTTGACATTGTATATATTTATTTTTATTTTTTACTTATTTTTTAATTTCTTTGTATATACGTCTTTCAATAATACATAAAAAAAACAAATGAATATCATATGATATCCCCTATTTTATATATTCAAATAATATTTTCCACTTACACATAAGGAGAGAGAATCTAATAATGATTGGTCGTAGTAGAAATGGATTACGTCCCAACGAACAGCTTCAAATCCTGTAGTTTCCACTTTAGGAGTATGTTACCTAATCATTACTTCGCCCCGAAGGTTAGTCTCATAGTCATACCTGTGAGATATCGATAAAAAAAATGAGGAGAGAGAAACAAACAAATAAAAGAATGCATGATATCATGCTTTTGTAATTTCTGTATGGGAAGATTCTAGAGAACTAACATCACTTAAATAAGTTATTGTACTGGTAATAAGTGTATTAAGGCATTTATTAAGTAAGTTTAAATAAATTTTTTTAAATTAAAATAGAGGTACAACATATTCTGACCCACAAAGTGTTTCACAATTCAGAGTCATATATTCTGATTGCTCAATTGATTTAAATATCAAATAATTAATAATGAGAGATGATGAAAGATGATGTTTCTTAACCAACAAGAATTCGACACAGGGTTGTGACACATTCCTATGTCAAGGATTCTGATTGGTCAATTGATTTAAATATTAAATAATTAATAATGAGAGACGATGATTCTTGACCAATCAAAATCCATGACACATGGTGTGGCACACTTTGTAGGACAACAAATATTATGCCTAAAACAGGAATTTAAATACATTAGATATTAAAAAAATATTAAATATCTTTTATCCAAAACTTTTTATCATTGTTGTTAAAGCTGGATCGAAAAGCAAACCGAAAAAAGTTCCAGTTTAGGTTTATAAGTTATAACATGTAATACTAATAAAATATTATAATTATTAAAAGTTGAAACAATAAATTAAAAACTGAATTTACCATCTTTATAATATAAGAATATTATTATAAAGTTTTACATTTTAACTTTTAACTTCCTTATCAAAAAAAAAACTTTTAATTTTGTGAGAATTGAGAAGTCTGACTGTATTCTCAGTTTCTCACTATTTTTTTTATCTATTTCGAGGAATATCCCACCGTCAACCTGAGACGGAGACTAATCTTCCGCGTGAGTTTGTTCGGCACCTCGATGGGTGGCATCCCTCCCGGCTGAAGTTTTTTCCATACCCAAGGCTCGAATCCCGAGACCTTGATTAAGGAGCGAGTGACCTTTAACCACTTACGTCAATCTCAGTTGGTAGTTTCTCACTATTTTGTATCTCTTACTCAAGTCATTTTTTTTTTGTTTTTAAATTTTAATTTCTTTTAGAAAATCGGCTATATTCGGTTTAATCCGATTCAATCGGGTTTTTGACTAGTTTAAGGAGGTTTGATCGTAGAAACGTTTTGCCGGTCCAACTGCCTGATTCGGTCCAGTTTTCATAATGTTGCTTTTTATTTTAATTTCCTTGAAAACCTAATAAATTATATGGTTTCTATTTTACAGGTCTCCAACTAGTGGGCGGCGAATGATTGAGAGAAATATTCCGTGGGATAGGTTGAGATTAACCCCAGCTGAGATTTTTCCAATGTGTTTCTATATGTCTGACTGTCTGAATGATTTGAAACCAGGAGATTTTATTGAGATTCAAAAGAGAAAAGGCAAAGAACTCACTAGATATCTTTATCTTTGTTGGCAGACATGTTGGTAGTAGAGTTCAAGCAATACCACCAACAGAGTCGATGGAGAAGATCAGTGCTGAACAGAAACGTGTACGAGGAACAAAAAGGCTCTAGGTTTTGCTGGTTCGGCGGAATCAGATAACTTGATAAGGAGGAAGAGATTCAAAGGTGGAACAGCCTCTCTCTTCATCTAGTTAATTAAGAGTATCCACCACTCATACATGCACAAAATACGTGAGTACAGCTAGCTTCATATATGTCGTGTGGTATAAGAAATATATATGCTATTTACTTCAAATTAAAGTAGATTATGTGATCTTTCGGACTCTGAATTTTATTTATGAAGGATTTATGCATGTGTGCTTCTAATAAGAATTGTAATTAATTACGTGTTAGAAACGGGCATGTAGTAATTTAGAACGATTACCTATTAACCCTAGCTAATTAACACGACCATGATAAATGTATCAAATTGTCACAAGTAATAAAAATGATGAGAAACTCGATATCGTCCACAAGAATTGGTTACCAAGTATTAATTCGCAAGTTAACCGACTATTTAGACTTAGATTTAGGATGAAGAGAACTCAAAAACATAAAACAAGCAATAAAAGCAAGTAAATTTTCTATCAATATTTTTTTTTAGACAATTAAACAAACATATAGAAGACAAGAAAAATGATAGAAGCATTAGGGGTCCGATTTCATCTAATTATGACTTCGGGTTATTTATAGACAAAGAACCCTTTAAATTACCGAAAATCAAATTATCTTAATCTCAATTCACTTGTTTGAAGATTAAATTCCCTAAAGAAGTTCTAACCAAAATTCCTTTGGTGAAACAACTCAATCAAACCCTACCAATTAGCCTAATTCCTTAGGTCAAGTCAATAAAGTATGATGATTAAGCTCAACAGAATTCCTAAGCAGAGACAAATTAACCAAGTTATCTGTTCCTAGGGTAACCCAATTAATCAATGGTATCAATTGCAAATAACAAATCCACAACTCACTATTCCTAGCATAGAAGTGAACCCACAAAACATACATAAATGAAGGTAAAGCTAGCATTCAATAGTATTAAGAACAACAATTAATATATCAACAAGATAAATGGTTCATAGAATAACTACGAAATCAATAAAACTTCATCAATTCATTGGTTACATCCCTCAAAAACAAAGAAAATAAATGAGATAAGAAGAACTCCATGAGATGAAGTTGGTTGGTGAAGAATCCTTTCTTCTCCTCTTCAAGCTCTAAGAATTCCCCAATTTAGTGAAGGAAGAGAGAAAAGTTCGTGTGGTGGTTGCTGGATCCTTCCTAAAATGGGGGGAAGTGCTTTAAATATGCATTGGGAAAACGAGCCAAAGCTGGACTAGACTAGCCAGCGCCCAACCTTGGCATGGCAGAGAGGAATTCTTCACGCACAGGCCAGTGCCCAACCTCAAGTGTCCATAATCACACTTACATATTTTCTGTTATGAGATGGACTCCATTTATTTTGAGCCCAATATTCCAGAAGCAATCTCTCATTGTTTTCTGAACTTTTCTTTGCTCCTCAAGCTTCAAATTCACATCTTCACCATTTCAACTTCAATCCCCATGATTCATCTTTATTTATTTATTCCTAAATGTTAAAAGACGACATAAAATTAATTTGACTTATAGAAATAACAAAATAAGCAAAATGAAACAAGGGGATTGAACAAAAATACTTAAAACAACTATTAAAAACTGAATTAACTAACTTAGCGACAAAACATTGACAAAAACATACAATTAGGAGTAAAATCCACTTAAGAAAGGCACAATAAAACTGATAACTAAGCCGATTATCACTCCCTCAATTCCAGCACTTTGCTTGTCCACAAAACATCTCAATTATTTGAAAATGAGTTAGTTCTTGAATATTGAACTTGCTATGAGAGTTGAAGATTTATATCTTGGGGCTAGCTTTGGAAGTCGTTGTATCAAAGAGGTTGAATTTTCTGGACTCATGCTTACATACTTAGGGGCTTGTCTCAACATTCCATTTTGTTTTGTTTCATTTTCAAAGATTCCTTACCCTTCCATTTGTGAAACCATCTCAATTGCCCTTGAGCAAATAAACAAGCATTGTGATGCAATGGTGAGTGATCCTTAAGGAATTTAGAACAACTAAACAACACAAAAGCAAACTAAATCAACCATACAATAAAACAGATAAACTCCTTAAGGAATTCAGAACAATTGACGAGTGATCCACATCTGCATCATGAATGGATTCCTAAAAATAGAAGCATCAATAAGTAGTAAGTCCAACTTCAAAACTGTTAAAAGTAGACATTAGCAACAATGCATAATCTTGTCAAAGCTTGAAAATTAAAGAACATAGCAATTTTAGTAAAAGAGGAACAATGATAACCCTTACTCCTTATAGGGGTGTACACTTTTCGTTGAATCACTCAAGTGTAAAGGGTATCACTCAACTTCACACATTAGAACCATGCCGCTGTGAATTTGCTCTTCATCTAATTCCAAAAGATCAAAACACACATCTATACATGCATAAATCAAAAGGGCTTTATTTAAGGTTGTTGTAACTTGGTTAGGGCGAGGATAAAGGCAAGAAATGGGTAAAACCGGTTAGTTACCTAGCTACCACATAATCTAATTAACAACAAATCAATGCACAAACTTTCCAATTTTTCCTTTTCTTGAACTTCTACTTTCTCTTTATCTCTTTTCAGAATATTTTCCTTATTCCAATTAAGTCACCACCTCCGCTTCCTTGATTTATTCTATTTTTCTTTCATTTTGGTTATTGGGGAAGAAGACTCATTGGGGACGAAGGGCTAAAATATTATTTTAATCCTTTATCTTATTTTTTGGATTCGATTGGGTATCTCATGTGGTTCAAGCACATATTGCCATGTGAAGTATATGTCAACTTAGTTGCACTGCTATCACTTAACTGTCACGTAAACTAAAATTAACAACATTACGACAGAGGTGACAAAAAGGGTAAGATCGGCTAACATTTTTTTTTGGACTCAGAAAACATAGCGACTTGAGATTTTAAGGACTTAAATCAATCTTTTAAAGAAGGAAGACCAAATAAAATCCAAAACATAAAATAAAGGCTAAAATATCATTTTGGTCCCTTAACTTTTAAAAGTTTCAATTTGATCCCTTAACTTGTCTCTGTTAACACAAGTTAGTCATCTCCGTCAATGACATAAGCAAATGAGTTTCAAATTGATCCTTTAAATTGTTAACAAGTTTTAAATTGGTCCCTTAACTTTTAAATGACTTTCAAATTGGTTCCTTAAATTTTAAATGAATTTCAAATTGGTCCTTTAAGTTGTTAACATGTATAACATTTTCGTCACTATGTCATTGACGGAGAGGACTAACTTGTGTTAACAGAGACAAGTTAAGAGACCAAATTGAAACTAAAAAATAAGTTAAGCGACCAAAATGATATTTTAACCTAAAATAAATGATCAATAATATATTTCAGCTTTTTTTTAGTGTTGATCAAGTATTGGTGCAAAACTCCCGCACCTAGGGCCTGTTTGGTAAAATTAGTTGTTAGCGGATAAGCTAGCTGATAGCGGATAGCGGATAAGCTAACTTATTTTTTGTGGAAGTGTTTGGTAAAACTAGCTGTTGAACTAGCTGAAAAATATAAAAAGACATAAAAGAATATCTTCATTAATGATTTTACATAAAAGAGAGAGAAGAGAATAAAGGTAGAATTAAATGTAGATAATAAGGATAAAAGTGGAAAGAAAAATGGAACGCTATAAGCTATAAGCTCAAACGCTACTTTAAGTAGCGTCTGGAAAAAACGCTATAAGCTCGTGAAAAAATGCTATAAGCTCGTGACAGAAGCGCTTACCAAACGGAACTACCTTCTCATCCACTATAAGCTATCCGCTATAAGCTCGTAAAATTGCCTTGTCAAACAGGCTCGTAAACAATGTAGGTCTCTATCTTAACCTAAGATCTGACCAGTACAACTCATCCTATGCACATACAAAAAAAATGATAGAAATTTAAGAAACATAAACTAAAATGTTGTAATTTCTTTTCAAATTAATATAATGCTTTTTCTGAATGGAAAAAAGAACGTGTGGTGATAGCTCATTGGCAAAATTTCTTCCAAATCTAGAGCTTAGGATATTGTGGTTGAGATATTTCTCCAAGTAAATATCTGCAAAATCTTTTCCCATGGTTCTATGCTATTTTAATTCCTTTGGCTCTTTCTGGCAGAGTTATGGGATAAATGCCTTCGGTCTATCCAACTAACTAGTCTGAATTAGTTGGGGTTGTAATAAACATCGTTTAAAGGCCATTTGGGGTGTCTTGTTGTGTCCATCTGTTCAATTGTTGAAAAAGTCCTCACAACGTTCCCATCATGATCTTGTGTTCCTCACCCATCAATTGCTAAGTAATATTCATAAATTGACAGCCGTTTACGGTGCCATTTACGATGAAGATTCTAAAAATATGCTACACCCTCCTCTACTGTATATAAGAAATGGAGTATTTGACAAAATCATCCGCATGAACAAAATGTATTAAAATCTATTAATTTTATTTAATATTCTTATAAATTTAAATTTTATTTCATAAATATTTTTATATTAATTACTTATAATTTATTAACTTAATTATTTCTAATATTCTCTTTCATAATAAATAAGAATATCATTAAAATTTAATATTAAATATATTTAAAAATGAGTCAATGTTTCTTATAAATAGAATCAAGAAAAAGTAGATTTTTATTTCTTATATATAGGACCGGAAGATATACATCGATGTATAGCATGAAATTAACTTGTGATAGTAACTTTTTCAGTTTTATTTTTATTTTATTTTTTTCAAATTACATTGTTACTCCTTCCCAACCACCACCTCACTCCTAGATCTGGGTTGCCACCGAACTGAAAGACAAATCGAAGTGCGATGGAGCCAAGGCAGAAGCCAGCGACGGAGTGCGTTTCTCCATCTCTTCTATTGCTAGTGGGGAGTGCGACGGAGTGCGGTGGAGCCAAGGCAGAAGCCAGCGGCGGAGTGCATTTCTATCTCTTCTATTGCTAGTGGGGAGTGCGATGGAGCCAAGGCAGATCTACACCGAGCAAGCAAAATCCGCTATAGATGTACATTGAGCAATCAAAATCCGCTATGCACAAACTGCGAAGGAACAAACACTCTGTAACACAAGAATAAGGGTACTCCTCTTCTAATTAATAAAAATCTCATGCAATTATATATTTATGTGAATTGCCTTTTTCAAGTTTTACATATATAAAAACTTATCTTCAGGTATTGAGTAAGACGTTTCTTAGAAAGAGAAAAATTAGATTCGCCTCTTTCTCTCAACCTTCTCTTTTCTCCTCTTTTCCTTCTTCCTCATTTACTAGAGGGGGTGGTTTTGGGCCATTTTTTGGCCTGGAATCACCCCTCTACATTGTTTGTTTTCTCCTTTTATCTAAATAAGTGGTTTTTCCTCATAGATCTGATTTTTCTTTCGTGTTTTTTCGCGATTTCGTTATCTGAGTGCAGCGTTGTTTTGGTGTGGCATTGTTTGGTTTCCCGTCTTATTGCAGTGTTTGTTTGATTCAGATTGGCAGATCAGTTTCGATCCATTACAGATTCATTCAAGACTTGGGCGTCAACGTTACAGATCCGAAGGCATTAGTATTCTGGTCACTTTGATTTTGTCACATTTGTAGATATTTTACCATTTTATGCTATTAACCTGAGTGCTGTGAGTTTATTTGCAGATTCATCCTTTTTTATTTTTAGCAATATTGAATTTGTGTTGTTTTCGATGTATTTTACCAATTTGAATGAATGAATACCCATTTTTAGTAAAAAAAAAAAAAGTAATTACATCTATATTTATTTAATTGTTTTGATTGAATGCAATTAATAATACAAATTATACATTGATTCTCAATAATATTTATGGTAATCTAACATGATAATTCATAGTTGGGATATGAATATTTTTAATTTATTAATGAATATTGTGTCAAAAAAAAATTATTAATGAATATTTATTTGATGTTATTTGTCTTATTGTCATATTTTTTTTAATTGATTGGTTGCTTATTTATCATATGAATACTTTTCTTTAATTATTAATATTTTATATACGGTAACATTTTTTTGTAGAGATCAGTATAGTCAATTTAAAACATTATAATGATAATGAATAAATAATTTAAATATTCGTATAAAGTAAACACAAAAGTATGTATTAAAACTTGTCAAAAAAAAAAAAACAATATTAAAACGTAGTAATAAAGAATGATCGAACACGGTGCATCATTTGTTACTTTGATAATTATAAATGTTTTTTTTTTTTGAAACATTGATAATTATAAATGTTATTGGATGCTATTTCTTGTAATTGCAATTAATTATGTTCATTTATACTAATTATATTGTCAAAAGTTAAATTGGCATTTAAATATGTTCAAACAAGTCATGTTTTTTGTTTCAAAAGAATATACTTAAAAAAATTAAGGTTATGTTATGAAACTAGGATCGATCGGCCGGTCGGACCGGTTGAACCGTGAACTAGCCTCTTGTCCAGTCTTGATTAATAGTCAAAATCGTTTTTACGATTAAACTGCTTGAAAAACCCATTTGGACTAGGTTGGACTAGGTTAAATCGAATCTGTCCAATTTTTTAGAAGATTTTTTTAAAAAAAGAAATTGGAAAAAATTGAAAAAATTGAAAAAGTGAAACAAAAAAGAGAGAACTTAATCGACTAGCTAATCCTCTAGTCTAAATCTAGTATTTCTTCCTTCGTAATTGCGAAAGTGCAGAACAACAGAAGTTATTGATTCATTCAGTCGTACGTTAGTCTCGTTTCTTAATCTCTGTCTTAGTTAGTCCTTGTTGTAGTATGTCAGGCCCTTCAGCCATACCTTCATCTCCGTCCCTGCGCTGCTCACGGTCATCATCGGTTCATAGGCGTGGAGTCGCTCACTCGCTCGCCTCCTTGGTCTTCACGCACTTGACTTGAGTAAGAGTTATAAAATAGTGAGAAACTAAGAACACGGACACATTCTTCAATCCTCACAAAGTTAAAAGTGAAAATGTATGAAATTATAAACTTTATAATAATATTATTATTATAGAGATGGTAAGTTCCCTTTTTTATTTCTTGTTTTAACTTTTAATAATTGTAATATTTTATTAGTATTGCATGTTATACTTTATGAGAAAAATTTATGTTATACATCATCCGATTAGACTATCTGGTTAAACCTAAACCGAAACTTTTTTCGATTTGTTGTTCGATTAGGCTTTAACAACATTTTATATATAGAGGATGAAAATAAAATTGATGATGACATTAAACTTTTAATCTTTACTTGACAAAATTTGCCGTTGAAAAGAGTAAATTATATATCAATTATAATTTATATTATTTAATAAAGAGTAAATAATTAATCCTACAATGCACAACTTAGATACTAGTTCTTATAAGGCTAAATACCATTTTTGGTCCTTTATCTTTTTTTTAATTTTCGTTTTGATCCCTCTTTTATTATTTTTTTCGATTTGATCTCTTATTTTTATTTTTGGTTTCGATATGGTCTTTTCCCTTGAAAATGTGATATGGAAAGGACCACATTGATATAGTTTTTGTAAAATAAGGGATCATTTCGAAACAAAAAAAGTGTTGGAACTAAAGTGGTTATGGTTCAAATAATCCCTTAAGTTTTGATGTTAACAAAGAGCTAATTTAAGATGAACAAAGATTTGTTATGGACTAACGTTTTATATTAAGTGTGCAGGATAAGAATTAATTGAGTCCAAAGACTATCCATAGTCTTAAGACTTTATCTCGTCCAACATGTCCAAAGACTTTATCTCGTCCAACATTTAGTCTTGGTTTACGACTGGACGGTAATTTATAGAACCTTGAGTCCAAAGACTCTTTCGGTTACCTTTTGTAATAGCTAGTCCAATAAATGCTTTTATATTTCAAGCGCGAATATCTTGTAAAACATTCTTTGTAATATTCGTACAAATGTAAAGCATAAGCCAGAATGTCTCTGTCACCTAAAGAAATTGACCTTCTTGTTTTGGATAAACAAAAGGCAACTTTCGTTCTACTCAGAGGATATGTCAGCACCACTTTTAGCTATCATCGTGACAGTCTATCCTGCTGATCAGAAACTTCAGAAGTCATCAGACTCAACGGATCAAATGCATTCAATGTTCATCAGAACGGATCCTTTTTCATCCATTGAAGAATGAAGTCTGCTCAAAGACAAGAGGCTATATATACCTCCATCTTTTGAAAGTGCCAAAAGGATAAGAAGACCGAACTTTGAGAAAAAATACAAGTGAAGCAACACTTAGCAATTCAAAATCCTTCAAGAGATACAAGCAAATATTAGCTCAAGAGATCAAAGAGAAAATCTCAAGCTTGCAAAGCTCTAAAAGCTACTCTGATCCTCACTTTCATATTACTCTATGTGTAGAGTTGTTTTCAAGAGTCTAAGCTTTAGTTTCGAATTCTCACATTTAATGAGTTAGTAGAACAAACTCTTTTCAAAACCATAGTTTGGTTGAGCCTGAAGAGGCTTGTCTGTAAAAGAATACTTAGAGAACCTGAAGAGATTGAAAATACTGCCTGAAGAGGTGTTGAATACTTTGTAACAAAAGGCTTTTTGTTATAGTGGATAAAGCTCTTAAGTAGAGAGAACTGGACGTAGCTCTTTGGTGAATAGTGAACCAGGATAACATCTTTGTGTTCTTTTCTCTCCCTTACCCTTACTTCAGTTTATTATCTAACTAACTAATTGGGATTGAATTGCCTTTTATTACGCTGCCTTCTTATCTTAGTCAAACTAAGTTAGCGTCCAACTTGGTGTTTGGAAGAGCTCTCTTTGTTTTTAATTGTTTTAGCGTCCAACCTTTGTATTTACAAAATACCGTCTCAATTCATCCTATTTCATCAGATCCGGGATGTGATATGGTTCCTGCTTACGAAAAGAATTTAAAATCATCTAAAAACACAATTCAACTCCCCCTTCTCGTATTTCAAACAGGTTCCTTCAAAAAGTAAAAGAGGAACCATATCGGAACAAAAAAAGGGACCACATAGGTTTAATTTTTGAAAAATAGGGGATCATTTCGAAACAAAAAATAAAAGAGGGACCACATTGATATGACTTTGCAAAATAAGGGACCAAATCGAAAAAAATAATAAATAAGAGACCAAAACAAAAAATAAAATAAAGATAATTAGTATGCAGATTCTGTAAAGGAATTTGTTTGATGACACTAATCTTTGGACTTTGGGAATGCATATGCACATGAAATTATCATTGCCGAAGCCAAAATAAGTTGAGAAATTTTGTTGTTGTTGAGAAAATAAGTAGAGAATAACACATAGAAAAGAGGTTAAAACAACTACTAAAGGGAAACAATTTTAATCTAACAAAAAAATAATAGCAGGTGTAAATACAACCAAATGTATATGCAAATACAAAAATAATGCACACTTTGACCGGAACTAATACGCTTTGATCAGGAAAAGTTCAACTATCTCAAGTGGCAATCTAGATAGTCCAAAGCATGACACTTGGGTGGTGCACCACTGCACAACTTTGATGGGTGGTGCACCTTAGACAATATTGCATATGCATGCATGCTGCAAATTGTTTGTGAGATAGTTAGTCGAAAAGAAAACTTGACTGCGATAACTGGTTAGAAAAACAAATAAAGTGAGGTCTCATTTAACATATTCAATATCAACTTATTGTGTAAACAATTCCCTTTATTCTATGTTTGGATGTTAGGGTTTTGGAAGGAAAAAGACTGGATGACTTATTTTCTCCGTTGTTAAATATAAACATCATTCATGTAAAAAGTTAAAACATGAACAAACAATAATGATTGTTCATTGTTGGCATATTTATTTTTAAGTAAATACTTCAATCCCATGTTATATTAATATAAAAAGATAAATTAATATTAAAAGATAAATATTGTATATCATATCACTGTCATTCATATCAACACTTAATGATGTCATCCTAATAGCATGGACTAATTTCAAATATTTTGAACAAATAAAACCAAATCATAAGAATTTTTTTTTGGAGAAACTAAAACCAAAATAACCCCTATTTACATAAAGTAAAAAGTTCATTAACTCTTTTTTAAATGTATACTTTCAAGAAACTCATCTTTGCGACCAAATTTATAAGAAGGTTAAATATTACTTTTAGTCTCTTATAGAATCGGTCACGAGTTTCGAGTGCTATTGAGCACATTTCTAGTGGTGTTGTTTCAAGTTGATTATTCAAGGTCTTAAAAATCTCTTTCCCAACTTACCCCCATCTGCAATACCCCTTGTCCACTTTTTTAGAAGGACCGCTTTTATCTGATCCTTGCTTTTACGATTTTACCATAACGTATGTTTGGGATAGCTACGAAAAATAGATTATTTTAATAATCGATTATACTAGAATCAATTTTATATTTGGATGTACTTGCTGAAACGCGTGACTAGATATGGGAGAAACTATTTTAAATGAAAAAATAAGCTATTTTTCATGCATCATAATGTCAAACCAAAGTGATTCTTCAAAAACAGCTAAAATGTAGGAAAACAGCTTTTTTTGTTTTTGTTTTTTAATTTAGTTGCCGAACAACTCATTCTACAAACAACTTTTTTTTCTTCACAAAACAGCTTAAATCTACATAATCTAACTATCTCAAACATGGAAACCTGATAAATTGATTCAAGACAGCAAGCATTGGCGTTTTAGTAAGAAGAGATAAACTTTTCATTTTGGTGCTGTCTTTCTTTTCAATATTTTGTTTCATGTGGATTCCATCTCAATAAGCTGACATCACACAAATTCTGAAAGGTGTTGGTTACTTGTATAGGATATATGATGACTTACTTGGCTTTCTAGTCTGCATGTAATAACATGAAAGACTAAAAGACATGGAGCATCAAAATCAAATTTTGGTTTTCTTATTTGACATGGTTTTCTTAGAAGACCCCGGTCCCCCACAAAGTCCTAGATTATGTTACAAATCCCAATATGTCATTTATTTAAAATTGTATTCAGATTTAGATTCTCTTATTTTATTCTTGTGTTTTCTCTCATTATGAAAGGAAAAAACACAATCACAAATTTACTTTTATGTATAGAGTCCATTGAAATTTACTTTTATCTTTATCTCATAACACTAGAAAAACATTTTATTTTACCCAATAAAGTAGGCTAAAAGGGCATAATAATATTAGAAGTTATTAAGAAACCTTCTTCGGAAAGATGCCTTAAAGAATTCAATTGGTATACGTATCATCATCACTTTTTCTTTCTCTTTGTATTCTTGCCTTCTACGTCCCAATATAAAATTTGGTCATTAGAATGATGGATGTACCAATATGATTATATTACTCGAAGAGTAGTTGGCCTAAATGGTCAAAGTAGTGAGAAGATACATTAAGCTGAGGGCTGTTACCATTCAGGAAGAAAGCTAGCCACTCAAGCCAACCGACATAAAAATTATAAAATTGAATGTATGGATAAAATGACCAAATTAATGAATCTCTTCTATAACCTAATTTTCTCTAATCAATTTTTTATGCCTCACTTGTCTATTTCTCTATGTTGCAATAAATTGATATTGGTGCGACAGTTTGCTTCCTTACCAAAATTGCTGACTTCTTAATTTTGATTAGGGATAACAATGGACACGGTTTTTTTGTGTACAATTTTTTTTTTGAGGTACACAATGAACACGGTTTAGACGTAAATTAGAATATCAATTTTATATCTATATTTTAAAAAAAGATTTATATTCTTCTCATACCCGCATAAATAATAATGCTTATCCCTGTATTTTATGGGCATCTATATATACCCAATTGCGAACTCATTACTCGCGTTTTGGTTAAATAAAATATGTTCTTCTTGTGTTGCGTTTTTTATTTTTTGACAAATTAATAAAAGAATAATCCTATTTTAATATTAAATTTAACTGTAAAAATATTAATAAAACAAAAAGAATTAATTAAAAATGAAAGATTTAATTTAATTAAAAATAATATCCAAACATCTTTCAAATTCTATTTATAAAGAAATAATAAAAATAAAAATCGTTAATTAGACATGCATGTATGGGATGAAGTGGGTGATAGTTTAGCACCTTGTCCCACACTCTTCCCTGTATATTTTTGTGGGTAATTAGTGATACTCATCCTTATTCCTATTCAATGGATAAAACCCCTACCATTTACGGATAATTTGTGCTCATGCCCATTAAATCTGGATTCAGTTACTATCCCTAATTTTGATGCTGAAACTTTTTAATTTGCTCAAATATTGCGTTATTTTCTTGTTGGCTTTGTTCTTAACACGCATTTTAATTTATGTATTTTTGCAGTTTAGTCATAGTAAATAACCTGTGTTAAAATTACAAAATGTACAACGAGATGGTAAATTGAATAAAAAACTTAAGAAAGTTAACACTTACCTATTCTACAAAGAGTGAAATTGCATTATTACAATTAATTATAGGGGAAAAAAAACCATACTTTCATCCCCTAATTTATTTTTTGTTTTTAATAAATTTATCTTCTAATTAATAAATATTCTAAATTCATCCTCCAATTTATATAAACCAAACAAAGTTAACCTTTCGCCTAATTCCATTAGTTATGTCAACATATGTGGTAAAAAATCAACATTTGACATGGTAAAAAAATACACAAGCATTTAATGTGGCATTGGTGATATTTTTGTGGTAAATAGGCAAGGATGATATGACATGACCAATGATTCAAAAATGGAAGATTTTATGGTATCTATAGCTACGTACCATATCCTGGTCTATGTGTATCAATTAGATGGTGAGAACTTAATCTCATATGATATGGATATGATTTAATTAATTGAGGTTTCATATTCTGATTGGACATAGGATACTGATGAAGCCCTTTACTTTCCAAGGGTATCAAAGCAACATCCTTCAAAAATTAATCATTTATAATTATTACTCCTTCCGATCTTGAATATAATAGACAAAAATGTCTTTTTTTATCCAATATATAAGAAATATTGACCAATTTTTAAGCTAAATTTCATTTTTATCCTTATTTATTATAAAATTCATATTAAAGAGACTCAACAGTTCCTCGTGCAAGTGCTTTGGTTTAGCTAACTCATCGTTACTCATTGGTTAGATAGCATGCTGCTTGGATTTAGGAATAATTAAGTTAGTTGAATTATAAGTAATTAAATAGGAGCATTTGTGAAATAAAATTTAAAATAAATTGATTTCAATAATTTTTCTCGGTCTTGATTAATTAGGATTTTGTCCCTTGTATTTTGAATAGGAGGGAGTATTTATTATACTAAATATGATAAAGGGCTTTTTCAGATTGAAATAATTGGCTATGTCATGGATTTGGATCCTCTCCTTTTATTCTCTACTTTTCCCTCTTATGTTATGAGAGAGGAAGACACAAAATCAAGTTTTAATAACTCACACATAAAAGCAAATTTGATTTTTTTTCTTTCTTTCTCTAACATGAGAGGGACTCTCCTGCCGCATCACATGCGCTAATCGTGTAGTTCATATATGAGGATGAATTTAAAGAATTTGACTTCTCTAAAGTGAGTGAAGCTCTAAAGTGAGAAAGTAAAAGGCTATGCACCCTTAAATCATTTTGTCGGTTGAGATCTCTATATAGTTAATCAAATCAATGGTAGATAACCCCTTACTTTTTTACTTTAGAGCTTCACTCACTTTATAGGAGTCAAATCCAAATTTAAAACATTTACAGTTAGGAAACAAAATTAAAAATTAAAAATAATTTAGAAGGTGAAAGAATGATTTTTGCGGCAAATTTATCAGAATATCATTGTTTCAATTTTTATTTTCAAAACTACCACCATTTCCAAATTACATTGAGAAGTGTCCTTTGGAAAGCACGACTTCTCAACATGATTTGGGAAAAAAAATTTGTCACCGCCAGTTGGGAAGTCTAGTTCTTCAACCACGACTTCTCAACGTGGGTTTTAATTTGGGAAAGTTTTTTTGTCACATCCAATTGGGAAGTCTAGTTCTTCACCCGTCTAAGATTTCATGCTTTCATCCGTCTAAGCCTTCGTTCATCTGATGACTTTCACCGTCTAAGCTTTCAACCGTCTAATGAAGCTGTCACCTGTCTAAGTCTTCGTTCGTCTGATAACTTTCATCCGTCTAATGACGCTTTCACCCGTCTAATTAGACAAATGAAAGCATGAAAGCTTAGACGGGTGAAAGCTTCATTAGACGGTTGAAAACTTAGAGGGGTGAAAGTCATCAGACGAACGAAGACTTAGACGGGTGAAAGCTTCACTAGACGGGTGGAAGTCATCAAACGAACGAAGGCTTAGACGGATGAAAGTTTGAAAGCTTAGATGGGTGAAGAACCAGACTTTCCAACTGGGTGTGACAAAAAAAATTTCCCCAAATTAAAACTCACGTTAAGAAGTCGTGGTTGAAGAACCAGACTTCTTAACTGACTGTGACAAAAAAATTTCCCCAAATTATATTGAGAAGTCGTGACCACCAAATAGGATTTCACAATGTTATTAAAAATAATAGTAGTTTGGTATATAATTTCAAAAAAGTGATAGTTTAAAAAATAAAAATTGAAATAATAATATTCTGATAAATTTATCGATTTTTGCCATTAATTATATGTATTATGGACATGGTACAAGCAGCAAAATATTTTTGGGTCTGCAGTTGTCACTCAACTGGAGGGATAAATGTTGGAAAGAGAAAGTGAAAAGGCATGCCCATCATATCGTGTCAGATATTTTAGTATTGAGGAGGGTTATTAACATATTCTTTGATATTCTTTTTAATACATAATTTTTTATTTATTAAAATTTATATGGGTCCCACTTATAATTCATGTGGGTCCCACTTATAGTATCCATATGAATTTTAACCAATAGAAGGATATGTGTTGGAAAGAGAGTGTTAGAAAATATGTTGCTAACATTTTTCTTTTAGTATTAGCATTAGCACTTACTCCATCCGGACCTATATATAAGCAAAAAAAAAAAAAATTAACTTCATATGTATTAAGAAAATTAGTTATATTAGTTTAATTATCTTAATTTGTGTAAAAAATAAATTATAGTAACTAAATTATCCTTTTTTTGGGAATGTATAATGCTCTTGGAAGTTGTGTCTTGAGAGTGTATAATGCTCTTGAAAAAATAAAAAAAATAATTAACCAAAGGGTTTTTTTTTTTTAAAATTAGCATTAAATAAGGTTGATTTGATTGACTTTTACTTATATTTGAGTCCAAAAAATTTAAGTATTTTTTCACTTTTATATATATATATATATATATCCGGAGTAGTGGCTACTATGAGATCATGTGATTTTTATATCTTAAGCAATGAAAACTACATAAATTGGACCATGAAAGTAACATTATTGTTGTACACTTAATAAGGAAAACGATATTAGGCTCATAGGATAATTAATGCAGTTGAAAACAAAGTTTAAGGACACTGGAAACATCACATACAACAACGCAAAGGAGGAGGCCCCGTGTCCTTTCCGCCAACATAGCAATAAAAATGGTTGATTTTATGAGGTCTTAATCAATTCCAAGGACACAATTTCGGTTCTTCCGTAGGGATTGATTGAGATTTGGATTCTGTCATAACACGAGAGATTAGTTGGGATCTTATCATTAAATTTTATTGATGAGTCCCATTTAAAAAAAATATATGTATCATTTAATGATCCTAATATGATTCCCTCATATTGAATCTGAAGAGGAGAGGATCCACGTTCCATTGATTGATTTATAATTTGATACTTCTCCAATATCCATTATATGGCTCTTTTGAGTGGAGGTGAGGGTACTAGAGAGTTTGGTGGAAGTTAGGCAAAGGAACAGGTACACTTTTATGACACCCCTTAGTGACAAATCACATTGAGACACCCATCAAAAAACCCATCATTCATTTTCAGATATTAGTCCCTTTCTTCTCTTCTTTACACAAGCACGACACACAAATTAAGATGGGCAAATATTGGTTGGGGCGGCGAGTGCATAGGAAACAAAGATAGAAATGTATTTAATTTTTTTAAAAAGTTTAAAAGTTATAATTTTTAATATAAAGCTTTTATGTTTTGATTCATTAATCAATATTTTTAGAACACTGATTAATAAAACCATTATCATAATGTGAGTTGTGATTGAAAAAAAAGTTAGAAATTTTATAGGAAGGATTTAATTGATATAACTGTCAGTAAAAAAATTTATATTAACAATCAATTAGAATTTGCCATATAAATTAAAATAAAATATTTAACTCTTATCCTAATTACCTTAAAAGTCACTTATATCATGATTTCTGATCGGTTAATAATATAAAAATTTATAGCAATTAAACTCTTATATGAATTCAAGGCGACCCCACTTCGTATAGCCATATAAGTTTTTTACATATTTTTCTTTTAAGTAATTGTGTTAGGCTTTTGTTGTCTCCATTTTGATCAGTGTATGCATTTGTTCAATTATTGGTGTCTAACACAACCAACCTGGCTGATATCTCATCCAATCCCAAAGATTTCATCTTGTTATTCCCAGAATCATATCATATATGATTAAACAAATGGCTCTATGTATCTATTGGTTTTGTTTTGAATTTTGATCCACCATATGTGTCCTTTTGGTGGCATAATCATTGTAATATAAGCATTATATAAAGCTTTGTTCCCCCCATCTCAAGAACTCTCCATCAATCACTGACAGCTGCCTCCCACTCCCCATACACATTGCTTCTCTCTGTTTGTAGATGCTAAAGCATTTAAGGAGCATCCTAAATGTTTGTTTTGTGTTCAATGTGGAAAGTGCTTTAACTAACCAGCTGTGATAGCTTGTCGGTTGTGTGGGCTACACAAGTCCTTCTCTGAAAGCATTGCATTAAGGCACTGAGCAAGACAAAACCATCACTCTGGCCTAACATCACCACTCCCATCTTCCATTGGTGGATCTTATTTTTTTTTTTCACTAATAGAAGAAAACCATTTGCTATGAGTTTCAGCTTGGCTGCTTCTTCTGCCAATCTCTAATTGGTCCTTTTGATATAAACCTCCAATTACAATGCTTTACTTCCTTATATCTTTTGTCTCCTTTGTCATCCTTTCCAAGTCCTTTACCAGTAAGCCACTCTCTGATGGGGAGAGTGAGACAAAACTAGTGTCAACTGGGTTTTGGAGGAATCTACCAAGTTTGCTACTTTCTAGGCTCAAGAAAGGAAGCATTGCTTTTAGTTTTTCTCCGTTTTGTCTTGTCATGCCATTGAAAAAGAAGAATTTAGTATCTAAAGTTGAGAATGGGGAAGAGGAAGGAAACAAGGTTTCTCTCTTGGATTTGCCTGATTTGCCATTGGAGTGTATCCTTGAGCACCTCTCACCTGCTGAATTATGCGGTGTGGCAACAGTGTGCACATCTCTCAGGGATAGATGTAGAAGTGATTACTTATGGAGGAAACACATGGAGAGGAAATGGGGTAAAGTGATTGGTGATGCTGCTTATAGACAATGGCAATGGCATGTAGCTTCCAGAAATAGAGAGAAGATGAAGATCTTCAATCAACACAATCAGAAAGGAATATTTGCTTCCTTTTATGGTTTTGGCCCCTTTCTATGGATTAAATCAAAATCACAAAAGGTTAGGCAATCAAGGAGCTCATTACCAGATGATTCAATCATGGCTTTGTATCTTTCTCTTGAGAATGGGAAGTTTTGGTTCCCAGCTCAAGTCTACAACCGTGAGGTAATTTGTTGCAGATGATAATCTGATTTATGACCCCTTGTACTCCTTACATTCTTAGTGATACAAATGTTTCAAAAAAAAAAAAATCTGATTTATGACATTTGTAGTAGGTTACTTCTATTAATCTCAATGCTTTATAATTATCAATATTCAGCAAAGTAATTCTGCTTTTTGGTACTTTATTAATTGTTTCAAACTTTCCTTGTTTTCAGAATGGTCATGCTGGGTTCATGCTCTCATGTTATGATGCTCAACTCTGCTATGACTCTCTAACTGACACTTTTCAGGCAAGGTATGTGGCAGTTGCCTTCTACTTATCTGTCTACCTGCCCTTGTGTCCCCTTTGGTTAGATTTTGAATTTTTATCAAAATCTCAGCAGTTTAAGCTTTGACAGAATCGTCTCTTTTCACAATCAAATTTTTAAGTTATTATAAGCTCATCCCTCGCTTAACATCAAGATATCATGCTTTTCTTCCAGGTACTCGCCTCATGGGAGATGGACAACTGAGGAAAACATACAATGGGACAGGTTGAGAGTGCCACCAATTGACACTACTCCACATGTTCTTCATATCTCTAACTGTTTAGACGACTTAAGACCTGGAGATCATATTGAGATTCAATGGAGACGAAACAAAGAGTTTCCTTATGGTATGTCTCATCCTTGTTATGCATATTAAAACTCTTGTTTACATAATTACATCAGAATATCAATGTTTATGATTGTTTGGCCTAATATATAAACTATCTCCTATAAATGGTTGTATCATACTTTTATGAAGAGCAAATATTCATGTTAATTTTGTCATGATATATTCGATTATCTCCATGTAGTAACTTTTAATGAATGTTTTATTGTAGGTTGGTGGTATGGTGTCATTGGTCATTTGGAACCATGTCAAGGGTATGGGAACCATTGCCATTGTCACAATGATGGTAAGAGAATCCGCTAGTCCATTTTCCCCCCTCTTGAAATTAAGTTTTCATGGTATTATATCTGGTAGCAAACAAAATTAAACAATGTTGCTACAATACCTTTCTAAAGTCATATCATGGACATAGTAGGATTTGGGCTTTCATCATTTGGAGAAAAGTAAAAAAGATAAAAAAGGAAAAATCATATTCATGGACTCAGAAAGGTTAACAATGTTGTGGATATGGTGAAAAAAAAACAAGTTATTATGGCCTTATACTTCATTAACAAGTCGCTTTCACATAATCACTTTTAGAACTGCTGGTTTTACACAAATGGAGATATACAGTCATAAAGCATTGATTCCCCCATCTTGTTGTGCTAATTTGCTAAATAAAATTTTGTCAATTAACTGAAAGTAATAGTGTTGCTGACAGATATGGTGATTTTGGAGTTCAACCAATACACCCCTGGTTCCAGATGGAGACAAACCATGATAAGCAGGAAGCATCATAGAGAACAAGGCAATGAAATAGATGGTTTTTATGGGGGAATTAGGAAGCTTCATAGCAAGGAGGAAATTATAAGGTGGAAAAACCTCTGGCCAACCAAAGTTGTGGAATACTGATGCTTAGAAATTTGTATACTAATCTATCCCCCTTCTCAAAATGTGAGGGTCTGAAGGATTAGTTTGTCATTTGATAATGTCATCGCTAACAAAAGGCATAGACTTCATAAGTTTTTTTTTTTCAGATGAAAGAGAACAGTGGATGAATTTTCACAAAATCTGTAACATGCTTACCACGACATACAAAATAGTACTCATGTTATAGTTTTCTTACTAGCTTTACTTGCTCTTTTCGTCTTGTCTAACATTTCTCCAAAAAAAAATCATGTCTGTAATACTCAACGGAAGAACATAGTACATAGCATGTTAAGCTGAAGCATAGGAAAGATTCATTTCATTAGTTCCTTGAATGTGGCTAGTTTTCAAGCTGGAAAAGTTATGTAGCAGTTTGGCTTATAACTAAACTTGGATAACAAGATAACACTAGGTGGTGACTTACGTTAAGAACAAAGTTCACAGCTACCACATCCCATGTTAACTACTCCCTCCATCCTATATATAAGAAACAAAACCTTAAAACATAGACCAATGAAATGTATTGAAATAAGCTATTTGTAATTAATATTCATATAAATTTATAAAATTACTCATTGTAATTAATGAACAAACCTACTTGTATGGAAAGTTGATATTGTCTCGTAAATATAAACCCTATTATAAATTAGGGTAAAATTGAAAATGAACATTTAATATTTGTCAAAATACATATATGTCTCTTATATTTTGGACCCAAAAAAAGTAGTCATTTGTCTCGTATAATAAGGATCGGAGGTAGTATCACATTTACATAATGTTTGGACGGAGGAAAATAAAGGGGAGGGAAGAGATTTTTTTTAAATCTTTCATGTTTGGTTCAATTTTTTGGAGGGAAATGAAGAGGAGTAAAATCCATATTCACTCAATTTTGGCTCCCCTCCAATATTGGGGGATTTGAAGGGAAGGAGGATTTTAAAACATTTTACATGCATTGACTAAAATATCATCACTTGTATATTTTGAATTAAATAATTATAAGTGTGCAAAAGTAATTTAGTTTTAAAATCCCTTCCCCCTCTCACGAACCAAACATGAAAAGTGTTTTTTCCCTCCTCTTCATTAAAATCTCTTCCTTTCCCTCCTTTCAATCAAACATAATAACTAATTAAAAGCATCATCCTCATTCCCCTAATTTCCTGTCAGGTTCATAATTAATCAATCATTAATCTCATGCTGAAAAAATATATTTTAACGTGGGAGGCAACCATATTTTAAAATATTTGGTGTATTAACATCATATACACATTATATTCGTATTTTTAAAAAAAATTTAGACACTTTTAAATTATACGTCTTTGTATAATTTTTATATCCATATAAGTGAGATAGTTGATGCCTTTCTTTGTTTTTATGATAAATATATTTTCTGATTTTACATTTTATGTTATATCGTAATGATATTGAATTCTTTAAATTTTATAACTTATCAACTGTATCTATTATCAGTTTTAGAGTAAATATCCAATCTGATCCCTAAAATTATAGAGTTGTATCAACTTAGTCCCTCACATTATTAATATTTCAAAATGATCTCTGGAATTGCAGAAAGTTAATCAAATTTGTCCCTCCGTTGGTATTTGCATAAACTATAATAATATTAAGTTGGTAATGTCAGGGATGCATTTGAAACTAAGTGAATAATGTCAGGGATGCATTTGCTAATGAATCCAAATGGAGGGAATAACCTAATTAATATTTTGTAATTCCAATGATCATTTTGAAATATTGATAATATGAGGGACTAAGTTGATACAACCCTATAATTTTAGGCACCAAATTGTATATTTACTCATCAATTTTATGTCAAATCTATATTCCGTAATTATATTCTTACATTTTTTAACATATCAAGTGTCAACTTTATATATAATCCTTTGAATTCTTTAAATAGAATGCATTCCTTTTATTTGTGTTTTCTTCGTGTGTTACTAAATTTTTTTTAAAAAAAAATCACTTGGAGTAATGACCCAAATTTATAAAAAAATATATATATATTTTTAATATTTCCTATGCAAACACTTATCTCATATTATAATAGAAATATCATATATAAATTTGAGTGATATATGTTTTAAGTAGAGGTGTTCGTGGATCGTATTGAATCGATTTTGAACCAAAAAGTGATCCAATCCAAAAATAAAAAATAAGTTGTCATACGATTTAGATTAGATTGAATTCAATATCAAATTCAAATCAATCCAATCTGATTAAAAACGATTTGGATTGAATATGATGATTCTGTTTTTACAAACATAATAACAAAAAAGTAAGTCTAAATAATATCAACAAATATAACATACTAAAAATTTAAAAATTGCAAACTAACAAGCACAATTGATAGATTGCTGGGTTTCTTAAGCATAATGTCAAGGGTCCGATTCTTGCCGTGTGCATGAAAAAATCTTTCTTGGGAGAGACAAAAGTCACTTCAGTGGTTTTTATGTCTCGAAAGGAATTAGTCTATGACTACCAGTTGAGATACCCTTGTGCACATAAAAAAAATACCAATTTTATATTTGGAACGTTAAAAATGGTAGAAAATTGCATCATATCAAACTAATAAGTAATAAGTATTAGGTGAATTATCCAGTACCCAAAGGGTAACGTTACCCATCCTAGGTGATCCAATCAGAAAGTGAGAATGATATGACTTGACTCACTAATATGACTCATTTAATTGAGGTGATACATTCTGGTTGGATAGAGTAACTTTTACCCCAAAATTATTGGGGGTGCCAGAGAAGGCACCTAAGTATTATCAGGAAAACAAAAACCAACAAACAAATAGTCTAATATAGACTAGGTTAGAGGGTGTATTGGATTGAGATTTTAAAAGACTTTTTGTGATAAAAAAAGTCTTGTGATATTCAATCAAGATTTTTAAATTATCTAAATATATAAGTTTTGTGGTATTCAGTCAGAACTATCAGGATTTTTTAAAGATGGTATCCAAATCTGGTGGTATTCAATCGAGACTTTTTACAGCTTACAAAAGGTCGTTTGGTATTTAAAAACTTACTGATTTCGATGAATTGTTTTGTAAAGTGGATTTTGTATGACTTTTTAGTCATAAAATGTCTCATCCTAATTCATTGAATTTCTCAGAATTTTCAATACATATTTTTCTTCACCTGATGGCTTCAAAAACTATGGGTTTAAAGAAGTGCTTCATCCTCCCGCTGAATTTTTCTTGTTAGTTAGTTTGTTTTCATTTTGGGTTTAGGCCCTTTCTTTGTAAAGTTATTATACATAAATAGAGTTTAATTGTAAAGTTTTTAATACTATTAATCAATTAGTCATAAAATGTCTCATCCTAATTCATTGAATTTCTCAGAATTTTCAATACATATTTTTCTTCACCGGATGGCTTCAAAAACTATGGGTTTAAAGAAGTGATTCTCCTCCCGCTGAATTTAAATTTTGGAGATTTCGTACCCCGCAAAATTCTTGTTAGTTAGTTTGTTTTCATTTTGGGTTTAGGCCCTTTCTTTGTAAAGTTATTATACATAAATAGAGTTTAATTGTAAAGTTTTTGATACTATTAATCAATTATAAATCATCATATTTATGGGTTTTAAGGTACTTATGATAAAATATTTTTAACATATGACAATTTATGATTAATTGACAATGTAAAATTTTTTACACTGACTGTACATACTAATTAAGTGCAAATAAAAATTATAAATTTAATTAAAAATAAAGATATTATGGATTTAATTGATATGCGTTGTCAGTGTAAATATTTTTTACACTATCAACCAATCATAATTTATCACATCAGCTAAAATGTTTGACTCTTATACTAACTACCTTAAAAATCACACATACCATGATTTCTAATTGGTTAACAGTGCAAAAAACTTTAAACTAATAGTATATAACAATTAAACTCATATATTATGTAATATTATCAATTTAGATTATATCAAAGATTTGATTGGTATGCACTTTCAATGTAAATATATTTTAGGTTAAAATATACTTTTGGTCCTTTATCTTATTTTCAGAATTCGGTTTGGTCCTTTATCTTTAAAAAGATCTATTTTAGTCCTTTATCTTATAACGTTGCACTATTTTGATTCTTTCTGTTAGATTTGCACTAACGGTGTTAGTAAACCACCGTATGTCGCCAGAAACCACCCTCCGTTGCCGGATTCTGGGTTCCCTCACCCGAATCTGGGTATTAGAGAGAGAAAAAAAATCTCGGCCTTTTCCATTTCTCTTTCTTCTTCCTTCCTTCCTCTTCCTCTTCCCTTTTCTTCCCTTCCGACTCATAAGGAATGTGTATTGTTATTTGAAACACCACTTCACCTCCATTATTTGGATCATAAACCCTAATATGTTAAAGATTTCTTCAACCTTCCTCTCCCTTTCATGAATTGGGGCCAATTTGAATTTGGGGCTTAGGGCTTGAGATGTTGAAATTGGAATTCATGACAGTGGGCTATTGTTTGAATTGAGGATTAGAGTGTCAATTTGAGTTTGAAGTTATGTGTCTCTGGATAAGTATCTGAGTTGGGGAAATTAATTCTTCTCTGGTATTGTAAATGCTTGATTTTCATTGTTTGTTGATACTGAGTAAGAGAAGTTTTGAATTGATCTCTGCAATTGTTTGAAGCTTGAAAGGGATAGAGGAAGAGGAAGGACGGAAGAAGAAATGAGGAGGAAGGGGAAGAGGAAGAGGAAGGAAGAAAAAAGGGAAAGAGAAAAGGAGAAGAGATTTGTTTTCTCTCTCTAATACCCAGATTCCAGTGAGGGAACCCAGAATCCGGCGACGGAGGGTGGTTTCCGACGACTAACGGTGGTTTATTAACATCGTTAGTGCAAATCTATCGAAAAGGACCAAAATAGTGTAACATTATAAGATAAAGGACTAAAATGAATCTTTTTAAAGATAAAGGATCAAATCGAATTATAAAAATAAGATAAATGACCAAAAATATATTTTAGCCTATATTTTACATAGTTAATCAATCATAAATTGTCACATGAGTAAAAATGTTTGACTCATATCATAATTATCTTAAAAATCAATCACTCATATCATGATTTTTGATTGATTGACAATGTTTACACTGACCAAGCATAACAATTAAACTCTTATATTATATCTATTTAAAAATAAAAATAAAAAATCAGTTCAATCCGATTAAATTAAAAAAAAATCAATCCAAAACATACAAAAATTCGAGTTTCAATTTGAATTAAATTAGACTGCATTTGTTTCAAGTATTGTAACATTATTCCCAGAAATGTAAGGTAGAGAATGCAACATTCTCATATTTGTTTCAAGTTTTGAAAATTATTTCCTGGAATGTTACTTATACAGGAGAATAGAGCTTATAACTATTATTCACTAATTTTTAAAACTTGTATCAAACATGAGAAACTTTTATTTCCATGCCAACATTCCCAGGAATATTTTTTTAAAACGTGTACCAAACACTACCTTAAAGGGTGGGAATCCAACATTTCAATGGGAATAAAACCCAACTACCTATAACTTCTCACTCCCATCTCATTTTACCATATTTATTTGTATTATTAAATTTTTAAATTAAATAAATTATAAAAACATCCATAGAAATTTAAAATACTTACCAAACACATTATTTTAAGACTAAATTACTCTTTTAATCCCTTATTCGTTTTAATTTATTCAATTTGGTTTCTCTATTTTAAAAATATTCAAGTTGGTCCCTTATTTAACAAACATTAAGCAATTTGGTCTTTTCGTTAAATTTCATCGTTAAGTTGAATATATTAAAACAAATAAGGGATCAAATTGAATAAATTAAAATAAATGATGGATCAAATTGAATAATATAAAACAAATAAGGACCAAAAGAGTAATTTAGCCATTAACGATAAAAATTAACGAAAAAAACAAAAGTGTTTAACGTTTGACAAGTAAAAAACCAACTTAAATAAATTAAAATAAATAAAGGATCAAAATAATAATTTAATCTTAATTTAATATATATGATTTTATACCTTTAAACAAACACACTTCAGTAAAAGTCTACTCAGTGTAAAGGTTTACAGAAAGAGAAATCCGAAAGAAGTCAATCAGTTCTTATGTTTTTTACCCTAAAAGTGTATAATCATGTATCTACACACTAATCAATTTAATTAATTAATTCAATATAATAATTTACGTCACCGAGAAAAGAACTTAGAAAGAAGTAAGAACACAAGAGAAGAGGCAAAATTGCGAGAAAGAAAACTCTGAAAAGGTGATTGCTTTCTGCTTCACTGCGAAGATGAACGGAGGCCCATCTGGTTTCAGTACGTTAATTCTTCACTCCGAACCCTATTTTCACCTGGGTCTTCATTTTTCTTTTTCAGCTTTATTTTTTTATTTTTACTCTTTTTCGAATTTCGATTCATATTCATATTCAAATTCAAATGTTTGTTGCCACAGCAAATGCTCCTGTCACAAGGGCTTTCATCATCGCGGCGGCGCTCTTCACAATCTTCTTCGGGATCCAGGGCCGTTTCAAAACTCTCGGCTTGTCTTATCAGGTACCCTTTTTGTTTTTTTTGTTTTCATTTGTGTTAGGAATGTGTTAGGTTAGTAATTTGATTTTGAAGTTTGATTTTGATCCTCTGGTTTATTTAAATTACTCCTTCAAAGGGTTTTATTTATTTATTTATTTAATTAATGATTTGGATTTATTTTAATTGGGATCATGATAATTTTTGTTCTATGATAAGGTGCATGATATGTCAATTTGTGATTATGATAAGGTTATTGGATTGATCTCACTGGTAAAATTTACTTTGGTGTAAATTTCAGCTTTCAGATTCATTTCACTGTTTCTATTGGAATTGTAATAAGAGATCATGTTATCAATGGATTTGATTTCTCTAAAGTGAGTGGGTAAAGTAAACCCATCTTAACCATCATACATTTTAATGGTTGAGATTAATTTATATAGTTTGAATTTTTTATAATTAAAAATATTAAAATGTAGGATTAGAAGTTAGAACCACCCATTACACAGTCCACGTCTGACGACATTTTCTCACTAAATTTTTTCTACAACACCACGTCAATCCTTCTGCAAATCGTGGTTTCATTTTGAGGGCAAAGTTACGAGTCTTAGCAACACATCCAGCGCTAACGATTATGCAGTGTTGACAGGGCCGAACCTCGAAAACAAAAACAAGGATAGGTTGTGGCAATTTCTTCGACGGGCCGTTGAGTTCATAATTTGGCAGTGTCTTTCAGATTTTTGCTACATGTCATTATTTGAGTTCATAATTGACCTTTCAAGTTCCCATATTCGCTCCAACTTGCTGGTATACATACTAAATTTTTTCAATTTTTGGTAAAAAAATAAAATAAACCACCAAGTCTGTTGAAACCATTTTCTTACCGGAAGGATCGTTACTGGCTGGAATTTCTAACGACCCATCAGTGCTTCCAACCATCGGTTCAGCAGTGCAATAAGAGTCCACCATCAGTTGCACCAGCAGCGCTTCCAGCAAGTGTAAGCCTCCATGGTGGAAGCTTCTAATGGGTTTCAATGAAGAAATGCTCCGATTTGAGGGTTAGCCCAAAACAATGGATTGTTGTTGACGATGAGCCTCTCCCCTCCCATTCACTCACCACCACCAATTACTGACTACTCCACTGCGTCACAGTGAAAGTTCAAACTTGTTTTGGTCAAACCACCTATCATACCCATAGCAGTGATTTTGAACCGAACTCATAAAACTCATAGTAAAAGTGCCTCTTATCAGTGGTTTTATTTCTTTAAAACAGTAATCCATATACATATGAAGGCCTTACGTTTACCCAGCTAAACTCAATTATGATGAGACCGAAATGCCAAGTTAAAAAAGAAGATCAAGAACCCCTGCTCAAGGTGAACAAATATTATACAAAATTGTGGTTTATCACAACCTATCTGTGTTTTTTGTTTTCGAGGTTCGACCCTTTTAACATTACCACAATTTGCAGAAGAATTGGCACGGTGTTGCATAAAAAATTTCGGTGAAAGAATGTCGTTGGCGGTCTAAGTGTAATGGGCAGTTCTACTTTTTAATATTTTTAATTAAAAATTAAAAGTATATAAGATAATCTCAACCATTAAAATGTTTGATGGTTAAGATGAGTTTACTTTACCCTCTAAAGTGAGTGGGCTCACTTTAGAGGAGCCAAATTCGTTATCAATGAACAAATCTGGTGGGAGAGTGAATACTATGACTTTTTTGGCACTTGTTCATGATTTACACTCTAGTATATAATTAACACTTAAAAGGCTGGCATTTTGTCTTCTCTCACACAGACGTGAACATGTGGATTTGGATTGGCTGCGGTCACTACTCCCTGCAGTCACTCCAATATAGACCATTAGATTTCCTACATTCACCATCATAACCTTTGATTTATTTTATCTAAAAAAAATAAAGAAAAATGTAAGTGGAGAGAGATAGAGAGGTCTGACTGCAAGCAATCTCCATCCGAACATGTTATGCATTTACCTAGTAGTCTTAATCCGTATTCTTCTATTTCTGGCAGGATATTTTTGGAAAGCTTCGCTTTTGGAAGTTGATTATGTCCATATTTTCCTTCTCATCAACACCAGAGTTGATGTTTGGTCTGTATCTGCTATATTATTTCAGGGTCTTTGAGAGACAGATAGGTTCCAACAAATACTCGGTAAGTAATTTGCAAGATTAGAATAAGTTTATAAGCCATCTCTAGATTTATTTTCAGAACCAAGGTTTAGCTAATAAAAAATTATGGTATAGATTAATTAGCACATGATTTGTTAAGATTGATGCACACCACCCTCGAATGAAATTGCTGAACCAGTTTTATGTTGTCATTGCCTTTTCCATTGCCCCCTCTAATACAATAAATACTGATGCATTGTCCATGTTATTATGTTCCTCTTTCAAATACCATATCTACTTCCATCTCGTTTCCTAATTCACACTATAGTTTGATAACCTTGCATAACAAGGGAAAAAATGTTTTACTCTCAGTGTACTCAGTGAGTGGTTTTGAAATATCTGCATGCACCCTTTATGCAGGTCTTTATCATGTTCTCCATATTAATTTCACTACTATTCGAGGTCCTTGCCGTAGGACTCTTGAAAGGTATTATTCTCAATATTGGTCTTTGTCTTCTTAGACTTTGATTAATGTCTTTATGTGCATTTTATTGTGATACATTTTGCTACATATTTTTGGTTGTGCATTTCACTTCTGTTTATGTGCTTAGTTTTCCTTCTTAACTGTTTTTTGTCTCCTCTTTTGACTTTTTTGCATTTGGTGAGCCTTTTTAATTAGTAATTACCGATTTAGCAAGGAACAAATATGGCAAGATATGTAAACCAAAAAATATATATGCCAAGATATATGGTAATCCGTTTATGAGAAACCTTCCTTTTAGATAGGATGTTTAAGTAGATATAACTTCGGACCTTTTTAATTTAAACCTCTTTGAGGCCTTTATTTCTCAGTACCAGCAGCAAAACATCTCAATGCCATTTAGGAAAGGCCCAGTGAACGGCTTGACAGCACACATTATGGAGTACGTAAAGTGATAAATATGATTTTCTGTTTAACCATAAAGAAGTTGAGGTCTGTTGAAGTTTTATCCCACTAGGGGTCAGTTTGGTATGGGTTTAAAAATGGGGCTGAAAAGTTCATGAATTAATTTATTTGTGAAGTTATATTGAAGACTCATCCTAGAAATTACACCCCCATTTTTACCCCTTTAGACCATAGGTGTTAAAATTTAAGTCTTCAAGGTATTATTATAGTAGTCAAAACCCTTTTAAATTTTCTTTTGATTTAAAGGATCAAGGGTCATGGTCTTTGTCAGTAGCATGTATCATTAAATGAATGAATTTCAGGACGTTTGGCAATTGGCATTATACAATCTGACCGATTCTATTAATTTATTTCTGAATACGTAATTTTAGTATATGAACATAGTTGGATATTAAGTATGTAAAATAACATAACAAAATTATTTGAATACTAAAACTTTGCCTTAATCAGGTGACTTATTTATTTCAAAATGCATACAATCAACTTGTTATTTTTTTTCCGTTCTAGTGAGTGGGTGCCTGAGTTGGATGCTTCTTAGGGATTTTGAGCCCAGGGCCAGTGAGGGGTGTATATGTAAACATGGAATTTGAGGGTTCAAAGTTTGAAGTTTTCATATTACACTAATTTTCAGCCCAAGATTAGTATCTTAAATGTGTTGTATATGGTTCAGTTCTGAGTTCATGTTGATCTTTTTTCTTTTGTTTGCAAATGGTCCTATATCTTGGATATACTTGAATGAGTTAAGTAGGGTACTCGAAATCCAGACAGCAACCCCTGGCTATGATAAATCTTCCCATCAACAAGTTTGAAACCTAAGAAACAATATTACCTCTTTATTGTAGACCATGTGCTTCCTGGCAGTAGTATACTTTTTGGCATACTGGGTGATATGCATGGTCTGCCTTCTTTTTTAGGGTGCCAGATAGCCCACACATATTATATAAGAATTTGGTGGATCAGTTTACCGTGTGTAACTTGTGGATACTGATTCTTTCTTTTTTTTTTTTTTTTTTTTCGGAGGAGTGGGGGTATAAAGAGGCCCAACACTGATTCTTTAATTTGATAGAGCAATTCACTACTTAAGTTAAGATGTTATTATGTGGCTTTGTGCACTTTAAATGTTTGAAGTATTGGCCAAAAATATGATTGAAGTAACTTGTGTTCATGAAATTCTTACTTTGAAAGTTGTATGTTCACTCTTTGCAGATCCTACAGCAAAGCTAGTCACTCCTGGGCCTTATGGCCTTATATTTGCTTCATTTGTACCCTTTTTCTTTGACATTCCAGTTTCAACACGGTTTCGCGTATTTGGTTTCCACTTCTCTGATAAGTCATTCGTATATCTAGCTGGTCTTCAGGTTAAGTACATCCGAATTATCTGTGCTTATATATAACTAAATAGATGGATATTCTGAACCATTCCGCATCTGAAAGCTGTTTTACTTTATTGTAGCTTCTTTTGTCATCATGGAAAAGGTCCATCTTACCAGGAATGTGTGGCATCCTTGCCGGTTCTTTGTACCGTTTGAATATCTTTTATATCCGCAAGGCAAAGGTAATTTTAAGTTTTAAATTTGAGGGTTTTTTTGTTCTTAGGGAGTGCCTACCAGTGGTGGGACCTCAGGGACCCGTAGGGGGACCCAAGGGGAAGGAGAGGAGGAATGGGAATAGGAAAGAGGCAAGAGCAATTCCGAGAATCGAACCCCGGTGGTACTCTGCATAATGTTCCACAGCTCTGACCACTTGAGCTGTCTCTAGGGGACTATTTGAGATTGTTTTGTTATTTAAGTTTTTAGCAATTATGTGTCAGCGTATTCATATTTCCTGTAATTTGTTAATCCTTTATTATGGATGCATGTTTCCTCTAAGGAATATATTTATATAACTATATAGGATCAGATTCAGGGTTCATTGGCATTGGTGTAAATGAAAATCAATATTATTCCAACTTGTAGGATGAATATTTCATAAAATTCACTGTTGCATTGAAATTTTCCATCAGAGGTGTGCGCTTTTGGAGCATGTGGTTAGTGTTAATCCTGTTAAGAACAATAGTCCAGATAAAAGCTTTAACCTTAGAGGGGGCTTTGGATTTCCAAATAGATTTATCCAAAAGAAAACTATTTATATTGTTAGAAAGAGTCAAGAACTGAAAATGAATACTCTTAAGGGATCAAGGGCCCATTTTCTTGGGTCAGGAGCAAAGAGGGATGAATACTGTCCATTAAAACTAAAAGAGACTCTATCTCATTTAACCTCTCTATCATGCAAATCTTTTAAAAAATGAAGGTTTCAAGAGACCTGAGAATAAAACTGACAAACGGGCATTATGCAAAGAAGATAGCTGAAAAAGCCTTGGAAAAAACTCAAAAAGAGGGGCAGGACCAACCCAAGCATCTTCCCAAAAATTAATACGAGAGCCATCACCCAACTTAAACAGCAAGAGAGAGTTAAAAGAAGGTACACCTTGAGAAATAAATTTCCAAGAACTAGCTTGAGACTCCTCTCACCGAATTGGTATCCCGCCCATTCGGATGGAAACCATACTTTGAATGTCTTCATGCCATAAAGAGGACGGTTGTGAAGGAAATCATCAGACCCATTCTTGGACAATAAATTACCCAGGCCCAACCCCCCTATTAGATTTGCAACAAACCTCCCAGCTAACAAGGTGGTTTCACCTAGAAACACCCACCCCCAATGTTAGACAAGCTTAGGGCGAGGCACCGTATATGAGAAGCTAGCTTCACTAAGGCAAACGAATTCCGTCGAAGAATATGTACAAGAATTCGAATTGCTTGTGGCCCAAGCAACGGAGCTGTCAGAACATCAGATGCTAGGGTATTTTCTAGCCGGTCTACGCCAGGAGATTAGAGGCCAGGTGAGACCTCATGATCCTCAAGACATAACCCGAGCCATGGAAGTTGCGAGAGATATAGAAGAGGCTACAAGAGGAGTGAAAGGCTATGAGGGAACTCCTGCCAGAGGCAACCACAACACTTTCAGGTATCAAGGGGGTGGAGGAATTGTCACCAAGGTGGGAGCTGTTAGTGGAAACAACACCAGTGTTCAGAACTCCAATTCTGGAAACAGTGGTTTGGAACATAGCAAAGCAACATCAAGGGCATCAGTAGACAAACCAAGCTCTAGCGGCAGCTACGGATCTCGAGGTAAAGGCACTAGAACTCTCCCTTATCCTGAGTATTGCAGGAGAAGGGATGGGAACCTATGTTATCATTGTGGATTGGCTTATGCACCTGGACACAAATGCCTAGAAAAAAGTCTGCGAATAGTGATTTTGGCCCCGAATGAACAGATTAATGATGCAAAGGAAATAACCAACCTAGAGGCCGAGGAGTTAACAGGAGAAATAGAAGATGAACTGCCCGAATTTTCGTGTCAATGGCTGGATTTGTCTCTCTGTTCTGCAGGAGGGTTAACACAGCCACACACTATGAAATTACAGGGAGTGGTGCAAGGAGCTTCAGCTCTAATTTTGGTTGATAGTGGGGCCAGCCACAACTTCATCTCCAACCAATTGGTTCAGACACTGGGACTGGCAGTGGATTATACAGTTGAGTATCATGTTAGATTGGGAGATGGACAAAGAAAAACTACTAGAGGGTGCTGCAGGCTAGTAGAATTGCAGATAGGAGACTATGTGGTGACCGGGGAGTTTTTCCTCTTTGATTTGGGCAGGGTTGACATAATATTGGGGGTAGCATGGCTAGCCACCTTAGGGGATATCAAGGTGAATTGGAGAACCTTGACCATGACCTTTATGGACCAAGGCAAACTAGTTGAGATAAAAGGTGATCACAGCTTGGTCAAATCCCTAATCTCACCAAAATCCTTGTTGAAGATGGCCGATATAGAAGCCATATCAGTGTTATGGATGCTGGAAACACACCCGGACATGCAGGAACCCGAAATTGATGCAGAACTGAATCCCCAACAGAAACAGCAAATGCAGCAGACCCTGGCTCAGTTTGACAAGGTTTTTGCCATACCTACAGGGTTAAGAAGGGAAGTTGATCACAGGATTCCTATCAAGGCTGGGGTAGATCCAGTGAATGTGAGACCTTATAGGTACCCCCACTTACAGAAAAATGAGATAGAGAAATTGGTAGCTGAGATGCTGAGTTCTGGAATCATTAGACCAAGCAACAGTCCTTATTCTAGCCCAGTTATGTTAGTAAAAAAGAAAGATGGAAGCTGGCGTTTTTGTGTGGATTACAGGGCCCTAACAAGGCTACCATACCTGATAAGTTTCCTATTCCAGTTATAGAAGAGTTGTTGGATGAACTACATGGAGCATCCTTTTTCTCTAAGATCGACTTGAGGGCTGGATATCACCAAATCAGAATGCAGGTTGAAGATATTGAAAAAACAGCATTCAGAACACACCAAGGGCATTATGAGTTTTTGGTAATGCCTTTTGGCTTAACCAACGCTCCAGCAACCTTCCAATGTGCCATGAACTCCACCTTGAAGCCTTTTTTGAGGAAATGGGTGTTAGTTTTCTTTGATGACATTTTGGCTTACAGTAAATCATGGACAGAGCACTAGGAACACCTCAAAATGGTACTCACAGCACTGCAAGAAAACCAATTTGTGGCAAACCATAAGAAGTGCAGTTTTGGCAAATCTCAGATTGGATATTTGGGCCACATTATTTCTCAGTTTGGAGTGTCGATGGACCTCCAGAAGGTAGAAGCAGTGGTCAGATGGCCTGAACCAAAATCCATAAAGGCATTGAGAGGATTTTTGGGCTTGACTGGATACTATAGGCGTTTTGTGAGGGACTATGGAAAAATAGCTAAACCACTCACTGAGTTACTTAAGAAAGGCAATTTTAAATGGAATGAAGATAGTGCATGGGCTTTTCGGAGGCTAAAGGAGGCAGTGACTTCAGCACCCGTCCTAGCCATGCCTGATTTCACCCAAACGTTTTCCATAGAGTGCGATGCATCAGGGAAAGGACTGGGAGCAGTTTTAACTCAGGGGAAGAGGCCAATTGCATTTTTCAGCAAATCCCTATCGGACTCTTCACTCACCAAATCAGTCTATGAGAAGGAGTTAATGGCCCTAGTATTAGCCATACAACACTGGAGACCCTATTTGCTAGGGAGGAAATTTCAGGTATATACTGATCAGAAGAGTTTAAAGAACTTATTAGAGCAGAGAATTACTACCCAAAACCAACAAAATTGGTTGGCAAAATTGTTGGGGTATGATTTTGAAATTACCTACAAGTTAGGAGCGGCAAATAAAGTGGCTGACGCCCTATCCAGAAGAAATGAAGAGAGTGAACTGCAGATGATTTCTAGACCCTATTGGCAAGAAATAACAGAAATAGAGGAGGAAGTACGAGCAGATCCTTTTTTGGTGAAAATTATAGAAGAATTGAAACAGAACCCGGACTCTCATGGGCAATACACCCTGGAAAATGACAGGTTATACTATAAAGGGAGGTTAGTGATAGCTGCCTCTTTGGTTTGGATTCCCAAATTGCTAGAAGAATTCCACGCTTCACCCACAGGTGGCCGTTCAGGTGTATACAGGACCTATAGAAGAATTGGTCAATCACTTTATTGGGTGGGAATAAAAAGGACAATTGCAGATTATGTAGCACATTGCCATGTTTGCCAAAGAAGCAAATATCAGGCATCCACCCCAGCAGGCCTGCTCCAACCCCTACCCATTCCCAATGCGATTTGGGAAGAAATAAGCTTGGACTTCATAGTAGGACTACCCAAATCCAAAGGTTATGATGCACTGTTAGTAGTTGTTGATCGGCTCAGCAAATATGGCCATTTTATATTGATTAAACATCCATATTCAGCTAGGTCCATAGTTGAGGTATTTGTCAAAGAGGTAGTCCGACTACATGGGGTGCCAACATCTATTGTAAGTGACAGGGACCCCACCTTCATGAGCCATTTCTGGCAGGACATTTTTAGACTGCAGGGCACCAAGCTCAGGATGAGCACGGCTTATCACCCTGAGTCAGATAGGCAGACAGAAGTTCTAAATAGAACCGTGGAAACATACTTGAGATGTTTCATTTCGGAGCAACCTAAGGTATGGTCTGATTTCGTTCCCTGGGCAGAATACTGGTATAATACCAGTTTCCACAATGCTGCCCAGTGCACACCGTTTGAAGTGGTGTATGGAAGACCACCTCCTTCCCTCGCAAGATTCATTCCAGGGGAAACATTGGTAGAAGCCGTGGCCCAAGATCTGCTAGACCGTGATGAGGCACTCAAACAGTTAAAATTTCACCTTGGGAGAGCCCAAGACCAGATGAAAAAGTATGCAAATGCACACAGGAAGCCTTGCACTATCCGGGTGGGGGACTGGGTTTACCTAAAGATAAGGCCCCATAGGCAAGTTTCCATGCCACACAAACTACACCCTAAGCTGTCAGCTAGATACTATGGCCCCTACCAAGTACTGAAACAAATTGGTGCAGTAGCCTTTAAGCTACAACTCCCAACAGAGGCTCGCATACATCCTGTCTTTCACGCCTCCCAGCTGAAGAAAGCAGTGGGTCCACACCCAGTAGAGGCTGTTTTACCACCCGGATTACAAGTGGAACCGGATTGTATCACCCAGCCGCAGTGTTGGCAACTAGAATGGAGGATCAGCAGGGTGTCCAAAGAGCACAAGTCCTTATACAATGGCAAGGCAGAGGATCGGAGGAAGCTACATGGGAAGATGTTAGCACCATTCAGGAACAATTCCCAGCATTCAACCTTGAGGACAAGGTTGTTTCGGAAGGGGAGGGCATTGTTAGACAAGCTTCAGTGGCGGCAACAACAGCCAATACAGGGAAGCTGAGAGTTTACTATAGAAAGAACATTAGGAAGCCTAAGGAGAATATAAATGTAATAAGCTAGTCGTTAGAACTGGCATGCCGTGTCAGCAAGTGGTTAGGGTAGTTACCGGTCTGACCACCTATAAATAAGACTCAGGTAGTCTAGTTAGATTCATTCATTCATTTTTTGGCTTTTTGCTAGCAACTGAGACGCGCTCAGGGAGAAGAGGTAGTTCCTCTCGTGTAACCATTTTCTTGTGATCAATAAAACTCAAGGAGTACCGTCTCCTTTTCCGTAGTGTTCTTGATTGAAGTTCTAGGATTCCTAACACCCAACCAAAGGAAATCCCATATAACTTTCTCTATATTCTTGGCCAGAGCTACTGGAATACGAAAAAGGGAGAGGAAGTATAAAGGGATACTAGCTAAACCAGACTGAATAAGAGTAATTTGACCACCCAATGAGAAAAAACCACCCTTCCAGCAATCTAACCGCTTCGAGATCTTACAAACCACCGGATCCCAAAAGGACAACGCACAAGGATTGCCTCCCAAAGGGATGCCAAGATAAGATAAAGGCCACTAAAGAATTTGACACCCCGCTAAAGTTGCAAAAGCAGTCAAAGACTGACTATCTACATTTACACCCGCAATACCACTTGTAGACAAGTTAATCTTAAGACCAGAAATGACCTCAAAGAAGTTCAAAATAGACAATATATTAACAACAGAGTCAACATTGGGTTCCAAGAAAAACAGTCATTAGCAAACTGATGGTGAGAAACTAAAACCCCTTGCGAGCCAACCATTAACCCCTTCACCAACCCATTATTAACAGCTCTAGACACTAAACAACTGAGTACATCAACCACAAGAACAAAAGGAAAAGTAGATAAAGGATTTAGTGGTTAGATCTATTTAAGCCACGTTCTATATGAAGTTACATGAACAAATGCATTTTACATGTAAAATATAAATCATTTGATCTTGTAATTTTAGATGTTTAAAATTTTTAAAATTTGGCGTGCAAGATCAACATATTAATTACTTATAATAGTTAGATTACCAAATTTGCAATCTTTCTAGTATTAGTGTAGATGTTAAGTTTCTTGCTTATGAGTGGCATTAGCTAACTGTCTTTATTAAGATCCACTGACAGTTTTAGGATAGAACTGTAGAACCCTTCATTCTTGCAATGCATTTTACAACTTTGTGACTCCATCTTGAATCTTAATGGCGTTATATAGGATTTACAGACTAGCTACTACCTGTTTAGCTGTAAACCAAATTCTAGCTGGCAATTATGTTCTTGTTTGAGACATATGGTTTAATAAATTATGATTGTTTTAACTATCAATATGACTCCAATGTGTGCTTCTTGCTTTGTCCAGGTATATAAATATCTGTCTACATGCAAGTCTACCATATGACGTATATTTGTCTTCTTACTCTCCATTACCTTAATTCATTTTTTTTTGTTGGGGGTACATTTCATTCATCTATTATTATGAAATTAAACAACCATGAAAAAAGTTAATAGTTTTTATTCTTGTTTTTCCTTTATAGTTTTTTATCCTAATAATTTCAACCTATTACTTTCAAAAAATATGCAGTATGGATTATTATACTGCATGTCTCACCAGGAAGTTGTTGTTATTACTTGTTTGTGCTTATGTGATCCCACATTACAGTTCCCAGAGTTCATTGCATCATTCTTTTCACGATTTTCTTTGCCATCTATGGGGAGTCCACGTGCAGCATCAACAAGGAATGTTGCAGGGAATATACCATCCTATCCAGGTCGCCAAGTAGAGGCAAGTTTTACTTCATGCTTGTAACTCTTGTGGTCTGATTTGCATAACTTAGGCAGCTATGTGTTTATGATTTTAATGACTCAATCAGATTTTTATGCAGTGATAATATTAGCAGCTCGGTGTATATTTCAATCTGACAAATGAGGCTGATTCCCTTTCAGCGCAAACATATTAATATAGGCATATAAGTTTGCAGCTTCTGTTAAATCATTTGCTGCTGTTCCTCTAATATCTTCAATTCAGACTGAACTTGTTACAGTTGGTACATTATAAGCTGTAACATAAAACTGATATGGATTCTTAGCTATATTTGGTTGTTTTAAATGCAATTAATTGAAGCAAGTTGGTTTTTTTACTCACTTGCTGTTGCCTTGGAAATTGTATATTGATTTAGGTTGTTTGAAAGAAGGGGAAAAGAGGCGGCAGCCGAATTTGTTTTAAAGCCCCAGATTTAGTTGAAAAGATTATCATGCAATTAGATGTAGTGATTTATGTCATCGCATTCAATGTGAACATTTCTTGGCCCTTGTAGTGTTCTGTATTCCACAAAAGAAGTGTATAGTATTCTGTGCTTTTTCACAATTATTGTCATTATTTTATGTCTGACCTAAGAATTTTCTGTTGATTGTAGAGAAACTACCCTGCTCCGATGCCATCTGCAGTAGAACCATCAGAGGACTCAATCACTACCCTTGTTTCTATGGGCTTTGACAGGAATTCTGCCAGACAAGCACTAGTGCAGGCCAGAAATGATGTCAATGTGGCCACAAACATCCTACTAGAGGCACAGTCTCACTGATTCTGAAAATGTTCCCTGGATAAACGAGAGTCAGATTGTTCTGAATTGATACGTGGAAGGCCAATGATGAAGTATTGGAAATTCAGTAATTATGATGTGAGGATGTTTGTGAACTTGAGGGCATTCATGGTATCATCCTTAAGGGGTTCCTCCTTTTGGGGGATCATTTTTTATAACATTAACTTGAATCTGTAGTTAGATTCTCGTTTCAGGACTTGTATTGATAGATGAATGAGAATTAGGAGCCTGTACAAATAGTAGCACTATATGGAAAGCATGCCTATCATTTTGTGGAATATGAACTAGATATCTTTTGTGCCAGCTTCTTCTCTGAGATTGTTTAAAGCACATGGAGCACAGTGATATGAAGTTTCTTGTTAGATTGTTAAATCACCACCCGACCCAAAAAAAAAAAATTAAATAAATAAAACGGAAATTTCTTGCGGAGAAAGAAAATTATTTATAGAGTAAACTATTATTTTGATCCCTAAAAGTGTGAGGTTTTATCAATTCAGTTCCTGAAAACAGCTAAATTATAAAAAAGTCAATCAATAGTAATTTCGTTAGTTAAGTTAGTCCTGTTAATTTGACTAACATTGAGGAATTAACTTAACTAACAAAATTAACATTTAGGGATTTTTTTATAATTTAACTGTTCTCAGTAACTGAAGTGATAGTGACTCATATTTTCAGGGAACAAAATGATGATCTATTCTAATTTATATTGCACTAATGCCATGAGGAATGTGTCATCCTTAACAATTCTCATTTGTTCTTGTAATTTATTTTGGTGTCACCTAAAAATTGGGGTGGAAAATTCAAGATTAAGGTTTATACCCATTATAAGGAAACATGACTATTTCTTGGTCGTAACACTGTAAGATGTCTCTGCTGAGATTGTACTGAGAGCTTTTATATGTATGTTGCCTTTCGTGTGAGTAAGTTAAATGTCACCGGATGTGATTAACAACGGGTTTCAATGGTTTGAGCTCCCTAGGGGTAAATAATGTAATCCCCTTGTCTACAACTCAGGATTAATATGCTGATGTCAAATTGGGAAATGTAATTCACATTTGGTCTGAGACTATTGACCATAAAAACTTGATGTCCAAGTGTTTAAGATTTATTTTTGTGTATTAGATCTGAGGTACACAAAATCTGGCAATTATTTGACAGCCCTTGAACATATTAATTTTCAATCTAGGAAAGAAACGTTACTTAAAAGGTCGCACGGAAATAGAGTTCTGAGACGGGTTGGATCAGATGGTAGTAATACTCTTGATCTTAATGTTATTATAATATTTTAAATATAATATAATATTTGTTATGGATATAATGTGTCATATACCATGTCTTCAATGGATTAATGTAGTATATTATCAAAAAAAAAAAAAAAAAAGTGGACTAATGTAGGAGCTGGTAATAATACCCTTGATCTAATTTTATTACACTGACGTAGTACATAAAAATTTGAGGCCCACGAGACCAGTGCCACCCTGTTTAGTTCGATTTTTTTAACTACCCTTTTTTTGGTACAGATTTCTTAACTACCGTTTGATGATGATTATAAGCAACTATCTGGACTTGGTATTTCCAGCAAAACCCAGACAACCTTTGGTTGATTAACATCTGATGGCACGTTCGACAATTAATACGTCTTTATAACCTAAATTGAGCAATCAGGTTTTGACCCAATTGGCAATTGCCAACAGGTAGAAAATGAATAGAATTGCCAAGGAATGCTAGGCATGAAATACGTTGAGATTGAGGTCATTCTGGATTCATTCATCCATTTTGTCATTTTGACTACATTGAGACCTTTCGATCGACTTCATCTTGTAGCCTTTTAGACAGTCTCTTCATACCCAAGGATAAAACAGTTTAAAAGCAGATTAATTTTTTTTTTTTATTTAAAAAATGGGATAATGGAGAACACTCTTTCTTCCGTAGCAAAAACATCATCCTTTACTTTAAGGTGAAATCATAAGAGAAACAAGCCCTCATATTGGAAACCCAACTCATGTCTCACCATTTACTTGAAATGCAAAATCCTTAATCTCCAATTAAAGCTTCTAAAAGTCATTCTGGAAGACGCAAAAAAAGTGCAGAAAACAATTCTCCCTTCTATAACTGCATTGGTCCAAGGAACAAGACTTCAATTCTCCCTTCTTAACTTAATTGGCAGCAGAACAGGTTGGAAAACTTGAGCAGAATACAGGTCCAAGAACAAGAAAAGAATATAGGTAGCGTCCCCTATTGGGGAGCGAGGATATGCATAAAGTGGCATAACAAGGGTTACACAGGGCTTATATCTACCCGGCTTTTGTGGAGTTGAAAAGCTGGGGTTATCCAGCTTCCGCAGCTGCATTGTATGCCTGCCCAATTGAAGTATCCCAAACGGGCATCACAATGAGCACATGACAGCTTTCCCTCCAATGCGCCTTCCTCAACTGAGCGACAAGAGATATCAGTAAAAAAAACTTTGCACTTTTATGCATATATATTTCTACTATACCATTGTATATCAACGAAGAAGCCTATATGCATATATAAAGAACATTCAACTCAAATGAGGTAGTCAAGAAAAAACCATCCAGTAATACTCCCAGAGGGCAAGGAAAGAATTTTTTTGATAATTTACACTTCAAATTGTTTATAATTCCACTCTTATACATATACAAAATTATGAGAACAATTTGTAGTATTGTAGTTAAATGTTTTCTTACCAGCTTTCATCCATCGTAGAGGCTCAATAAATATGGATGAACACTCAGATTCATTAGACTTGTTAAAAGGGTTGCCACTTCTCCGCTTGTGCCACTCAAAGGATGTCTCACCCTCACCAGGAGTATGATCTACAACATGTTCTTGCAGTGCAACAACACGCCGGCACTTCTTACAGCGATATGTAAGACAACGATTATTTTCTACTTTAGTGGCCACCTCTGAAGAAATTTGGACAGGCATGCCCGGATCTGCACCAAGTTTAGAACTGTCTATCCCCAACCCAGAGAAATGATTCTCACCTGAAAATAAATTGACAGAGACATTTCTTTCTTCAGATGACATAAATAAGTAGTTGACCAGCTTGACCTCATTTTCCATGTTCATAGTAGACAAAAAGATCGATGTGAACATAAAAGTATACGTAATATTGAAACAGCTGCTCGTAGAAACAAGTTAACATGAAAATTGGATACAACTAAGTAAGAAGTTTGATCCAGAAAATACAAAGGGATGGGGAATATATGTCAGAAATAAGGCATAGATGAGCCATATTATCATAGTTTATTTCTATAACCTCAACCTTCCTCCATCCCACTCCCAAGAGAAGGACGTTAACAAAACAAGGAAAGGAAACAACGTAATGATTGAAAGGTTGTGTTATTTTAAGGTTGGAGCCACAAGTGAATGTCAATCATGATTAAGATAGCCTGATTAATCTGACCATTAAAAGTATCACTAAAACACAGTAGAATACACCAAAGCATGGATTTTTAATAACAACAAAAGCCTTTTCCCACTAGGTAGGGTCAGCTACATAGACCAAACGACACATTTGTGTTCTATCAAAAACCAAGTCTTCGAAAGGGTCATTAAGAACTATGTCCTTTTTAATGGTTTCACCTTGATTTTTTCTTGATCTCCCTCTACCACTAACTATTAGGCTACCCCCCTTTTGATCCACTCTTCTTATTGGGCCTTCTATCGATTTTCTTCTCACATGGCTAAACCACCTTAGGTAATGTTTGATACAAGTTATATTTTAATATTTCCGGGAATGTGAGCATGGGAATAAAAAAATTTCATGTTTTGTACAAGTTTTAAAAAACTATTCTCAGCCGTAAAAGATACTTGCGAATAGTATAAGTGAATGAAAGTTAAAAATTCTATTCTCATGTGTAAAGGTGGGAAAGAAATATTACTGGGAATGAGATTCCCGGAAATGTAGTTTACCTGACAATAAAACATTCCATGAACCAAACCTCACCTTAGAGGAAACTCTAGCGTCTTTTCCACAATATACGTTACTCCTACCTTCTCTCTAATATAGTCATTCCTAATCTTATCGTGGATGTCCACTCATCCACCACAAAATTCTCATCTCTACTCTACGACCCTGAGCTTATGCTCTTGTTGCCTTTTTATCACCCAACATTCAATACCATAAAGCATTGCAAGTCTTATAGTTGTGCAATAAAATTTTCATTTAAGCTTAAGAGGCACCTTCCAATCACAAATAACACTTGAAGCATTTCTCCATCCAATGTGGTGGGGACTAGATGTAGCCCATGAATTTGTGGGTGAACCAGGATGAAATATTGTGTGCCAATCTCTTTTCTCCCTAGTCTCTTTATGTTTTTGTCGAAATCCTCTTTGAATGATTTCCGTTCAGAAATCCTCTTCCAAGATAAAGAGTAAAATGGTTTAAATACACTCATTTCATGAAACCTTTCTAAGACTCTGTCTCTTCTCAAGGAATCTGTTTCACAAACATATTGAGCTTAGAAAGTTTGTTAACAGCACTTAAAACATTCTGATATGTTTTAAAACTTATCTTTCGTAATGAGAAAACCAGCCTTCTTACCATACATGCCTTTTGAGATCCACTAGGAACTAAGTTTAAATTGTTCGGAAGAGTTCTGAGTAGTATGTATACTCGACTCATAAGACAGAGCTTGTCTTTCATCAGAAAGTGCATATTCTTTTGTAAATCAGTTTCACAGTCAGAACACTTTTGCGAACACAATGATTAAAAATGTTTTCGTGTCCTAAGATGGATGTGTGTACTGTACAGTGACAATTCTTCTTATCCAAATTATTTGCACAAACATATATGAATAATCTTTTAAGTCCGAAGTTTATGCCTTCTATACATTCAATTTTCCTTCTAATCAACCTTCCGAAGTCGAGCAACATTCTTCAGAAGGATAATTTTTTAAAATCACAATTTAACTTCCCTTCTTGTGACGGATTTGTCACCTTCAGCCTCTTGATTACTTTATGAAAAGAAAGAACATGGTAAATAAATCAATGGGCTCTTAATCAATAATCATGTCTTTAAAGTGATTTATAATGGTAACCAACTAATTTAAGCTGAAATTAGTTTCCAAATAAAGTAGCAATTGTATTATAAACAAAGATTTAAGTTGGAAAAATGACATAATGCCGGCAGTGGCCCAAGAAAATGAACAGATCCGCCAAATTTTGTCTCAACCATGATATTTAAGCTTGTCTTCTATATTCCCCATAATCTACATTACTGCCACTATATTCTGGGTGAATTCTATAACACACCCCAAAGACCCCTAGAAGTGACATAAAGTTATCATTTAAATTTAAAAAGAAACAATAGTAAAGAAAAAATGTTAGTTCTGTCATTCCAGTGATGACACATGGCAAAGAAGTAAGGTGTATCATACACCCCAAAAAAATACGACGTTGTAGCATAGCAGCCACCTATATTTTTTCATGGCAGTAGAAATGAAGTGTTAAAACAAATAATTATTGTCTCTCTATTCTCTGCCATGCCACCATGGAACTTAGAGAAGGATATAGGTATCAAAACAACAGGGGAGACAAGGAGATGAAGCCATACCTAGTATTTTCAGACGAAAGCGCTTGTATATAGGGCTAGACTGATCAACCTTGAAGCCCATCTCCTCAAACATTTTCAACTAAAATAGTATAACAAGAAAAGAAATAAAGAATTTAATAATTCGGATTGGTAGATATAATAAGTTATAAAAGATATTTGTGCCACTATATAAAGCGACTTTTCATAGCACACCTGCTCTAAAAAACCATCATTGGGGCAAACAAATTCACAGCTTTGCCTTAATGATTCAAGGGCATCTGCAGGTATGGGAAAATACATAGAAAAATCAAGAAAAAAGAATAATATATAAGTTTGAGAAACAGATATCTTTCAATTATTTTATTTTCAAGAATAAAATAAAAGGAACTTTGCCCATATTAAAAAACACAAAAGTGATATTTATACATCCAAACATCAGATAAAATGGTTAATTGATGTACAAATTGTGATTAATGATGTCATGTGGATATTTGGCAAATTAGTTAATGATGTACAAAACGTGGTTAATATTGTAAAAATTTGTGTGTACAAATAGCATGACTGTAAAAAAAAGACTCATATTACTATTGATACTGATGATGGTGTTAAGATGGTACTACGAGTAGCTTTCTTCTGTTGATTCAATTGGTAGTTTCTAGAATTTTTTCTTCCGAGGTTTAAGCTACTGGCTGTTTACACAAAAGAACTTTATGCTCAGGCATCTCAGTATGCAAAAGTACGTTGAAAATTATTATAAACAAAAATCCTTATATAACTAAGAAAGGAACTTGCATGTACCAAATGTGTAGTCCCAAAAGACCTTAAACAAAGTATTGGTTCACACCTTCTTGAGATAGATGTTCGGTTCTCATCAAATATGCTGTAATAACTGCTGCACTGCAACAAACACACTCAAAGAAGGGTGCAAACCCTTAAGACTAGACAGTTCAGAAAATTGGAAAAATAAAATCATAACATAGGCCTGTTCTCGAAAACTTCTGAACATAATAATCAGCAGAGACACAAGAACTTACTACCTAGTTTTACATCATTAATTATGCATGTTTATAAATCATATAAAAGTCTAAAAAAAGCATCCAAAAAATGATTCAAAGTGATAGAATTAAATTGACATAATGCTAAGAACCAGGGCAAGATTCAGGGGAAATTTTTAGAGAAAATATGTGAGATAAACTGAACTTTACTAAATGGTAAAAGGGCTTATATATAAAACAAGATAGAGTAACTAACTCATAACTAACTCCTGAAGCAAACTAACTCAACTAATTTCTAAGTAACGCTAACCAACCTCAAACCATAAAAGATGTGAGATAAATTAAAATTTACTAGAAGGTAAAAGGTTTCATATAAAACAATAGCAAGTAACCAACTAGTAACAACCTCACTAAACTAACTCAACTAATCTCTAACTAATGCTAACGAAACTCTACTCTACAAACATGTGAGACCAACTGAAATTTACAAGTAACTAATTGCTGACAAACTAAGGTTGTGTTTTTTTTTTTAATACAAACTAAGGGTGTGTTTGGTGTAAGAAAATGTTTTCTGTTTTCATTAATAATTACAAAAATGTTACCTTATTTTCATTCTGATTCCTGATAATTTTGCACAAACAATAGGGAATGGAAAGGTAACGAAGACAAGATGGCATTTTCGTAAAGTTTAATTAATCTGCAGGTCCTGAAATTATTTGGGAATTTTCAAATAGATCTCAATACTTTAAAAGTTTGTAATTGAATCCCAGAACACATAGAAAATTTGTAACTGGGCCCCTCATACATTTTTTCGTTAGGGTTTCGTTACGCTCAGCCCGAGCTAGGCCCTGACAAGCCTACGCCTGGCCTGCGTTCCAATCTTAAGGTCTGAGTTTGGCCTATTAGCCTGATATAGGCCAATTTTTAAGGCCTGACTTGGCCTGGAAGCCTATTTAAAAGCCTGTTTTTCAACAAGACCTTTAAATATGCCTCCACCTATAAATAGGTTATAGGTCTTCACTTGTAAATAGGCTTGTAACCCTCTAATGATAAAGAAGTTAGTAGGCCTATACTGATAAATAGGCCGTTAGGCCTTCACAAATAAATATGCAAGTAGACCTCTACATTTTAATGGGCCAATAGGCTTTTACTTTCAAATGCTATAAATATTATAAATAATATATATATATATATATATATATATATATATATGTGTAGGTATGTTAAATAGGCCGGCTTGATAGGCCTAATAGCCTTTTTTTAAAGCCTTAGCCTGGCCTCTTTAGCTATATAGGCTTTTTAAAAAGTCTTGACCTGACCTTTTTGTTAAATAGGCTATGTCAGACTAGGCCTTAAATAGGCTAGGCCATAGGTCCCCGACGAGCGACCTGACCTATTCCAACCCCTAAGCACAGGGACTTATTCTAATTTTTCTAAAAAGTATAGGTCCTATTTGATTTTGTTTCGAAAAGTTAAGGACCCACAAATGATGAAAAGATGGATCACTTAACAATATTTAACGGAACCCTACCAAAAAAGTGTACTAGGACCATCTTTTATGCATTCAGCAATTACAAACTTTTAAGTACAAATTCCCAAATAGTTTAATGACCTGCAGATTAATGTAACCTTTTTATAATTATTCATAAAAGAAAAAACATTTTCTTGAACCAAATATACAACATATTCTTAAACCAAACATGCCCTAACACAACTAATCTCTAGCTCAAATTAACCAAAACTCTTACCAGAGCATATGCAACTAATTCAACAAATCTTTTAGGCTAAAATACCATTTTGATCCCTTAACTTATTTTTTATTTTCAATTTGGTCCCTTAACTTTTAAAAGTTTCAATTTGATCCCTTAACTTGTCTCTGTTAACACAAGTTAGTCCTCTCCGTTAATGAAATAAGCAAAAGTGACAAAAGTGTTATACATGTTAACAACTTAAAGGACCAATACTCATTTAAAAGTTAAGAGACCAATTTGAAACTTGTTAACAATTTAAAGGACCAATTTGAAACTCATTTGCTTATGTCATCGACGGATAGAACTAACTTGTGTTAAAAAGACAAGTTAAGGGACCAAACTAAAACTTTTAAAAGTTAAGGGACCAACCTGAAACTAAAAAATAAGTTAAGGGACCAAAATGATATTTTAGCCAATCTTTTAACTATGGTAATTCATATTTGACAAGGTTTGATACCTTCTAGAAACTCCAGCAAAACAGTGAACCAAAACAGAACCTTCCTTCCTGCTACGATCAATGAAATCGATGCAAACCTCCAAGTAATCCAACAAATCCTCGTTCTCGGTATCCTTAAGAGGAACCGCCATCCTTACAAGCTTCAAATCGTGACCGGCGTATTCCAACGAGTAGAGAAGTTTCTCCGGCGATAAGGCGGATTTAGCGGCATCGGCGGTGGCGGCGCCGACGTAGACCTTGTTGATGTCTTTGGTAGGGATGGTTAGACCGTTACGCCATTCGGAGAAGAAGGATATGGAAGGTGAGCTCAGGACAGAGAGGATGTGAGTTATCTGAACGCTGTCGTTTTGAAGGATCTCCGCTGCGTCGCCGATGTTGCCGATCAACAGATTCTCTCGAACAAGGTAAGGCATGACAGACACACACACACACACTCCCTTCTTATTATAATTGTTATCAAATAATTCAGTTGAATTGAATTTCTACTCTGATGATGATGATGATGATGATGATGAAATTGGAATACAGTGGTGATGGTGATGAAAAATTAGGGAATGGGAAGAGGTTTGGGTTCTCCACTCTAATCACACTATCAACTTTCTTTCATCTGGTTCATTTTTTTATATAAGGTGAAAAATATATTATTTTAATATTTAATTATATAGATTATTAATTTGGTGTTTTTTCCGATACTCTTAATAATTTTAGGATAAAAATTATCTAGGTCAAGTAAAATGCGTCACTTCAATTAAATGAGTCATGTTAATGGGTCAAGTCAAATGATTATCAACATTTGATTGGATCACCTAGACAGGATAAGTTATATTTGAGGTACCAGAGAATTCACCTATTAATTTTTATGTTTAATTTATCGGTAGATACCTTTTGAGAAATTTAAAATAGGTTCTTATACTTTGAAAATTTGTAATTAGGTTTTGAACATATAAAAAAATTGTAATTGAGTCTCTAAACACATAAAAAATTGTAATTAGGTATCTCATACACTCTATTATAATTTCATTAAGGTTCTAGAAAATATAAGGACCTATTTGAATTTTCCAAAATAATATAATGACCTATTTGAATTTTTTCAAAAAGTTCAAGACCTACATATAACGAGTAGATAATAACTTCACGGATACTTAACGAAACCCTGATGGAGAAGTGTATGAGGGACCCAATTACAAATTTTTTATGTGTTTTGAGACACAATTACAAACTTTTAAATTATAGGAGCTTGATTGAAAATTCTTAAATAGTTCAGGGACCTACAAATTAATTTAATCTAATTTTTATTATGATTGATTATCATATATCAGTTGCAAACTGATTTTAAGTTAAAGATTTAATTGTGATTAATCAATCATGAATAAAGTCACAGGACATACATTTTTTACACTAATTATATATCAATATTAAACTAACAATTAGTATTGAGTTTAATTTTGATATATAGGTATGATTAATCAGTGCCATATAAAATAAAATAAAAAGACTAGATTTCTTTTTTGTTAAAAAAAAAACAATGCCATATAAAATAAAAACAAGACAGGTTTTATTGTAAAACTACAAACTCAATTTTTTGATATATTAATTATATTATTTTTTATAAAACCTTACCTTTTCTTTTGTTACAAACCTTGATTTCTTTAGCATTTTTTTTTGATATATTATTAATAAAAAGTATTTACATAATTTATGATTGATTGATAGTATTTTTTTTATATTAATTTTTTTTCTTTTATACTAATAAAACATACTCATTAAATCTATTATTTTATAATTTTATTAGCTAAATAAATGATTTTTTTTTAAACCTTAATTGGAATAAATAAGTAAAGATAAGCATCTCTGTTGGGCCCCACGCGTCCTATGTATATATAGAAGGGTCGGCTATCCTTCTTTTTGCCTTGGGGTGTGGGCCTATTCTTAACTTTATGATATTTTCGGGTCCGAATTTTCAACCGTAAAAAAATTCATATTTATATATTCATTATAGAATTTAATTGTTATATATTATTCGTATAAAGATTTTTTATATAAATAATTAATTAAAAATTATTATATAAGGTAAAGTGGTTAATATTTATCTTAATTATTTTAAAAATTATATATATCATGATTTTTAATTGATTATCAAAATAAAAATCTTTATATTAATAATATATAACAATTAAACTTTTCATTATATATATATCATTGAATGAATTTTAGATTTTTTTTTTAAAATATTTTTAATGATTAATTCAACACTCCATGCTTAATAAATGTGTCTTCCAATAAAAAAAAAGAAAATTACTTAATGATTGCGTCAATATATATTTCTATTTTTTTTAGTGCAGGAACTCATTTCCATTAATGTTCAAACTTCAAAGCTCCACATGACGAATAAAATTCTTAGCATATATTTTTGCAGACTTAGCAAGATCAAGTTCGTTGCTGACTTAACATTCTGATGTTGAGTCCAATGGATTGGGTGTTACATAATCAGGATCTCGCGTTCTATTTTAATATATCATATAATATAAGAGATCTTGATGGGACAGAAGATTTTCGTTCAAGGTAAACATGTAATTATCCATATAATTAGGGATATAAATTTTATCTATATCTACGGATACTTACAAATAATATCCACAACAGGTAAAAAATGGGTATCTTAATGGATACCCACAGATAAAATAAACGGGTATTTTATTTATCCGTTTATTAATGAGACAGGACTAGATAGTGTAGTATTCATACCCGCGAGTACCCGCTAAAGTAAAATTACTAAATATCCTATATATATATATATATATATATATATAAACAAAATGTTTGATTATTATTTGTTTGGTTTTTATTTGTTGAGAATGAATGCTTTTATTTTTATACGGTTCCTATTAGTGAATATTATTGTGAATGATGTCAAACAATTCATGTTAATGAATGGTCTATTATTTTGCTACGGATTATTGTTTGTTTGGTTTATCAAACTATTTGTGAATGATGTCAAGATAGGGGTGTTTGAATAAAAAATTTAGCATAATATTTAATAATTTTGTGAGGTATTTGAATATTCATGGATATCCGTGAATACCCGCAAATATTGATAAATTTGTTTAAAACCAGCAAGACAGATACCCGCACGAATATGAGATGGGGACGGATAGAAAATTCATCCAACGAGACAGATAGCGGGGAGCTACTATTCGTACCCACCCCGCTCTATTACATCCCAACAGGTAACTGCTTGGAGATTCTTACGTACACATTTAAACATTTTCGTAAAGAAACTGTTTTTTAATAAAAAATTACTTCTAAATCTAATAATATTTATTTGATTGGATTTTTATTATAAAATAAAAATTAAAAAAATATTTTTATGAGAAGCTATATTTTTTTATCTTTTTTTAAAAAACTCTTGGTTTACATAAAAAAATTATTATTAAAACTGCATTTTATAATTGTAGTGAAATACAAATTAACTTTTAATTTACATTAAAGTTATATAACAAACTTTATACCTTTTTTTTTTGTAACCATGACATAGGTACGAAGTATCCATCACCGTTAGCAGTGACTAATCTCCGACGTTAGGGAACCTGTTCACAATGTGGGTTCTTCACAATGTGGGTTCTCCCCTCCTAACTAGATTTGTTCCTTATACAAGAGTCAGGATTCGAACCCTTTACCACTTGCTTAAGGTGCTCAAGTCCCTTACCATTCGAATCAACCATATGTTGATAACAAACTTTTATACTTAAACAAACATGTTCGTAGATTCAGATGTAAAATTTACACCGATTAAAAATGATAGTACGTACTTGTAACAAAAAAAATGATAGTACTTTGTTTTCAATTTTTTTAACTAAAATGGGAATGTTAATACTTTTCTTATTATTGAATCTTTAACTTTACCTATTTGTATCATTTGAGCAAAGTTTAATGTGATTTTTCTCTCTCTTGATGTAATGTGTGTGCGTTAATGTACATATAAGCTTGAGTATCTAAATTAATTACTAGTTTAAATTCTTAGAATTGCTTGAATCCGATACCTACTGACCAAAAAATGATCCAAGTAACCTTAATTAAGAATAGATCGAAGACGCATGTTGAGCCTAAGCTGCCGCATAAGGATTCTATCCTGAAAGTGTGGAAGAAGATAGACAAAATCTAATTTTCCAAAAACCCTAGTTCATCTGTTTGGGGAAGTAGACCATTGAGGGAAGAATATTGTCACAATATGGATTAGAGTTTTGATTCAGTTCTTTATCTTATTTTTATTAGGTTTTGATTTGGTTCCCCCACTGACTCCAGCACATACTGTCACATGAATGACATGTCAACTGATCTGTACACTAACATTAATGAAGACATGAAGGAAAATATCATTTTGTATAACGTTTGATAGATCGATAAAGGACTAAAACCGATTTTTTTTAAACATAAAGGATCAAATCAAATTCTGAATATAAGATGAGAGACCCAAAGTATATGTTTTAACCTAGTTAATGTTAATGCTCAAGAGAGATTAATCTTAGGGAGATATCTTTAAGAATATCTTGGTCAAACAAAGAAAAAAACAATTCTTTCAATATAAATTCATAAACACTAATGGTGCGTTTGATTCACATTGAAGTATAGGATAAGAAGAACAACACAGCACAAATGCTTTAATTTAGTCACAACACAATTCTCTGTTCCGTATATTATTTGATGGATAATGGACAATACAAGTAAAATAATGTAAAATTTACTTAAATACTCTCTATAATATATAATATTATATCAAATAAGTATAAAATAAATATATATAATATTATATTATATATATATAATATATGTGTGTAATATATATATGTATATGTACGTTAGAGAGAGAGATATATAACATGTCTTTCACGACTACTTGGAATCAATAATGATGCTTGGAATTGATAAATAATTTAAACCGATACCTTGAGACGTCTTTTAACTATATATATATATATATATATATATATATCTGTAATGCAATGTATTTGGAGAATTTTCAGTGGAAGATCAACAACGAGACGTAGCAATGCACTAGTAATGCGTGATAATGAACAACGAGACCACAGATCATAGAGCCATTTGTTTGTTTGAAGTAACAATGCATGCAGCAGAAGTTTGAAGTCCCTGCGAAGGGGGAGGACTTTGTCGACACTGCATGATCAGCATCCCATCTCGCCTTCTTGACAGACACTTCATGTGGGGAGTCACAAAATATTATGTCCTTTCTCCCATTACGTGTATGACACGTGTGTGTCTACGTCAAGCACCCAAATTGCATTCCACTTTCACCAATAATAATGGTGGGATTTGGATTCATAGTAAAGTGTCAAGATTCTGAGTATGGTATATTAATTAATGCGTGATTAACTGATTGGTGCACCGATCTTTGTCCCACAAGTGCAAGTCCTGTTATTTCCTCGTCAGGTGATGAAGGGATAATAAAGGAGTGTTAACAAGATACTTTTAATATTTTCTTTTTAATATATTTTTTTTATTGGTTGGAATTCATATATGTCTTATTAATTCATGTGGGTCGTACCTGAATTTTATAGAATCCACATAAATTTCAATCCATTGGAGAGTGAAAAAAAAATATTAAAAAGTGTGCTGCTAGCATTTCTTATGATCCTCTTTAATCAGGATCCCAAAACTTATATTATTTCTTAGGTCATCATGGAGAAGCATCCAAAATTCATTGGACAGATGGACATGGCTTACAGTCCCTCTGGAGGTTGGAATCCACCTACACTACCTTTTCGTTTTAAGGGTCTAATGTGTCGAGTTCACGGTTACCTAGTCTCCACAAGTACAACCCTACCGACAACCAAATTATCTTCTTAGGTGAGGTCCAATATATTAACCTAATAACATCGTTATGTTTTATCATAAACCAAATCTTTCATGAGGCAATTTAGATTTAAATTCTTTTTAATGGTTCACTTAAGAGTTTTTCTCAGTATATATTCTTTCCCCTTTAATTATTGGATTGTACTCCATCTAATCAACTCTTGCCATCTATCGGTCTTCTACTCATAGCGGTGGAAATAGGTCAAACGAGATCAAGCTAATAGGTTCATAGATATAGCCTTTAAATAGGCTAATCAGTAAGGCCTTTAAATAGGCCAACAAGCCTATTTCTAAAATCGTGATTTTAAATGAAATTGATTTTGTAAAATTGATTTGGTTACAATTGAGTTTGAAGTGAAGTGATTAATGTTTGAATGTTTTTATTTGGAAAACAAGTTTGAAACTTAGTGCAGCTTCTATTAGAATTACGTTTGATAGCAAAATCAATTTTGTCTAATAGAAACCAAACACATCTATTGTTATCAAAATCATGTTTGACACGGGGCAAACACAATTCTGACACTCTCCACCGTGAAACCAAACACGCACTAAATAGACCAACGAGCCTACTTCTAAATAGACATTTAATATTATATATTTTATTAAAAATAATATTATTTATATATTGACCGATCTATTAGGCCTAAAAGGCTTTTTCATAGGCTTAAGTCTGACCTGTTTAACTAAAAAGACTTTTTGAAAATTCTGGACCTGACCTTTTTATTAAACAAATCAGGTCAACCCAGGTCTGAAGTACATGTTAGGTCATAGGTTCCCGACGAGCGGTCTGACCTATTTCCACTCCTAGCTACTCACATGTCCAAACCATTTTAGGTGCACCATTTTTCTCTCAATATATGACACTCTTATTTTTCTCTCATACATTCATTCTTGATCTTATCATTTTTTGTATATGCTCACTCAGTCACTCATCTAGTACAAGATTCTTATTCGTGTCACACTTATATTATGTTCTTGTTAGCACTTTGTTGCCCACATTAAGTGTCATAAAGAATTGCCGGTCTTAAAATTTCCAGTTTACCTTGATAAGTAACTTTCAATTACAAATAACACCAGAAGCCCCTCCAGTTCATCCATACAACATGAATTGGATGATTTATATCTCCCTTGATTTTTATATTAATTTGTATATCATAAATGCAAGATACCTAATGTGTGTGATTTTTTGTGATATGATTTGATCTCCATTTTTAGCTCTAAGTCAGTGCCAACATGCATCTCACCAAAATTCATATACTCAACTTTACTTATGCTTAAACAGAAGTCATGTGTTTTCAAAGCTTATGACATAAATTCCGTTTAATAGCATATGGCTTAATGTGGATTATGTCATTTATAAATAGAAGACATTGAGTCACTAGTTTCCTAAATATTTTGAGTAAAAACGTCCAAAACCAACGTAAAAGATAATGGCTCAAGATTGATCCATAGTATAAACCCATGGTTATATCTGACAGTTATTTATTTGGTCAAAAGAATCCTCTGAATATTGTGGTCTTGTATTTGTAATCAGTTTCAATATTTTTTATGGGATATAAATAGATAAGAGAGGATAGGCTCACATAAAACAAAAAGATCGGGAAATTTTCCATTAAGTAATTGAGTGTGAGAGCCAAATGAATCAAAAGATTAATTCATGTTTGCTCCCGCAATATAGATGTTTTGAAATAAATGAAATAGCTATATCCTCTATAACCACACCATGTGTTCACGCACTAATTTTTACGTCATATATATTCTAATGGACCCACATAAAAGCAACTCGAAAACTCTCATCTTCTTTAGTGTCTTCTACAAAACTTCTCTTGGCATCCTATCATAAGTCTTTTCCAGCTCAAAAAAAAAAAACCTGTACATCCCTTCATTTACTCTTATTGCTCCCCATCAAGCCTCACAATAGCTATATTGCTTCCATGTTGACCTCTCAAGCATAAGCCAAACTAGACTGTGACATGCATTGCGTGATTACAATTTTGTTTTAAAATTTTATATTGTTAATTTGGGATTAAATTAGCAATAAATGATATTGTAATAAAATATGTATGAAACTTTGAAAGTTAATTGAAGTATTTTTTTTTTTAATTACTGTCAATTGAAATAATTTCATTACAAATTTGAAAATATCATTCAATGGCGCTTATTGTCTTTTGTAGTTCGTCGTTGTTGCTTCTAGCTTCTGATTTATCCTTTTTGTTTCTCCTTAAGCTCTCTATGAGGATTGGGTTCTTCATCAGAGGATGTTATCTCATACATTTCTTTTGTTGAATTTTTGTTTGTCTTGCACTTGATACTTGGCTCTTCACATGATGATGTTATGGGGAATCTTTACTCGGTTGGTTGTCTCTTTAGTTTGTCTTTGAATGGTGTCTCTTAGTCTTCTTCTTGTTCTTCTCCGTCTTCTTCTTCTTCATCATTTTTTCCTGCTACTTCTTTTGGTTCCTTGGATGCAGTTCTTTATGGTGATGTGTGTTCCTGATTGTAGTAAGAAAAAAGATGTTAGTAGGTGAGTTTGTTGTAAAAGAATCTTGTGTTAATAATTTTTAGTGTGGAAATATGTGTAAATTGCTTTACTTGTTTGATAGGTTTGTGGATGACTTGATGCAGTAGAATGTTATTTAGGACGAAAGTCCTTTTGACTATGTAGTTTTGTGACCCTTCTTGCAAGTTTTGATCTATTAGCCTTATTTCAAAAATAAGATTGCATTGACAAATGTTTTGTAGCATTGATGGTATATCTGTGTTACTCCCTTTGTTTCAAGAGTTGAGATGTTGTTATGTTGAGGAGATTTTGTGCATCTTTGTCAAACAATGTGAGTGTTGATGTCGTCGTTTCATCTGACACTTTTAATTGAATCTTGAACCAAGAAATTTGCGCTTATGTTATCATTGTAAGCTTAAAATGATGAAACTAAGAAAGGGAGCATTTGATATGGCTTACATTGGTGTTGGGTACTTTGGTTCCCTTGTTACATCTGGGACACATGTATTGATCTCCTTGTTGTATTAGTTTCTTCATGAAGTTTTCTCATCCAATATAGTTCCATCCAAATGTGTCATCAACGTCATTGATGGTTGCATGTATTATAACTACTTTTTCCTATTTTTAAGGTGAAGAATTTTTTTTGTTGCTATTGTCTTTGCAATTTGTTAAATGAAGATTATAATTTGGTTAATGTAACTGTGTATTTGATTCAAACTATTATATTTTGCAATGTTATTATATTCATGACCATTCTTTCTGCATGTGTAACTTGGAAGTTGCCTTATTTCCACATCTTCTTTAGTTTTAGTTGTCCTGCTCAATCAGATGTTATTAAAAGATGTATTTTTTTTAACCACATACTATAGAAAAATAATTAATATAAATAATAAGAGGAAAAGTTTTTTTTTTTTGAAGTAATAAGAACATAAGTACATAATTTAATATGTTTTTTCACGGTTTTTTTTTTGTATTTTTTTATACCTATTACTATCTAATAAATTTTTATTTTATGTTAAGATAATTTAATTTAATACTTTCATGCATAATTACATAATTTGTCATTGATAATTTTATATTTAGAACATTATTAATATTTAAAATTACAGTAAAAATAAAATTAAACAACTCAGAATTGTCAATTGTGTATAAACTTTTTATATGATATTTTGGCTTTAGCATGCATGATAATTGATTATAAAGGTATCTTCACATGTCTTAACAAATTAATATAGCCAATAAGGGATGACTTAATATATGAGTCAGTCTTGTAATAAGAAGATGAAAAGTTTAAATATTTGAGTGTGTTTTAGAGGATACCGCATAAACAAATATGTGATGCGGCAAAATTTGTATTACATGCCATATGAAGGAATGAGATGTCAATGCTAGAATTCGTGGGTCTGTTTTAATATTTTATAATAGATAATAGAAAATAGATAGATTGGTTTTCTCAAATGCAAATCCTTTGTTTTAAACTTTGTTCAATTACTCTTTCCCAAAGTTTCATACTATGACTCATGGTCTTAATTCGTCTGTAGTTAGCACAATTTTGTATTTTTCTCTTGTTCTGTTAGATAGAGATCAAAGTAGTTCTCCTCCATTCATTTTATGTGACATTTTCTTAGACCATATTATCTCATTAAATTAAACGCCTCTGTGAATCAGCTTATACCTTTCTATCGTAGGCACTTATGTACTTTAATAGATATATATTATGTAATCTAACTGCTTTCTCATTGTCCATTATCGTCAGTGTTTTCTTACCTCAAACTCTCGAATCTTAAAAGCTCCTTAATGTAATTACGTTATAAATTATAAAATGCAATCATTCAAGTATAATAGACTACAATGGTTGACACCAAGTTGGTTCTATAAAGATTTTGGACATTAATTTAGTCATTCATAAGTGTAAAATAAGCACCAATTTAGGGGTCATATTAATGTTCAAAGGTATATTGACGGACTAAGTTGACATCCATTTTAAACATTAAGAACACAAATTGATGCTCAAAACTTTGAACACCAACTTAATGTCATGTATATCATTAGATGACCAATTTGAGTGTCTAATCATTTATATCATGCAATGTGGTAAGGAAATGAATTTTTTTCCCATACCTGAAACTGTCCCCATAATACTCGAGTGCTTGATCAAGTAAATGTTATGTTTAGGATGCATTTGAAAGAGCTTATAGAAAGCTTATGAAAATAACTTATGGAAATAAATTTATGTAAATAGATTATGAAAATAGTTTATGATCTTCCTATAAGCTCTTTTTATCTTATTTCCATAAGCTTGTCAGAGAAGCTTATGAAAATAAGTTGTTTTTAGCTTATTTGAAAAAGAGCTTATTGAATAAACACTTAATTAAGCTGTGTACCCAAACGCACCCTTAATCTGAATGTGCACAAGTATTCTTTACAGGAAGAATAACATGTTTTGAATGGTTTTGGTTCTACTGGTAGATATAGAACAACAAGGATTGAACTAAAATCCTCTATGCTGCTGAACTTGCCAAACTAAGAAATCGTTTGTACTAAAGGTTATTCTTTTCTGTATATATAAATATTCTTGAATTTTTTATTGCAAGCCCAATTACGGTTTTTTTTTTTTTTCATGATTCTTGGAGATATTTTGGAATTTATTTGATCCATTCAAGGTAGGGTACGTACGATTAGATGTGTCATTAAAACTGAAGATATGAAAGCTTTAGGAAATAAACAGTTTTATCCCTTTAAGTCAGTCAGTTGATTAAGCTGTGAGACATGAATTATGAGTACACGGATTCATATCCTTACAATGCGTTCTGCCCCTTTTCCATTTTGTTCTCCCCTTCCTTCATATAAGACCTGTTACGAGACTTCTCTTAGACCAAAATAATAATAATAATAATAATAAATAAACAGTTTTAAGTCAACCAGTCACGGTTTGCAAAAATAGATGCTGGGAATTTGATTCTAGGCAATTTCTATGGTACCCTAGCATATTTGAGGGTACCAGTACCCTCTAATAGTAGGAATTATAAGTCTGCTAGAAGGAATTGATAAAAAATATAAAGAATTAGAAAAAATATTAGAACAAATAAATAATAATATAATGCATGTTATAGAAACTACTTCCAAAATTGCGGAATATATATATATCAATACACACACTGAACAAACAAAGTATACAGACATATATGAAACACTAAGAACTATAGATAAAGGAAAAGAAATAGAAAATGAAGATGATTTGAAACTTAAGAAAATTCTTATACAACTAGAAATCCTGTTAGAAGAAGAAATTAATAATAAGCCTATTACAAAAAGAGATTTAGAAGAATTACTAAACGAAAAGAAGCCCGAAACCTTACATTATTTAGAATCTTTAACACCAATAACAACATGGAGAGGATAAAACTGATTATATTGAAACAATAAAAAGATCAACTGATTTAGAAGAAATTCAACAACTTCTTGAACAATTAAAAATAATTGAAGAAGAACATAATCAGATACAAGTAGCAGAGCCAATTAACTCGACCCCAAATGAAACTGAAGAAGTAGTTCTAAATTATAGCTCCTCTTCAGATGAAATAGATTTTAATGAAATACGAATGCATCATGGCGAAACAAGTAGTAGTATGATACCGGAAAGAAACAGAAAGAGAAAAGAAATATTCGAAAAATGGGAAAACATGGAAAAAGAAACAATGCATAATAATGGATATATAAAAAGAAATAATAAATGGTCTAAAATTCCATATGAATTTAAACCAAGATCTGAATCTATTAAATCAGGAAATATCCTAAATCTTGATTGTGCAAAAAACAAAGAAGAAATACTCTTACAATGGATTAATGAACTTACTCTGCTTATGGCAACAGATGACAAATTTAATAGCCTAGATAGAAATTCAATTAAGAATTTTATATTTTACAAAACCTCAGGGAATGTACAAAAATTTCTAAATGGGATAAAAGAAGAAAAATGGCAACAATATATACAGCGAACATCAACAAACCAAGACTTTGCAAGGCTTATAATGGAATTTATGAAAAATTCATAGGCTTTGCCAGCATTGAACAAAGTGCCGAATTAAAAAGATATTTACATGAAACCGCTAAAGTACACTTAAATAAAATGCAAATATGTGACATGTGTGATATAGAAAGTTTTATTTGTGAATACCAAAAATACTATTATCAACTAGATACAGAAACAAAAGAAACATATAAAGAAATATTTATGGATAAACTACCCTTTCCACTTAATCAAAAAATAAAAACTATCTGGCTAGCCAATCCATTAACCACAGCTAAAACCTTAGGAGGAATTATTCAAGTACTTTTAAAGGAATTAAGAGATCAATGTCTAAATAGAGAAACAATAAGACAATTAAATAGAGGAAGAAATGTAATTTGCTGTGAATTACCAGAAATAGAATTACCAGGAAACTACGGATGTAATCCCATAAAAAGAAGAAGAAAATATTATAAAAAAGGAAAACCGAGATTAAGAAAAAAGCCTATAAAAATACAAAGAAAAAATACTTTAAGAAAAAACGTACACCTAAAAAATATTGCCCAAAAGGAAAAAAGAAGTGTGTATGTTGGATATACAATGAAGAAAGTCATTATGCAAACGAATGTCCTCAAAGGAAAGAAAACGAATTTAAAGAAAATGCTAAAATAATAACACAAGTTTATAAAATATACGCTCTGGAACCATTAGAAGAAGAACTAAATACTACTGACAATATTGTTTATGAATATTCTGAACATGATGAACTATCTTTAGAAGAAACAGAATCCGAATGGTACGTATATTAAAATCAGAATAGAACAAAGTAATAAAGAAACTGAAGCCTACCTAGATACTGGTGCAAGTATTTGTTTAGCAACAAAAGCATTATTTGACAATTGGGAATACCTCGAAAAACCATTAAAAATACAAATAGCTGATGAATCTATCCACTCTTAATTCTGGGTAGTTAAACGCATAACCTTACAAATACAACAAAAACGATTTATTGTCCCAACAATTTATCGACAAGAAACAAGAATAGATGTCATCCTCGGCAATAACTTCTTACGACTTTATGCCCCTTTTTGTCAATACTTAGACTACATTACTCTACAAACACCATATATACGAAATATCCAAACCCGCGAAATTCTGCCTATACCAATTCATCATTTCTCTCAATGTACCTATTTGACAAAGCAATCAAAGTTTAGCAAGCTGCAGGGTGGTGAACTATTTACTATTATTTGTCAAAAAATTCGTTATGCCCTAATTAATTTCGAACCGAATAGAAAAATTTCGGCCCACATTGAAGATTTACTAGAAAAACTTTGTAGTGATCACCCACTAGATCCAAATATAAATAATAAAAACACCGAACTAATTACATTAAAATTAAAAGATCCTACTAAAGAAGTAAAATGTAAACCTATGATTTATACTAAACAAGATAGAGACGAATTTGTTGAAGATATTAAGCAAATGCTCGCAAAAGGATTAATTCGACCATCCAAAAGTAAGCACTCAGCTCTAACCTTTTATGTAGAAAATCATAGTGAAATTAAACGTGAAAAACGACAAATGGTAATAAATTATAAACAAATAAATGAAGCAATGGAAGGAGATGCATATTTTCTTCCTAGAAAGGACTTAATCATCGAACAAATTAGAAATATGCTTTGGTTCAGTACTTTTGCCTGTAAATCAGGATTTTATCAATTAAAATTAAACGAAGAATCTAAGGCATTAACAGTTTTCAGTTGTCCTCAAGGACAATATGAATGGAATGTACTCCCCATGAGAATGAAGCAATCCCCTGGAATCTTTCAAAGATACATGGACTCAATATTCAAAGAATATAAAGATTTTTGCCTTATTTACATAGATGATATATTGATCTTTACCAATAAAGATTTAAACGATCATTATCATAAAGTAACTTTAGTACTTAATAAACTCTTGAAACATGGAGTAGTATTAAGTAAAAAAAAAATAGTCTTAGCTCAAAGCAAAATCAATTATTTAGGTCTTGAAATAGAAAAAGGAAAATTAGTAATGCAGAAACACGTGTCAGAAAAACTTAGCAATTTTCATGTAACTTTAAAAGATAAAAAAGAATTACAAAGGTTTCTTGGACTACTAACCTACATTTCAAATGAAGGTTTTATCAAAGATCTTGCAGCAAAACGAAAAAGACTGCAACAAAAACTAAAGAAAGATGCTCTTTGGTCTTGGACAAAGGAGGATGAAGCAATTATTACCGAACTAAAAAACTTATGTCAACAGCTTCCAGAATTATACCATCCTGCAGATGATGATCTAATTATTATCGAAACAGATGCATCACATGAATGTTGGGAAGGGGTTATGAAAGCAAAACTCCCTGGACAGAAGAAAGAATTACTTTGTCAATACATGTCTGGAACATTTACAGACAGTGAAATTAATTATCCTACGCATGAAAAAAAAAACTTTAGCACTTATTCGGATGTTGGAAAAACATCGGATTTATGTGCTTGATAAAGAATTTATTGTTAGAACCGATTCTACTTATGTAGCAGGGTTTAAAAATCTTAATCATAAAGGCACTTATAAGCAAGGGAGATTAATCCGATGGCAAATGAAATTATCTGAATATAATTATTCAATATCCCATATAAAGGGAGAGAAGAATGTTCTTGCAGATATACTATCCCGAGAATAGAGCGCGGAACGACAGAGATGCTAAAAAGGCAAAGAGAACTCAAAAAAGCATTAAGAGATCAAAAATTGAAAGAATTAGAATTGCTCAAAGCAAACATCAAGGTATTAGATTTACAATTGGAAACTGAAGGTTTCCTAGAACAAGCAATTCCAGCAGAAATTAAGTTGCAATCCCAAAAAGAAGGAAATAAAAAATGGTACGCTATTTTTAAAAGACCATTTCCCGGAATATACGACGAGTGGCACAAAGCAGCTCTCTATTGTCAGAAAGTTCCAGGAGTTATTCATAAATCCTATGCAACAAAGGAAGAAGCAGAAAAAGCCCTAAAAGATTTTCAAATTGCCAAAGGTAAATAAATTTATCTTGGACCAAGAACTTTTGCAGAAACCACCACTCTGAATCCAGAACCAAGGAAAGCACTAAAAGTTCTAGGAAGAGTTCCTTCTTCCCTGGATAATTTCCCAATAATACCAGAAAAGAGCATGAACTTCAAGCCCAATTTTCAAAAGAAAACTTCTATGAACACCTCAAAAGACTAATTCATTGGACAGAAAAGGAAAAAAGCAATTGCATGTACATGTTGGACCGAAAATTATTCGCCACGAAAGCAGTACTTACACCAGGAGCACCATCAATATTAACGTTCAATTTATTCCAATTTGGACTAATTGAATGCCTTTATTTAAGTCCCAATCTTGAAGAAATTAACCTTTTTCCCTACTATTTCAAAGAAGCAGTCCAATTATTTCGAAAGAATATAGTTGGAGAAAGAGCGATTTTCTTAAAATTCTATTCAGCTTATCCAGATTTCACAACCAAACAACCAGCTAAGCATTTAGCCTTTATTGGTATCAGCAATAATAATTTCCCATTAATGGACGAACCTAATGAAGTGGATTATGATGAAACCAAATTAATAACTTCATAGCTCATCAATTAGCCAGTATATACTCTCAAAGTCAAACCATTGGAAAGGAATCATTTATCAAGACTCTGTACAAAGGACCAAATACTTTGCTTCTAAGCAAAACCAGTGGAAGGCTCATCAGAGAAAAGGACCTAGCCTTACTGACAAACTTCGAGATGCCATTCTATGCACTAGAGGGACCCGCTATGAATTATTGTTCAGCTATTCTCCACAAATTATGCTCATTAATTAAAGAAAATGGTAATCATGCATGTGAACGATGCATAAAGCAAGTCTCGTCAGAAGCCACTACTAGCTGTCAGCCACAAGGAAAAGATTCTGACGACGAAGTAATAAATGAAGAATGATGTAAGCAGTGATGACAGCATGTGAATTATTAGTTTTCTGATGTAAGCACTTACGTGCTCTAGGGTCAATAATGTAAATAGTTAATAATCTCTTAGCCTATAAGTAAGTCCTCTTATGCTGAGGCAAATCAGAGTGAATCAGTTGGAGAAAACTCTCACCCGAGCTTCCCCAAGTTGAGGAAAGCTGATAGTCTCCTCTTAGAGGATACTAGGTATCTGCGAATACCACCCTATAAATACTTTCATCAATAAACTACTCTTCTACTTATCATCATTTATCTTCACTTATTTTACAACGATCAATCATTTATGCACCCAATCATGCTCAAATCCAATCAGAAGCACAAAAGCGAATTAGATCCATCATGAACTCAGAACGCGGAAGCAGCAGTGGACCAAAAAGCACTATAACGCATTAAAACCAATCAGGTATATTACAACTCTACTAGCTTTCATAAATTTAGAATCATCATGAATCCTGAATCTGAAATAAGAGAAACTAATGATGATATAAAACACCTTCAAATTACTGAAGAAGATGAAAATTATCAAGAAAGTATACTTATTAACCCTCGTTTATTTCAAAAAATACAAAAAGAAGAATTAGATCTGTCTAAAACTGCAAATATGAAAGGAAAAGAAAGATTAGGAGGAATAATGAAGAGATTTATTCAGAAAGAAAATATCATTTACTATGGAAAAATAATTACTGAAACTCCCATAGATATAACGGAAGCTCAAGGTAGTACAAATATTCAACTCTTAAACCGAAAAAAGATTTCAGAACTAAGACAAAATTTAAAAATAGAAGCACATAGAAGAAAAATAGGATATATTCATATAGGTGCAGTTCAAATCCTAATAAAAGCAACTTTTCAAGAAGGAATAGACTTCCCTATAGAATTAATCTTAAAGGACGAATGCATAACTGATGTCCGCGATAAAATATTAGGAGTTATCGAAGGAAACCTAGCTTATGTTAAACTAAAATTTGAAATTCATCCTAATATAGGAATCCCATTAAGCACTCAAAGATTAAATCAATCCTTAACTCTAGAACATAAATTCTGAGGAAAAAATTTAATGCGACCAGGAGATAAAATATTTTCATTAACATATTGTGTAACTTATGCATTAACAAATTCTCATCACAGTATTAATTTTAGAAATAATGATAGAATAGATGTCCCTCAATTATTTGAAGATATTGAAAAAATTTACTATCCACAAAAAATGAAATAACTGAGTTAGGAACTTTTTTAAAAAAAACTGAATCATTAAGAATACCTTATATTCCTAGACCTATTCAATTACTAGAACCTGAAAAAAGTACAAGTACCAGTGAAAATATTAATAAATTATTAAATCAAGTTAACAATTTAACTCGGTATATAAAAAAAATATGATAAAAAAACAAATCAACTCAACTACGTATAAAAAATCTGGGCCAAATTGGTATCAGAGCTAGATAATGAAAACTGCTAGCTACATAAAAATAACCATAAACAATTTAAAAAATTATTGTAAAACTTTAAAAGAATTAGATGACGAAAATCCTAACCCTATAATTAAAGATTAAATAAGACGAGTTAAAATACGTATTCAGATTTTTAAACAACGATTAGAAAAAACTAATAGCATGAAAACCTATCTCACCCTAAAAGAATGGTTACAAACTAATCGTAAAAAGATAATCTATTGGCAAGAAGATAAACCACTAACTTTACAAGACTATTGGCTTAAGGAAAGTATGTTAGAACATCATTTAAAATTAGAAAGATGGATAAAAAAAAGACTTAAAAGATTAATCGTATGAAAACTATTACTATGTTAAAAGAATGGTTAAAAGAAATTAAGAAAGAAATTAAATATTGGAAACAACAAGAAATTGGAGATTTTATAGATGAATGTATAATAGAAGGCATAATAGATTATAAAATAAAAATGCTGAAAAGAATAAAAAACGAATTAGAAAATTTTGCAGCATGAACCAAATCCAGATAAAGGAAACAATACAAATATTAAAACTACAACTCAAAGAGGAATATGCATATCTGTCTACTTTGTTAAAAAATAAAGAGGAAGATTATTTAGATGAACAAGTTAGGAAATTAATTGAAAAAGGTATACTTTGGAGAGAAAATAAATTAATCCGACTAGAAAATCAATTAAGAAAATGATAGAAAATATAGAAGAATTAGGATTACATATGTCAGGAAAAATTATAACCCTTATAAAAAAATTTGATGTTGTCTTGACATACGATATCTTGCAAGCAATGAATTATTTGAGAAAGAAAATAAAACATTTTGAAGGAATTATCTTACACGAAAAAATATGGATCTTAAAGAAATATAGCGAAAAATTCTTATTAAAGCAAAAAAAAGATTAGCTTATATTTCTCGATATAAAATATAAGATGAAAAAATATTTGAAATCATTAATACCTTTAAAAAATAATATCCAATTATTGAATATCAAAACCTTTAATTTAATAGGGGTACGGGAGCAACTTCCGTCTAGATAAATACAAATCCTGGTTGATGTAAAGAAAGTGCACACACGGGAATGTGGCTTCCATTAGCATGTGCCAAGTCAAACAACGGAAAACCTGTTAATAACTTTTTCCATTTCCTTTCAAAATTGGTGGTGCCAGGCAGTCCCATAATCTGCCCCATCTCAAATACCGGCATTCATGCATGGCCTATCATGCAAGTCCCACCTGGCATGCCTTGCCACCCGGATTTGAGTGCCTAGAAAATTAGAAAGCTAGTTAACATGGAAAAGTGGGTGGGCAGCACTAAGCACATCACATGCACACTTATCATTCATAGTCTTATGCAGTGTAAAGTAAATAGTCAATTTGTTTCTGAAAGTGTAGATGGTATCAACTTAATCTCTAAATTTAACTAAATAGTAAAAACGTCTCTGAAATTATAAAACGTTAATCAACTTGATCCCTCCGTCAATCCGAGTTAGCTGACGCCATTAACGGTGCTGGTGTGGCACGTTAAGTGCCTTGTTGGTACCGTTGTCACTGGTTAGGTGGTGTCCACGTGATCAGAGACCAATTTGAAACTCTGAACTAGAACTAAATTGATACTCACAACTCTAAACCAGGGACTAAATTGTTTCTCGCAACAGTCTTCTTCTTCTTCTTTATCTTTCCCTTTTCTCTCTTTGCTCTCTCTCTCTCTTTACTTTCTCTTTCTCGCGCTCTCTCTAATCATCCGTCTATAGATGGGTGGTTCTATAGACGGGTGGTTAGAGAGAACGCGAGACAGAGGAAGCAAAGAGAGAGAGCGGAGAGAGAAAGGACCCGTCTATAAAAGGGTGGTTCTATAGATGAGTGGTTAGAGACAGAGAGCGCGAGACAGAGGAAGCAAAGAGAGAGAGAGCAGAGAGAGAAAGGGGAAAGATAAAGAAGAAGAAGAAGACTATTGCGAATATCAATTTAGTCCCTGATTCAGAGTTATGAGTACCAATTTAGTATCAATTCAGAAACGTTTGACTATTTAATTAAATTCAGGGACTAAACTAATATCGCCTTAAATTTTCACGATCAAATTGACTATTTAAATAAACTATTTTATTTAGTCTGTATTATACAAGTCAAGATCTGCCACTTTATGCAGGTGTCAATATGTGTGCAATTAAGGGTTTCATATGATGGGAAAAGCTGAAAATAAACCTTTCAACGAGGTGAGTCAGGCAAAAGACAGCCGTAAAGATAAAGGTCACATCACAGGTGTTGGGTATTAAATAGTCCAATTCTTGATGAAAAGGTAAACATATATGATAAACTTTTGTAACTACTAATTAGGCTAATGCTAATAGGATAATAGAGTTTTAATATGAAATTCTAAAGTGACTAAAAATGTAAAATTAAAAAGTAAATATATATTTATCTTTAATTAAATAAATTGACTTTATATTTCAATGCATTTTACCTAACTTTATACTTTTGCTCACTTTGAAAGAACTTTATCCTTTTTATATATATCAAGTCCAATCCAGGATCAAAACTCGTAAATACAAACAAGTGTGCAACATTAGAAAAAACATTTAGGATTTATTTGGAAGTTTTGAGGGAAAGGGAGGAAAGGAAAAGACATTTTAAGAGTTTTTTAAAAGAAAGAATGATGTAAAAAAAATTTAAAAGTCTTTCAAAATCCTTCCCTAGTTCACTTTTTTTTAATTCCCCAAATTGGAGGATTTTGATTCTTTTGTTAGAAAATAAACCTCCATGCAAGATGGGGGGGACTATCCTTCCTTCTTCATCTTTTTCCCCTCCCTTGTACCTCAAACTCCTCACCTCCCTTCCCTTCCAGACTCTCAAACGGACGCTTAATGACCACGTCAGCTTCACTGGGAGATAAATACATGCATTCAATGAATAAATGTAATTTTGATTCTAATGAATATCACAACTTACATGAACTAACCAGCTTCTCATTTTCCCTTACCTAGAACCTCTTCCTAAAGATTTTAAGGGTATGCAAGTATTTTAACTTCATGCGGATTACATAGAAATTGTAGTATAGTAGGCCTAGGTGTCAGCATGGTTCATCCGCATTGTAGACAGGTATCTGCCAAACTTTAGTGTTTTTTTTGGGGTCATCAGTGAGGCTACGATCCGTCTCGTCTTCCTTGAATGTTTTAATGAACGTTTTAGCACCCATCAAGATAAGCCTCTCGATCATGAATAATTGGTAATTGTTCTCAATCAAGGGATCCAGGATCTGGCTGTAGTTTGATGAATATGCTAATTTGTACCTGCAAATTTGAATCACCAAGAACATAAATAAAAGTACTGATTTCAGCCAAAAGCTTCTTCCAATTATAAAGAGTATAAGAATCCGTGTTCCTTAATTTTTATAAAGAATGCGGATTAGGTACAATCAAGTTATCTTAAGCTGTTGAATCTATCAACCACGTGATCTAAACCGTGATCTACCAAAAAAGCAGGTAAAAGATGCGGTAAAGCACAACTGAAGAGGAAATTAAATTATGATTTAAGAGAAATATTAAGTTTCTTTGTAATATATAGGGGGCATATCTAGTGAGAGAAATTTTTATTGTGAGAGGGTGAGAGGAATGAACCTTAAACATACAACCTTACATGGATAATAGTCAAGATTAAAAGTTACTTAAAGGTCATATGAGCATTTAAAAAAGTCACATGCATTATACTCTAATCTTGATCTTTCAAATAAAATATAATGGTCAAGATTCACTCCTCTCACCTCTCACAATAATCACTCCTCTGACTGCTCCCCATATATATAATGTCTCACGTTCTGTGAGACCAGACAAGCATACTACAACTATTGCATCATTGAACAAATCCAGATGAAACCTCAAAAGTGACACACAAAATGGAAGTGCATAACATAAAGCACGAGCATATGCACATTCCTTAGACGGTTCCTGTCAAATATTCCACTTTTCTACAACAGAAAACTTACTCCGTCTAGCAATAAACACAAATATTCTAGTTATGGCCAAACTATTGAACATTAATTCTGCAGCAAAAGCAAACGAAAGTATTTGACTATTTAATGGAAAGGATTATGATATTGGCATCATGATACAAGCACAGGTCATCAACTAAGGTTCTAATTATTGTTTATTTTCCCATTAGTAAGCCAGATCCTTCAAAAGAGGATAGACTTTTATCACAGAGATGATGCAATTTAGATTTCTATACAAGATACCTTCCACATCAAAGAGATGGTGCGATCTGGATTTCTATGCAAGATACCTTCAGCAGTTTCAATTTTCTAGGAACCCATATGCAAATGAGAGTAATTACCTGACAGAAAGCGGTGAAAAAAATCCTGCAGTTCTTTCATTTGAAGCAATGAATATTGTTCTTCCAGGAGGGACCCACTTTGCAATTCTGCAGATAATAAACTCTGCCCGTGTATCCCGATCAAGGTGAGGATGCAAGGTCCTTGTTACTCCAAATCTGTCCTTCCTAGTCTTTATTTTATCCCCGCGACGAACATGTATGGCATCATAATCACCAAGAAGTGCTCTGATCTGTGAACAAGAGTCTGGTCAGAAATTGAACAGTGTAAATAAAGTTTTTCATGTAAAGCTACAGCAAGAGCTTATCCAGCATTTTACAAACAGAATCACAATAACTTCTTAAATTTGCAGAATAAAATGTACAAAGACTCATCTATTGGCTGCATAAACAAATTTCATCAATATTATCACCAATTATCCTCAAGATAAGTGACCGTATCCTAACTATCACTGCAAGCTGAAATAGGTCCCAATAAAATCCATTTGCAAGGACAGACCTAATGGAGGACTTTCAGACTAAAATATCATGTATCCATGGAAGATTGGAATAGAAGATGATATTTTCGGAGAGGGCAATTGCATTTATTTGATGTATATGAAAGCACGTCTGTACTTGGTAAACCTCAGCTAGGTTGCTCATAAAGGATCAAACAAACAGTCAATTGCTCAACCCTCACTGATTTTTGTATGAAGCAGGAAGTCATAATGTCAGACTACCCATCATCTCAACCCTCACTGATTTGTATTTTAGCCGTTACAGGTTCTCTCTGATGCTTGGGTCATGGCAGTTTCAAGGTATTGACCATTACTGATATGCAGAGGGCAGAGGCACTGGGTAGCCTTGTTGCATTCTTCATTGTTTCTTTTTCCTTGTCACTCTTCCTTTTCTGCTTTAGAGGATGTTTTATCCTCTCACCTAGTTGCACTTCACTGCTTTTCTCTTGATGAAATTTCTTTTGTACCAAAACACATGTAAAGTAAATTTACTACAATATCATTGAGGAGCATATAAGCGAAATACACAAGCATGAACACACAGAAGAATCTAGACAACAGCATGCAACCTTGAGCTCATTCCAAATAAGAACAACTATAATTGATCAGACAACCGATGATGTCACATCATTTGAATTTTTCTCAAACAAACCAACTCTCACTCATCATTTTGCCCCTCCCATGCACAATCTTTTTTGTATTTCATCTTCGACTCCCCCTTGTTTGCCTGAAGGCTGAAACCACTTGGAAGGAAGAAAAAATGTATATTATAAAGGAAGGAACTTAGGAACAAGATGCTACTTTTTAAAGGGGTATATTATAAAGGACGCATTCCTGCAATTGTATGCTTGAAGCAATAAAAATTATCATGAAAATAAAAAATAAAATAACAATTCAAGTCATCTTGCATTAGAAAATTACCGACTTCAAGAAAAACTTTAAAGAGGTTATTTATCAAGTGGACCTTTTCTGCTGCATCTCTTAATTTCCGTGCTGCCATTGAGGGCAGAAATGAGTATGGCAACATTATAGCACTACGGTTGTTTCGATCCTTGCATTCCATAAACCTGAAGTGTCATCATCACTCGCATCTCATCAAAATGCACAAAATTTCAGAAGAAACTGTCTACTTAGTGCTTACACAAGATAATACTCATTGTGTTCTCATTGAACAACCAATTTTTAGCAGGAACTCTCTAATTAATAGAATTAAAATCCAACAAAGTATATTGATAGTCCAGCGAACTAAATTTCAAGCCGTGATACACAACTCATAATTGTGAACTGTTAACTAATTTCAAAGTCAACCACTTAGGCATATTTTTAACTCATAAGTCAAACTTGTGTGGTTACATCACTTTTAATATCTCAGGAGTTTCTCTCAACAAAGTCCTCTCTCCCATATAAAATATAACAATTTTCTGAATTAACAAGAAAATACAGGATGGGGTGATAAGATTGGCTGACCTACCAAGAAAGAGGGCTTGCAGTTCTGTTGATGAGCAAAATATCAGAGTAGCGACTATTTTCTTTAAGTTCAACACGGCTAACTCCTTGCACATGCGCAGCTCCTCTGGATCCCAACTTCATGCTTGTCGATAGAACACGATACCACTCTTTTGAGTTGTCAAAAATTGCAGGGATGGTCTCGGACATGAGGCCAATATCATACAAAGAATCCATGGCACAAGAACTTGCTGCCCAACTATCATAGAAAACAACGATAGTTAAATAATTCTCTACGAAAATCATAAGAAGAGTTTTGCTATATCCTCCTAAAAAATCCTCTTGATACTTAAATAAGAGAGTATTAAACAAAAAAGTAGATGCATTTAATATTTTGGAAACATAAAAAGCGCCCAATACTTTCATTTAGGAGGATTTACATATGAGAGTATGCTATACAACCAAAAAGAATTTGCCAGAATTTTTCAATAGTGATTGTTGGATGAAATAAAGTAGCAAGGCTATGTAGCATTTTTCTATATAAGACAGGCATGCACTAGTGGTAAATAAAGGCATAAGAGCAATTATATTGGTGCAACTCATTGGAGTTTCTTAACTCCTCTTTTTATGGCCATCAACATACCGCATCATCACTTTTTACTTTATACTACTTTAATCAACTCTTTAATCCAATTGTGCAACACTAAAAAGTTTACCAAATGAGTCTCATAAGTTACCCCACCGGTTCTTATTTCTTAAAGCTAGTTAAGCAATTTTCATCGGAGATGCTCTAAGCAGTTAAATGCATTTAGGCAAGGCTGAAGAAACTAGAAAAGAAGAGATCCAGACACTAATAACCTTTCTTCTTCAGAAGAATAGGTAGCAGCATTGGTGGAATGATGAAGGATCCCTTTCTTATTGTGTATTGGGCTAATACACATCCTTGATGGCATAACAAAAGTTCTGCAACAAAACAAAACAAAAAAAGTATGAGTAATTCACAACATAATTGAATAGAAGCAGTGATTCATTGTAGCAACAACTAGGAAGCTACCTTTGAAGAAAGAGGGCCTCTTCTAGGGCACACCTGAGGCTTGATTCTTGGTGACCCAAACCCTCGCAAGAGTCACAGTGTTTTCCCGGGCAGTCGATTCTGTTGCCCCAGTATAAGTACTTACGATTCCCTATTTCGTTGTGGGAATGGGATTTGGGTTTTGAGTTTGAGTTTGAGGAATAGACATTTGTGGAAAGAAGAGAGCAGAAGAAGAAGAAGAGAATCGCAATGGCTGTCACTGCTACGGCTAGGATTAGAATTGGGGATCTGCCTTGTTTTGTCGGTTTGGTCTTTGAGTTTCTCTGTATAATTGCCATTGCATAAAGGGATAGTGGACACAAAATTCTTTCAGCTCAGAACATAAAACATGCAAAATTTCTTGTATATTTTCATAGTAACTATGCTTTATGGCTGAGATCTAATTCAGATTTTTTATTTAATATTCTAAATTTGATCTAATCACATATAGATTATGCTGTTCACTACATGAGATCTATGCTGTTCAGAACATGAGGCTTCGGCTATAAAGTGAGAAGCAAGGTATATTCATCCCTAAATTAATAAATGCAAATTAGATTGATTCCTCCTATATGTTTATTTAATTTTTCATATTGATTTCATAAATTTTTATTTTTTTAAATTGATCATATACATTATTTTCCGTTTTCACGTTAATATTTTTCGTCAATTTTGACATAACAGCGTCAGTTTTGTCCTGACGTGGCCATGACTTGGCCGTTAGTGCTTACGTGACATCCAACGTGGATGTTGAGTGAGCCTATACATGTTTTTTACTTTTGACATTGGTCCTACGTGTCTTTTTTTGTTTTCATTTCGGTCCTATGACATGTCCTTATTTGTTTTTTTTTTCATTTTGAGTTGTGATACAATTATTTACTGTTTCAAAGCTATGTTTAGTTGTTGGGAGTGCTTGTTAATGTCATTTATCGCTTCCAACTCAAAATTTGGGTTCTCAATCCTTTGTTATTCAAATTTTTTGGGTTTTTATTGTGTTGCTGACCTGAGAGGTTTTACACCTAAAGTTATTTTTTTGCCTTTGGTTTTGATCTTTTTTTATATGTGATATTGGAACCCATTTTGAATATGTACGTAATTGTAAGTTCTTGGTTGAATTTTATCAATAATTGAGTTTGAATATGTAATTGTAAGACTAAAATGAAAAAAAAGTAAAAAAAACATATAGGACCAAAGTGAAAAGTAAAATACATCTATAAGATGAATAAGAATCCAGGTGGATGCAACCTTAGCACACAAGGCTCGGTCATAGCCATGTCAGGTCAAAACTAACGTCGTTCGGTCGGAATTGACAGAAAGGACTAACGTGATAACGGAACATAACATATGAGACCAATTTGAAAAAAAAAAATAACTTTATGAGACCGATGTGAAAAATTAAATAAACGTATAGGATAAATCAACCTATTTTGCCTTTAATAAAGTACTTATAGATCACCAATGTGGTGTTGGGAGAGTTGGTAACGTAACTCTCCCCCAAGAAAAAGGACGCAGGTTCAATTCCTAGAGTCGTTCAGTTGGGAGGCAGCCCATCCCCGTGTGTAAAAACCGGACGCCCGTTACTGCCGAACCAGGGATTAGTCTCATAGTCGGTCCAAAGGGTCGAAGCTGTGGGGACACCCCGATGGACCCACTGAGGAGCCAAATGCCCTAATTAGGATGGGTTCCGAACCCAAAAAAAAGTACTTATAGATCTTAATTGATTTTATCGGATCAAAAGAGTGGATACACACTTACTCATTTACTTTATAGATAAACTCACTTTACAAGACTTTTTTTTCATACTATCATGCATTAATATAGTTAGTACTTACAATTTCACGAATTAGATGAAGAGTTTACTATAAAAAAGATGACTTTTTGACCAAACTAGTATTATTTTAGAAACTATTTACCAAAGTGGAGTTGTTTTGTAACTATTTACCAAAATAGGGTTGTTTGTAATTTTTTACGTTTAGCGTCGGCCAAGGCCCACGCTTCACCTGTCACCCGTCTGCTGTGACCCGTCTGCTGGTCACTTATCCGCTGAGACTCGTCTGAATCACCCGTCTGATACCCGTCTGACAGTCATCAGACGGATGAAGATCCAGCTTCAGACAGGTGACACCTCTAGCGTCGGCCTTTAACGTGGGCCTTGACCGACGCTAGACGTAAAAAATTACAAACAACCCTATTTTGGTAAATAGTTACAAAACAACCCCATTTTGATAAATAATTTCTAAAATAACACTAGTTTGGTCAAAAAGCCATAAAAAGATAGTACTTTTACCTGGTCATTGATTATTTTTTATATAAGGATATTTTCGTACTAAATACCAACACTCATTTTTTTTTTCATAAGGGTATCTTCAAGCCGATAGCTAGAGTCTAATCCTTTTCGATGCGTAAAGATCATCGAGATAAATTTTATCTCAAAAAAATTTTGACAGCATATTTAAGAAAATCAACTATCTACCAATTATATTAGATCTTGTCGGTCTCTCATTTTAATAATTCTCAAAGTTTTGATTGAAAGGTTCATGCTTCATAGGCACGATTAATATGCCTACAGCACATCACTCTGAATTGTCATTATCATCAACTAACTCGTAGTACTAAAAAATTAGTTGTGATGGTTAAATTAAAAACGTTAATGATGGATCACATAACTAACACGTTAACGTTCAGTAGTGTAATGTAATATCACTACAGCAAATTTGGTTGGGACTCCTTTTCAGTTCAGTTTTGGAGAAGGATGGAGGGACTGTTAGTTTTCATAAAAAGAGAATGATGGTTGCACGTACTACTAATAAGAAATATGTGTCAAATTTGAACTGTTTGTTGATATCAGCAAGGTGACCAACAAAATACAATAACAGTCACTCCTACTATAGGGCTTTTTGATCAAACTAGTGTTATTTTAGAAACTATTTATCAAAATTGGGTTGTTTTGTAACAATTTACCAAAGTAGGATTGTTTTAGACAACATGAAATTTTTTATTATTTTTTTGCTGACGTGGAAGGCGTCAGTTGGACTGGCGCCTTTAAAGACGCCACTTGGACTGACGCCTTCCATAAAAATGCCACATGTCACACACTCATTGGTCACTCGTCTGCTGTGACCCGCCTGCTGTTTCACTCGTCTGCTGGTCACTTGTCTGCTGAGACTCGTCTGAATCACCAGTCTGATACCGTCTGACAATCATCAGACGGGTGAATCATCGGTCTCATACTATCAGACGGGTGATAGTCAGATACCTGTCTGATCACCCGTCTGATGACTATCAGACGGGTGAATCACCGATCTGATACCCGCCTGACGGGTGAATCACCCGTCTGATGTCTGATTCACCTGTCTGATGGTCATCAGACCGGTGAATCACCCGTCTGATAGTTAGACGGGTGAAGATCCAGCTTCAGACGAGTGACACCTCTAGCGTCGGCCGTTAGCGTGGGCATAGGCCGACGCTAAACGTAAAATTTTTATATTTTTTTTACAGCGATTTAATGAGTGTGTGACATGTGACATTTTTAATAATGGCGCCAGTCCAAGTGGCGCCTTTGGACTGGCGCCTTCCACGTCAGCAAAAATAATAATAAAAAATTTCACGCTGTCTAAAACAATCCCATTTTGATAAATTGTTACAAAACAGTCCTATTTTGATAAATAATTTCTACAATAACACTAGTTTGGTCAAAAACCCCCTACTATAGAGAGGAGTTATTTAATTTTTGCTGATTCATTCATAAAAGGAGCAACTTGCCATGCTTTCTCTATAAAGAAAAAAGGAAGAATTGAAGCAACTGCTTTCTATGGTTTGTGCCTGAATTGTCTTCTCTTAGCAGCTACTTGGTTTCAAATTGGAATTGGACACATACAAATATAACCTTGAAAAGTATTGACTTCCTGCAGTTATGGTCCTTATGGAATGCCCATCAAATTTTATGCTGACATCATTGGACCCATCTAAAGATATTATGTATAGTTTTACATTAACAAAATTTCATGCCCCAAGGATAAATATTAGAAAAGAAAGCTAACCAAAAATTAATATAAATTAAAAAAAATGAAAACCTGTAAGCTATCAAGGAATTCATATAATTGGGAAGAGTTTATTGATAAGTGCCATGGGTACACAAAGGATAAACCCGAAAACACAACTCATTCTTTTTAGAAGTTCTGCTAATCCTAAGTGCAATCTGTCCTCTACTTTCATCTGTACAAGCCTCTAACTCCAGCACCACCAACCTTAAAGAGAGTAAGAAACATGTGGGAGAAAAGGGTCGTGTTTGTAGAACTCTGGAGAAAGGGGCTTAACAACAGGAGTTGTTGCATATAGCTTCATCAATCAGCAACAAACTCCCATCAAGTTATAGCTTTTGGCTTGCAGAAGCTATCTTTGCAATCAACATAGAGTTTGCTCATGAGTCATGCATTCAAATCCCATAAAAAGATTTATGGTCAATAAGGGCAAGAAAAAATAATAGCAACCATGTGTATGTTCTCTCAAGCCTTCTGGAATGTACGAGTAGATACTCCATGCAGAAGTCTGACAAACCCCAAGAAACTAAGCTTTCCATCCGAGTGTCTTATCCAGTCTTGGAGTACCACATGAACGGGCACTGATGGGCTAAGCCCAAGTTCCTGAAACAAAATCAAATTACAAAAGATTAGTACCATCGTACATGTGGAGGAATCATATTGCTGACCAAGAATCACATTTCAGGACTTTAGTCATGTTCATCAAATGCAGAGAAGAATTAAAGAGAAAAAGGTAGAGAGAATTAATCAGAAGGACCTGCAAAATAAATTCATTATAACCAAAGATTTGATAACCACTTGTGTTATCACCCCACGTTGAACTGAACTAACCACTAGAATTGTTAATAGGTCCTTGGGAATAATTAGTTTGATTTACAGGTCCTTAGTTCCTATTCTCCCTAGAAAAGGGAAAAAAATATCAAGAGGCTCGAGCCTAACACAACCCACAAAACCGGCTTGTAAGGTGAGGACTGTCCAAGCCTTATAAGCACTACTTAAGTCATATCTCTAGGCAATGTGGGAATAAACACACCTAGCACAATGAAGGTGCTAGAGGCTGCAATGAAGGCAGCCCAAAGTTACTGCAATTAAGGCGGCTAGGGGCGGACCGCAATTAAGGTGGCTTTCCAACAAATGCATCATGTGTTGATAGTTAGATAAATTGGTTTTGAATAAGAGAGAGTACCGAGGCAAGCTCTTCAACCATAATTGGTCTATTTCCATCCTTTTCAAACAGCTCATAGGCAGACCTTGCATGTTGCTCCCAACTCTCCATTCCCTCTAGTTGATGCACACTTATAGCAGCAGCACAAAATTCCTCAAAATCTAATTTCCGATATTGGATTGAACTAATCTGCAACATGAATATAGTAACAAATTCACTTTCCAGTTGTTAGAAGCTGATATGATAAGTTAAAATACTTCATGGACTTACCATGTTCACATAATCTAAGACCCGCGAATCCTTTGAGGCATCAGTGGCACTCCTTAAAACAGCCTGCTTATATAAATGTTAATAGCTTGGAAGTTATTTGAAAAAAAAAAACAAAAGATACAATAACTTTTGCCATGTGCTGACCGTCTTGAAGTTCTGCATAGAGATTAACCCGCTTTTGTTTGGCCCTAACAGAGTAAATTGTTCTTTGAGATAAGCTAGTTGCACTAATGTTAATGTTTTTGCAAGAGCCTGCCAAAATTACAAAACTTCAATAAAAATATATCCACATTTTCAACAGGAATTACTGAAGGTTACATCAAGAAAATTAGGGGATGTTTGGTTTGTTATTTTGTTTCCAATTGTTATGTTCCTTCGTAGACGTTTGAGAACAGAAAACAAAGTGAAAACTATATGGCATTGATTTGAAATTAACTTTGGCACAAACCCTAAACATAACATGTGTATTATTTTCTTACAGCTAACTAAAAAATAGGACATATGTTTTTATTGATGAAAAGCATCATAAGCACCTAAAAAACTTCACCAAAGTTTTCTCCAAACATAAGCACAAAACTTAGGAGGGGTCCTTGTAGCATTGTTCACTAATAAACATAACTGTGTATTATTTTCTTACATTTCATTAATGAGGTAACTAAAAAGTAGGACACATGGTATTATGTTTTTATTGGTGAACAGCATCACAAACATGTAAAGAAATTTACCTTAGTTATTTCCTATAATAATAATAATAAATAATCAAACACAACATCACATACCCCTAACGCTGATTTGCGTAAAGAAGATGAGCATATGTAAGCTTTAATAAGCTTGGGGATTATCATATCAAAAGGTATCCTCATATCATCACAATGATTTGCCAGCCATGGATGACCTAAGCAAGAGAATTCATGAGATTATAAATTAAGAATGTTAATATCATAAACACTATCAATAGGAAATGGAACACATACTGAGAGCCTGAGCTGCAGTTAGTCTTTTACGATAATCCTTGTTCAACAGTCTCTTTACAAAATCAATTGCATCAGCTGATAAAGAAGGCCAAGGAGCTTCATCAAAACTTGGATCTGCCTTCAGAACAGCCCGAAATATGCCAGATTCTGTCCGGGCCCAAAAGGGCCGACTTCCACATAAAAGAATATAAGCAATTACACCAATGCTCCACATATCTGCTTCTGTCCCGTAAGATCTATGCAAAACTTCAGGAGCTACATAATATGCACTTCCCACAATATCATTCAACCTCTCATCTGCAAAACTTCTTATTGTTAGCTCTCATTGTTTTATTTTTTGTTAAAAAAATCAGAGAATATGTAGAGAGTTGGCAATAGGTCTGACCTGGCTTTACATAGTCAGACAGTCCAAAATCAATGGCCTTCAGCGTGGAATTTTCATCCTTAGAAGTAAAAAGAAAATTCTGCAGCATAAAACCAACCTTCAGTTGATTTATGAATTAACTTTAACACAAACTTTAGTCATTCAGAATGGTCATTAACCTACAAAGAAAGAAGAACACATAAAATAAACTCTAATTTCATGAGCTCACTCAGTAACTGATTTCCTCCCTGGCTTGGCTGTGGCAAAAAAATACTTCTTTCTTTTGAAAGTGTATCAGATACGTTTGAAAATAATAAAAACCAAGTGAGAACATACAATAAATGGAATAATCACTCCAAGAGAATACCAACAACCAAAGACTTTTCTCACTAGATGGGTCGGGTATATGGATCAAACGACGTCACTATGTTCTGTCAAAATTCAAAAACCAATTCTTCAAAGATGTCATTTACATCTAAATCCTTTCTAATGGTTTCACTTAGAGTTTTGCTTAGTCTTCCTCTAATTCTAATAATTGGGCTATCCTCCATCTAATCAAGTCTTCTAACTGGGACTTTTAGTGGTCTTCTTTTTCAGATGTCCAAACGATCATAGGGACAATACTAACATCTTTTCCTCAATAAGTGCCACACCTACTTTTTCTTTAATGCATTCATTCCTAATATTATTTTTGCTGCCACACTTATCTTATGCTCTAGTCGGCACTTTACTGCCCAACATTCTATACCATATAGCATCGTTGGTCTTATGGTTATGTGGTAAAATTTGCCTTTTGATCACTAATAACACCTTAAGTCTTCCTCCATTTCATCCAACCAGCTTGGATCCTATTATTTACATCTCCTGTTATTTCTCCACCCTTTTGTATGATAGATCCAAGATGCCTAAATTGTATGACTTGTGGTACGGTATGGTCTCCAATCACACCAAGAGAATAATAACACAAAAAATACTTCTCTCCATCTCTCCGTGTCTCTACTGTCCATATGGTATGGAGGATCCACTGCAAGGGAATAACAAGGCTTAATGACACCAATCAACAAGGTTGAATAATTAAGCAACTTCAGTGAAACACAAGGACACTATTACCTAATGTAAAGTGTTCAGCTTTAAAAAGAAAATGCTAGATTAGAGAGTAACAATGTCATCCTATGATCTAATTAATCCCAAAGACAAAAGATATTTTGATTAATTTCCCAGCCAAATATTAATTAGCTTTATGAGATAATTACCTCTGGCTTGAGATCACGGTGAACAACACCCTGCAGATGACAGAAAGCTACTATGCGTAATATCTGAATCATAACAACCCTCGCATCCTCTTCTGAGTACTTTCCACCCCTATAGATTAGAATTAAATATGTGTCGATCAGAATGTCATTAATTAAAGCAAGAGTAAAATAATGAAACCAGAATACCTCTTTTACTTTGTTTCTATTTTGTGGCACAGAAAAATGAAAATTGGAGAATACTGTTACCTTGAAAGGATCTTATCTAGAAGTTCACCTCCTTTGCATAACCTGAGTAGCATAAGATACAGTAGAATGTGAGCTCCTAATTTATTGACTAAATTAACAACTTTCAGTTTCCTGCTTAATCAATAAATATCTCCAAACAATCAGCATTATAATTATAGTTCCTTGGAAGTAAACTAAAGATATAAGGAAAGTCATCGGTCAAATTGTATAAGAAATAATGCATCCATGAAAGTTTTGCTATCCCTATTAAACTCATTCAGCTTGGGACTATATTAATAATTTTCTAACAGCATAACAAGAAAAGAAAAGAAGGAAATATGAACTTACTCCATAACTACATAAACATTGTCATCGTCTTCATAAGCTTCATAGAATTGCACCAGATTCTTATGCCCAGTTAGAGCTCGCAATATCTTTACTTCTCTCCTTACATCCTCTATAGCAATAGCTGTTGTCATCTGCCAAACATCACTCATTTTCATAAGAACAAAAACGACACTGTTGATTTTCATAATTGACAGCCAAAAGAAAAACACTGATCATAAGCATGACCCTTAGATAAGACTGGAATGAGAACAAATCCATGGAAGATACTTCCTTGAAAAGAAAACGGTGTTATTTATATAACAGTATGATAACTGCTAGAATCCATTGAAATATAACAATAACAATCATATATACATCTATGGTTTAGAATTTTCCCAAGCAAAATTTAAAGCTGGATTATCCACAGAGAACAGGAAGTATGAATTCTCATAAACATGTGTTCCAATAACAAACAGACTTACTTAAAGAGACTTGGAATGTAATCACAGAACAGCACATCCATAAACTTAACAAAAAAATGTTATTCTGCCAATAGCAACAATCCATCATGAGTTTAGTGATAGTAAATGACCAACAAATCTAAAAGTTGCATTTTTTACTACTTCCACAGCATGAGATCACAAGAATATACAGAAGCTTATATCATATCAGTAACTAAGACACTTGATGATGAGAACAAATAAATAGAAACTACCTTGGTGAAAAATATCCAAAACTAAGGATAAAACAAGTTTTAAACTTGTACTAAAGAAAGGATCTTGCTAACTAGTGCCGGTTATTCGGAAGTATAATTTTTAAACTTTCAACGTCTTAAATACACCACGTTGCAGTACAAAATTTCTATCTTTGATTCTTAAAGTGTCTTAAGCGCATTTGTTAGCATTTTTCATACAGAAATTCACAGAACTAAACATTAAACATGAGTATCATGAGACCTTGGATTTTGGAATGACTTTGACAGCAACCTCCTGCCCCTTTAAGCTTCCCTTCTTTCCCTTGGCAGAGCAAGTGTAGCCAAAATGGCCACGCCCCACCTCTTCTCCAAGCTCATAATGAACATCAAACTGCTTGGAGAACCCAAAACTCTTGTCCAAACCCACCTCACACTCACTTCCTTCAGGGATTGAAGCTTCATTTGGCTTCACTGAACCGTGCCGCCTCGCGAGCAGAGCCCTTATGTGTTTTGCCGGTGAAGGAGGAGGAAATGGGCGCTTGAAGAGGCGCAGAGGGGTTGAACTCACGCTGGAAGGGTTGGAGTTTGAAGGTGAGTTCTTGAAGAAGCTTGGCAAAGGGCTTGGGCTATAAAAAGGGAACTTTGAAGACTTGGTGGAGTGGGAACTTGGTGGAAGTGGTAAAACCTCTTTGTCACTAGGGAATGGTGGGTTTTCTCTTTGAGTTTGTGAGGTTTCAATGGGTTTTCCATGACACAGTCCCATGAAAACAGAAACCCAGAAACAGAATTAGCAACTGTTGACAAAATAATGTGAAAGTTCAAATTTTTAGAGAGTGAGGAACCAAATTGGAGAGGTTTTTCAAGCTGTAAGGAAGAAAAAAACAAAAGGGTAAGTTAAGTTGGTAGCAGCAGTTGACAAAACAATGAGAAAGTTCAAATTTTTAGATCAGTAGGAAGGAGAAGGAGTGGGTGAGGGACCAAATTGGAGAGGTTTTTGAAGGTTTTAAGGAAGGGATTCAGAAGAAAAAACAAAATTTTAAGTTGTGTTCCAACAGAAACTTTCAGGGTACTTGAGTTTTTTTTTTTTTTTTTTTTTTCTGTGTTGATCAATGGATCACAGAGAGGATCAGGACATGCAGTTCCTGACTCAAAGTCAGAGGAAATTGCAACAAAAATGGGAAATTTAAGAGGAAGGTTTTGGTGATGTAAATTATTGAGGAAAACAAGTAGACTTTTGTGACTAAGCAAAGAATACAAGAGATGAAAAACCTGCTAGAATTCACCTTAAGAAGAAGCAAACTGTGGCTAGAACAGGAAAGGAATAGAATGCTAGTAGAAACTTAAACAAAGAAGAATTAGTAGAAAAAATTCCAAAGGAATGAAGGAGAGGGAGGGAAAGAAAAAGATGAGAAAAGTGAGGCAAAGATGCTTAGCAGGGTCTGCAAGAAAAAGAAAGGAAAGAGAACCAATCCTCCTTTTTCTGCTTTTTGTAAGCCTCTCTTTTTTTTTATTTTCTGCTAACTTCAGAGTTTTGTTATAGAAATACTTTATTGGAGAGGGGGTGTTGTTTTTTTCTCTAATAATAATGGTGAGTGGGGCTGGTTTTGGATCCTTCCAGCGTGTCCTTATTGATCCCAAAAAAACATACTAAGATGTATCATTTGAGAACTATGTTAATAAGATTTAAGAAACTTAGCTTGCACTGTCTATGTATTTGTATTTAAGCTTTGAAGTTTGACCTCCTTTTGTTAGTCTTCGAAAGATTGTCTTTTTCTGCTTTTCTTTTTTAGTGTTTTCATGGTGGGTCTATTTTGTTGCTAATTAGTGACTTGAGATCTGAGAAGAACATTTCAAGTTAAGGGAAAAATTAAAGCTGAAATCATATCAAGTTGATGATTTGTCATCATAGCATTCTTTTCCTTTGTTAATGTCAGACATGAGCAGATTGAAACGTTTTTGGGTCTTCTAATTTTTTATTTTATTCTTGGGGCATTACTTATATATATAACACACATGTAAGAAGCAACAGATGGAATGTTGTAAGCACTGAAGGAAGCTTAATGCCATAAAACTAGGGACAATCCCTCATATACTACGACAACCAAGAAGTACAGAAATATTTTTCTTTACATAAGATAAAGGGAGGAGAGGCGTCATACCATACAACAAGCCTACAAGGACTTGTAATGGTATATGGATTATCGATTATGGATTTATCTACTAAAGAAAGATAGTTCACACCAAAAATTAGTGGTAATGTTTTTTTTCACATCAAAATTTTCACACCATTTACACGTTGACTAATAATGACTCAATTATTGGTTAATAAGGTACAGTATATAAATTGGTCAACAGGTTAGTTAAGAGATCATTAACTATTAACTAGTGTAAAAATGGTGGAAAATTTTTTATGTGCAAGAATATTATACTACTTTTTTTTAAATAGACCCTACATGACAAAATTGTTTCAACTAAATTATTCCCCTCTTCTTTTCTCAATTCTATTGTATATTTTGTGTGTATGCATCTGACTTCAACTAATATATATACTTGTATTTAATTTAATATGATTCTACATCAGATTGATGGTCCCAAAATGCAGGTGTCACATTTGACATTGTTGGCTGCATTTCATTTGAGATAGATAAATATTGCTCCAAAATTGGTACAGCTACTTTTTAAGCTCCTATATAATAACTTCACAAGGATCAATAGTTAACAAGTTAGAGAAAGAAAAAACAATTGCAATCATAAAAACTTCAAAGATCCACACCGTCTTTGACAAGCATTGTCTTTGAGCATTGCTTTATTCATACAAACTTTAATTATATCCATCTATTGCTAGTAGTTCGGGTTTTCTTTACCCTAATGTACACTTTTATTATTATGAGTTCTTTTCATTGATTTCCATGATCGAGTACATTCACATGAAAAGGTTTAAGACTTAATTAAGGCATACATAACTCAATTTAGCATTTCCAACAAACCAAACCAAGATGATGACATTTGTACAGTGATAAAGAGATAAAGCCCAAAGATATACAAACATGACTTATAACTACTATATGTGTATGTAGGGCAACTTTTTGGGTATCTATCAAGCATCAAATGCACTTTTAAATTTTGCGGTAAAAGCTCTGTGAATGGCTCAAAGCTTTTAGGACATTTAAATTCTGTGTTCGCCATTTCTTGCCATAGCTAACACACAAAAGGAAGTCCATTTATCTTCACAAAGCTAAAGGGAATAGCATATATTCCATGACCACAAAGCTTTTACTCCTTTCTTTTCCTTTCTTTTTCAATTTCTGTCCATTTTGCTATTTTTCAAGAAAATCACAAATCTTTCAATCATTATTCTATATCTTTTTCATGTTTGAAAACAAGGGGTTTAAAATATTAGATGTCCTCGAAAAAACAAAAGTTTTTGGACCCTCGGTTTGAGGAATACTAGTGTTATAGTAGAATATATATGCACTATTGGCATAGGCATAGAAGCTACTATATAATATAAAAAAAACAAATAATAAATGATATTGCCGTATAATGAGGTTTGATGAAGGCAAAAAATATAGTTCCATTATGATCAAGTCAGGTTGTCATTTTGCAACAAACACATGATTGTTGTTGAATTATCATATGAGGTAGTGCATTCGTCAAGTCACATCTATAGATAAACAGAAGCTTCTATGTACCAAATTTTAATTATGTTCATCACAAAATAAAAATCAAAATATTTCTGCACAGTGACCAATTTTCTGACCAATTTTCCTAACTGCTATTAGTTAATACATCTTTTAGTAACTTAGGAAATAATAAGAGAAATTTACCAAGCTCCATTGTCTGATGTCTTACTTTTCTCTTAAATTGAATTTTTTTAACGCTTTCTATAACCAAAAATCATTTTTAATTCCAATTCATTTGACTTGAGAAATCACGGATGATTAAGGGCCAGTTTGTTACAGATTATGAAAAAATAATTTCTATATAAAATAATTTAGAGATTAAATGAAAATCATTTTTTCATAATATGTAACAAACATATTTTCTCTCTCCTCTATAGAATCAGATTTTAGTGAGAAGCTAAATGGAATAGCTTCTCATTTTGACCCTAAAAATGATTTCCTAAAAAATCTTAAACAAACACAATTAAAATCGCTAAAAATGATTTTTAACTTAAAAAAAAATGATTTTTATGGTCAAATAATCCAAAACAAACGCACTCTAATTTCTGTCGGAAAATCTGGTTGAGCATCTTTAATGGGATCTCCTCTTCCAATCATATATGTTTTTTTCATCCACAAAACACGAATTCGAAACTTTACTTAAGGAATTTGAATCCAGTTCCACTCGAACCGAGGTAATATATATATATATATATTATTCACGAAGGTAAATGCATATCATTTTCTTTTTTTGATGAATAATTGCATCCCATCTAAACCTTCTAAACCCGTGGGGGCAATATGTATAACACGAATTTAATAATTTAGTGCCTGTTTGGTTTAGATTATTTTTAACGCAAACGTGAAAATAACGCTTCCCGAGGTAATTATTTTGAAAGCTATGTGAAAGGAATTTTCTCCCAACGTGATTTTCAAACGTAATTTTACCTTCTCGGAATCTAAAACAAGCATGCCCTTAGATGCTCCCATTCCGATATGGTCAGCTTTGACCATGTTTTTTTTTTTTTACAAATAATAATATGTTAAAGTGAGGAATTCTTCAATAAAAATATATAATTAATATGAGAAATTATTATTAAAATTTCTATAAATTTAAAATTTAAAAATATTTGTTATGTATTATATGTGTCACACCTATCCTTTATAAATTCTTATAATAAAAGGGAATGATGGGAATCAGTGATATATCATTTATTTTATTTTATGGTGTACAGAAAAGAACTCGTATCTCTTTAAAGTTTTGGATAACATGTATGGAATTACTTATTACCAAAAGAAAATGAAATTTTTAAACACGTGAAATTAATTTAGTAATAATGTAAAATGGAATTACAATGAGTCTTTGACAATTGAATTTTATTTGAATGGTCAAGATTAAAATATAAATATATGTGGCTTCTATGATCAAGATTTATTAATCTTACTTTTTTTTTTAAAATACAAATAATTCTATATATATATCCACATATGATGCCCCGTATATAAGGAAAGGTGCAATATACTCATCCAATAATGGCCCTTTATCTCATAGTGGAGGCTTTAATTGCAAGACAAAAAGAAAATTCTTATTCTTTGATGCCCTCCTACGCTGCTCTCCACCTTCGTTTCATTCCTTTATTTTTTTCCCCTTCCTTTTTCTTGTGGTAGTAGAATAAAGCTGGTGTTTACAAATGGTAGTGAACTATTTCTCCTGGACCAAGCAAATAAGTGAATAACATATTCACTACTCACACAGCTCTATCTTTATCTATATAGATAGAGTGAAAAACTCAGAGCCAGAGTCGGGTTGTTACCATTATTTTGTCATTTGATAATTTAAAAGCTGCTAATTAATCAGTAGTGTTGGAGGTTTATTTATAAGATGGAGTCGAACTTCGGCTCATTAAAGAAGATGTTTGGGAAAGTTTAATTATTTGGATTTCTGCTGTTTTGAATGAAAAATGTTGTTTTTAAAATAACTTTTTTTGTTTGTCACTTTGCTTAAATTTATGAAAAACTTTTTCTTTCAAAAAATGTTATTTTATGTCATCTAATTTGTTTTAGCTTAAAATTATTGTGAGTAAATTATTTTTCATTCTTAAATTCTATTTACCCCTATAAAATTAGCTTACAAACAAATATTATTAAATTATACAAATAACTTCATACATTTTTTCGTAATTTAATATGTAATAGTGATTTTTTTGCATCACATAAATGAAATAGATTATCTTAAAATCGTTTTTCAACAAGCATACCCAAATAAAAACAGATTCTGATTATAATCGATTATGCATATAATAGATTATCAACATAATCTATTTTTTTCATCTTTCTCAAACACACTCTAATAAGGATAGAGCTAACCCAGGTGTATAGAATTACTTAAGTAATATAAAGTAGATCGAATATTGTCATTGAGTTTAATATTTTTGATTCATTGAATTTTACGCAAATTGAGTTAACGATGAATTGATTGAATAAGCGAAATTATAACATTAATTGAACCATGAAAAATAAATAAAAACTTAACTAAAGAATTCTAAAATAGAATAAGCAAGAATTAATTTGGACTTTTGGCAATTAATTGATCCGATTTTTTCAATTATAACTTTTGGTACTTCATAGACACAGAACCTCTTCGTTCTTGATGTTCTTCGCTGATGCTTCTCTGTGAACGTGTGTTGGTTGGGCTCCTGTCACTTGTAGAGTAGAGGAGGGTGTACTTGCAAAGACACTCCGATGTTTAAGTCGACACTCTAATATGAAGTATTTCAGTGAGAGAAATATCAAGAAGGAGATAGGAGAGGAAGATGTCCCCCTTATACTCCCTCTTATGTGATACTTCAGAGGTTGAAGGAGCTCATGGGCCCAGACACATTGGCATAGCCAACACTCATGATGATCAACTTGACCACACTTGTGTGTGGGGAAAGTGTTGTCATGTATGTCACATCACCGATCAACCATCCATGCAGAGATAAGGTGGTTTGTCAGGTTGTCTTAGCGGTCAGGCATGCTCAGCCTATGTCACCGGTCAACCATAACCTGCCTCAGTGGTGGCCATTTGGTGCCAGGCCACAAGACTATTTCAGAACATATATATAACTCTTTGAATTACCAATTATCTAATTATCCTAATATCAATTCTCTTGTTGAAGGTTAAATTCCATTAACTAGTTGAAACCTAATTCCGTAGTGAATCAACCCAATCTAATCACACAAACTAACCTAATTCCTTAGGTCGGGTTAATAAAGAAAGATGATTTAGCTCCATGAAAATTTCTTTGTAAGATCAATTTGGATACTCTCAATCTTATTCTTATCTAAATTCTTCTAAATTTCAAATTTTAACAATAATTTCCAAACTTTGTATTTTTATTATTTTATTTTTTTTATCAAAGTTGATCTGCAAAACAAAATCACAAATAATGAGAATAAATCAAATAAACACAAACATAACCAAACTCTAAAAATTTAAAGATGAAAAAAAAAAAAAAAATATATATATATATATATATATATATATATATATATTGTGTAAATGTGCATAGAATTGGTTTAAATTACTAAAAAGGGAAAAAAGAATATGCATATATTAACGTGCAAGAACATGGAGTACAGATGTACTAGTACCAAATGAAAATCCTGATGAAGACACAGTTAACCAAATTGGTCAAAGTTTGTTAAAAACCACATGATTTTTAAGAATCCAAAGGCCCCTGCGCACTAATCACGACAACTGCTTATGAAATTATGGTCACTCTCTTTCTAAGTTGGCAAGCAAAAGGGTCTAATTAACAGGATGTCAAACTTTTTTCCTTTTGAAGTTGTTGGGGGAGGACAAAGTGGAGGTAGTGGGAACTGGGAATGCCTTGGGGGACGCTATTTATTAATTAGGTTAATTAATTAATTGATGCTTGCTTTGTGCTTCTCTAAATTAAATTGTCTAGCAAACTGCCAAATCGGTGTGAAAAGTTGTAGTATACCCTTTTTTAAGGGAAAATTTAGATTGGTTTCCTCGGTTTATTTGGGATATATGGATGCTGATGATATGGGTTTGGTTGGGTTTGACTTGAATACGGGATATTTGACCATATTAATTGTGTTGAAACGAGAATGGCTTCACATGTAGATCAAATGTATAAATTTAAATATTATTACTCTAATAGATAAGTTGTGAAATTTTAAAAGTAAGTAAAAAAATTATGAAATGTTTTAGGATCATGTTAACGGATGTCTTAAGAGTACTGATTAAGGAATCTAAAAAAAGAAGGTTTTTGATTGGAAATCTAAGTATATCATTTTTCCAAATACTAATTATAACAAATCCAAATGAAAATTTTTTATTTTTGTTTACTTAATCAGTATCCTTAAGACACTCATTAACATTTTTCAATGTTTTATGATATATATTTTGATGTAAATAATTCTAATATAAATATTAATTTAACTCAATAAGTGCTACAATTTATTTATTACTTAAAACAAAAGTTTCGATATATTACACATAATCAAATCAAGTTGAGCTAACTTGAAGTATAACTCGAATCAGACAAAAAAATATATATATTAAACCTAATATTAAGACGGTACCCTTAATTTGGGAGGATGTAAGTGTTCGTTGAATGGAGTACATAATGTGGGAGGATGTAAGTAGGGATGTTCAGATCCAAACCGGACCGCTAAAAAACCGCAAACCGATCCAAATTAATCAAAAATCGACTCAGTTTGGATTTTTTTGGATGACATTTGATGAGAACCGATTGGTTCGGTTCGGTTTGCGGTTTGCGTTCCTAAAACCGAACCGAACCGCAACCGAACCGATTCATGTCATATAACGTTGCATTTTGCGTTTTATTACCCACACACATGGCACACCACTGGTCACTTACTGTAGTTTGGAACTTTCTTTTTGGAGCATCTTTACTCTTTAGGCTTAAGTTATTAACTTTTCATTTTCAAAAGAATCAAATATATAGAATTCAGTTTTTCCGGAATATTTATTGCTTGACATAGAACGTTTTTATAGATACAAATATTTGTCCAAGTAGTAAGATTATTATCTTCAACAAAAGACACACTATTTACTTGATTTGTGGTTTTGTGCCATAGTAATATGAAATAAATTAAAAGAGTGAAAAGAGAGCAAATCATATTTAATTGATCAGGTTTATTTTTATCAAACCGAACTAACCGAACAAACCGAACCGATCCAAACCGCATTTAATTGGATCGGATTGGTTCGGATTTTTTTAAAGAAGCAAACCGAACCGAACCGAACCGCATGATGTTTTACTCTTTGGATCGAATGATTTTTATGCTCAAAATCGAATCGAACCGATCCGCGAACACCCCTAGATATAAGTGTTCGTTTAATTGGGTAATCTACTTTAAGGAGCTGCCACCGCGCTTGCACAGCACATAATATTTATTTGGAAGTTGAAACTTAAAGCTTCCTCTTTCTCTTTCTTTTTCTTTTCTTTTTTTTGATTAAAAAGCGTACTATTTTTTTGGATACTTAAAGAAGCTTACTATCGCAATGGGGTAAGATCATTTTAATAATAATGGATTTTGGATCAGGCTTTTTTAAAATGTGTATTACTCTCAGCGGGCATTTAGTTGACAGTTTTTTTTTTCGGGAATTATCCTGAAAATGATAATTAGTGATAATGTTAAAAATGTGTTTAGTAAACCTTAAACATTCATGGGAGTATAATCAGGATATCTTTGATTCTCTTTTTTTTTTTTTTTTTGTAAAGAGGAGGGCAATGCCCAAACACCAAGAGAAATTAACTCACTACAAACCAAGGTATTGACACCCCAATATTATCCTAAACTAAAAACTAGATAGTCCTTAGCGGAGGAGAGCACCAGGAATGCCCCAAACCTGCTAGAAAATCTGCTACCCAACTACCTTCTCGCAACACATGGGATGTTCGAACCTCCCACCCGTGCGAAGATAGCTTGACAATAGCTAAGACCAAAGGAGTGTAACACCTGAGGCTGACGAGGTCGAGGAGTGTTCGTCGGTGCATGAGGCACGGATAAGGAGAGACTCCTGATAGGCTTCTAGGCAAAGGGATACATGAATGAACCGAATTCATATCGGAATGAGAGGGATCCTGAAACTGTGCAGATATGGGACCGCATAGTTAAGGAATACTTAAAGAAATTGATTGTTACTATATATACCAACAAGATACATCTTCTTTTCGGGAGCCCATAACATAAGAACTCTATAGTTAAGCGTGCTTGGCTTAGAGTATTTGTGGGATGGGTGACCTTCTGGGAAGTTTCCCCGAAAGCGTGTGAGTGAGGGCAAAGCATGCTGAAAAGACCCTTGTTGGTTTGTGGGGATAGTCAGCAATCCTGAAAGTAGTCCAGGACGTTACAAGAAGCATAAGGATGAGAAGGAGAACACCTATTCTGGACTAGCCCCACTGCTACCTCCGAGTCACTCTCAACCCACACCTTGTGATTCACATATTTGGTTTAAAGACATCTTTGCTAAAAATATTAGTATTATTGTAAAAAATACACTTGAATAAAGATTAATTGAAATTGAAAACTATAAAATGAAAAATTATTAAAATGTTAAATTAAAATAATTTTAAAGAATAGTGTTGACCAATATACGTTCATACCTTGATTTTATACGGATGTTCTTTTCTCCTAAACAAAAATATAATTTAGTATAATACTAATGTTGTCCATGGGAAACTAGGGTATAATAGTCTTTTCAAATAACAAAAACTCTCTCGTGTCCATGGAAAACTATGATTCTCACCTCTCTCATGGAAATTTTCTAAGGAAAACATAGTAAAAAAATATTAACGGGAATGCTAGTTTCCTGAAAATGTGGTTTTTAAAAAAACATATCAAACATGAGTGTTTTTTTTTATCAAGAGGAAAGTAAAAACAGACTAAGGCCGAAGCCTAATTACACCAATTGCATCATTGAGTAAACGATGATGCAATTGAGGCGGACAAGACTCCCGGCTGAGAAAATTTTGTTCCATATTAGCTTCAAACTTAGCTAAACAATCGGCACAAAAATTGCCTTCACAAAGGGTATGCTGCAAAACCAGGGTTCAAGGTCTTGTAAGATACTCTGTGATCACATTAATAAGGATCAGGATCCTTTGCATTCACTTTTTTCACGCATTCACGCATACATCTTAATCTACGGTCAAGATCCCATATATCCATTTTTACATTAATATATTTATCCTACATAAAATTTAATCAATGGTCAAGATCTCCCTACAGTCAAAAAGTGACTGCAGGAGATCCATTTCCCATTAATAAGAGGAGCATGAGGATGGAAAAGCTAAACCCCTTTAGTGACAAGCTTCAAAGCAAGTTGTGAATCCAACTCACAGATGACAAACTTATGACCTATGCTCCAAGCTATATTAAAGCCACGGTAAATTGCCATGAGCTCAGCATTTAAACAATTAGTTAAACCACAAATGCGTGAGAAACCACATGTTCACTCTCCAAACATGTTTCTAATCAGACCACCACACCTTGGCGTACCAGGATTACTAATAGAGCTGCCATCAACATTGATTTTGCAGAAATTCTGAGTTGGTGGAGACCATTTAACCTCTCTGACATCACGAGTGTTTAGGATTTCCAATATGGGATTCCTGGTAAACTAAAAAAAATTTCTAACAAACTGAGATGGTATCTATTATTAAATTTTAGTAAATTTAAATTAAATAAAAGATAAATAATTCTTTTACTTATTTATTTTAATGATAAATATCATTCCCAAAATTTTAGTAGGCTTGACCCACTTTATCTTTCTCATGATATAGGTGATGGGTGACCCACCATAGGAGACTTTTCATTTTGTTACCAAGAAAATATTGAAATTGCTCTGGCCACTGACCAAACCTAAGAGAAGAACGGGGGGAAATAGAAGAAACGAACGGCCATTTGAGAATTTTTTATAATTGAGGACAACCATAACCTTAGGGTTAGTGAAGTTCCTTTTTTAATATTAAATTAAAGTTCGAAGTAAGTCATACTTTGTAAAAAAATCATTTTCAATGCTTCATATGTTATTTTTTAAATATATTATTAAATTTGCTTATTTACTTTTTATTTAATTATTTTATTTTTCAGACAAATATTTCTAATTACTATAATTATTATATTTTTATCAATTAATTGTTATAATTATCAAATCTGCTTACTTATTTGTTTCATTTCATTATTTCTTTTAGAATAAATATTTCTAATTATTAATAGTAATTTAAAGATCATGTATTAATTTTTTTTAATATTAATTTCCAAAAAATTTATTACTATATATATATATATATATATATATATATATATATATATATATATATATTAAATCATAGTTCACATTTTGAATTTGGGTCATTCTTCATAATTTCTTTCCTCTTCGGTGCGTCACGTATGAAGGAACCTATTTGAAACACAAGAAGGGAGGTTAAATTGGGTTTCTTAAGTTTTTTAAAATTTTTCGCAAGCAGATATATTTTTACAAAAGGTTGGACGCAAATATGATAAGGACGCAGAGAGCGTGTACACACAAAGGTTGGACGTTCACTGTGAAGGATTACTTTTTAAAGACACTTGCATTAAGAAAACAATCTAATCCCAAAGAGTTAGTTATAAGCGAACAGAAACAAGTAAAAGGGAAAGAACAAGGATACAAAGATATTATCCTGGTTCACTCTTCATCAAAGAACTACGTCCAGTCCCCTCTACTTGAGAGTTTTTTCCACTATAACAAAAAAACCTTGTTACAAGTATTCAACACCTCTTCATGTAAGTATTCAACACCTCTTCAGGCAATACTAAGTATTCTTTTACAGACAAGCCTCTTCAGGTTCAAGTATTCTTTTTCAGATAAACCTCTTTAGGCTCAACCAACTAAGGTTTGAAAAGAGTTTGTTCTACTAACTCACTAGGTGTACGGGTTTGAAACTTAAGTTTTGAACTCTAAACCAATACTCTTCGCAGAGAGTGATATGAAAGTTTAAGAATAGAGTAAGCTTGTAAGCTTTTTGATTTCTTTTGATTGCTAGCTTTTGCTCGTATGCTTGTTAATATTTCGCGATCACTTTGCATCTTCAAAGTTGAAGGTATTTATAGCCTTTGAGACTTGACCAATCTCCAGTCTTTAACAAATGGAAAAGGATCCGTTCTGATTGTGCATTAAATGCGTTATCCCGTTGAGTTTGATAACTTATTGAAGGCTTCTGAAAGAAGAGTAGACTATCAAGCTGATAGCCCAAAGTAGCACTGACACTTTCTTCTTGTACCTGAAAGTTGCCTTTTGTCTTTTCTTTTGGAGATATTCAATTCTTTGTGAGAACTAGGCTTTGGACGAACTATATGTATTTGGACTTAGAATTTCCTACACACTTAAGATAAATGCATTGGTCCATAATTAATTTTTGTTCACTTAAATTAGTCTTTTGTTAGCATCAAAATCTTAAGGGATTTATGGACCATAATCACTTTAGTTCCAACAACGTGACTATCAAGCAATTTATGTAATATTTTATTTATTTTTAGATGCATTTCCAAATCTCCTAATTAATTGTTACAATTTCTAAATTTTTACTTATTTTTTACATTTAATTATTATACTTTTCAAGACAAATATTTATAATTGTCCATACTAAATTCTGAATTATCTACATTATTTACTATCACAACTTATTCAAAATGTTGGTCTTTTAAAATTAATGTTATAAACTTTATAATTTTTCATATAACTTTTAAAAAAATTAAATTTTAATAAGTATTTATAATATGTTATATTTTTATATAAATATTAAAACTTTTAATTAATAATACTAAAAATTAAAATTCCGTACAGTTAGTTATTATTAGATTTAATTGCATTTTTCATCCCTCAACTTTTTCAAATGTGCGATTTTGGTCCCTAAAAATTTTGATTGCAAATTTAGTCTTCTAATTTGTTAAATTGTGTAAAATCAACCCTTTTTAGGCTATTTAGACATAGTTCTTTTTAGACTGTTTAGATTGATTTTGCACAATTTAACAAATTACAGAGAGAAATATGTAATTAAAATTTTTGAGGGATCAAAATCGCATATTTGAAAAAGTTGAGAGACAGAAAGTGTAATTAAACCTTATTATTATCTCCCTCCCACCTTCCTGAAGAAAACTATAGTTATAATTAATATTAAAATAATTAATTAATAAATAAGAATTGGTTAAACTAATTATTTGGTCCCTATACGTGATATTGATTTTTAATTTAGTCCCTATACATAAAAACTTTTCATATCAGTTCTTATATGTACAATTATTTTTAATTTGATTCTTGCCGTTTATTAGTGTTATAACGTTGTCTGTTAGAGTTAAAGTATAGAGACCAAATTGAAAATGATTGTCACGTGTAGGGACCGAATTCAAAAAAAAAAAAATTGAATTCGATCCCTTCACGTGACATTCATTTTCAATTTGATCCCTATATATGACAATCATTTTCAATTTGCTCCCTGTCATGTGACAGCATCATAACGTCAATAAACGGTAAGAATCAAATTAAAAATAATTATATATATAGAGACTGATTTGAAATTTTTTTTACATATAGAAACTATATTGAAAACCAATCTCAGGAATCAAAATATTAGTTTAATCCTAATAATTAAATAAATATTAAAATTTTAAATTCCGTATTAATTATTTATTATTATTATTATTATTATTATTAGCGGCCTCCAACCTCTTCCAAAAGAAAACTATAGTTATAATTAATTTATTATTATGTGGCAATAATCATCGGCAAAACACACGTCAAAGATCGGTGGGTGGAATCTCTGACAATTATTTGTGCAAAAGATTATGCTCTGCGGAACTTTCTTAGGGATTAGAGAATCTCTGGCAATCCCTTCCCAAAGTGTAACTTTGATGTTCACTTTTTTCTCTTAAATTATTCTTCTCTCTTTTTCTTGGTTGTCTTGTTCTACATAAAATATTAATGCTAAATAATGTGGACCAATATATATGACAGAAACCCAATGAGGAGGCCCAATCCAATACCAGTATGTAGGCCCGTATACAATTCTTAGCTTAGCTTCCAAGCTTATGTTTGGTTTATTCATTTCTTTGTCTGCACAAAAGTGGCGGTTTGACTTTTGCAAAACAAGGCATATCAAATTATCAGTAGAAGACAAAGCAACGGTTAAAATTTTGCTGTTGCTTAACATGAACACATATGATACATTTTTTTATGATAAAAAGCTAATGTTAGTCCAAAATTATTACATTGGTCAGGTGTGAAACGAGTCGGCACGAGTGACTTACAAGGAGGGGGAGAGTTGGTCTTTAATAGTCACTGAGACAATAGGATCATGAACAGATAAGGAGACCGAATATATAAAATATATATTTTTTAATAAGATATCTTTTATAAAAAATATATTATATAGTTAAATAATTTTACAAAATATATTGGAGAGGGAGGGACATTATTATAATTAGAAAAAAGTTAAGTTAAGAAGGTAAGTTAATGTTACACACTAAATGAAAAATTTACCTTGGATGAGAGGAAGTACAAGGGTGGCATCCATTATTTTTGCCACGGCAATCTGCAAGTCAATGAAGGTTGTGAGAATTAGCAAATGCAACAATATCATTTAGGAGACAGGACAAAGAATTTCATATATAATCCTATATTTCAGTTGATCTTACCCTAGTTTTCATTTGGTTTAATCCACCATTGGCATGAACAAGAAGATAGCCATTTTGTCTTTCTCTGTCAATTAAGAAGAAAGTGTTGGAATATTCTTTATTTAATTACATTCCAATGCCATAATATGGGTAGATATCGTCAATTAATTATATTAGTTATTTATCAATTAAGAGCCTTAATTGATATGTGATCAAATTAAGTGATAAACATAATTAAATTTCTGATTTGATAATAAATTAGTTAATTGATATGGGCTAAATATGAGCGAATGTCACTGATGGTCCATTTCGGAATAATGGGAACCCTAATTGGTTATCGCCCTATATATAGGCTATGGTCCCCAATACACCGGACATCAACGCACATTGCCTTTTCTCCCATCTGAGGAGCGACTAAGGCATAAGAAGTCCAGATTGAGGAAGAACTATAAAGCCACCGCTAATCATATTTGTTATCATCATATGTTGATTGTCAAAGGTTTTTCGCACAAGAAGAGAATCAACTCCTTTATTCATGATAGATATTGCCGGTAAAGGTTGGTGATCAAGTTCACCTTTTTGAAGAACGCTTAGGGTTTGTTTGCGAGTTGGGAGGGAAAGAGAGGGGAGGGGAAGACATTTGAGAGTTTTTTAAGAGAAAAAAGGATGTGAAAAACTTCTAAAAGCCCTCCAAAATTCTTCCCCTACTTCATTTTTTTAATTCCCCCATTTTAGGGGATTTTTGTTCTTTTGTTGAAAAGCAAACCACCATGCAAGGTGGAGAATTATCCTCCCTTCTTAACCTCATTTCCCATCACTTTCACTTCAAACTCTTTCCTTCCCTTTCTCTCCAAACTCCCAAACAGACCCTTAAGGTCAGGAATATATAATGGATCCAGGTATTCCTAATATCTTTGCTAAATCAACATGTTGTAAATCCGAAGGGTATCAAGTTTTAGTTGTTCTTAATAATAGATATGCATGCTATATATAGTTATTATGTTTCCGCAATAAAGAATTATGATAGCATGCCCTATATATGATCATTGAGTTTAAATCAAACAGGTGGTATCAGAACGGGTCTTCATGTTTGATTTATTGGGATTATTTGATTTGAATCCTAATTTTGAAAATTAGGAATTATAAAAGGAAATAGAATCTTTTGATGGATGTACATGTTTTTAAACTGGATGTGCTTTCGTTTTTTGATCAGATGCAGTTCTGATTAACTGTTAAATATAATTCGTTTTGATTTGGAACGTCAATGTTTCCTTTTTAATGGGATTGCATTTTTTTTCCGTATCCAGAAAAATTGCAATCGTAATTGTATATAATTATTATATTATATATGCATTTATATTTATGGATTTACGAGAATCTGTAATATACATTTAATATGGCCATCAAGTTGACGTGATAAAAAGGCATATATATAGATTTAATTAATATGCCGTTTTGGATCAAGAAAGTCCTCTATAGTTTTTTCTTTTTTTTGGGAAAATATTTGCTTCTTTTCTGGAATGTTTTATGGTCTCATTGTATTGAACAATGCGTTTGTTACACTTCTCTCATATATTTATGAGTTAGACCCTATATCTGGGCCTGAGTGTAACTTGAGATAGGGAAGATTCGAGTAACGGTAGCCTTCTGGATGTACATCCTGTTTGGTTATCACGAAGACCCAACTTACAGTGATTCGTTTCGAGGATATTATCACTTCTAATAGTTTACCTATGGTTGTGGGCACTATTTTGAAAAGGGTCCAGACTCTAAGGACCAAAGTTAGAACTATAGAGCCACCTATTGGGAAAGTTCACATATTGGAAGAATCTTTTTTTTAAATGTTCCTTTCACACTAAGCATTAAAGTTTCCATGTTTTTTGTGTGAAAATGGCAAATTCGGGACCCCCCATTTTATTAAAATTGTCTGGTAATTTTGGTTGAGTTGGTTGAAACAACACGTTGCTGAAGTAACTCTCTGTTGCGTAAATTTGATTCAATTGGATTTACAAAAGATGTAGTATGAAATTATTCATGCGAGTTGTTGTCAGCCAGAAGGAAGGCACAACTTGGCCGGATAATTACATACTTATGATGATAAATGTGTGGTTATTATAAAGTATTTTCCATGTGAATAATGGGATGCCCGAAGGTGACCATTATTTGACAGGACTTATCACCAATATTTGATCATTGCGTTGAGAGTACCACTAGCAACTAATTCTTACAATCCGAAGATTGGGAATTGATGGTGCGCTTGGTATCTTGTTTGGGTCTTCAATTTGCCAATTTGGATTTCGAGTGAGTCAATTAAAGCATGAAGTCGCCAAGGTGACATCTCTTGTGGAAATCACTCAAAAGAAATATTAAACGGTTATGTGGGTGTACATCCATACGGATAGTAATCGGCTCAAAGGAAGGTTAATATTTGGCAGGGTTGCATTCACACCTATGATGGTGAACATAGTGATTATAAAGATCCTTTTCATGTGAATAACAGAGTATCCAAAGATAGATGTTGTTTGACAGAAATTATCATCAGTGTTTGATCATTACAATAATATACCACTAGCAATTAATGTTATTGTCCAAAGACTTAATATTAATGGTGCACAGGATATTTTGGTGAGTATCTTTACGGTACTTATGTTCTCTTTAAGCTAATATTGCTTATGTAGCTGCTGATTTAATTTAATTTCGGTCCTCAAAAGTCTTGAATTTTTGGGATTGAAAGGAAAACATTAAGAGTGTTCTTGGAGCTTGACCTTGCATAAGGATGGAGAAAACCACTTTCGCTCACACAATCTAGTACCTCTAAAGAGAGGATTAAGAATAGGAGGTGGGATCGCTCCAATTGCATGGGTTTTATTATCATAAAGGACGATATTCTAGAGATCTATAAGGGTATTATTTTGGATGACATAATTAATGCCAGAGATTTCTTTGCTGAAATTAAAAGTGTTTTTTGAAAGCGATAAAGACAAAAACAAGCACTCATTGGAGAGCTAGATTTTCATTAAGTATAAAAGCAAAGGAAATATAAGGAGCACATTTCAATCTTGCTCATAAACTTTGTTGGAACCAAAGTGGTTATGGTCCAAATAATCCCTTAAGTTTTGATGTTAACAAAAAGCTAATTTAAGATGAACAAAGATTTATTATGGACTAACGTTTTATATTAAGTGTGCAAGATAAAACTTAATTGAGTCCAAAGACTATCCCTAGTCCAAAGACTTTATCTCGTCCAACATTTAATCTTGGTTTACGACTGGACGGTAATATATAGAACCATGAGTCCAAAGACTCTTTCGGTTACTTTTGTAATAGCTAGTCCAATAAATGCTTTTATACTTCAAGCGCGAATTTCTTGTAAAAGAATTTGAATTTATTATTCCCTGTAAAAGGCTTATATCCTTGGGACAAAACATTCCTTGTAATATTCGTACATATGTAAAGCGTAAGCCAGTATGTCTCTGTCACTTTAAGAAGTTGACCTTCTTTATTTGGAAAAACACAAGGCAACTTTCGTTCTACTCAGAGGATATGTCAACACCACTTTTAGCTATCATCCTGACAGTCTATCCTGCTGATCAGAAACTTCAGAAGCTATCAGACTCAACGGATCAAATGCATTCAATGCTCATCAGAACGGATCCTTTTTCATCCGTTGAAGAGTGAAATCTGCTCAAAGACAAGAGGCTATATATACCTCCATCCCCTGAAAGTGCAAAATAAGAAAAGGAGATAGAACTTGAGCAAAAATATAAGTGAAGCAACACTTAGCACTCAAAATCTTTCAAGAGATACAAGCAAACATTAGCTCAAGAAATCAAAGAGAAAGTCTCAAGCTTGCAAAGCTAGCAAAGCTACTCTGATCCTCATTTTCATATTACTCTCTGTGCAGAGGTGTTTTTAAGAGTCTAAGCTTTAGTTTCGAATTCTCACATTTAGTGAGTTAGTAGAACAAACTCTTTCAAAACCTTAGTTTGGTTGAGCCTGAAGAGGCTTGTCTGTAAAAGAATACTTAGAGAACCTGAAGAGGTTGAGAATACTGCCTGAAGAGGTGTTGAATACTTTGTAACAAAAGGTTTTTGTTATAGTGGATAAAGCTCTCAAGTAGAGAGGACTGGACGTAGCTCTTTGGTGAAGAGTGAACCAGGATAATATCTTTGTGTTCTTTTCTCTCTTACCCTTACTTTAGTTTATTATCTAACTAACTAACTGGGATTGAATTGCTTTTTTCTACGCTGTCTTCTTATCTTACTCAAACTAAGTTAGCATCCAACTTGGTGCTTGGAAGAGCTCTCTTAACTTTTAATCGTTTTAGCGTCCAACCTTGCGAAAACTATTATCTGCTTATGAAAAGAATTTAAAATCTTCAGAAACACAATTCAACCCCCCTTCTTGTGTTTCAAACAGGTTCCTTCAAACTTAAAACGTGGGTTGTCTAACGACTTACCCATGCATTTAGCATTTGGTATTCCTTCATGCACAATTCAGTCAGTTTATGTCACCTTATAGCTGTTATAAAGAGAAATGATACTGAATGGATTCATTTCATAAGGTGTGCAAGAAAGGAAACAATGAAGCAAGAAATGACAAATAGTGCTCATTTGACAAATACCTCTAAGGATAAGGGCTAACAAAAGAAAACTAAGGATAAAGCTGCTAAGGGTCCGTCTCAAAAGAAATAACTAGGGTCACAATTATTTCTTTTATAATGACATTGGGTATCTAAAGAAGAAATGTCCCAAATATCATTTTTGGCATGCTTATAATGGATTTTCTAAACGGATGAAGGTCAAGTGATGTTGAAAGATGCATCTATATTGGAGTTGGCCAAGTAAGTGAAGGATAAGGCTATTGGCATTTCAGATTGTTTTTACTGGCTAATATTTGAAATTAAAAGGCATTTTGGTTTAGTCATCATTTAGATGGAATTTGATTTTAGTTTCTTATTGAACAAATCAGGATAATTTTGTTCATTTAGAAACGATGGATTCAATTTGTCTTTTAAAATTCAAATATTGTAGGAACCATTCAAGCTATGGGTTGGACATACTATAATTGCTTGGTATTGAAACCTCTTGTTGTAAAACATTAAGTGAGGACTCATACGACACTAAGCGTAAAGTTGATAGTAAAATTAAGGAGCACTATGACACAAACATTTAGGGCACATCTCTACGAATAGAGTTGAGCAACTTGTATGAAGGAATCCTAGATTCCATTGGCCTTATACATTTTATTGTTTGTATTAAATGCGTTAAAATTAAATAGATCAGAACACGGCTATCAAAGATATAATTAAGTCCCATTAATGACTCATAAAAGTATGGTGAGGAGTATGATTAATTACTCTACCTTATCAAAGTCACTATGGGAGTAACACTAGAGATTGCAGCTTAAATGCTTGATAGAGTACCAGCTAAAGTAACCGACCAATCACTTTCAAGTATGGTAACATCTAGCTAAGGCAAGGCCTGATAAGCCTCGCGAAGGAAATTGGAGCCTCTCAAATAGTAAGCGGCAATCTTATTGATACTCTGAAAGGTCAAAGGGGTATGCGATTTTTTTTTTAATCCTAAATTAAAGAAATCTTGAGACAGGAGATTAGAGAGATTATCTTTGAGGAAGAATTGGTTCTAATCCCTAAACTAATTCATACAGTTGCTATTGGTGTAGCAAAATTTGGATCTTTGTGAGGATATTGTTCTTATTCTTCCCTTTCAAGATAAGAAAATTATTCCTGAAGGTCAAACTCAACACCCTCAAGAACTAGAGCATCAGGAGCCGATGCATTTTGCCATGATCCACTAAAAAAAGGATGAATACTACTTTGGATAATTATATAATATTTCTTCAAGAACATAAGGTAAATGGTGTAATGGAAGATGATTCTATCAACTCCCATCAACCATCTGACATTTCTATTCAAAAAAATGGAGGTGAAGGTGTGAGTACAAGTTCAAGCTAGACAATAAAATTTGAAACTTGTCCTGTTACCTGAAGGTTTCAAAGGATAATATGGAGAGGTATAAAGTTTGCCTAGTGGCAAAAGACTATACTCAAAAGAAATGATTACTTGTAAAAAGACGTTTTCTTTAGTACAATTGAATGACTCTTATAAGAATAATCATGGCTCTCGTGGCTCATTATGATTTGGAGCTTCACAAGATGGTATTTTTCAATGGCAACATTGATGAAACAAATGTATATAATGCAAACCGGGAAACTTTGTGTCGAAAGACACAAAGGAGATGATTTAAAAATTGACGGAATCTATCTATGGGCTAAAGAAGGCACCTCGTTAGTGATACCACAAGTCTCATCAAGTGATTGTCTCATTTGGTTTCGAGATGAATATCGAGGACAATTGTGGGTATCACAAGTACAGTGGGAGTAAGTTCATATTTCTGGTATTATGCGTGAAACCAAGAAATTTCTGACAAATTTTTTTTTTTTTGTGATAAAAGATCTTGGGGATGCTTCTTTTGTCTTAGGAATTCAATACTTAGAGATCATTCTTAAGGTATTGTTGGGTTATCACAAAAGAGCTATATCGATATAGTTTTGGATAGGTTCGACATGAAAGATAGTAAATCAGAAGATACATCGGTCACTAAGGGAGACATTTTAGTCTCAATTAAATGCCCCTATAAAAATCTGAAAATTCAGGAAATGCAGAAGATTCCCTATGCTTCGGCTGTGGGAAGTCTAATGTATGTTCAAGTTTGGACGCATCCGGAAATAGCGTACATAGTAAGATTATTAGGTAGATACTTGAGCAATTCAAGGATTAGTGAAAAAAGCAAATATAAGGAATGTGAAATACTTAAAGAGAACAAAAGGGCATATGCTCATATATCGGAGATCTGACAGTTTAGAGATCATGAGGAATTGACTCCGATTTTATAGGATGCCAAGATAGTAGGCATCGGACTGAAATATTTTTTGTCATTTGGTTACATATAGTAAAAGGTATTGAAATATCACTCAAGTCATGTTGTCAAAAATAAGTCAGTCATATTGTACTTCAACAACGACATGAGTTCTACAAAGTCGAAGTTCATCGACATCAAGTATCTTGTAGTTAAGGAAAGAGTTTAGGAAAAACAGTTTTTCATAGAGCACATAAGGACAAATTCAATGCTAGCAGATCCACTAACTAAAGGCTTGACACCTAAGGTTTTTCATGAGCATGTTGCTCATATGGGTGTTGGCACTGAGGATGCCTTAGTTTAGTGAGAGTCTCTATTTGTGTTTTATGTTTGAGATACAAACCTTATGTTATTCGGATTTTCTGCAGAAATAAAGTTATGTTTATGAGTTCATTATGAACTTGTTTGTATCTTGTTGTGTGTAAAATTTATTTACAAATTAAGGACTTTGGTTTGCAAAATTGATCTTACTAAATACTTAAGTTGGACCAGTTGGAAATAGGCATGATTGAGAGATCACATTGCATGAAATTTTCATGCCACTCATCCATATCGATCTATGTCATCAAGTGCATTAATGTGGTGGTCGTCGAGGTTTAGTCACAATAGCCGTTAGTGACGACAGCTGCGGTGGTCCCATTGTTGATGTATGGGGTGGACCAGATTGTAAAGTGAAAATTTAAAGATAAATAGCATTCGGATGCATGCCTAAAGAATTCTGATATAATTATTATGATATATTGCCCAAGTGGGAGATTGCTGGAATATTCTTTATTTAATTACATTCCAATGCCATAATGTGGGCAGATATCGTCAATCAATTATATTAGCTATTTATCAATTAAGAGCCTTAATTGATATGTGATCAAATTAAGTGATAAGGCTAATTAAATTTCTGATTTGATAATAAATTAGTTAATTTATATGGGCTAAATATGATCGGATGTCACTGATGGACCATTTCGGAATAATGGGAATCCTAATTGGCCATCACCCTATATATAGGCTATGGCCCCCAATACACCAGACATCAACGCATACTGCCTCTTCTCCCCATCTGAAGAGCGACTAAGGCATAAGGAGCCCTGGTTGAGGAAGAACCACAAAGCCACTGCTAATCATATTTGTTATTATCATGTGTTGATTGTCAAAGGTTTTCCGCACAAGAAGACAATCAACTCCTTTGTTCGTGATAGATATTGCCGGTAAAGGTTGGTGATCAAGTTCACCCTTTTGAAGAACGCTTAAGGTCAGGAATATACAATGGATCCAGGTATTCCTAATATCTTTGATAAATCAACATGTTGTAAATCCTAAGGGTATCAAGTTTTAGTTGTTCTTGATAATAGATATGCATGCTATATATGGTTATTATGTTTCCGCAATAAATAATTATGATAGCATGCCTTGTATATGATCATTGAGTTTAAATCTAACAGAAAGACGTCGCTTTATCATTGCATGACAATGTTGGGAACGTGGATAAACTAGAGGCCCAATTATTATCAAGTGACAGTTCAAGACAATCAATTAGGTAAAAAGAATCACTTAGATGAGGATTTGCATTTAACCCTTAACATAAAATTAAAAAACAAATAGAAATCGCAGAATTGAAGTGGCAGAAATTATAATCTAAAGACCAAGAAACATTATCCATAAAAGGAAGTAGTCGTATTGGACCACGATGTGAATAGAATGAATAAATTTCCTAAACCATGGACAAAATAATTTAATGTCTAAAGTTGTACCAAAAACAAAATATATAAACTCGATATAACCCAATTGAAAAGCCCGTTACACTGCTGAGTGAACCCAAGCTATGTCAAGGTCTGTGAGACAAATATGGACCCAAGCTAACCCATGGTCAAGTCGTTATTCTTATTATTTATTTAATACTGTTTTTTTGTGTGACAAATACTGTTGTTTGTTGAAAAGATTAAATATATTTTAATATTTATTTTATCAATTTGATATGAATTTTTGGTGTAAATAAAGATAAGTAATAGTTGTGTGTGTATGTATAAATATATATGATATATTGAATCAAAACAATGATAATTATGTACACCCTAACCCTCTGTTTGTTTCCAATGATTTTGAGAGGAGAGAAGTGGAAGAGAAAAGTGTCATATCTCTTGTTTGGAAAGGTGAGAAAATAGGGAAGAGAGAAAATTTAGTGTGGGACCCACATCAAAAAATAATCTCCCCAAATCAGCCGAGAGAACAGGGAGAAAATGGGAAAAAAAGTGATCTGACAACTATACCCTTATGTGTTATATTGTGTAAAATATGTTCTTAGGGACAAATATGTCTTTACAATAAAATTCAACTTTTCTTTCTTTCGTATTTCTTTCAATCCAAACAACTTAGAAATCTACTCATTTTCTACCCATTCTCTCTTCTCTTCTACTTCTTTCTTCTCTACTTCTTTCCTCCCTACTTCTTTCTTTATCCAAACAATGCATAAGGGTCCTTTTGATTCACTATAAAATGAGGGACAATACAACACAAAACAATTGTTTCATGTTTGATTTTTAAAATTGCTTGTGAGACGGCACAAAAAATTGACGTAAGTTTGAGCGACAATTTGGCAATTTTTTGTCACTGAACGTCAATGAACGTGGAAATGATTTAAGAATCAGACCGGACCGGCCGGTTCAACCGGAAACCGACTAGTCACACAGTCCGGTCAAGCCCTAGGAACAACTATTCCAGTTAAACCGCCTAAGAACCGTAGAAACCGCATTAAACCGGCCTGAACCGATGGAATCGGTGAACCAAGACCGGTTCTTAAAAATCGTCCGGTCAGAAAAAGTGCCTAGTCCAATCATCCCACACCATCGCTCCGTCATCTTCTTTGCTCGTCGACGATGGTCCTCTGATCGCCCTAATGCTACGCTCTGTTCCGCTTTACTACGTCGATGCGACGCTCCGGCCATCACGGGGAAGGAGGGCTGACCGTAGAAAGGGATGAAGGAGAACATGTGAGAAAGAATGGGGATGTTGCAGAAAGGAGGGCTGGCCATAGAAAGGAATGTTGCAGAAGAAAGAGATGAAACCATTAGCCTTAGAGGCGGCCGAGGAAAAAACAAATTATAGTTTTTACTTTTTAGTGCTCATTGGGTTTTCAATTGTAGCTTCGTATTTTTTTGAATATAGAGTGATTTTTTTAAGTATTTTTAGAAAGAAAAAAAAATTTAATTCTCCAAATTAGGGAGGAGAATTTGTGATAAGGAAGTTATATATTAATATATATTAATTTATTTATTTATTAGTCATTCAGTTTAATCGTTGGTTGAACCATGATTCGAAGGTCTCATCGGTTCGATTTCCGATTTGATTCTTAAAATATTGCGTGAAAGCATGATATTGATATCTTGGGAACATGAGTTTGTAAATACAAAAGCAAACACACTCTTAGTAGTTTAATTTAAAAGGAACTTTTAACCTAAAAACTTTTCATATAAAACTTTTTTATATAAAGGTATAAATAAGTTATTTATTCAAACAGTGTGGTAAGTAATGTTTGAAAGAGTTGATTTGAACTTATTTTATAACTTAATCCCTTCATAAAACGTTTGAGAGAAATCAGAGTCAGAGAATATATTTAAAAAAAAGCTTATGTTTTTTCCAATGAATTGTTTTTACTTTTTAGCTTAATTTGTTACATTACATATTACATATTTACATATTTCTCATAAGGAAAATATATCTTATGCGGGAGTTCCCTCTCGTTTCTTTCTTATCTCACTCGTTACTCTCTCCCAGTTTGCTCTTTCTTCGAACCCTAGCCGAGCAGGTCCGCCATCGCCTCTGTTTCTCCTCCGCCCAAGACAGGTCAGAACTCTCTCTCTTTCTCTCTTCTAATTTGTCTCTTCTTTCTTCATTTGGTGCTTGCTTTCCCATGGAGTAACTCTTTTTTTAGAAGATTTAAATGTATGATAGAATACTGAATGGTGATGCCATTTGATCATCTGTTTTCACCTTAGTGTAGTAACTTCGATGACATTGTATGTTTTGTAGTATTGCACCTCACTTGTTTGATAAAATGCTTAGATCAAGTTATCTGCTATTCATCAGAATGTTGACCTGTTTATTAGTTCATGGTTGCTTAACTATTGTTTCGGCTATTATTGTTTCCCTTTGCATATGCTGGTGAATTTTTGTGAGTGAAACCTATCGTTACCACTGGAGAGAAACTTAACGAGCATGCAAAGAATGAATAAATCCCCAATTTGATCCCTGAAATTATAAGGTCATATCAATTTGGTCCTTGTGCCAATTTGGTCCCGTCGGATTGATTAACATTTGACAACTTGAGTGATGTTTTTGGAATTTCCAAAATGTTAGGGACTATGATGATATTACAATGTCAAGGACCAAATTGGGGTTTTACTCTCCAAAGAATAGATAATTATGGACAATTCTTTTTTTGTGTGCGAAAAAAGTTGGCAAACATAAGAAAGTATTCATGAAAAAAATAAGATCCTAGTTGTTTTTATCTAATGGGAGTTCCCTGCTGCTACTTGAACAATGGGGCATGAAGTTCTTGGATTTGTTGCCATAAATCTCGAAGAAAAGGCATAGTACTTGTAGTAATCCTTATCCAATAACCTCTCACATCCAGTGGTGTCAAAGTTCAAGGAATAGCTCAATGAATCATAGCAGCATTGGAACGAACCCTGTTGATTTGCCCTCGCGGGTCTCAGTGTGCGGCTATGTCTCGAGTTTTCTCATCAGTAGCAGAAGGGAAGCAGCAAATAAATAATTAAGCTTGCTTGAGCACTTGACATGGAGAGTCCATAAACCATAATCATGTCAAGCCCCGTTATTGATGCCACATTTCTAAAACCTCAGGAGATAAGTGTGTTTAAAAGTAAGCACTGTTTGAATATTTTATTGCAAAAGAACTGTACAGAAGCAAGCAAGAAATCATAAACTCAGAGAAGCAATACACTGTGTGTGTGTGTGTGTATATCCTGAAATTCTTTGTAGTTGCAAGAGATTGTGATCTCTGTACTTTAATTCTTGGGTTAAATTTGATTGATGTGGGTGATAAACTATTGTTGGAATGTAGTAAGCGATGTTATGTTTACAAGTTGTTGACAAAATGCATCATGGCTTATGGAATGTTCTAGGATCTTTCACTTGAACCACCGTGTAGGACATATTTGGTAATGAGAAGCACTTAACTCCAAAGAAAATAAGATGAATTGGACACTTGATAGTGTTGTTATATTGGCGATGGTTGTGTAGAACAGTGTTATCGAAAAGCGGCCATGGCGGAAGGCGGTGGCGGGTTTCGAAGGAACCGCCACACTATGGACGTAGCGATGCGGATTTCGCATGGCGGTCTGTGGCGGCCGCATGGCGGGTGGCGGCCATGGCGGATGCGCCGGCCATGGGGGAAAAGGGGGAAAATTTAAACAAAAAAACTTGAAACAGAGGTGTGGGTCGTGCGACCCGACCCGGATTTTCGGCCCAAAGTGGGTAAAAACCCTAAACCTTCTCTTCTCTCTGTTTTTTCTTTCTTCTCCGACCACCCTTTGTCCACGCGACCACTGTCCGGCGACCACTGACCTCCGGCGACCACCGTCCGACGACCACTGACCTCCGGCGGCCCCCTTATGTCCGGCGACCAGCCTGCTCATGTTCTCTTCCATGAACTCTGTTTTTCAGTTACTAATACTAATAATACATGTTTCTAAATGTTGAAAACAACAAGATTCATTAATGTTTCCCATTGGAAATAGAAGCACTTTAAGTCTTAGGTTCATATATGTTTAGATTCATGTACTTAGTGAGTTTAGGAAGTTGTACTTACATCTATTTTTCCTTGTAAACATGATGTGTAATTAATTATCATGACAATAATAATAATAATAATAATAATAATAATATACTAATAATACATGTTTCTAAATGTTGGAAACAACAAGATTCAATAATGTTTCTCCTTGGAAATAGGAGCACTTTAACTCTTAGGCTCATGTATGTTTAGATTCTTGTAATTAGGGATTTTAGGAAGTTGTACTTGCTTTTATTTCTCCTTGTAAACATAATATGTAATTAATTATGAAGTGTATACAAATACAAAGGCTGCCTATGTAATTAATTATGAAATATATATAAATAATTATATTTATTTCTGTAGCTTTTGCTTTATATATATATATTTATTTATTTTATCCGCCATGACATCCGCCATATGACCGCATCGCCATCCGCTATATTGTATGGCGGATTTTTGGCCGGCCGCCATAGGCCGCCATCCGCCATCGATAACACTGGTAGAACATGGAGTCCACTTCATAGTCAAACTTCCAAAAAAAGCTCTAGGCTCTGTATTATGTATGAATACTTGAAGATCCCCTTCACATTAGTTAATGCATAAGTGAATTGCTCTCTTTTAACTTTTGGATTCTATGTCCAGCTTAATATTTAATGCTTGAACGGTGAACTTTTGGATTCTGATCTTGTTGTCATGTTGCGAAATGTGAAGTTGATGTTGAAGGCTTCACTAATGGATGATGGATGACACAATTAGGAACTGAAGTTGTGAACTTTTGGGTTCTGTTTTTACATATTTTATTTGCATTTTTTGCAGAATATTTTTCTTCTTTCTATTTTTTATGCTTTTTCTTCCTTTTTTATTTTATTATTTCTAATCATGCAGCCAGACCTACCTGACCCGTGTGCACTCCAGCATCTCACACCCAGTCTCACTTACTTCTTGCAGTGTAAGCATCAAAGCACCGCTGCAGCTGTTGCGCACAGGGGAAGGTGGAGAACTCAAGCCAGACGACTGTTGACCACTTAAGCCAATGACCACCGGCGACCACCCACTTGCTCACGCTGTCACGTCTCCACTCACTTGTACATGTTGTCACTGTTCATGAGATAACCGCCACAACCCCTGTCACACGACGACCACCGCGACCATTGCTCAGGCGACGACCACAACGACGTCCGTGACCCACTACTCCAACGACCACCACTGTTCAGTTGCAGATTGGGTAAGCCTCCTCACTCTTCAGTTGCAGTCTAAAGCAATCAAATCTGATTATCTAAACCAAAGTATTTTACAATTCGAGAATCAGTTATAAGCAGTACCTTTTGGTATGTAATTATACTTTTAGACTCATCAACTAGCTACTTTAAAATGAGTTAAAAGTATAACTAGAAACTCAGAAATGCAAAATCGTACAATGCTAACTTTTCACTGGGAGGAAATAGAAAGTTCCGAGCGTAAAGTACCCTAATTGCAAGGTTAGGGCAAGTAGCAAGAGGCAATGAGTTAAACTTAATTTTTGTCCATTACAAATCTATAATCCTCCACGATGCCAAAAAGCGCCATGGTACAACAACTTAATACTTCCAAAGTTAGATACTTAATAATGTAGAGAATTAGATATTGTGCTGACTAGGAACAGTTTACGGGCACAATCATGTTATCTATAATCATATCAATTCATGCTTGATAAGCAAACAAAGCATTCCAGGGACAACAACAACCTGATAATTCAAGTTGATCACATGAAATATTAATATTATTGGCAAATCACTTCATAACAGGTTTACAATTATTATTCACAACTAAATGGCTGACATTCCATAGAGAGTTTAGAGCATCATTTAAATTATTTTCTATAAAATAATCTTTTTTTGGCCCTTCTGAAGTAATACTGAATAAATCCAGACTAAAACAGTTCATTCAATTGCCAAGCATATTTGGAATGTTTCCTATGAACCCTGACATTGCAGGGAGGTATTTTATAGATTAGTATTATATTACAAAAGAGGTGATCTTTCTCTCCTCAGTTGCAGAGAGGAGAGGTGAACTTTCATTGGTGCCAACTTACAGATCTGTTTAGGAATGTTTTTTTAATGAACCTTTTACCTTGTAAGAAATGTTTATGCTTTTTTAGAATGTACATTATTTAAAATGTATTTGTGAACCTTTGTGTTAATGTTGGATTTCTGTTGTTGCACTGATTGTTGGATAATTTGAGCCATGAGGCCTTTTAGATTTGTGTCATGGTACTGTTCTGTTGATAGTAACTATGTTGTCAATCTCGGATAGCGGCGCGGAGCGGCCGACCCCAAAACTGCTAAAGCGGGATAGCGGGATGGCCGCTATAGCGAAGATTAAAACATAATATAAATAATTTATATTATACACATATAAATACTCAAAAATAAAAAAAATGCACAAAATTAAAGACATATTCATAATTAGTAATCAAAATGTTGTATTTATCACTAACATTCAAATCCAATATAACTTAAACACTAATCTAAATTCTAAGCATTCAAAATAATTACAATATTCATAATTAAAGTATATTGTAGAATTGCATAGGACTGTATGAAGCATAGCACCACCCAGAACTCAGTTATTGTGTTACTCCTGTAGCTAGCTTGACACCTGTATACACAACTGTCACTCAAATGTATAAATTCCTCTCTTTCACTCTCTACATTCTCTCTCTCTACTCTACGTTCTCTCTCTCTCTCTCTCTCTCTCTCTCTCTCTATATATATATATATATATATATATATATATATATATATATATATATATATATCATAATAACAAGTGAGATGATGCCATGACGGTCCGCAACAGAGGGGAGATAAGTGAGCACTGGAACTCGTCGGAAGTGAGCAACAAAGATTGGTGGTCGCTAGAAACCACTGGAACTCACCGGAAATCGCTGCAGGTCGCCGTAAAATGTAGTCATCGTTGCCGGAAAATGCACAGGCTAAGGAAGCATAGGGAAGGAATGGGTCTTCGCAAAAGGTGAGAATAGGGAAGCAATGGATCTTCGAAACCGTGAATGGGTCTTCGAAAAACAGAAGTTGCTGACCAAAAACTAAAAGGGGGTAAGGAAAAATTACCAAAAAACCGAAAATAAACGGATATAAAACGGGTTAAATAGGGCTTTCAAGTCATCATCCCTGTAGCGGCCGCTATAGGCCGCAATCGACGCGATTTCGGCGCGATTTGTGGTCGCTACCGCCGCACCTCAAAACCGCTCCGCAACAGAGATACGTGTAGCAGCTACCCCCTGATCCGCTCCACTAAACCGCGAATCACTGCCATAGTGGCGATAGTAATTCAAGGTCTGAGACTTTTTGGATTTGTCTGATGGTACTGTTACTTTGTTAGATAATTTGAGGCCCGAGATCGGTTATATCTGTTATAGTTTTTTGTTGTTGGATAATTAGGCCTGTTAGATTCCTGCTATCGGATTGCATTTTTAACGTTATGTCTTGAAATTATACATGCGTTGGTCTATTTAAGGAAGGCCTAGGCCTGTTGTCCTATTTAGATGCCTTATTCCGAAGTAGCCTTTAAATAGGATTTTAAGTCACTCTGGCCTTAAAAAGTGGCCTATGCTTGGTAAATAGGCTAGGCTTAGGCCTTGCATTTAAGAAACAGGCTAGGCCTGTTTAAGGCAATGCCTAACCTGATTTGGCCTGTTTCCACTGCAAGTATGGAACGGTGGTGAATGGTGGATCATATAAATCTGGTCGCGATGATGTATAAATCTGGTCGCAGTGACTCATCATCATCCAGTTTGAGAGGATCTTATGTACTTTGTCTTAGCTTTACACAACGGTGGCATGTAATCTTTACTATACAGATCAAACATTCTGTCCAAATCATGAGGTATTACTTTTTGATTATCTTATTTCACAAAATATTGGCATGGAATCTTTATCACATTACTGTTCTATGTGTGGATTATATTAGGATTGTAAACTTTCATAATCTATTTTTCAGGTACCTACTTGGGTAACAATGATTTAATTATGTTGTTTCTTTTCTTGCCCCTTTATTGTGTGTGCATTCTTCATTTACGGATGTGTGATTGCACCTAAAGATATGTTTTTAAGTTCTGATGATGAATGATGAATGATGATTCAGTATATTTTCTTCAGCGTTCCAAGATTAATGTCTATTGAATGAAATAAGAACAGAGTTTCTGTGATTGCTGCTACTGCTGTCCTTGGCTAATTGACTGTTGCATCTGTATAAGTTATGAATAATATTGCTGAAAGACCACTTAATGGAGATGTGGAAGATGACGATGAAGATGAAGCTAATGGTGGCCTTGAAGCCTGGGAGAGAGCTTATGCAGAAGATAGATCGTGGGAATCTTTGCAAGAGGATGAATCTGGACTTCTTCGCCCCATAGATAATACAGCCATTTACCATGCCCAGTATCGCAGGCGACTTCGTGCCCTTGCTTCCAAAGCTGCGACTGCACGAATTCAGAAGGGTCTTATTCGATACCTATACATTGTTGTTGATCTTTCCAAGGTATTTGATTTATTACTTTACAGCTTCTGTGAGAATATTAGATTTTATACTGGTGTTTGCTTGAGTTGTGAGCCACTTGGCAGATGCAACAATTCTTTGCTTATACCTGTTTGGGATCACGTTGGTTTGCCTCAAACGCGCGTCCATTTGGACTGGACGCAAAAGCTCCAATTTGGAGCTTCTACGTTTGCTGCTAAATTTTTTTCGAATATGCCACTGATACCGTGGTTTTGACATGACTGTGGTTTTTAAAAGCGTTACCAAACAGACGATTACTTGAAAATTGGGTTTCAATTGGAAGACTGATAGGAAAGGTAATCATAATATCTGGAATGTAGTGAATATTATTGAAAGAAAGGAATTACAGAGAAATGAGAGCTAAGCTCCCCCAAGCCAGAGAAGACTCTTGGCTCCAACAATCCCAACAGAATTCATGCATGACCCCCTTCACTCACGTCTACCCCTATATCACAAACTCCTCCTCACTTTCTCTCTCTCTCTCTCTCTGTCTCTGTAACTAACTATTATTTCCCATAATGCTTGCTTCCAGTCGTGCCTCAGTGAGGCTGCTTTGGGGTCTCGGGCCTTCGGGTGTAAACCTGAATTGGCTTGGGATTGGGAATTGTTGAATTCCTATCAAAGACGTGGTGTTTATGTAAGAAAACTTCTGTGAATAAACTTGTAAAAGTTGAATTTACTTATTTTTCTTGGCTGGCATTTCTTCCAATATCTGTAATGGCTTTTAAATAGGCCTGATATACCTTTGTTTTTGAATTGTTATCATGTGAAGGCAGCTTCAGAGACCGACTTTCGACCAAGTAGGATGGCTGTTGTCGGTAAACAGGTGGAGGCATTTATCAGGGAGTTCTTTGATCAGAATCCACTTAGTCATGTTGGTTTAGTGAGTATAAAGGATGGGATTGCTCATAGCTTCACAGAACTTGGTGGCAGTCCTGAGTCCCACATTAAAGCTTTGATGGGTAAACTGGAATGCTCAGGTGATGCCTCCCTACAAAACGCACTAGAGCTTGTTCTTGGTTATCTAAATCAAGTTCCATCATATGGTCATCGAGAAGTTCTGATTTTATATTCAGCTCTAAGTACATGTGATCCTGGTGATCTCATGGAAACCATCCAGAAATGCAAAAAGAGTAAAATAAGGTGCTCTGTCATCGGTCTTGCTGCTGAAATGTTTATATGCAAACATCTCTGCCAAGAAACTGGAGGAACTTATTCTGTGGCACTAGATGAGGTCAGTGTTGTGCAAATAATTATCTTCTTCTATAAGAGTGATTTAAATTTTTGTAGTCAAGGAACCTTAATCTAAACAAGTATGTAGAATATCGCTGCATGGTCACCTTATAATGTGTTCACATTTTTTAAATGTTAGTTTGTATATTCCCGATTGTATGCATTCACATAGTTATGTACATCTCATGCAGTCCCACTTTAAAGAGTTAATTCTTGAGCATGCCCCACCACCTCCAGCAATAGCAGAGTATGCTACTTCTAATTTAATTAAGATGGGTTTTCCACAAAGAGCAGCTGAGGGTTCTGTCGCTATTTGCACATGTCATGAAGAGGCTAAAACCGGAGGGGGATACACTTGTCCAAGATGCAAAGTTCGTGTCTGTGAGCTTCCCACTGAATGTCGCATCTGTGGATTGACCCTTATTTCTTCGCCCCATTTGGCAAGGTCATATCATCATCTCTTTCCTATAGTGCCATTTGATGAGGTCTCTCCATCATCTCAAAATGATCCAAGCAAGAGTTTTGTCAACACTTGTTTTGGTTGTCAACAAAGTCTTGGTCAGGGTAAGTTTCTGCAGATAGGTAGTCAAGGTTGAGTTTCTTAATACATTTACAATTTTGACAACGTATAATCATCTGGGCCAACATTCTCTGTCAAGTATAGACTCATATCACAAAGCTTTAAGGGCAAATATTAGTAAACATAGCAAATAGATATGTAATTTCATAAGTTACACCCTGGGATTTTATCTTCCAGATTTTATAGAAAATTCATAAATTGGTAATGGAAGTAATTCCTGGTGTCTTGTGTATCCAAGTTTATTTATTTAGTAGATCTTATGTTAAAAGGATCTTAGCCATAGTAAAGGAGATTAGCAATAGTTCTATTAAGAGATGGAGTCAGCTTTCAATTTATAAATACATACCCGAGTGTTGAAAATTTAATACTACTACCATTCTGCATCTTAAGTTGACAAAAAGAAGTTATAATATCTATCTGCAAAAAGCACCCCTGTTAAACCACATAGAGCATTGTAACATATTAAGGCCTATGTACTGTAGACTGTGTTGGTTCAGTTTTTTTTTTTGAATGGCAATTCAGCTATTTGTTCTGCATTATGCTCATGAAACATTATCTTAATGATAGTATCTTCCAAGGGCATTGAATTCTGTTGGAATTCGTAGTATTGTAATTAATCATTAATAATAGTTGGTTCATGTACATAGGAACCATCATGTACTTAGGAAATAGATACCTAGTTATTACTTAGTTATTGCCTTGTAAATGTAAACAATATTTAATTCCTAGTGTGTATAAATATAGTAGCTGCTAAGTGTTTTTCTCACTTAAGCAATTCATCATAACCTTGTGTCTATTTATCTCCTAATATTCAAGTTGGTATCCGAGCGGGCTCGGTCCCGTCTTTGGTGTGTCTAGCTCCATAACGTTTCTGCCCTCTGGTCCAGCAGAAATTATTACTTAGTTATTGCCTTGTAAATGTAAACAATATTTAATTCCTAGTGTGTATAAATATAGTAGTTGCTAAGTGTTTTTCTCACTTAAGCAATTCATCATAACCTTGTGTCTATTTATCTCCTAATATTCAAGTTGGTATCCGAGCAGGCTCGGTCCCTTCTCTGGTGTGTCTAGCTCCATAACGTTTCTGCCCTCTGGTCCAGCAGAAACTCCTAAACTCAGTCCCATTCCTCTTGTCCAAATAGTCAGAACTACCCAAGTCCAAAAGTCACCACCTTCGACCCACCCACTGCTCACCATCGTCAGAAACACCCTCAGAAGCCACCAACCGGTCTGCCCACGAAAAACCGTCCCCAGAGCACGTCCCACGCGCCGCCACCGCTTCACTGTCCTTCCGGCGCGTGTAGCTCACACGCCACCCTCCTGATGCTGGAAACACCGCGCGCCTGTCCAGAACAACTCGTCGGCTCCTCCTCTTCCTGTCTAGGTGGTGGGTGTTATGTTTTGATCAAGTTTTGACAGTGGGTCTTCTCCACCTTGCACACTTGTGTTTAAAATGACTTCTGAATTGTCCTAGATCAATCCAAAGGGTCTTATCTCCTTTGATTTTTCAGGTAGTCCCTCAATAACATCAAAGAAATTAAGTGGTAAGAATTATTTGGATTGGTTTGCTGCTGTTGACATCTGGTTTTTGGGTCAAGGTCTCTCGGATCACTTGACTAAGAAAGCTGAAGATATTGACGAGAAAAATCGAGCTGAATGGCAAAAGGCAGACTATTAGTTAGTGTCATTGCTATGGCAATCCATTGATCCTAAACTGTTAGTACATTACCGCTCTTATAAGTCATGCTATGAAATCTGGAAAAGGTCAAAAATGTTTATGCAAATGATATCCAACTGCTCTATGACTCTGTCCATAGCCTCACAACCCTTCAAATGACTGATCATGACCTGCCTTTGTATGCAAACAAGGCTCAATCCATGATTCAGCAAATGAGACTTCTCTTAACCAAGGATGACACAAAACAGGTGCCGGATAAGCTTTACAACATGTATATGGTTTTTGTTCTTCATGGTCTTCACAAGGACTTTGATAATGTTCAGAACCAAGTCTTGACCAACTCTAACATTCCTACAGCTAATGATCTCATTGATCGTCTATTACGAGTTCCTTTATTTGATGAGAATGTTGGGACTGGTCCCTCAAATGGTTCAGAATCCTCTGCCTTTATCTCTAATTCGGGAGGCAGAAGACGTGATTGCGGAGGAGGTAGAGGAGGTCGTAGCAATCGACCCCAATGTTCTTACTCTAAGTGAATAGGACATACTCAAGACAAGTGCTTTTCCCTCCATGGTTTTATTGAGAAAACAGCCAATGTGTCTCACTCTTCTACCTTTGACAAAAGGACAGATCGGAACATTTTGTCAAACACTAAGTATAAGGAATATTTGCAACTCAAGGCTGCCTGGGAATTCTCATCTTCAACCAATGATGGTACCTATAATGGTAATTCTAATGCTTGTTTTTCTCAATCAATGTTTGTTGGACCTTGGATTTTGGATTCAGGTGCTTCCGATCACATAGCTGGTAATCCCTCTCTTTTCTCTCAAATATCACCGCTTAAATCTCCCCATTTTATTACTCTTGCTAATGGTTCCAAGGCTAAGGCTATTGGAATTGGTCATGCTAAAATATGTTCATCGTCCATCACCTTAAAATTTGTTCTTTTTATATCGGGTGGTCCATTTAATTTAATTTCTGTTCGTCTCCTTACTCGTTCTCTTATCTGCTCTATAACCTTTGCGTCAAATTCCTTTTCTATACAGGACCGGAGTACAGGACAGATGATTGGAACAAGATTTGAATCACAAGGACTTTATTGTTTTCAGCCCTCACCTACCGTGTTGCTGCAGAATCACCTCATCTTCTTCACTGTCGTCTCGGTCACCCAAGTCTCCATAAACCTCAGAAATTGGTTCCTCATCTTTCTCCATTACAGTCTCTCAAGTGTGAGTCGTGTCAGCTTGAAAAACATGTCCGCTCAACATTTTCAAGCAAAGTCAACAAGAGCATTGAGTCTCCTTTTCATGTTATTCATTCAGATGTGTGGGGTCCAAGTCGTGTCACTTCTATTTCTAGGAATAGGTATTTTGTTACTTTCATTGATGATTTCTCAATATGTATTTGGCTTTATTTAATGAACGACCGTTCATAATTGTTTGATATCTTTAGAAACTTTTACATTGAAATTCGTACTCAATTTGGTTATAGTGTTCGGATTTTGAGAAGTGATAATGCAAAAGAGTATTTTTCTGCACCTTTTAATAACTTTATGGCGTCTAATGGCATGAATCTAGTTGCCCTCATACCCCACAACAAAATGGTGTGACAAAAAGAAAGCATCGACACTTGATCGAAACTGCTCGCCCTCTTTTGATACATGCTCATGCACCACTAAAATTTTGGGGAGATGCCATTCTCACTGCAAGATATTTGATAAATCGAATGCCATCTTCTGTTTTAAACAATAAAGTTCCTTATTCTCTTTTGTTTCCCAATCAACCACTATATCTAGTTTCTCTCCGTGTCTTTGGATGTACATGTTTTATCCAGGAACTTTCTCTAGGTCTACACAAGTTATCTGCACGAGCTGTCAAGTGCATCTTCCTTGGGTATTCACGCACTCAAAAAGGGTATAGTTGTTATTCTTCATCCTCTAAATGTTTTTATGTCTCTGCTGATGTTACCTTTTTCGAGAATACATCTTATTTTTCAGAACAGGTTGCACCAGAATCCATCTCTCAGGTCCTTCCCATTCCTTCCCTTTTAGTCCCAGTCTTTAACCCTCTGCCGACAAGTGAACCTCCTCAGCAGCCTAGTCCTTGTCCACTTCGCACCTATCAACGACGACCTCGCCCTAACCTCCCAGAGGCTGATCCAGTTCTGGAATCTAGTGATTCATCTCCTGATCCATTATCTCCACCGGCTTCGGACCTACCTGAGTCTTCCGTTGACTTGCCCATTGCTGTCCGCAAAGGTATTCGTTCTACTCGCAACCCTCATCCTATTTATAATTTTTCGAGTTATCATTGTTTATCACCCCATTATGCTTTCATCTCTTCCTTGTCTTCCATATCTACTCCTAAAACTGTCCAGGAAGCACTTTCTCATCCAGGTTGGAAGCAGGCGATGATTGATGAGATGATGGCATTAGAATCAAACCATAAATGGTCTCTTGTTCCTTGTCCTCCTGAAAACACAACTGTTGGTTGTCGATGGGTTTTCACTATTAAAATGGGGCTAGATGGACAAGTTGACCGCCTAAAGGCTCGCCTTGTAGCTAAAGGCTACACCCAGATCTCTGGTCTTGATTATGGTGATACCTTTTCCCTTGTTGCTAAGATGGCTTATGTCCGTCTCTTCATCTCTATGGTTGCCATGCATCATTGGCCGTTATATCAACTAGATATCAAGAATGATTTTCTTCATGGTGACTTGAATAAGGTCTACATGGAGCAACCACCCGGGTTTGTTGCTCAGGGGGAGTCAGGCATAGTTTGTCAATTACACAAGTCCTTGTATGGTCTTAAACAATCTCCTCGGTGTTGGTGTGGGAGATTCAGTAAAGTAGTGCTGCAATTTGGTGTGACTCGTAGTGAAGCAGATTATTCAGTATTTTATAAACACTGCTTCTAGGCAATGCATCTATCTTGTTGTCTATGTGGATGACATTGTTATCACTGACAATAATAATAAATGTATCCAGGGATTTAAACAACACTTGTTCAAACACTTTGAAACTAAGGACTTGGGTAAATTGTACTATTTTCTTGGGATTGAAGTTGCTCAATCAAACAAAGGCAGTCATATCCCAAAGAAAATATGCACTTGATATCCTAGAAGAAACTGGAATGCTGAATTGCAAGCCAATTGATACTCCTATGGATCCCAATGTTAAATTGTTGTCAGATCAAGGGGAGCCTTATTCAGATCCATGAAGATATCGAAGATTGGTTGGCAAGCTAAACTATCTCACTATGACTAGGCCTGATATATCGTTTGCTATTAGTGTTAATAGCCAATTTCTTAATTCTCCATGTGTTATGCATTGGGATGCTGTGATACGAATCTTGAGATATATTGAAGGTTCTCCAGGAAAAGGATTGTTATATGAAAACAAGGGGCATGCTGATATCGTTGCTTATACTGATGCTAACTGGGCTAGTTCTCCTAGTGATAGAAGGTCAACATCTAGATTTTGTGTTTTGATTAGTGGAAATCTTGTCTCATGGAAAAGCAAGAAGCAGAGTGTTGTAGCCAGATTGAGTGCAGAAGCAAAATATTGAGCTATGGCTCTTACTACTTGTGAGTTGATTTGGATAAAACAACTTCTCCAAGAGTTAAAGTTTTGCAAAATTGGTGCAATGAAGTTAATATTATGTGATAATCAAGCTGCATTGCACATTGCTTCTAATCCAGCCTTTCATGAATGAACAAAGCATATAGAGATGGATTGTCACTTCATCCGAGAGAAAATTGGTTTTGGAGAAATTGTCACCGACTTCATCGGTACCAATTGTCAACTAGCTGATATCCTCACCAAATCCCTTCGAGGTTCTTGAAGTAACTATATTTGTGACAAACTTGGAGCTTTTGACTTGTACGCTCCAAGTTGAGAGGGAATGTTAGAATTCGTAGTATTGTAATTAATCATTTATAATAGTTGGTTCATGTACATAGGAACCATCTTGTACTTAGGAAATAGATACTTAGTTATTACTTAGTATTGCCTTGTAAATGTAAACAGTATATTTCTAGTGTATATAAATATAGTAGCTGCTAAGTGTATTTCTTACTTAAGCAATTCATACTATTTATCTCCTAATATTCAAGTAATTCTATCAAATATGATATCATTGCATGATACTAAGAATAATTTGTGCCAACATTAAAGCTTTAGCTTTCTTGTCATCATGATGAAGCATTTATGGTTTCAAGATAGAGTTGATGGTAAAATTATGCAACTGACCCAAATTCGAAAGAAACTATGGCTGCTTAAGGAAGATGTGGACACAGGTGGACTCTAATAACAATATTTATGCATTAAGCATGCTAAATACAATTACTAAAGAATTAAGTGTTTGAAGGAACATGTTTTTAAGTGGCTATGGTCATATTATTTGAATTTATGTCAGAAATTGTTGACTCTTTTTGGTTAAGGTTATTTATGTGAATACATAAAGTATGCTGTATGTGATTAGTTTTTTTGCTACGTGAGCATATTGCTGCAACTCTACAGTAGTATCAATTAATGCTGTAAACTTTCTTGTGATTTGCCTTTTTTTCAAATTAGTATTGCAAGTAGAGTTTATTCTTGCTTAATTCTCCTAAAACCCCCCTCCGTTGACTGGGTTGTGGCACAGGAAACAAGCCTGGACTTTCTGTTACGTGCCCAAAATGCAAACAACAATTCTGCCTTGATTGCGACATTTATATCCATGAGAGCTTACATAATTGCCCAGGATGTGAGAGTTCCAGGCATTCTAAGTCAGTAACTGCTGCACAATGATTGCCAACCTTCTGCGCTTGACATAAACTGCCATCTTAGATGTGTTCTATACTATCTCCCTCTTGTTGTCATATTGCATCCACCTACGGGATAAGTTCTGGTACAAAGTGACCGACACATTATCATCTGCTCATTGATCCCAATGGTTTGGCCTTGATGCATGCCCTTGAACAGTAAATGATTTGCAGCGAAGAAAGCAGAAGTGAGATTATTTATACTAGGGTGATATTTTTTTCTTGTCATTTTAGATTGTAACAACTTCTGATCCTTTTTCCTCCTGTTATTCTTTGCTGGAAATTAAGGCCCATGTAAGAATATCTCTGTTTCACTCCATCTGAAGGTCGAACATGGATGCCTGCCTTTCTGGGAGGATCTATATCTTCAGCTTAGAAGCGGTTGGCAAAACCTTGGCAGCTGTTTTCTCTTTGGGCTGACACCCCCGCCCTTGCTACCAGATAACTTTGATCATTGGATTATCATTGAATTATCCCTAGCTGTTTTTCTTCGGGATATTGTGTTTTGCTTTTAGCACTCACTGCTGTGAACTTCTAACATCGGCTAACATGTTTGACTAATGTAGTATGATCATAGAAAATTTGTCGAATGTAAAATACTTTCGTTGAAAACATTTAAAGTAGAAAACATTTTGAGAAGAACAACTCCTGAGAAGAGGGAGACATTCTCTCCTACCCGAGGTCTAATATGCCCGACTGCCCATATTTTATTTTAAAGCTAATTTGATTACATAAATTTTAGGATTTGTTTGGTTTGAAAGAATGTTTTTGTTTTTATTAATAATTGTAAAGTGTCACCTTATTCGTTCTATTTTATGTTTTTAAAGATTTACTTGTTCTTGTTTCCTCTACAAATGTTACAATTATTAATAAAAGCAGAAAATAACATGATTTTTTTCTCAAACTAAATCCCCTTATGTTTTTTGTGTCATAAGTTCTAATTCAATTAATGTATGTTTGGAATTACGTTTTAAATGGACAAGGGCACCATTGTGTAGAAGTTTGTAGCTTCAAAATATGATGTCCAAACGTGATTCTCAAAGCATTTCAAAAGCTTTTAGTGTACCTTTGGTAACACTTTCAAAAGCCATGTACAAAATAAAATGATGGTAACGGTGGCAAGATTGTAATATAATGGGTACAAAACGTGGAAGCTTCAAATGTTAGCTTCCAAGTGTTCTGACCTAGAGAAGCCACCCAAGAACAGACTTAGTGTATTACACTAAGAGCTTGTTTGGCATATCACTTTTATGAGCTTATAACGAATAACTTATAGCGGATGAGAAAGTAATCTCGTTTGGTAAGTATCTCTGTCACGAGCTTATAACGTTTTTTTCAAACGTTACTTGAAGTAGCGTTTGAGCTTATAGCTTATAACGTTTTATTTTTCTTTCTATTTTTATCCTTATTATTTTTATTTAATTCTACCTTTATCCTCTTCTCTTTTTTATGTAAAATCATTAATGAAAATGTCCTTTTATGTTATTTTATATTTTTCAGATAATTCAATTGCTAATTTTGCCGAACACTTCCACAGAAAATAAGCTAGCTTATCGGCTATCCGTTATAAGCTATCTGTTATTAGCTAGCTTATCCGCCAACACCTAATTTTAGGAAAGAGACTCTAAAACCATAGCCTTTAGTTTATAAGTTAATCTAGAGGTCTAACAGGTTCAGAATACGATGTGTTTTAAATGCATAGGAATTTGGAAAGGGGGACAGCCAACTGAACTAAGGAAACAATGCAGAGCTTAAGATGCTGATTTGGGGTGGCTAGATTTTTATCTGCATATTCAACAGTATAGACGGAATAAAAATAGTGGCAGGAATGATTACATAGACAGAGCAAGTATGTGTGCCTTTGCATGTGAGATAAAAAGATGGGTAAATTGCAGAGGCTTATTACATGTAGTTTGGGATTATGGATGCAGAAGAGTAAAAGCACGCCAAGATAAGACGAAAAACACAATGGCATTGGAGGCAAAAAGGTATCACAGGTGGTCAGGTAGTGAGAATCGAGAAAGTATATACAAATTAAGCACGTCCCTTCGACAAATCACCCGATGCACAATGCACTTTGTCCACACTTTGAGTGAAACTTGTTCATTATATTTAAAATTTAAACCACCTTTTTTTTGGGTTACAAAAACCATTCTATATTACTATGAGAAGTGTAATCCTTTTCTCATTGACGCCACATAAATACATACATACATAAATCAAATTAGATTCATTCCTTTATGAACCTCCTCTTACAAGCTACTATATGTCTCTTCTCTTTCTATGATTTGTTGTGTTACAATCCCCCACTACTATTGCTGCCTTTGTCAGCCTCCTTTATGCACGCTTCTCCCTCGCGTGTTCCCTGCTGTTTAGATACACTCATATCTTTATACGTGCGTGGACAATGGAGCAGGCATTCATGCCACCTACACTAGTCACGTTACCTTTTCTCTTTAGTGATTGTTCTACATTCATTTCCAATGTTCATTCATTTCCTAGTCTGCTGCTAAGTTTATAACAATAAAAAGTCTTCATTCTTTATGATATAAAATAAGATACAACCTTGTTTTCTTTTGCTTTCCAGTTTTTAGTGGTGGCATTTTTAGCTAAAGTTTATTGAGGTAATCACATTGACTTTTTTGAGGTTAGGATATGTTTGATATATAAATTAAGGAAAGGAAAGGGTTAATGTGAAGAGAAAGAAAGAGGATGGACATAATTTCATGGTCTCTTATCAACCCTTATATATTAAATTAGAGTACAATTTATCTCTACCATGGCGAGACATGTGATATCATTTGCAATTTTTTACATTTTTTAAAGTTTCTGTTTTTTTTATGTAATTTAAAATCTACTAATTATTAGTTATTATTGCCATATATTCTACATATCAGTTATTTGTAATAATTTATTACTATATCAGTTACTTATTTCCAATTTAATTATTTTCAATTTTAGGACAAAATTAATTAGTCTAAAAAAATAAAATGCTAATGTTAATATTAAATGAGTGATTGAGTAGAAAAATATACATATTAAATTTAAAATCTACTAATTATTAGTTATTATTGTGAAATCTGGTTATCAATTATTTATAATAATTTATTATTATTTATTATTTTCAAATATGTTTGAGTAAAAATTTTTTCTTCAAATATGCATATCAAATCTGCATTTCCATATTAAAAGATTGCTTACAGATTATATTTTGCATAAATAATAAAAATTATCATCAATAAATAAAAAATAGTAAAATTAAAAAAAAAATCGTGCATTTTACATGCTACTAACTAGTGTTTCCCATCCCTCTATTCTTGAGTGGAAAAGAAGAGAAAATGATGGAAATGATATTTTTGTGGGCTCCACAGTTATTTTCCCACTTCACTCATTATGAATCTTTTATGTCAATCAATTTTTTTATTAGATAAAGGATAATAAAATAATTTGATATTGATTTGTATGTTTTTTCATTCTTTTCATCAATAAAATCAAATAAAAGAATGGAGGTCCAGTATCCTTTTCATTGGGTGTTATCAAACAAGATGAGCACTAACTCTTCTACTCCCTCTTCTTTTTCATCATTTTCCTTTTCTTTAACTTTTCCTTTCATCATTTTCCTTTCCTGATACTAAAATATATAAAACCTCAATAAGGTTTATGATATTTTTCTCTTTTGAAAAATTACACCCTATCCTTTGCTTTATGTATTAATTCTTACACTCCAAAGCCTTTTGTTTGAAAAACTATGTGTTTGGAACTTGTTAATTGATCTACGTTTAGATATTTATTGTTAAAAGGGATTTTGATAAAATAAATATTGTTTAGATAATATTAATAAAATTAACTTTTAGATGTATAATTATCGAATTTACTAGTGATATGAATGTTGAAAAGATGAGGAAGTAATTAATTTTCTAAGAACATTATTGTAAGAGTAGTAGTTGAAAACCTAAACTAAGTGTTGGTGAATGAAGAAGTGAATTTTTTTACCTCTTCAATCAATGTTTAGAAGTTATAGCTAACTGAATTTTGAAAATTCCAAACATTTTGACAAAATTCAAACTTAGTTTGGACTCCAAATTACGTTTTAATTCTATGAGATATTATATTACTCATTTCTTTTATAGACAAATATTAGTTTTTGTTAATATTTGTTATGTTAGTGGGGGAGTTAACCCATAACCTCTTTATTGCTCCAAACCTATGTCCCTCCCTCAGTGACGAATCATCGATGGTGCTCCCCCCAACATTTTTTGACAAATTTTTTTTAATATAGAAAAACTCCCTTCTCCTCTGCAACACCCACACTCTAGATTCTGTTAGCAAAATGTCTATCATCACAGTAGGAATGACAAAAAAATCTAATTATCCACCATCCATCGATCTAGTCTATCCAAATGAAAATCCATCCAATCAAATCCATTGCCAAAAAAAAAGTAACAATAAACTGAATGGATTGGATTATTTTATTTTATGGATGGTTGTGATTCATCCACCATTATTCTAAAATCCATTGGACCTCTCCATAAAACAAAAAAATAATTAATTGGATAAAAATGAAAAAAATAAATAAATGATACAAAACCATAACTTCAAAAAGTAAATCAATTTGCTACTATTATAAGCAGAACAACATTTTTTGGTGTTTTGTTACCATAATTTGTATTATTTGTGCAAGTAGATCTGTGATGAATTGTTAATTACAAAAAAAAAATATGTAAAAAAATTTTTTGGAATTTTTTTTGTAGAAGGTTGAGAGATATTATTTGGAAATAATCATAAAAATTATTTAATTTCTTAAAATATTTTTCATGAATGGATCGGATATCCATCCATAAAAAAAATTGTTAATGGATGGATTAGATAAATTTTTTTAAATGAATCATGAATGAATTGGATTTTTTTCATGAAATTTTAATGGATTATAATGGATTAATGAATTGTTTTTAATCCATCCATTATAATCCGAACAAAATTTATCAAATTCATACATTTGCCACCCCTACACCACAGTGCCACCACCAACTGCGCTCCTCCTCTTGTTTGCCTGAGTGACTTCGGCCTAGGGATGACAATTTTACCCGTACCCATAGATATCGGCGGATAAAATCTGCAACGGGTACCCATTTGGGGAGTTTAATGGATACCCGCTTGTTCATGGGGTGGGACGGGTATTGAGGTACCCGCTGTACCCGATGACATTATAGTGATCTCAATGTTTTTAGTCAAGGAGTTTGGTAGAAGAGCATTATTTCCATGCTATTGTCCTAGAGTTCCATCAATCAAATGCAATGGTAACCGATAACCAATGCAGCAATGATCATTTAATTAATTGCTTGTTGAACTCTTTGTATATTGATATATGGATAGGATACCCGTGATATTGGAATTTTATGGTGAACCAATGCTCATAATTCCAATATCAGGTATTTTTTTTTTTATGAGTCCAATACCATGTAATTATATATTCTTTGGATATAGAGATATTGCTAATAATTAAATGAGCATTGATAAAATGATTCACTATTAGAATTTTAATATATCCGTGGATATCCGTAAAATTCGATAGAAACCAGTTTAGCGGGTACCCGATTGAGCACCGGTGGGGATGGGGGAGTACTACCCGCACCCGTCCTGTCCCGTTGCCATCCCTACTTCGGCCAAGGAGTGTCAAGTTTTCTCCTAAAGCAGGGCCGGCCCAACACCTATTGAGGCCTAAAGCAAATTTTATGGTGAGGCCTTTTTAAAAAATTAATCCAATAATTTTTTCATACAAAATTAATTATTTTGTGCACAATGAGGAGTTGATCCCTGGACCTTCAACCTAATGATAAGTTTTTATACCAAATAGGCTAACTTATGTTTGTTGATATATTATACATATCAGAAAGTTAATATAAAAAAAAAAAACAAAGTGAGCCTTTTTTTTAAAGAAAAAATTGTTTTATTTTAAGAGGCCTAAAGCAAGGGCTTCACTTGTTTTACCCTTGGGCCGGGCCTGCCTAAAGTAAGGTTTGATTTTAAAGGCAAAAATTTCAATGAAAAAAACGAAAATATGAAGAGAAAAATCGGAGAATCCCGAAAATAAAAAATAAAAAAGATTAAATGTTTGAATGTTTGAGTGTTGGATTTTTATATTTTTGTTTGCTCAATGCCAATGGCATAATCTGGTGCTAATTTCTTTAAGCATTTATTGCATGTTTATTGTTTTCTTTTATCAATAAAATGTTGATTTCTTTTTTGTCAATTTTTTTTTTTTAAAATTCACATAACAATCTCCTCATGAAAAGGATCAATAAGAGTGGAACATCATTTTAGAGTTATAGGATTTTTTTAGTTACAATTGATAACCAATTGCAAGAATTAAATCACAGCTTTAGTGAGCAAGCAATGAAGTAAAATAGTTATATATTTTATTATTACTCTGTATTAATATGTTATTTTAAAACTTTAATAAAATTATATATGATTCATATGAATTTTAATTATATTATTTTAACTAGTAATTAGTGGCTCCCTTTGAAATTATAGTTAAGATCAGCCATTGACTCTCCCAAACCACCTTATCACTCCCGATATTACATTACTTGTGTACCAGACTAATATTGTAGAGGTTTTAATTTCACTTTTTTGGTTGCGAGGTCTAGGAAGAAAATTTAATATGCTCTTAAGCACAATGAATGAATGCTCCACGAAGGATTTAAATTAAGGGTCTTGTTAACGAGTGTCCTAAGAGTACTGGTTAAGACATCAACAAAAGAAAAAAATTTATTGGGAAACTAAGTGTTATACTTTGCAATATATTAAATACACGATTTTTCTAGTCAAAATTTCTTTTCTTGATTCTTTAATCAATATCCTAAAGGTACTCGTTAGCATTCACCTTAAATTAAGTGAAAGGTACAAATCCTAGAGTTATCATTCTAGAGAGGGTTTTACCTACAATCACCACCCCGACCCGATGGTTAGTCTCACAGCTTGAGTGAAAGACTAATTTTTTGAGCCGTTCACGTCTAAATGAGAATCTCTACCAATGGTATTTTTTTTTTCCTATATATATGTATGTTGGGATCAAATTCAAAATCACATGATTAAAGGACCGATACCTTTCCACTCAGATAAACAAACATTGATAAAGTAATATTATCATTGTATTGTACATCATTTTTATTGCTATTTCACTTAAATAAGATTATATTTTGGCTTTATCCATATATTGTGATGAGGAGACGAGGATGAATATAATGATGAGAGATTCATCATTTCAGTCACGCAAATGAGCCAATAATGAAGTAAAGCCTTTAACCTGCATAGCCTATTGGTCTTCACTTTGGTGGTCAAGATCTAGCATTCAAACAAACCATTCGTACAGTATATAGTTCATATTGATATGACAATTAACCATACAACATCTTACTTTGGATTCCTAGGAAATTCCATAACTCCAGGGGTCCAAGAAAACAAAATAGTAATAGTTTTCTAGAGACTGAATTAAGCTCTTTCTTTCGAGGCTTCGGGTTTAGAAGACACTAATCAAATAAAGGCAACAACTTCAACCTATGTGTTGCCCTTTGTCTCGCCATATCACTTTTGTTATCTCCCTCTTGATTGTTGCCGTTGAACGTTGTGAAAAAGAGGGGGCAATTGCATTGATTTTGCTTGCACTTTACAGGTATAGCTCATCATTTTTCCGACCCCAGAATCACAAAAAATCGAAAACTCTATCTATTAGCATTTGAGATTTGGCCCAATTGAGAGAGTGAGTTGATTTGTATAATAAGTTTGGGAGTTATTTTGTCGCCAAAAGGTTTAGACAATTTGAACTCAAATTTCCTAACTTATATATATTACAATTGTCTTTATTTTGCTCTGTATAGAACTTTTTTCTCGAACACTATATGTCATTGGTGGGGAAATGGCATGTAATTTTTACTTTGTTTGTGGGTAACATTGTTAATTAATAGGGATTGCTTGATTTGGAAATTTCTATGATCCTCTTCCTCTCTCGGGGAGCCTTGCCGACAATGGACTATTTCAACACAATTATTGGAATGCTCTGTATGGTTTATTTTTCATTATTAGAGCTATTTTTGTATATTAAGAGTGTCCTCCGGTCGACAATCGGAGACTAATCTCAAGTGGGTAGCTTGGATGGCTGGGTCCTCAAGGAAATTCTCTTCGGCAGGGATAATGTTTTTGGAATTCTCTTCAATAAATCACTGGTGGTGAATCTTCTGGTAGCTCTGTTGGACGGGGGTTTATGTAAAGGCACTATGATGCTTAAGTCAACAAAGGGGATATAGGCCTCAATATATGAATATATGCAATGCTTAAGAGTTAGTTTTAAGGAGGTTACTCCTTGGTATTTATAGCCTCTTAGAGGTAGCAAAGTTCCTTTCGTCCTTATAATCAAGGAGGGCAAGTACCTTTAGGGCATGGGGTTGTCCGTTCCATTCGCGTGTGCAGGGAACAATACAGTGCCCCGGAGTACTTGTGACCTCTCCGTGACGTTTTATGTAATGTCTTACCGCCATCCCTCACTTTAATAGGGATTAGGAATCATACTTTATGTCTTGTACTGAGCTTGATGATGATATGTTAATCGGGCATGCAGTGCCATAGGTCGGTCTAGTCTTTGGTTTTCCTTGGCCACTGAACCTTTGTTTGGCCTAGTTCCCGTGATTAGGCATTTTATTGGGTCAATTCGTCGAATTAAGGTCCAGAACAAGATCAAAGTGGGTATAATATCTCACAATAAAACATTTTTCATACATACAACCACGAATCAAACCCTGATCATTAGCCTTTTCCATACAACATATCAATTTTGCAATGGTTTCTGTATTCTTGATGCTTACTTTTTAGTTGTACATGCTGGTGCTATATTTAGGAATTAACTAATTTATATCTCTTAAAACTGTCGAGGTTCCTGCAATTTCTCCCGTATAATTAATTTGTCATGTTTGGTTCAAGAGGGGAAGGGAAAGATTTTAAAACTAATTTATTTTTTACACCATTATAATTATTTAATTCAAAATACAGAAGTGAGAATATTTTAGTTAATCCATGCAAAATGTTTTAAACTCTCTCTCCTCCCCTCCCCTCCAAATCGCCCCAATATTGGAGGGGAGCCAAAATTAATTAAGGAGAGATTTTGCTCTCCTCCATTCCCTTACATTCCCTCCAAAAAGTTGAACCAAATATGAAAGATTTAAAAAAAATCTCTCCCCTCTCCTCCATTTCCCTCCAACCAAACATTATATTTTAACATTGTACCAAATTCTATCCTGATGTTGGGCCACCCGCATATGTCTATAAATATAAACTTCATGCTCCAAATGTCGAGTCCTTGGCCTGATGGAGTGTGTTAAGTGTTAAGTTTAATTTCATATTAGTTGAGTACTATTTGAGTAAAGAATCGTTTATAATTTGGGAAACCCTCTTCTTATGAGTTAGTTTTGAGGTAGAGTTAATTAAACCCAATGGTTGGTCGACGCAATTGTAGTGGATTGTACGTGATCTCAGGCGACCTTTACCTGCAATGTCAATGATTCGAATCCTGGAGCTGTCACTCTTGGGAGGACTTTACCCACCAGTAGAGTTAGACCCGAGGGTTAATCTCACAACTTGCACTACAACAGAAAAGGCTTTTAATAACATTTATTTTTTGCATTTAATAGCGCTTTTAAGTTCTATTAAATCCAGCGCTATTAAAAGTTGAAAAAACAATAACGTTTAAAAAGCGCTATGGAAAGCTGGAAACGATAACGCTTTCTAAAACCCAGGAATAGATAGCGCTTCAAGAAAGCGTTATCTATTCCTGGGTTTTAGATATTTCCTCAAGGAAGCGCTATCTATTCTTGCTTTAGATAGCGTTTCCTCAAAGAAGCGTTATCTATTCCCATATATTTTTAATAATAATAATAATATACGAAGTTTCTGTCATGAAAATTCCTTGCTCATCAGAGAAGGTGAGAGCTAATTGGATCAGCTTCAACATGTCAACATTGTCCTTCAAAGTTTGATGATTAAAGTCATTGATGGTTTTGAAATTCCCCACAAGGCGAAGAACAACCCCAGGGAACTCTGTATCCATGGCGACGTAGTTATATTCATCAACTATTCCACAAATCAACGCAAAGTCCTCTTCAAGATTATTGTTCCAAACCTCTCTGATTTGAACGGCATTTTCGACGAACGAATCCAAATAACAAAACGAATCTTGCAACCAACCCCCCCAAATCTGCAAACAAAAGACGCTGAAAGCGTTCAGATCTCAAAGCCTAACAAATCTGCAACGATTATAACATATATTCACCTAACAGAGAAACAAATCTTGAAACACGGAGAATCGCCAAACCTGAAGAGGACTTTTCAGTGAATAGAGCTCCGAGCATTACTTGGATCTGAAACAAAATGAAAAATAAAAGATCAGTTTGAGAACAAGGACTAATTCTAACAGTTATGAAGTGAACTACGGTTGTAGTAGGAACCCTAGAACAATAAATGGAAAGGAGTGAGGAAACTATCCATGTAGCGGAGAAAATGAAGCTTGAGTTTCTCCGATCTAAAACCCAGAATCAGAGATTTTTGCTTCGATGAAGAGAAATTAGGAGGTCAAAGAAGCAATATTGGGGAGCAAGAAGGGGAAGAGACAGGAACGAGAGTGGGAGAGGAAGGAAGCGGGCAACACTGGAGAGGGGTTTCTTCTTTTAGAGTGAAAGACTAAGAGTGTGGTGGTTGGAGCAAAAGTGAGGAGGGAAGTAACGGATAAATTAAAAATATTTGAAAAGGGAATAGATAGCGCTTCCTATCTAAAGTGCACCTATAATAGCGCTTTCTCAAGAAAGCGCTATTATGAGCTAGACTTTAGATAGTACTTCCTTAAGGAAGCACGGAAGCACTATCTATTTCTGGGATTAAGGAAGTGCTATCTAAAGTCAAACTTACACTGGAAGCGCTATCTAAAGTCCTCCGCCTCTATTTTAATAGCATTTCACTTTAAAACGCTGTTAAAGGTGCGCTATTTAATTCTTTTTATGATGTAGTGTTGCTTGTATGGATACCATGTCAAGGGTATGACTATATTAGAAATAATATTAGATATTTACATTTAAAATGTAGGAGTTCATGTTTATACAATTATTACTATCTAATTTTATTTTAACTCACTAAATTTTTTATATACATATAATTTTATATTTCAGCTTATTACATGAAGTGGCTTGCATTATAAAGATGTGTAAGAAATATTAATAGTAGTAGTCAACTTTCATTTCTAAAATCTTGACTAAGATAGTTAAGTAGCGAAATCTATATATATATATATATATTCATTTGGTACGTATTCATTAATAAGAATGGAATTATAAAACACAGTACAATATCTCTGCGCTGACATCTGGAGCTAGCAATGGGTTAGACTTCCTTGCCAGTTTGTTGTTTTCTTTTCATCCGCATAGATAATATATTTCACCTTTAATGACCAGAGAAAGTGTGGATTCTGAATAAAAAGTTTTTAACATTTGCAGAGAGAGATACCTTTTGATTTTTGTGATGAAGCTCATCTCTTTATCTCACCAGTCAGTCACTACACCTTTTTCCTTTCTCTTCTCTAAAAGCAAAGATTTGGGAACACATTCTTCCAATTCTGGGGGCTGAACCCCCCCCCCCCCCCCCCCCCCCCATTTACAACCCCCTTTGTCATTTCACTGTCACAAACACACAGCACTTTAACTAAAACCATTACAGCATCACATCTATGCAACCCAAAACCCCACTTCCCACAAGTAATATTCCATCTCTTTCCCATCCAATTCTTTCTTTAGAATCAGTGTAATCTCAGTAAAAGAAAAAAAAAAAAAAAAAAACTGCTCATCAGATAAAGAAAGGCTATATGAAAGTGAAACGAATATGCCATTTTCTTTTCTATAGCTTGGAAACTCACAGAAGCATTTGCTTTTGCAGAAAATACAGAATCCCTTAATTAATTTCCTTCACTGTCACAAGTCACAGCTTGAACAGCACGTAAGTAAACTACATTTCTTTCTTCATTACCCATCAGTAAGATTCTTAGCCTCCTGTTTTTTCTACTTATATGCAAGACAAAGTTCACATGCAAAAGATTCCAAACATCACATAAACCCTAGCTAGCTACCTTGACCACTGATCTGCATCATCCATCCAGCTATATATTATCACATAATAACCTTAATAACCTTTCCTTTCAGATGTAGTTAGTGAGTGACCCTTATTGAAATCAAACCCCACAAATACTTCATATTAAAATTAACTAATGAGCATTTCAAGCTACTACTATAATATAATAAAAAGTCTATATGTTGCTCTCTTCTATTGAATATATATATATATATATATATATATATATATATATATATATATATATCACCTCAAATATATTGGTGATTATTAATTATTTTTCATTTTAATTGCATTTTTACTATGACAACTAAGGTGGCATATACTGAAATAGTAAAGTTTTAATATTCACACATCAAATTTTGTATACTATAATGATTAATTATATAATACACGCTAATAATTATAAGGAGTCAATTTAGGTACAATTTCATAAGTATTTTAGGTGTCGTTTGTCAATGAGAACATGAGATGTAATATTTTTATTGACGATGAGCTGTTACACATATATCATGTTTTCACATATATTATATTCTCATTGAAAAATAGCACCTAAATTATCTTTGGTATTGCACCTAAGTTTTCTTCTAATCATAAAATACATGCTTATAATACAACAATTATCACCATATCCATTAACTTCTCCTCCAATCATCACATAATATACATTCATAATTAGTTATTTGCACGCAGAACTTGAGTGTTCATCGGTACATTAATTAATTGTAGGAGAAATCACTTACTACATGCTAGCAACTAAGAATTTTTCTTAAAACTGATTTGTGGGAATGAAAATGAGATCTCTCTATATATGACTGCATCTGCATGTATTGTTGTTGCTGATGCTAGTTTAAGCCATGAGTCTTCGGTCTAACCCACGGCGCCGTTTCGATCTTTCACTAGAGTTGGAGCGATCTAGCAGAGACTTGAACGAGTTCTGAAGGAAATGGATTGATTCAATGCTGTGGTTTTTATCAGCAGCAACAACAAGAACGTTCCTTGTTCTTCCACCAAGTGTGACCATTTCTGCTTTGAGGGTTTTCAGATGAAGAGAGTTGAGGATTTCTATGAGGTCAGGTATGAGGTCTGAGCGATCCTCACAGCATAAAGAGGCTTTGAATATAAGCCTGCCGTCCCCGGCGCTGCCGTAGTCGCCACCGATGGAAAGGATGGTGATCTCGTCGGTCTCCGAGGGAAGGGTTTCGAGTTCAGTTATCTCAGATGTTTGCTGCTTCAGCTCTTTCACTCGCTGGACAACCTTTGCAAGAAGTGAAGCCTTGTCTGTCTGAATAAAAACAACAAACAAACAATATTGATATATATGGAAAATGTAATTTCAACAACTCAGAATGGGATTTGGATTTGGTGCGGTCGAAACAAAACTTGCATTTAGGCAAATCTCAAGAAGGATGTTTTTGTCTTTATGGTATCCAATAAATCTTGTTTCAGAAAGTGTAAAACAAATATTGTTGCTTTGGATTAAACAGATGTTTCAGTCCATAAAAACGCAAAAACAAACATGCACGAATTCAAACAAACAATACCGGATAGTTCTTATTTAAATAAATTAAGTATACATACTTTGTATATAAAACTATATATCATCTCTCTAATTATTTATTCAAATAATAATGTTTTATTGATGGGCATATAAGATTGGCTTGATGATTAGGATGAGAAAGTTAAGAAGTGGAATGATAAGGAAAGAGAGAGTTTAATTAACATTTCTAATAAATCAAATAAACACTAACATATGTTTATAAAAAAAAAATGCTTTACTGATATCTTATATGGTAGTAAAAGCAAAGTGAGACTATGCCAAACTCAATTATATGCCCTTGCAAAGAAACTGGGGTGCCTTTTTTCTATATGGCTTTTCAATAAAGCACATTGAAACATGAAGTGAAAGAATCTTAGGGAGGATGAAAAGAAAAAATTAGTTGTAACTTTGGATTTTATGAGTTTCATTAGTTTCCTGGAAATTAATTAAGGATCTTGATTCTGGATGGTTTAACTCATATATATTCATAATATATTCCACTATATAATATATATATATATATATATATATATATATATATATATATATATATATATATATATATATATATTTTACATGGCAGCTAAAGTCCAAGTCAAATAAAACACACAGTTAACTTTGTTGGTCAAAAAAGTATGCAACCTTTAAGAACTTTAGAGAACAAAAGAAGGAGAAAATTCTACAGATGATGCCCTCTTCCAACCCTTTCTCTTTCCTCAAAAACCAGAACAACTGGTCAGTGATAATTACCCTTAACCACATTCAAAATTAATGTTACAAATACAACATATACTACATCTATAATCGTGTGAGTGATGCATGAAACTTATGAAAGTGTGTATATATATATATATATTATATACCTTAGAATTACAAGGGAGAAGAGTACGAAGCTCGTTGAGGTGAGAATTGATTCTCTCCCTTCTCCTCTTCTCAGCCTCCTTGTGGTTCTTCATAGCAGCAAGGGCTCTATCCTGCTGGGAGAGTGCATCCGTAATTTCTGACAACTCCAAAGGGTAATAATTATTAGAGGAAGTAGTACATAATCTTTGGTGCATCGTGGCTGTTGTTGTTGTTGTTGTTGTTGTTGAAGCTAATTCTGGTACCACCCCGTACGGTGTTGCTTGGAAGAAGGAGCTGTTAGTGCCGGCTAGTAATTGGAACAACTCAGAGTTCTCCATCCCAATCTGCTGCTGCATGGTGTGTGTGTGTGTTGATGATAGTGATAAATATATAGATAGCTACTTGGATTGGATTAGCTAAGGTTAATTAATAAGAAGGGGAGAGTGGGTAGTAGGGAGGGACTAGGGTGGTACTCACATCTTAAGAGTGGTCGTGAATGTGAAGTGATGCTTATGATTGCGCTTTTTGACCGACCCCAACCATTCCACTGTGGCTTGTGGAAAATTTAAACATCAAACTCTTGGACTTACTATTTACCTTTCGGTGGCCATTTCTATTTTTTTTAATAAGTATTTCTGAAAAATAGTGTACATACATATGAGTATTAATTATTTTGTGGGTACAATTTGTCGTTGAATATGGTGATATAATCAATTTACCTGTCTGTCTTTCGCGTCCCTGTTTTCATTGGCTTACATGCAAGAGTCAAGAGGGTCCACTTTGTGAACACAGATAATTAAAGTGTCTTTATCATACACACACACACACACATATATATATATATATATATATATATATATATATATATATATATATATATATATATGGGTGACTCAAGTGGGAGGAGTGTGTTATAATGAGAGTGAGAGGAGCAAATCTGGACTTTTAAATCAAACATGAAATGTCAAGATTAGAAGTTAGTTGGTGGTCATATGATCACTTTAAAAAGTCACATGATTTTTTGTTCTAATCTTGATCATTTATGTGTAATCCAAATGTTCAAATGTACACCTCTCATCTCTCATAATAACACACTCTTCTCACTTGAATCGCTCCACATATATATATATATACGGACACTAGTGATAGTCGTTAAAACTGTAGGTATATGTATTAGTGTCAATCAAATCGCAGGTAAAGATAGGTAGACCGTAGATAAAGCCTATTAACAGATAAATACAAATGTAGGTAAATATATGTGGATCGTAGGTAAAACCTATAGTGATAATTATTTCCCATTGACATTCGTCGCACATAATAGACGATCCGGAGAATGTAAATTTTACATATACCTATAGATTCTAAATATAACAAATTTTGTCTGTCACTGAACGACAAATTTGTTGTAGTCTGTTAATATTTTTATATCATCATATCGTCTCAATGATCAGAGCTTAGAAATGTTTGTATTTCTGCTAGTACATACGAGATTACAGTTCCCACTGAAAACTGAAAAATTACCATATAAAGTACAAACATAATGCTATTTTTTTTTTTTACTGGAACATAATGCTATTTTTTTAAAGAATGATAGATTTTAAAATCATTTTTACCAAACATGCACGTGTGTTTTATGTTCGTAAAAATATATATTTCTAATTTGCTTTTATTCTCACATCTTTCTAATTTGCTTTTATTTTTCATTTCATAAAATCAGCATAAATAATCATCAAGTTCCTCATCAATTCTTCATTTTTTTTTAGCAAGTCCGTAAAATCTTGTATGCATGATGCATGCAAGAAGTAATGTCAAAATGGGCCTAAGATATCAGCTCAAATAAATGAAATAATCCAATAGATTTTGTGTTTTGGGCCCGGCAAAATTGAAGCAAAAGTATGGTGTTGCTTTTAACATCATAATTTTTTTTTCATATATCATATTTATTTTAAAAACATTTGAATGTTCTTAAAATACTCTCAATTATCTTAATATATTTCGTAACTTATATTCAAATAAATACATCACTCTCCTCCTTTCTTCTTCCTTTTTTCCTCTTCTCCCTCCTCACCCCATCAGTCAATAATCGAGTAATTTCTTAATCATTCAACTACAGTGAAATATTGAGTAATCATTCATAAAACAAAAATTGATAAAAAAATCTTTGGTACATTAGTCATACTGAAGTTTGGGTTTATAACCGCTTGCAAACCATTCAAGCCTCTACCCATTTCAGGAAAATTTAGCAAAAAATTGCATCAGTCATATTCTTACAAGCAAACATTTGCAACCTCGTCGAATATACTAAGGCTCTGTTTGCTTATAGCTTATTTGACTAGCTTATAAGCTTGTTTGATCAAAGTAGAGGTGTTTGGTAAACAAGCTTATCTCATGAATTTATAGCTTTTCTTCATAAGCTAATTTATGGCTTATAGCTTATAGCTTATTGACTTTTCTTCCATTTTTACCCTCACTTATTTAATGAAATTCTCAATTTACTATGTTTGTCATAAATATGTCCTTTTATGTCATTTTATATTTATAAGCTAGTTCAACCGCTAATTTTACCGAATACTTCAAATTCAATCAACTAGCTTTTCAGCTATTAACTATAAGCTATAAGCTTTCAGCTATAAGCTAGTTTATCAGTCATAAGCTAGCTTATCAGATATTTTTGCCAAAGAGAGTCTAAAGCCTCAAATATTCCCTCTGATTGCCAGAAATGTTGGACTCTCATTTTTTACTTATGGCCCCTATTGTAATTTGGAGCATTCGATTACGTTTTTTAAGTAGCAAGTGAATAGATTTTTTTTAAAATTTTTTTTCTTCAAAAGGGTTAATTCTGCAAAGTTGCTACTACGAGATCAACATCTTCATGATACAAAACATTTAAGTCCTTGAAAATTTGAAATAATAAGCTATAGCACCATGATTGCTATGTCTTTTCTGAATGAAAAAATGTTTATGTGCTAAAGGTTCTAACTTCTTTCCTTCTGGTCTCCAAACTCCAATGTGGAATATGAAAACTAATATTTATGAGTCATTGGTTATGAAGAAGGTCACAAAACCTACAACAATAGAGGGGAGATGTCATCATAATTTTGATAGAATCTTATGCAATCCATCATGGCAAAAAATATCAGACCACCATAGGAAAAGGATCAGGATGAGAATACATACCAATGTTCTGTGAGTTTCATATTGCGAAGAACGAAATAAACTGTACATATTACATGATACATACATAAAATAGTTAAGGAGCACACACCATCACAACTTAAATTGGAATTGGCCCACCGTGCAATCATTATATTATGGTATTTGCCAAGAAGAGAGTTCTTTGAATTCTTTCTGCTCTTATTGGGAGAGTGTAAGGAGGTTCAGTGTTACAAAATTTGCTACAACATTTTAAATAACATTTTGAATCTTCGTTTTCACTTTATGTTTAGCATTTCTTTCAGTCACGTTAGGAGCTTGTGATGTTATCATTTTACATTTTTAAGTTTGTTAGTATGCTCGAATGATGTGGCACGTGGAGTGGAGAGTAAATTAGGATATTCTCTTTCTCTTTGGCATTGTAACCAGTCAGTGGTATTAGAAACACATTACCATTTACAAAGCAACTCTTCCTCTCTCTTATTACTCTTAATACTGTCTCTCTAATTAATCACTCAGTTTGCCCCAAAACTCATTCATCCATTGAGTTCTCTGCTATTGGGTATTGGGTTTTTAGGTTTCTCCCCTAAAATCCATATTTCTGTTTCAATTGGTATCAAAGCATCGACATGGTGCTTAAACATGGACGATATGATGTTCGATCAAGTGGAAGTTCAAGAAATGGAGCTTCGATTGATGCGGAAGTTCATAGAACGAGAGAAAAAACCCTGGCCATGTTCGATCAGAAAACAGATGATATCATGGAGATGATTGCAGCACTGGATGCGCAGATACGAGAGAAATTCTGATGGCAATAGCAGGCTCCAACACCGCTATTCAAGGCACCAAAATCAGTGGGGTGCTCTGATGCCAGCCCCTAGGGTTTCAAATGAGTTAATTACAACTACCAGTAGAACGCGTCAAATCATCATCGTTTGGTAGCGGCGACCCTGTTGAGTTGGTAGCGAAGGCTAAAACAGATGGAGGGTTTCAAGAAATTGCAGGGAATGTCCAAAGACCTCCCAATGGTACCCAGTGGGCCCCGATTTCAACTCAGAATCACAACTCAACGATGGTTTCAGAAGTTGATTTCACAATAATGGATGGGTCAAAGGTTAACGAAGTGGATAAGGGATTTACCTAGAAACCCTCAGCCTCAATTCAAATTCAGTTTTCTACCCAAAGCGCTATGGTCGATTCCTAGGTAATTCTAAATCCGGAGCATTCTTTGAACACTTGCATAACTGGATTGGAGCATACAACACAAATGCCTATGAAATTATCTAAACCCACACCCATAGAACATGTTGCCAACCTAACCAGAGTACATGAGACCTCAAACACCAATGTGAGTATGTGCAAACCAGTCATAAACACACCCCCATTCAAACTTGTACCCATGTCCAAGAAACCTATGGTGAATAACAACACCCATGTACAAACCCAAAACACTAAGCATATCTTTAAGAAGACACCAAGGAGCTTTAATGCAGCAGAAGAGGCGGACAAGATGGCAAAAGGTTTATATATGTTATGTGATGAGCCTTTTAGTCTAGATCATGAAACGAAGCATAAGAGCATTCAATTCTTGGTGATGGAGATGGATGAGGAACTCGAGTGTGAAGAGGCAGAAGTAAGCGAAGATGGTTCAATAAGTATGGGTAGTACACATATTGAAAATCCGCAATGGTTCTCGGAGGCTTTAATTAGAGTCTCAAATTATCAAAGCAAGAAGGTAATTGAACCTTGTAGCAAAGATCTGCCGCCAACACTAATTGACAGCAGCATTACAATTAAATCCTTGGACCTAGATCTAGCTAAGAAGTTAAGTTGTAAACTGGAGGCCAATACATTAGTGGGAGCTAGTGTGGCTGGTGGAAAGTTGATAGATTCATTGCCCATTTGTAAAAGGTATGGCAAGGCAAGTATGTTAGATCAAGGTTAATGAGACAAATAATTGTCTAGTATGTTGCAAGGCACTAATTGCAAACCTGCTAATGGGACAATGAACTCCATCACTGGGACAATGAACTCCCCCAAAATCCAAACTTTCGTCTCATTCAAATTAGCGTTGAAGAAAACCTTTGCTGGTGCCTTTAGACTTCATTTCACTGTAGTTGAATGATTAAGAAATTACTCAATTATTAAACGGGTGGTGGTGAGTAGGGAGAAAAGGGAAAAAGGAAGAAGAGGGGAGAGGAGTGATGTATTTTTGAATGTAGGTTATATGGTGTATTAAGATAGTTCATGGTATTTTAGGGATATTCAAATGTTTTTAAAAAATTTGTTGTGTATGAAAAAAATTGTGGTGTAAAAAGCAATACTCCAAAAGTATGGCTATTTTGGTTTACCATCACAAACCCCCAAAGAAACTCTATAGATACTTTGTCCAAACGTATGTTTGCAATTTTTTAACAGTAAACCAAATATACACTATATTGTGACCCGAGCAAATTTAAAAAATGATAAAATAAATTATTAGTGTTATTAAGTTTCTTTTTTTTTTTTTTTAAGTTTGCTAAAATGCTATTTAAAACAAACATGTATCCAACAATTAGAGAGATCCGTAACCAAGTTTGGAGCATTAGAGGAAGTAGAAGCTTGGGAAGTGTGTGGCACAAATGCCAATATAGTCACTGATGTGACCTTTAGTTGATAACCTATCAAATGTCAAAATATGTCTAATCACCCTTTTGACTAGTACATGCCTTTACCCAATGGACCAAGTTTGAAACTATCTTCTCCCTCCCGACCTGATTAACCTGTCAGGCCATTCTGCCTACTTGGGGCTGGCCCGATATTTTCGGACTGGCCCGGTTATTGAACAAAACAAAAAAAGATGTTGAATTTTTGTAGTACTCTCTAGGCCCAATCCACTAAGCTCCAGCTTCCAGAGGCCATTGCTGAGAGTGAGAGACATGAGAGTCCACTTGTCAGTTTCTGATTTTCACTTCCATCATTTTAATGAATCTTCTCTCTATCTAGCCAGCCCTATGTTACACACTTACGCACCTCCCTCCGTCTCCGTCAGATCTCTCCTTCGCCTCCCTCTTGCAAAAGTCTCGATAGAAGACTAGAACGATGATATGCCTTCTTCCAATCTATTTCTGCTCCCATCAATCGGTCAAATCTATCCAAAACAAATGCATGCGATTCTTGAATGGCCAACGATTGCTTGAACTTAGAGCAGAACAAAACCAACGAGCAAAACAAGGCAATCAATTTCTGCTCTCATCCAGAACCAGAACGTGGAACGAAGGCAATCGTTTGACGCCCCTCTGTAAGTTTCTCAATATTTTCTTTCTTAAGTTTTTTTTTATAAAAATAAATAGATTTAATCAACATCATCGAGAGTTTGATTAACTAGAACTGAGATGCTTTGATTTAGCGTTTTTCTCTCTTATTGAACTGGTTAGCCTTAAGCATAATCGGTTAGGACTGGTTTTCTATGTCTAACCGGTTAGCCTTCCAGCTCTAACCGGTTAGGACTAGGTTTTCTTTATATGTCTAACGGGTTAGCCTTGGAGGTCTAATCGGTTAGGAATGGGTTTTCTCCGAAAAACATCAAATCGAGTTTATACAGAAATGACCAATTTTCATCAACCCAAACCCCTAAACAAGAATCCCACAATCCAGAATATATCAAATAACATCCAAACATGTGCATGCAACATAAATAACAACAGTTCACTCCACAACTCAGAATCAATCATACATTTGTCAAAGTAAACATAAGTTGAGACATGCATTTAACAATTTTAAAAATCTTCAATCCAAACCCCAATCTCTAACCACTTACCCTTGGGATTTATGGTTACCCAATCTAGCTCTCAATAATCACAAACAAGGGAGTAGGGACTCACATTTTGATGACAAAAAGGAGATGATGAAGATGACTACTTATGATATGGAATGCAAGATCCCGTGTTCTTCTAGCTTCCCTTTTCTTCTTCTTCCTTTTCGCAATCTCTCCCTTTTTCTTCTCCTCCCAGAATTTTCTGCTACTCCATCCCTCACACTCTTTCCCTCTGCTATGCGATGTGAGGAGAGATGGAGTGTTTTAACTTTACTGTGACATGCAAGGACAAGTGCGAAGAAATATGTGTGTGTTCTCTGAAATAGCTAGCTCAAGAGAACATGCAAGGTGAGAATGGGCTTTTTCTTTCCTTTGTGTGTCTTTGTTAGGAGGATGCTGAAAATGGGAATGGGTGGTATGTGTGTAGAGATGATATAGTGGGTCAACCTGTTCCGTCCCGCTTCGCCATTAACCCACCCAAAACAGGGCAGGGCGGGCCAACCCGTTTTAATCATATGGGTTGAACCCCCCAGCCCACTCCGCCGAATAATCTTATCTTATAGCATACGATTTGTGTTGCAAAAGTAAAGACATTATTTTTGTAGTATGAAATAATTGCAAGAAACAATTAAATTAAATAATATTAAATAATTAATAAATTAAATAAAAAAAATTAATCTAGACGGTTGGCGGGCCAAGCCGCGACCAACCCGTTTTCGGGTGGATTAAACGGGGCGGGTCAAAGTGAGTTGGTGGGTTGAGGACCCCAACTCACCTCGCCAAATTTTGGTGGGTTGACCCGCGGGTCACAACCCACTTTGTCACCCCTATATTTGTAGATGTTGAGAGAGTGTAGTCTAGGGGAGGGTGAAGGTGTTCACTAATTATGAATTGTCCATTATGTCCCAACCTTAAACAATTAATTACTCTTATGCCCTTGTTTCTAATCTTGGGTCAAATAATGGGCTGAATAAGACTTATGGGTTTGCTACTTCTACCCCTTAAATTTGGCATTTGGTTTTAATTGTGTGTTTGGACCAGCTGTGAAAATTTAAATATTTCAATAATCAATTGTTGTTATAATCGATTATAATAGAATTAGTTTTATGTTTGGATGTGTTTGCTGAAAAACGATTATAAGATAATCTATTTCGTTTGAGTTGTGTAAAAAAATCACTTATAAGTAGTAAATTACTAAAATGGGTATGAAATTATTTATATAATTTAATAATATTTATTTGGTAGTTATTTTTGTAGGAGTGAAATAGGAAGAATGTTATTAGTATCAAAATATTCTAACAACTTTTTAAATAAGCTTCAAATTTCTAGGTTATCTAAAAACAACTTTTTCTTATAAATACAGTTGTTTTAAAATTTAATCAGTTTACCCAAACATACCAGCTTCTACTGAAAAACTGATTTTTACCATGAAAAACAATTATTTGGGTAAGATTTAAACACAAATCTTACCCAAACACCCTCTTATATCCCACTATTTATTATTCTTATCCCCTCCCCATTTTTTCTCATTTTAATTTCAGAAATACCCTTCTAACCTTCCTACCCCTATATTAACCCTTTTTTTCACAATCATATTTTTTTACCTCTCATCAAACTCCTCCATACCCCCTCTGTTTCTTCCTTTTCTTATTCTCTCTCCCCAATTTTTTTTTCTCTTAGTCGCAATACAACCCCACCCGACCTTATTGTCACCTCCGACGAGGTGTAGAGAGGAGCACAACGGCGACAGTAGCGAGCACAACTGTTGTAATATTTTCTATTTTTTCGTATAATTTATAGCTTACGGTGCAATGATTCAAATTTGGAATACCTTACGGCCGGAAACTAAGGCATTTTAAATTTGAATACCCTACAGAAACTATAGTATCCATAATGCACCCAAATTTGAGTACACTACGAAAACTATTATGAGTACATTACACAAACTATAGTATCCGTAATGCACCCAAATTTGAGTACACTATGGAAACTATTATGAGTTAAGGTATTTTAAATTTGAATACCTTACAGAAACTATAGTATCCGTAATGCACCCAAATTTTAGTACACTACAAAAATTATTATGAGTACATTACACAAACTATAGTTTTCGTAAGATATAGGGATAAAAAAAGATAAGAGTATTTTTGGGATTTAATTGGAAAAAATTGGAAAGGGGGTAAGAAAAGAAAATAATGGAATATTAAAAGCAAATGCTTTATTCGAAAGTTTGAATCTTCTTCCCTTTATATAATTCTTAACCAATATACAATATATACATATTTAAATAATTAAAGTAATTTTTAGTAACTTATAATTAATATAATTACCAATCAATCAAGTGGATACATATTTATTTATGTATTTTTTTAGTAAAAACATACTTATTTATGTATAAATCAATGTAATGATTTTATTTTAAAAAATAAGAAATAAAATAAATTAAAGGTTCTACTTATTTGAATATAATTAATTTAATAGACTAAATTTGGAAGTTTTATTTATGGAAATTGTCCTCCTCTTTTATTAGAATATATGGAAATATCTTTTTTTTCTTTTTTTGGTTTACGAAATATCTTATCTTATCTTTAAGTATCTTGGATTATCTCATTATTTTAGATGTTACCATTAATATTCAATGGGGTTAGGAGTCTCCGATCTTATAAATAGGGATAATGTTTAACTTTTTGTATGATCAAATCATAGTAATATCTTTCTTCAGCTTCTCTCTATAACACATAACTTAAACATCTTCTTTCTCAATCCATAAAACCTTTTTTGGTTATTCGATCCGCATCTCAGTGCTTCCTAACCCTCATTATAGTGTATTTTTGAGCATTACCCACCTCCTGTTTTTTGTTTATTGTTATTATAATTAATAACTTTTTTCAGATCCTAAGACAATGATTTGATACCCTTTTGGGATAAGGGGAAAGCTTTCAGGTAATGTTAATGTGATTTTCGTTATTTGATTCATTTTGTTATTACGAATTATCATGGGTTTTAGTAAATTTTTAATTTTTACAATCAATACAATTCTGGATATTGGGTGTGATTTTATGTTTTCATGAAAGTTTGTCTTTTTTGTTTTAGTTAGTTCACTCACCTGTAATGTAAAGTTGTTCGCTCACCACATTACGTTTCTTATCTATATTTTCCTCCTCTGATCGGTTATTACAGTCCAACTTGCTCAAAGTATGTTTTTGGTTAAATTAATCGTTTGGTCAAGTGAAAAATTTTGAATTTGATTCTTAGATGTGATAATCATTTTCAATTTGATCCTTATATTTTAATTTCAATAAATGACGTTATGACATCAATAAACGGTGAGAATTAAATTAAAAAATAAATATGACCGATTTCAAAAGAATTTACGTATATGGACTAAATTCAAAATTAACATAATGTATAGAAAACACATGATTAGTTTAACCCATGTTTTTTTATTGGATTGTTAGGATGATTTTAGTTTCTCATGACTGTTTACACATTCTCATTTAAATTCGAGAAATACTATTCTTTCCTTTATATAATTCTTAACTAATATACAGTATATACATATTTAAATAATTAAAGTAATTTTTATTAACTGATAATTAATATAGTTACCGATCAATCAAGTGGATACATATTTTATTTATGTATAAATGAATGTAATGATTCTACTTATATGAATATAAATAATTTAATAAACTAAATTTGGAAGTTTTATTTATGAAAATTTTCCTCTAGAATATATAGAAATATAGAAATATATCTTATCTTATGTTAGAGTATCTCGGATTATCTCATCATTAGTTGTTATTATTATTATTATTATCCAAGTGACCTGTTCCAACCTCCAATTCAATTTCAATTTGCACGCTCAACTTAATCCTCATTCAACTTAATCCTTATATTCCTCTCAATCCGTGACCACCGCAGCTCCAGGCGTTTAGCTCCTCGTCGCCGAGAGCCCGAGACCAGTCCGCCGTCACACTCGTCCCTATCACGGTTGATTGTTTTTTCGCAAAGTCTGCGATTCTGTGAGTGTAACCGCGTGAAGCTCCCTCGCGGATTGAAGAACAGGTTTGTTTCTTCTCTTTAATCTTTCCCCTCTTATCTTCTGGTTATTATTTCATTTCTTCCCTCCTTCTTCTTCTTCTTATTATTATTATTATTATAACTAATCAAATAAATCTGACCAGTGAGTGAGTGAAGACTGCAACAGGTTCGTGTGAGTTGAGTTGTGACCACCGCTTAGCTCTTCAACAGGTTCGTCTGTCCTTTCTCTTTACTTAAGCTCCCTTTATTTGTGCTTTCCCTCTTCTTATTCCGTGCTTTCTGGGTAACAACTCTTAAAAATCACATCAGATTTGATTAATTAATTATGTATTTCTGTGCCTCTGCTGTGAATGAAAATGTTAATGTCCATGTCATTGTTCTGAACTTTAAAAGTCACCCCAAATTAGTTCTCACCATAAAGAAGATGAACCTAAAATCCCAAACAAGAGGTCTAGAAATTGCACATCTTCTGTCTCGAACTATTTTGTTTCTATTTATCCAAGTCACTAAAAGCTCACTTGGTGTAATGTTGTAGTTTGTAATTGTATGCACTTCACATTTTTTTAGCTTGCTGGATCCAAGTCATTTAGCTTGCTCAATTTTTTTTTTTTTTTTTTTTTTTTTTACTTTGCTGGACAATGCCTTTAATTTCAAGGTGCATATGCACTTCCACAAAAGAATGGATCTACTTCCCAATTTATTTTAATCCCTCTAGCAAAAACTATAAAGAGAAAGGACATTCGCATGCCTATTGCCTCTATTTATTACTGTATATAAAGAAATGACAACAAAAGTGTACAAAATATTGAAGTCCGCGGGCCAGCTCGTTTATCCACGAATTAGGAGGGCTGGACTTGGCCCAACATAAATCAGGCCCATTAGTTTCACAGGACAACCCGCACCGATCCGTTTAATTGCGAAATTATGTGGGCTGGGCCTAAGCTGACCGGGTTGGCCGTTTACCCAGCTCTAGTTATCATTATTATTCAATTGGGTTAGGAGTCTCGTATCGTATAAATAGGGATAATGTTTAACTTTTTGTATCATCAAATCATAGTAATATCTTTCTTCTGCTTTTCTCTATAACACATAACTTAAACATCTTGCTTCCCAATCCACAAACCTTTTTTGGTTCTTCGATCCGCATCTCAGTGCTCAGAACCCTCATTATAGTGTCTTTTTGAGCATTACCCACCTCCTGTTTTATGTTTATTGTTATTATTATTAATTATTATTAATAACTTTTTTCAGATCCCAAGACAATGATTCGATACCCTTTTGGGATAAGGTGAAAAGCTTTCAGGTATTGTTACTGTGATTTTCGTTATTTGATTTATTCTGTTATTACGATTTATCATGGGTTTTAGTAAATTTTTAATTTTTACATTCAATTCAATTCTGGGTATTGGGTCATTGCGTGTGATTTTATGTTTTCATGAAAGTTTGTCTTTTTTGTTTTAGATAGTTCACTCACCTGTAATGTAAAGTTGTTCACTCACCACATTACGTTTCTTATCTATATTTTCCTCCTCTGATCGGTTACTATAGTTCAACTTGAGTTAACTAGAGTCTGAAGTTAAGGTCAAAGCATTTTTTTTATTTGATTGTTAAGGTGATTTTAGTTTCTCATGGCTGTTTACACAATTAAAAATTGATGATTTTTATTGTGTGGCCTAGGAATTTAGTTCATGTAATTTGAATTTGTTTCTGTGATCGTTATCAATTAATAGCAGTGTGAATGGAATGTTTGTGGATATCAAATATGTATAACCATGGATTTGTGTGTTCGTAGTCTAACTGTGCAATGTTGTAAATCAACAGTTAATGTTGCATTATGCAACTTCTGATTATGATGTGTGGTAGCAGTTGAACCTGCTAAGAATGGACAAAGGGGGGGGGGGTCTTGTTATCTTTTAGTTTTTTGTCTGTAAGCCAGTGGCTAATATTAAGGAATGTTGATTCTACAAAAAATGTTTTATATTTGCATACCTTTCTTATATTTAGTAGCTAATTTGATAAAAGCAAGAGCTAAGGAATAAGTTTGTTTACTTTTTTTAGCTTTTGAGATATTTGATTGTCCTGAAACAAATTAAAATGGGGATGACGGACTAGAGTAAGAGTTCATTGATGGATGCTGGTCAGCTGGTAAAATATTATACTCAAGATTTTGAATCATTTTGCATGTTGTTTCATAGTTGTATTATATACATGTGCATGTGTGTGTCTGTATGTATGTAGTCCCTTAGTCCCTTGCGTTACTTCGTATGACGTCCTGAGTGTTTTCCATCTCCCAATCAATGAACAAGTTTGCTTGTCCGATGCTTGGATTTGATTCCCCCCAACACATGAACCAATATGCATGCATCTTCTTCAAGCACTGCTGATTTATTTCTTAAGAATATTTTACCATGACCTTTATTTTTCCTCTCGATATTTTTGCTCTTAACACTAACCTAAGTCTTAGAGCCCGTTTGGTAAGTCTCATCTGTTAGCTTATAGCCGATGGGTTAATAGCCCTGTTTGGGAAGCACATTTGTTAGTAGTGATTAACGTTTTTTTACGAGTTTATAGCGTTTTTTCTGGACGCTACTTCAAGTAATGTTTGAGCTTATGGCTTATAGCGTCTAATTTTTTTCTTTGTTTTACCCTTATTATTTTGTTTTAATTCCACATTAACCCTTTTCAATTTATAATAAAATTTTATATGATAATATAACGTATTATTAATATTTTTATTCTACCTTTACCCTCTTTAATTTATAAATATTTTATTATATCGTATTATAATAAAATACAATGTATTATTTTAGTACAGCATTTATTTGATAATATAACATATATATAATAACATAATTTTATGTGATAATATAACGTATTATAAAAAGGTAAGATTACCATTTATATAATTTTTTTATATATAAACAACATTTATATAAAAAGGTATAGACACATGTCCTTTTATGTTTATCAACTAGTTTTACCAAATACTTCCATACCAATAAGCTAGCGTATCCACCATCCGCTATCAGCTATCTCATCCGTTATCAACTATCTCATCCGCTATCCGCTATAAGCTAGCTTATCCGCTAGTTTTACCAAACAAGCTCATAGTAGATTCAAATGCCCTGGCAGCCTCAGCTTATTCTTTTATGGTTATGTTCTTTTTTACCTTCTTTTAACTAGTATAACAAAGGTGGTGGTCTTAACTTTTTTGTTTACAACTGCATAGGAGGAACCACGAGGATTTGCATATGTAAACTATAATATTGAACAAGGAAATTACTTGACTATCAACCCAGGTAATTATGCAGATTTCACTATTTCAGCATGACTTACACTGTACTGGTAGAGTATGTGCTATAAACGTATAATATAGTTGTCTATTTATATTGCTCCCTATCGAACAACAATTGATTTGATTCAGTTACAATAAGAGTGAATGAATCTTTTTAATTTAAATTTTTGTAGAATCAAGTATAAAATATTCTCGAACTTAATATTATGAATACTTTAGGCCTTCATTTTTAAAAAGCAACCCGTTCTTGAACGGGTTTATGAACTGGTTCAAAACTAGTTTGCACTTTGCAAGATCAAAACCTGTTTGCCCAACCTGACTGTATTGCGATTTTTTTTAAAAATGTAAATGTCAATCTCTCCAATGCCTAACCTTTTCTTTGTCCCATCAGCATTCGACTAGAGCATAATGGGATCCAAAAACGCAAACAAGAAGAACCACAACAAGAAAGAGGGGAAGAAGAAGAAGAAGGGTAAGGATAATTTGAATTCAGATCATTCACCACCCTGTCACGACAAGGTTATCAGTGATCCTCGATTTTCACGGGTACACACGGACCCCCGTTTTCGAGAGGCTCCAAAGGATGAAATAAAGGTGGCCATTGACTCTCGCTTCAACCACATGTTCACTCACAATAGTTTTTTGCCTTGTTCTGCACCAATCGACAAGAGAGGGAAGCCCAAGGACAACCTAACCTCAAAACCCGATTTTCTTCGCCATTACTACAAAATCGATGTAGAGGACAATAAGAAAGTAGAGGATACTAGTGATGAGGACAAAGTAGAAGAAGAGGGATTGATGGAGGAGAATGATAAAGGAGCCGAGTCAGAAGAGACAAATGAATCAGAATCTACTACAGATAAAGATACAGATACAGATGAAGGTGTAGATGAGAAAGTTTATGAGGAGGAAACACTTGATATGCAGGTACTGTTATGTGCTTTATTTGGTTGATGCCATTTTTAAAATGGATTGCTCCTTTATTATTATTATTATTATTGTTGTTGTTGTTGTTGTTGTTATTATTATTATTATTGATATACAAACAGGAAGAGGTATCAAAGATTGAGAAAGAAACTTATAGGCTTGCTGTTGTTAACATGGACTGGAGGTATGTGAAGGTGCGTATGTCAAGTCTAATGTGTTGTTGATGTGATAAATTTTTAATATGAGAAATAATTAATTTAAATGCCAAGAGTTGGAACGTTTTGTTTGGTCAAAATGTTGTCTGTGTCATCTTTTGTTGCTTGGTTGTAGGCTGTTGACTTGTATGTAGTATTCAGTTCATTTGTCCCACCTAATGGAATGATCAAATCGGTAGCTGTCTATCCATCTGAGTTTGGCCTTCAACGTATGAAAGAGGAGGAAATTCACGGGCCTAGTGGTCTATTTGACGATGAAAATGAAAAAGGTGATGAAGATACCAAGGATGATTATATTGACTCTGAGAAGCTGCGTGCCTATGAGAAGAGCAGGATGCGGTAAATAACAATAAAATTGACTTGTGCTGGGACACATTGGCCTGAATGGCATATAGATAAAGCTGTCAAATTTGATTTCACCTTGAATCAATCATAACTTCAAATTATAATTTTATCAGTTTCATAGTGCTTCTCATCATTTAGTATTGAATATTGTTCATTTTTCCTTTAAGCATTCATTATATCAAGGTGTAAGTCTTGCATGAGGTTCCAAAGTATATTACACACTGATATTGTCAAGCTGAAGAGTAATGTGTAAACATGACGAATATGACAATATCATTATTTTTTTGCTTCCTACCTTTCTTGTCCTCTTTGTTTGATGGGGATTACACTCCCTAAAACACATGGTAACCAGTGAAGACAATTGTTATTCACACTCCGATGTCATGAGCCATGACCTATGTCTCACGTGTCATTCATATTATTATGTCTTTTTATCTGCAGCATGGATTTGTTAACTGTTCTGATGATAGATACATGTATCCATAATGTATAGCTAAGAAAATTTAACCTTTTCTGCATTTCAGCTTCAGTATTCTAATAGATATGTTTACTATGTGACATGTGCATCTCTCTTTTTTCCTCTTTTATCATCCCATAACTCGATTCTTTATCTGGCTCTCCAGGTACTATCATGCTGTGGTGGAATGTGACTCAAGTACCACAGCAGCCTGCATTTACAAAGAATGTGATGGTCTTGAGTTTCTATTTAATCAACTTGATTTAAGGTTTATTCCTGATAATATGGAATTCAAACAGACGCCTCGGGATGTTGGGACGGAGGTATTCAACATTTATATATGCTTATTTATGTTGTATAATAATAATAGGCAGATTTTGACTCCTTTCACTGCTTAGGTACCTGCAAACTATGATGTCAAAGATTTTTGTTCTCTAGCAGCACTTCAGCACAGTAAAGTTGATCTTACTTGGGATGAGGATGAACCCCTTCGTGCAAAGACCTTGAGATGGAAATTCAATGATGAGCAGGTCAGCATGCTTTGTCCTTACCTATGGTAAACCTCTGATGGGTACCAGGAAAAAATGAGTATAACAGAGTACTGTAATTCACTATATTATTGGTGAAAATTCAGGCCTGTATCAGTGATATCAGGTCCTGGTTTCTGAAAGACAAAATAGGAAATGCAGAAACAAGGAAAAACAAGGTCTTGGCAATTCTTGAGTCTCTCCCGAAAGTCCCAACTAATTAATTCTAGCCTAACTCCTCTCTCACCCTATACCCCCCTACAGCTGAATCACCCACCCACTACCCTCCCTACTGCCAGCTCAGGCGTTAGTTACATAGTAGAAACCTTTTCATTTTCTCTCTATTGGTTATAATTCCCTGCATCACACCTCTTCTTTCTCCTCAAGTACACCTTAGTTATTCTGGGGGTTCTATCAACACTCCCCTCCTCATGAGACACTTTGTCCTCAAGCTGGAAGTCGGGAAAATGCTATTTTAGTACAGATAAATCCTCCCAAGAGTTTTATTAATCTGGCAGTTTTCCCCACTTAATAAGAACTTTGGTAACTCTTCAGCTGGCTGAACTCTTAGCTCCCAATCCTCTCCCAAAAATGGAGGTAATGGTTGACTAATCTGCAGCGATGGATTTATTGAGCCAAGAAACATGGAAAACTGGATGCAGCTTGCTTCCTTTTGGTAGTTGCAGCTTATAAGCAACTGGACTGATTTTCCCCACAATTTATAAGGTCCATAGTATCTAGGACTCAATTTCTGGTTCACCGTCTTAGCCAAGGTCTTTAGTTTATAAGGTTGGATTTTCTAGAAGACCACATCTCCAACCTGATATTCCACTCCTCTTCTATGTTTGTTGGCTTGATGTCTCATTCTGTTTTGATCCTTAATTAACTGCTCTCTCAATTCATCCAGCATGCAATTTCGTTCTGCTGTCAAATGATTAACTTCTTTGATAGGAATAGGTACCGATTAGCATGAAAACAGTGGAAAAGATGAATGTTATTGATAGAACTCAAGATACAAGTGTTTTCTAGGCTCTTCGAGAGGCCTAACTCTCCCAAAACTCACTAACAAAATGCCTACCCTTTCTCTCAATCCTCCTTGTATTTATAGGCAACATGACTTATTTCCCTTAACTTCCTCGCTAACAAACTAACTAACTACTTTACTAACAAGGCTTAACATAGGCCCATTAAGGCCTGTATCTATCAATACTCCCCCCCTAAACATTCACCTTGTCCTCAAGGTGAAGAACAACTTTCCCTGGTTCCCACTGTTTGCGCCATGACAGCCCTTTTGCTGTAGATGTATACCGTTTTTCCATTGTTATTATAGCAGTCCCCGATGGCATCTCTTTTAGCATGTGTTTCCTTGTTTTCTGCGGTAACACCCTCCCTCATGGTCCTTTTGTCAAACACCATCAGTGCACAATTTCTCTTTCCCACCGTTGCCATTGTTGGATCCTCTGCCTTGCACCCCTCATGGTCCATTGACTACTGCCTGTTGAGAGTCTTGATGTTAGACCAAGCTCCCTCATAGCTTAGGCTTTGGCCCAATAGATCTGAAAATTAGCTCAAGATGCAAAGTTTTATTTCTGATCCTCCATCGTCCTGTGGCCAATTAGTATGAAGATTTTGGGCCTGGCCCAGTAGGTCAAACTGACCCAATATCCGAAGTGCTTGTCCTTCCCTAGCGCACTTAAGTACGGCATGTGCGCAACTATCCTCCTCAGCCGCCCATGCACCGTTGACCACCGTACGAGGATCTCTGTCTGGCGGTTCCGACGGCGGCGGCGGTTTGATCGGACCTCCATGCCTCAACGCCAATGGTGCCTTCTTCATGATGGTATTACAGAAATCCAATTCTACCCTTCCTTCTTCAATGTTCTCCTTCCCTATCGTGGCCCATATCAGCATTTTGGCTTCTCGGAAATGGTACCTTTCTTCGACGTCCAGCCATGGTAGCTTCGTTGATAACAACCCACCCTCGTCCGCCAGCATCCCTCCGACCAACCCATGAGCACCACAGTCCGGTGGTTTCGGGGGCGGCGGTGGCCTGATGGGCCTCCATACCACAACGTCCTTGTTTCCCTCTCAACGACGGTGCTATTGGCATGGGGTTGCGATGTCGTCGTTGTTTTGTGCTCGATCCCCATGGTGAACTCCTTTTGACGGTCCCCCTCCTTCCTCCTCCCAACAAGAATTGAGTTCTGGAGAATGTAGCCCATTGATGCTTCACCCTTCCTCCTCCGTCTTTATCTCCTCAACCCTATTCTTGGTCTCCCGCATCACTATCAGGACCTTCCTTGTTTCCGCCTCCATACTTGGCTCTCGTTCCGTTTCCCTTTCTGCACCCCAAACACAAACGGGACCATGGTTCTTGATCCTCAAACCTTCAGCTTTATTTTCATTTCTTGGTTCCACCGGTTCGGTTTTTGTTTCTTCATCTCCCGACCCCATGATTTTACCTCTTCTCCCGCCATTAAGGTTTGCGTCACGATGCTCGAACAGTTCCCTCAGCTTTTGTACCAACCTATCTTCCATCTTTGCATCATTGATTGCAATTCTTGCAACCCACACTCCACCGCCTCTATCCTTACATCCATCTTCCTTTGCACCATCATTTATGCCTGGATCGAAACTTCTCTGATACTAGTTGATAGGAACTGGTACCGATTAGCATAAAAACAGTGGAAAAGATGAATGTTATTGATAGAACTCATGATACAAGTGTTCTCTAGGCTCTTCGAGAGGCCTAACTCTCTCAAAACTCACTAACAAAATGCCTACCCTCTCTCTCAATCCTCCCTGTATTTATAGGCAACATGCCTTATTTCCCTTAACTCCCTCGCTAACAAACTAACTAACTAACTAACTACTTTACTAACAAGGCTTAACATAGGCCCATTAAGGCCTGTATCTATCATTCTTCTACTGACAACCGAGTTACATTCCCTCTAATTAGTGCCAGGGGGGTCGCTCCCATACAATGCTTTAAAAGGAGTCATTTTATTAGCTAAATGGTAGTTGGTGTTATATCAAAATTCTGCCCAACTCAGTCACTTAGGCCCTTGTTTAGGTTTTGTCCCAGTCTAACACCTCAAACAATTCTCTGGACATCTCTTTAACACCTCAGTTTGGTCATTCGGTTGGGGGTTATACGCATAGTTGAATCTCAGTTTGGTGCCAACAAGTTTAAATAGTTCTGTCCAAAAAGATGACTAAGGTGGGAAATCCATGAAGCGTGGCCTTGTCTTTGAGGAATTCTTCTGCAATATCTCTGGCTGTGAAAGGATGAGCAACTGGTACAAAATGGATATATTTTGTTAACATATCCAAAATACTAAAATATTATCCAATCCACGAAGATGTCTGACCAAGATTGGGTTGGTATTGGAAGAGGTTGCCATAAACCAGTGGACTTAATGCTTGACGTTTATTCCTTTGACAAGCTCCACAACTCTGCACATACTGCTCTATCCTTTTTTTCATTTCCCAAAATATAAAATCCTCTTTTAAGTCCTAAAGAATCCGGAATGTCCCAATACAGCCAAGTCATGAAACTACTTAAGTATCAAAGTGATTTTGGGTGAATTCTTGCTAACCAGCTGATGCCACAATTCTTCCTTTGGAACCTTGGGTGTGAATCAGGGTGCCTCAACCAAGTCTTGACTATTCCCCGCCACTTGTCATCAGCTTGGATTTCATCTTCCAAACCACCCCATTCGTAAAATTGGACTGTCGAAAGTGCTGCATATTGCAACTTCTTGGAGATGGCATCAGCTGCTCGATTTTCATTTTCATTTCCATTCCAGATTTGTATTTTATCTTAGAGTCAAACCCTAATAATTTTGAGGCCCATATCTGATGATCTTCACCCATAATTCTCCGATCAGCTAAAAATTTTAGCATCTTCTGATCTGTATGCACCAAAAAAATGTCTCCCAAGCAATTAATGCCTCCATTTTTGCACCGCTAGCACAATTGCCATTCATTCCTTCTCATAGACAGACTTGTTCTGAGCTCAATCAGATAAGGTATGGCTCCTGTAAGCAATTGGTTGACGCTCTTGCATTAATATTGCCCCTATCCCCTTGCCTAAAGGATTAGTCTCAATAACAAAAGGTTTTCCAAAATTCAGGACTAGCAGCACAGGTTGATTCGTCAAAGCTATCATAAGCTGATCAAAGGCATCTTGAACCTCCCTTCCCCATTTAAAATTGTCCTTCTTAAGTCGCTGTGTGAGAGAAGCAATTTTGCCATAACTATTTACAAACTTCCTGTAATAGCCTGTTAGCCTTAAGAATCCCCTCAAACCCTTCACATTCGAAGGGGTAGGCAATCACATCCTTTATCTTATTCGGATCTACTGAAACTCATTTTTCTGAAAATTAATTAAATGTCCCAAATATTCCAGTTGCTTCCGACCAAAAGTGCACTTCTTGTTAACAAATAGTTGGTTCTCCCTCAATAGTTGTAGTACTAACCTGAGGTGCTCCTGCCCTCAGCTTGGCTGTAACAAACTTCCTAAAAGATATCATAAAAAAAAAAAAAATACTAAAACAAACTTTACCCTATTCATTAGAGCTTGAAAGGGCGGGGGGCATTTGTTTAAGCCAACAATGCCCTGTAATCTGCACAGAACATCCAACTTCTATCTTTTATCTTTACCAAAATAACAGGGCTGGAAAAAGTATTAGTACTGGGCATAATTATCCCTACATGCATCGTTTCACTCACTAATTTCTCAATCTCTTTTTTCTAATAATAAGGATACTTGTACAGTCATATGTTAGGGATTTGAGCCCCGTTTTTGAGATTGATGGCATGAACATGCTCTCTTCTTGGGGTCAAACCGTTGGGTTCCCAAAAAACGTCAATAAATTTTTCCAAGCAGCATCAATTTCCTCAAACAAAAGTTGTTGTCCTTTTTCTTCCTTTAGCAGTTGTTTGTACTCTATATAATACCCCTCTCCTTCATCTTGCAAGGCCTGTTCTTAATCAGGGTTCTCCAAGAGGCTTGTGCTTTACAAAGGGAAGCCCTTAAAACCATCTTATGCCCTTCTTTCTCCCATTTAATGTTAAATTTCTGAAATTAGCCTCAATATCCCCTAAACTAGCTAACAAATCCATTCCTAAGATCACCTTCGTTCCACCTAAATCAAACATGAAGAAATTCTGCTTAGATTCCACTCCCTGTGCACCCACCACCTTCTTACAAATTCCCTGATTTTTTACCCTTTCACTTGTCCCCACTTCCATTGGAAATTAAGTTGTTGTTCGTCCCACTATCTACTAACACCAGCACTTGACTCTTCCCAGTTTTCCGCTAAATTTTAGAAGATTGATTGGAAGTCAATCCTTCTTTACTCCTCAAGGACAATTGAAGTGTATAGGTTTCCAATTCCAGCTCCTCCTTTTCTTCCTTAGGCTCCCTTTCCCTTGTTCTCCCTCCATAAGAAACCGCTGGTAGTGCTTAAATTTGCACACATGCTCCAGTCCTCACTTCTCCCCACACTTTAAACATATTCTACTTCTCTCCAGTAATTCGGCTTGGGAAAGTTTTTCTTTCCCCACTTATATTTTTCTCTCTATATAGTACATTTGACAGTTTGGGTTCTACTGGACCCTTACTCCCATGATTAGTCCTTTGTGTAAACAGCCTAGTTCTTCCGACATCCCAGTTGTGCTAGCCTTTGAAGAGGACCTCTTATCATTCAAACTGTTTTATCATTCAATGCAATCCCTTCTTTCTTCAGTGTCTGACTCTTCTTTTCCAACAATAAGTTTTGATAGTGACTCTAGGTGATAAAAGCTCTAACTCAACATGTAGTTCTTCAAGTAAACAATTCAAGAAGATGCCCTCTAATATATGAGTAAAGATCCTCTCCATTTCTCAGGGCTTCATTACTATATTTTTGGTGTATAAAGACATACATTTCTAAAATGGGTGACATTTATTAGGTTTTTATGTGCTTTATACACCCAAAACTACAATAATGGAGCCTTTCATTTCTTTCGTGAAATGGAGAGGATCTCAACTCCTAATATCTCTTTGTTCATGTTTTTCTGTGGTGCTGTAATCATCTCAAACTTGCCACGGTACTCCATGACAGTACAAGTTTGCCTAATGTTCAATCAACAACCGACCAAAAGGATTCTACACCAACCTAGGTTGAAATCTTCGAATCAATGCATCATTGAACAGTTTCCACTTCGGGAAAGGTGTTTGCTCCTCCCACAGTTGGTACCAATGCAACCAACACAACAGTGGAAACTGTTCATTTTCTCTCTCTTGGTTATAATTTCCTGTATTGAACCTCTTTTTTCTCCTTACCTACACCGTAGCTATTATAGGGGTCCGATCAACTCTAGATAAATTTCTTTCTTCTATTGGAAAAATCTTGTGTAGTGTTAGTTTGGAACTTTTGAGTATTCACATCTCTTGCTATTTAGTCATTTCCAAATAGCGTTTGTATTTGTAAAGTTATTTCAAGTCCTATATTGGGAAGGAAGTATACTCAATCCAATGATGTATGTCTGTAAATATTCATGTCATGCACATACATATATGCTCACAAGTCACAAACAATCTTTATATAATAACATGCTTATAACTTGCAGTACGGATGTATCCTGTACACGTGTCTATTTTGTTAATTTTTATGTATCTGCATGGCAGAAGAAATTGAGAAGCATTCATATTCTCATGTATTGTTTTTATATAGTAATATAGTAATTTTATTTATTTGTTGTTTTGTACTAAACTGTACTTTTTTTTCCTCCTTTCCCTTCTGCTATAATAGCTTGCTCAGTTGGAATTGAAAGATTTCTTAACTTCTGATGTGAGTGAAAGTGATGACAGTGAGGATAACAATGAGACCGATGATCAGCCTGATAAAAAGGCTAGAAAACAAGATATGTATCGTTGTTTGCTCTCTTCTGACAATGGTTCATATGAAGATGCTGAACATGATGTTGTCCAAGATATGGAGGTGACCTTCAATACAGGTTTGAGAGATTTAAATAAACATATTATGGGAAAGAAGGATAAAAAATCAGAAACAGTTTGGGGAGCATGTCTGAGTAAAAAACGTGAGAAAAAGAAGGTAAAGAAAAATAAATGTAAGTATTCATCAGATGATGATAGGATGATAGTGATCAAGAAGCTACTGAAGCAGCAGATGAGTTCTTCATTGAGGAACCTGCTGTTAAGAAGAGGAAGAAGGCACAAAGTAAAAATGACAAAGATCATAAGCTCCAACATATGGAAGGGGCAGACAAAGCAAGCAAAGAAGAGCTTGAACTATTGCTTGCTGATGACAAGGGGACAGATACTGGTCTCAAGGGATATAATCTAAAATTTAAAGAAGGTAAGGGCAAAAAGAGGGAGAATGTTATTGATGAGGGGAAAGTACCAAACAGCAGTGCATATGATGATCCGCGTTTTGCTGCTCTTTTCTCATCTGACTATGCTATTGATCCCACTGACCCACAATTTAAAAGGTATTTTCTGTTATATGGTGCTTCTGTGTTCTAATAAACAGTGTATTGTAGATAGCAGAGAAACAGTGAGAAGTGCTTTGTTTTTCTTTCCTTGTGCAGCTGATAGATCAGTTGCTACTATTAAAGTTACATGCAACTGGCAACAAAACTTTTATTAATTAAATAAGAACTTGCCAGTTACGATGTTTTTATCGCTTACACCTATTCGTAACTGGTTGATCTGGTACTATTCTCTTGTTTAACTTAAAGTTGACATTTGTTGTGATTGCCAACATTGGAATGGTCTTGGTCTCTATAATTGTACTTTCTGCAGTTCAAGAGGCTTGTATATGCCGTTTTTCATATAGCAAACTCACTTTTAATTTTTTTCCCCCAAAATGTTTGTGGATGTTATCAGGAGTGTGGCATATGTCAGGCAACTAGCACAGAAGCAGCAGAAGGGTAAAATGGAATTATCAAGAGATGCGAAGCTTCCCAAACGAATGCAGTTGTCTTCTGAAGATTCTAGCATGATGCAGAAGGATAAGAAAGAAGGATTACATGTTTTGAAATCAAAGAAAGATGAATATGAGTTATCATCTTTGGTTAAATCGATTAAGATGAAATCAAAGCAAGTCTTGAGAGATGGAAAATCACAATTTAAAGGTGTGGAGAAAAAGAGGCACTAGTTCTCAACCTTGTGGTCCAATCCACACACATGAATGCTAGAGACCAACGAAAATGGTAAGTTATTAGGATCTCTTCCACATGTTATAGAACCCAGCAGGAGGAAAGAATGTTAACGGAATTGTGAGAAAAAAAGTTTAACATATATGGTTGGTTTTAAATGAATAGAGATTCAGCTAGTGTAATCTTTTCTCAAGAACGTTCTGAATCCACAAAATGTTTATAAAATTTTTGTTTTAAACTTGGTGAATATTTACTTAATACAGTAGAAATTCGTGTACGGTATAAATTAAATTTCTGGTTAACGGATTTGTAAATCATGAGACTATTCAAAAACTTATCCACCTAAGTAAATAAGAGTCTAATTCGATGCGGAGTTTGTTTAGCAATGATTTACACAAATCCATGCGCAATCAAATTACCTTCCTTTTTGCTTGGAGTTGGAGCTTAGATTTATATTTATATTTATATAAGGGGTGCAACCTGTCTCTCATGTCTATGATATTCCTTTATCATTTACTGTAAAGTTTGATTGCATTTTATGTTAAATTGTCGATGATTTTTCTTTTTTTTCAAAATTAGTAATTAGAAAACATTTTCCCATAGTCTTTAAAATTCTGAGTAGTCATGAATTGGCATAGTAAACTTTAAGAAGAAAATAGGGAACAATAAAGCTACAGAAGTTTTCATAATTATTAGTTATCATCAAAACCACCCAAAGTTCACCAGACAAATTTTTTGTGAGGGCTCATAACAGTACAAGTTTGGGGAAGGAAAAGTTGTTTAAGAACTTATCAAGAGAACAATAAAGACAATGCTTGAAAAGTTGTTTGGATATGTATTCTGTTCCAAGAAGGATGTAGTGACCTATCCTGGATGTGGAGATAAAGGATACATGTGTGTTTTAACCAAGTAGAAGACAAATTCAAGGTGAAGACAACTTAATTGAAAGACTTTTTTGCATATGAGTATTGTCGTACTACTATTGCTTTTTTGAATATTCCCCTTTCCTGTTACTCCAAACCATTAAAAAACTAAGAGAGTCTAGGAATTCTTCAATCACTTCAGACTTGTGACGTAATTGCAAAACTAGATTGTGACCTATGTTGCGAGGTTGCAATTTTGTTTTAAAATTTTATATTGTTAATTTGGGATTAAATGGACAATAAATGATATTGTAATAATATATGTATGAAACTTTGAAAGTTAATTGAAGTATTTTTTTTTAATTACCGTCAATTGAAATGATTTCATTACAAATTTGGAAATATCATTCAATGACGCTTATTGTCTTTTGTAGTCATAAATTTTTTTTTTTTTTGCTTTTTTCCTCTTGTCGTCGTCGTTGCTTTTAGCTTCTGATTTATCCTTTTTGCTTCTCCTTAAGCTCTCTATGAGGATTGGGTTCTTCATCAGAGGATGTTATCTCATACATTTCTTTTGTTGAATTTTTGCTTGTCTTGCATTTGATACTTGGCTCTTCACATGATGATGTTATGGGGAATCTTTATTTGGTTGGTCGTCTCTTTAGCTTGTCTTTGAATAGTGTCTCTTTGTCTTCTTCTTGTTCTTCTTCGTCTTCTTCTTCTTCATCATTTTTTCCTGCTGCTTCTTTTGGTTCCTTGGATGCGGTTCTTTATGGTGATGTGGGTTCCTTATTGTAGTAAGAAAAAAGATGTTAGTAGGTGAGTTTGTTGTAAAAGAATCTTGTGTTAATAATTTTTAGTGTGAAAATAGTGGAAATTGCTTTACTTGTTTGATAGGTTTGTTGATGACTTGATGCAGTAGAATGTTATTTAGGACGAAAGTCCTTTTGACTATGTAGTTTTGTGGCCCTTCTTTCAAGTTTTGATCTATTAGCCTTATTTCAAAAATAAGATTGCGTTGACAAATGTTTTGTAGCATTGATGGTATGTCCGTGTTACTCCCTTTGTTTCAAGAGTTGAGATGTTGTGTTGAGGAGATTTTGTGCATCTTTGTCAAACAATGTTAGTGTTGATGTCGTCGTTTCATTTGACACTTTACATTGAATCTTGACACTTTACATTGAATCTTGAACCTATAAATTTGTGCTTATGTTATCATTGTAAGCTTAATATGATGAAACTAAGAAAGGGTACCTTGGTGTTGGGTACTTTGATTCCCTTGTTACATCTGAGGCACATGTATTGATCTCCTTGTTGGATTGGTTTCTTCATGAAGCTTTCACATCCAATATAACCATCCAAATGTGTCATCAATGTCGTTGATGGTTGCATATATTGTGAATCCCTTTTCCTATTTTTAAGGTGAATAATTTTTGTTGTTAATCTTGTTTTTGCAGTTTGTTAAACGAAGATTATAATTTGGTTAATGTACTTGTGTATTTGATTCACACTGTTTGGCTATTATATTTTGCAATGTTATTATATTTCTGACCATTCTTTTTTCATGTGTTGTATTGGTGAATTCTTGACTTGGAAGTTCCCTTATTTCCACATCTTCTTTAGTTGTCCTGCTCAATCAGACGTTATTAAAAAATGTATTTTTTTTAACCACATACTATAGAAAAATAATTAATATAAATAATAAGAGGAAAGTTTTTTTTTTGAAGTAATAAGAACATAAGTACATAAATTAATATGTTTTTTCATGGTTTTTTTTTTTGTATTTTTTTTATACCTATTACTGTCTAATAAAATTTTTATTCTATGTTAAGATAATTTAATTTAATACTTTCATGGATAATTACATAATTTGTCATTTATAATTTTATATTTAGAGCATTATTAATATTTAAAAATATAGTAAAAATAAAACTAAACAACTCAGAATTGTCAATTGTGTATAAACTTTTTGCATGGTAATTGATTATAAAGGTATCTTCACGTGTTATAACAAATTAGTATAGCCAATAAGGGATGTCTTAATAAATGAGTCGTTCTTGTAATGAGAAGATGAAAAGTTTAAATATTTGATTATGTTTTGAGGCTGTCACAAAACCAAATATGTGATGTGGCAAAATTTGTATTACATGTCATATGAAAAGATGAGATGTTAACGCTAGAATTCGCGGGCCTGTTTTAATATAATATATAATAGATAATAGATTTCAAGCATTTTAAGCAATATAACCTTCTTTTTAATGACTATTATATGCTTCTGCAATATTTGCTGATGATGACTTTCTTAATTATTAAGATTTGCATACTTGCGTAATATCCTTTGAAGATTTCCATTGGCATAAAGACATCATTATAACAAAATTATAACATTATAGTTTTGCTATTGGCTTTGTGGGAAATTCATAATGCATTTGGTGGTAGCAATGTAGAGGTTGCAGGGTGCAGTCAGGGGGGGGAAGGGGAGAGCTTGTAAAGCAAACACTTCAAATTTTGTTATGTCCTTGTCATTGTCCATCATCCTTCTCAAGGCACAATTTATTCCAATTCTTTTTTCTACTGCTTATAGGTACGAGATGGTCTTTGACTCTTTGTAAGGATGTGTGACTAGGGTGTTGATGAGCCATACCTGGTTATTATTTGTTGGTAGATAGCATCTATTTAGTTGGTTCTGCATAATATAGTTAAGAGCTACCTGGGACCCTAGGATTGATCATAATTTCACAAGGCCATACCCAAAAACCAGTTAACAATATTAATTAATTAAATTCATTCCAAATGGATAACAAATAAAATAAATAATATCAATTTGTTTTTCTGTGAAATTTGTTTTTTAACAATGGTGAACGAAATTTCTTTTTATCAACAATTTAGTGTCCGTTTGTTTTAGATTATTTTCAACGCAAATGTGAAAATAACGTTTCCTGAGACAATTATTTTGAAAGCTATGTAAGAGAAACTTTTTTCCAACATAATTTTTAAATGTGATTTTATTTTTGAAAAATCTAAAACAAACATGTACTTAGGTTTTTAGTTGTGTCATTGTTCCCTTTTCATTTTCTATTTGTTTCTTTTCAGATGTCAGAAATAGTTCAATCAGAAGCTTTGATGGGAAATTTTTTCTGAGACATTGAGACTGTCCAATGCAATATTTCAATTCTCTTGGAGTTGGCGGAACGATGCAACCCATACCAAGACCCTTGCTTTTGATGAGTGTTAATTACTTTACATTGCCAAGATGAATTGGGCTTTCTTAATGTAATCAAATTATTTTCAATTTTCATGTCAGGTGATTGAGATATTATTTTTCATGATGAAAACATTTAAATTTGTCAAATGTTGTAAAATTTAATGAATGGTATGCTGATTTGGGCACATGTTAATTAAATTATTATTTAATATATAAAGAAGACATTAATTTTTATATATTTATTGTGTAAATTACTGGCATGAAAAATAGGACTGAAGAATGCGTTTCGTAATATGGCTATCAAACCATATTAATCTCTTACCCCCCCCCCCCTCTTCAATTTTAACTGCCTTGTATATTAAAGAACAACCTCACATTAATTGTATGTTTGATTGCACAATAATATAACGTTCATCGTGATTTTTAGAGAAGCTACTATTAGTAGCTTTTACGGTGGGAGGTGTTCTCACCATGATTCTAAGCAGGCTATAAATGGATCTAGTTTTTCTTGTCAAAGAAATAATAAATTAACTGTAGTACTGGACCCGTACTTCTTTACCAGTTTTGAAATAAAATTTTCACAAATCTCAAACCTCAACTAGGCACGATTTTTTCTTGTAAAACAGAAAACGAAACACAATTTTGAATTATGCAAAATGGTATACTTGGGAAACGATATTCCTAAAAGGTTTATTCCCGAAAAAAACACTAGCTAGTTTTCTTCATTTACTTTGACTTTCAGGGCTATTTTCTGTGCTATAAAACGTCGATTGCCCCGCGACCTCTTTCCCTCTCACTCAGTATCGGTCATCATGAGCAACAGAAAAGGCACTTGCACGAACGCAAAAAATTGATGGAGAATAATTATTAAAGACTAATATATATATATATATATATATGGAGATATATCAAGTGAGATGAGTGTTTTTAAATGTATTCAACAAATGGACTGAATCTGCATGTGCCCAAAATATATTTTTAACAAAGTCTAAACCGTCAAGTCTTCTATACCAAGAAATATATTGATCTCGATGTATTAAGTTTAGCAAATGTTGTATTTCTGTTCTAGGCCTTTCTCAGATGATTGATACTTTTGACGTTCGTTGTAAATGTGTTTAATTGTAGATAGGTTTTCCTTATCGCGACCTTTAACCGTCAACAGAACATTTTTTGGCTTGACATTGTTCTTAGTCATTTCATGAACAAGTTTCTTCTCCTCTTCGCAATGTTTCAGCTAACCGATGGTTGTGTAATCCACATCTTACTTTCAGCATCCATCCTTGAATCTTTCCTTCAGTCGTCGATAAAGGTATTCCTTTAATTCTGAACATGCACTCACACTTTCGAGTACCGGTTGCTTTAGAAGATGCATGCTTTTTAGGCTTATACTTCCCACTCCTTTCACAACCTAGAATTAATTTTGTACATCCGCCATTTTGTCCTGTCTCAAACCTCACAATGACAACAACAAATCCATTTAATTTTCCAACCTCTCGAGTCCAACACAATAAATCATCTCGTGTAGGAAACATCTTCATAGTAGTGAATACTCCTGTATAATCCACAACTATCGTTTGATTAATGTCATCAGAATCAAACATATTGCTGCCTTACATCTCCAATAACACTACAATGAAACAAACAAAATAAAATAAATACCTAATATATGTAAAACATAAAAAAAAAAAAAAAACATCCATTACACTCCCAAATTAGGTATTTGCGAGTGTACAAATTTTTTGTTCACATGCAAAGTACACTCGCAAATACCTAATTTGCGAGTGTAAATAAAAGAACCTCTCGCAAATTAGATATTTGAGCAAAAATTTACACTCTCGCAAATAACTAATTTGCGAAAATATATCTTCTTTCGTGAATATCTAATTTGCGAGCGTCACGTATAATTTGGGAAATTTGGGATAAAACTATGAGTACTTGTAAAAAATGGAACAACCTTCACATATTTATCAGAAAATGGATCTGCGTATTAATAAATTATTCTGTCTTGAACTCATTGTTCTTTTTCCCTTTTTTTCCTTATAGATGTCCGAAACATATTAGCATCGAAAGGTTTTAACGAGTGTGTTATTTTTTTAATTGCTCACTCGCAAATATGATATTTGCGAATACATGCTTCACTCGCAAATATCATATTTGTTTGCGAGTGAGCAATTAAACAAAATAATACACTCTCAAATATGATATTTGCGAGAGAGCAAACAATTTGCTTACTACAAATATCATATTTACGAGTGAGCCAAATTAAAAATAAAAAAAAACTTTTGACGGTATATTTTGAGAATTACACTATTCACGGGGAGCCCTTAACAAAACCCTAATTTGTATTGGGAGGGACGAAACACATTCATTTCCAAGACTTCACAAAATTCTTGTTTCTTTCTCTCTCGGTCATTCTACTACTCTGAAATTCACTACTTTTCTCGGTGGTATCAATAGCAATGGCTTCCCAAGAGTGGGGACGGATTTAGAGGGGGCAAGAATTGACATTCTTACCTCCCTTTTGTATATATTTTGTAAAATTAGTTATATATATGTAATATTTTTTATAAAAAAATATTTTACTATAAATATTTGTATAAAGATATATGTAGTGTTATATATTTGGCTCCTCTCTATAGTGTTATATATATACAATTAGTCTTTGCCACCTCGATCCACCGCGGTCTCCACCACATTCTCCTCAATCTTTAGGTTTTTTTTTTTTTTTTTTTTACTGACTCATCTTTCGGTATTTGGGAAGCTGTGTAATGTTTCTTGATTTTTACGGTAACCTGTTATGAGTACATGTTAATTTAGGGCAGAGCACTAATATTCTCCTCAATCCTTAGGTATTGGGAAGCTGTGCAGACAGTATTTCTTGATTTTTACGATAATTTATTTTTTAAATAAATTTCAAACTTTAAACTTTTCCAAAAATTATTTTAAAATTTAATTAAATTATCAAAATAACAACTAAAACTCTAATTATAAAATATAAAATGCGAGTCAACCAGTGGAGAGTTACTCTCGGCTAACAACTTAGTATACACAAAGCCGCAAAGTAGACTCGCATGGGTCTGCAATGAACTGGCACGAATCTGGCCCAGCCTGTAGGGGACTAGTCGGAATTAATAGCCCTAAATTCAACGAGTGTAACTCAAGCCTCAGGTCTCTCAGTTTTGATGGGTTACATTCCCCTTTTCCTATAAATTGAAGCTTGGGCTGGATAATGGACTGGATATAGTAGAGCACGGAACTTAACTTTGGTAATACTAGCCTTTGAAATATGCCCAAATCAAAATTCGTGATTACAGTGCCCTCAAAGAATAGTATTTAAAATATACCAACACTTTACCAATGTCATGGGGATGTAGCTCAGATGGTAGAGCGCTCGCTTAGCATGCGAGAGGTACGGGGATCGATACCCCGCATCTCCATCTTTATTACGTTTATTTTATATGTTATGTTAGTAAAGTACCGTTATCTTTCAACCAAAACAACAAAAGTATCCGCGGTTATATGTAGATAAACCCGTAAATGGTTGGATATGGATACTTTAATAGGTCATGGATAAAATAAATGAGTATTTTTTCTACCCGTTTATTAATGGGATGAGTACAGATATTGTGATATTCATGCCTGCGAGTACGTACTATATGAAATTATTAAAATAACCCTAACAAAATGTCCTAATTAAAGAACTTTTGATTCTTATTATGTTTTAAGGACACTTTTCAATTGTGTTAAAAACTAATTTTTGTTTAAACTTATGAGACAAAATGTGCGAAAATTAGCTTCTGAATTTTATTAAGGTAGCGTCTAAGATGAGGCACCGAATAGGTCCCTCACCCATGGTCCACGGTTTTTAGCAGGTAGCTGGTAAATTCGGGGGCAATAATAGAAATACAATTTTTGCTTGGGGTGACTATTAATTTATGGTTTTTGTAAAAATGCTCTTGCTCTTTATTCGACGCACGACAACTGGATCTATGGTTTGTTACGTTTTTGTTTCGTAACATCTTCATTTCATTTTTGCTGAGTTTTGTTTCTGCGTTTGAAGGAAAATATTTTCTGCAAAACGCGTCAACTCGGCTGGAGATCGGAGATGATCGGGTTCATTGATTTTTTGCATCTCGGTTTAATTGAATCGGTTGTGAGTGAATCTGTTACCCACATCACCGGTAAATCAGTTACCTACACCATGGTAGTGAATCTGTTACTAAAATATTAGTGAATCTATTACCCCCTGAATCTATTACCATCTGTGTCACGAGACTCCTCTTGATTATATCAAAGAGGGCCAGCCACTGAACCATCCGATGAATTGATGATAATATTTCACACTTATTTCACTTCGAAGTTCATCAAAGCAAAAAGTTTCAATTTCATCTTCAACCTCTAGCGGGTTGACCCGTTTTGCAGTAGCAAACGTCCAGATCCACCACGGGATTTTGCTCTCCACTGCATCAGTGCCGCCCAATCGCAGAGCTGCATCCCAACCTCGAACCACCATGCCTTGCTCAGTGCTGCCAACCGTCGTCCCTAATGAAATGGCTTGAAAGAGTACGCGAACCACCACCACATTGTTTTGTTTTGCTCTAGCCTATCTGTTGGAGGTTCAACTGAAAAGTTGGTAGTAGTGGTGAGTGGTGGTGGATGGATGGTGGCAGTCGGTGAATCTCTGGCTGCTAAGGAAAGAGGAAACGAGGGAGAGAGAGTTGAGTGAGATTTTTAGGACGCATCATTTTGCAAATTACAAAACTTAAAAAAAAAAAAGGGACCATTTCGCAAAATAAAAACTGACTTGTATTACCTGCTAACTTCATCAGATCGTGACCGTTCGATTATTTTATAATATATCCAACGACTCACATGAGAGGACCACCAGTAAGGGACTTAATAGCCCCCTCACCTTAGAAACCACCTTTTATTAATGTGTTGATTGAAGTACTTTAGGTTGTTTTTTGCAATATTTATATTTTTTGAAGTTATTATATTTGAACATATATCCACGAATATTCATAAAACTATTTAAAACCCGCATGACAATGCCCACGCAGATATGGGAAGGGTATGGATAGGATATTTATCCAGCGGAACGAGTAGCGAGGGGTACCACCTATACCCCCCCCCCATTTACATCCGTAGTTGTTCATTTCTGCCATTATTCTATTAAGTAACTTTTTGGAATCGGTTTGAAATTTATTTATCTCATGGTTTAGGATATTCTCAAACAAATGACTTATTTTATAGGGATAACCGTTTTTAATTTGCTTGAATCCACTCACGATATATCACTATTATGTTGAGGAGAAAAAGGCATAAAATAAGATTTTGAAAAATTAATTAAAACCAAATAATTGTTTTTCTTCTTTGATGCATTCAAAATCATTGATATGTATAGTCAATAGGGTTAACATATTTGGTCAAGTCTTCCGTCCACACTTATTGTGCCTTGAGTTTGATTCTTTGATTTTCCTTCTTAGTAGTCGATATGTGAATTCCACTACAAATTCTCGCCGAGGTTGGTGGTCTTTTCTGACATTCCATGGGGCGCATGTCTTCCCCTAATTTCAACTTTTTACTGTACCAAAAAATCATTGATGCATAAGCAAAGGCTATGTTTGTTCAAAGAGAGAGAAAAAATAACTACTTTAAGATTGAAGTTTTGTCAATTACATTTTTTAATTTTTAATCATTATTATTTCTTTTCTAATCGTAATGGCTAAAACATATTTTTGGTCTTCTAACATATTTTTTGGTTTCAACTTGGTCCTTTAACTAATAAACTTTTTGTTTTGGTCCTCTAACTTCAATACGTTACTACATGTTAGTCCTTTCCATCAACTTTTTATAACAATGTTACATTTCACCATTAGATCGTCGGAACCTCGCCCGAATTTCATATGAACCTCCATCCTCTTTTCTCTGTGGCCTTCCACTATTTTTCTCCTTCTCCCATCCTCTTCTTCCCTTCAATGGGTCTATTTGCATGTTATGAATCACTTTTGAAAACCTTGCAAAAAAAAAAAAAAAACCAACTCATTAAAATATAACTACCAAAGTTACAAACTTTACATTTTCTGGTATTAATCATTTGAGTTTTGGAATCAAAAAAGATTTTTTTGGGGGCTAAAATGCAAGAAATCCCCTTCAACTAAAACCTCACTTGACATCTTCTTTTTGTCCTGTCTCTTTCCTTTACTTGCAGCGACAACAATGTTAGAGAAAGAAGAATACACCAACTTTAGGGTTAAGAGTTTTGGGATTTTTTATTTAACTTTCCTTTCTTGAAGGGAAGTAGAAGAAGGGGAATGATGAAGGAGAAAGACGATGATAAGGTGAAGAGAAAAGAGGAAAAAGATGGGGGTGGTGGAGTGAAGAGAGAGAGAAAGGGAAGAAGAGGATGGAGGTTTCGATGAAATTACGGCGAGGTTCTAACGAATTAACAGTGAAATGTAATATCGTTATAAAAAAGTTGGCGGAAAGAATTAATGTCTAGTAACATTTTGAAGTTAGAGGACCATAATATAACGTTTATTAATTAAAGGACCAAGCTAAAACCAAAAAATAAGTTAAACGACCAAAAATATATATTTAGCCAATCATAATTGATTATTATATAGATATGCGTGATATCTTTTTGACAAAAGCTTTCATAAAAAATAATAGTGTTGTTTTTAATAATTAAGGCTAAAAATGTTTTTGAATTGCGAACACGAAGTATTTTTTTTTAATAAAAGTCTCTGATAATTGAAGAGGAGTCTTGACGCAACGGTTAAAGTTTTGTCAGGCTCGACATTAACGGCTCGTGAATAGTTCGTTTATATATATATATATATATATATATATATATATATATATATATATATCCTACTTTTTGTATTAAAACACTTTTGTATAGTTTTTTAATGACAAGTTTTTATGGAAAATGTTTTTTGTTTGTGAATTAAAACATATGGCTATAAATTTGTTTTTAAAATAAGTAATAAATAATAAAGTAAAAAATCAGTGGTTCGATTGTTTTTCAGTTTTTCACTCATTTTTCTTTTTCCTTTGCCTCGTAAGGGTTCTTTCATTTCCAAATCAAGTTTCCACCTCCAAAGTTATTTTCCCATATCAAGTTTATACTCTCAAAAGTTTTGCTTTCTACGGGACCACTCCCACATCCATTCTCAGGTTTTAAGGAAAATTTTCATAAATACAAAAATGATTAAGTTATAAATGAGCTAAGCAAATCAAGCTCAAGCTTTACTCTTTTTTAACAAGCCAGACTCAAGTTTTTAGTTAGGCTCATTTAAATAAATGAATCAAACTTGAGCAATCCATTTTTTCACAAGTCAATATCAAACTCTAAGTGCTCTCCTCGGACCGATTTGTTTACCCCCCTAGTTAGAGGGAGTATTTTTTGTTAATATTTTAGAACATAAATCAAGATTTGTCTCAGTTCTTTGTTACTTTGACGAAGTAAGATTTTCATTTTCGTTTTGAGAAATTGCTGTTCTTTTGTGAAATATATCAATACCAACACCTATTTTAAAAAAATTACAATTAGCATCATACTGCTATATCAATTTATTTGGATAATTAAAACTACAGCACAAAAAAAACTATATTACACAAGCTTGAATTCTATAAACTCAAACCATGAAATTAAGTAGAAACTAAAAGCATTAAACACATACTAAGAAAACAATAATTAAAAAGATTCTAAATATCAATCTGGAGATTTAGAAAATAAATAAGAGAATTAAAAAAGAATAAATATACTACCTAAAGTGGAGATAAGGAGTAGAGACAAATAATGAGAATAATAATAACTTTACAATCAATAAAAGGCCGTAACACTTTATTAAAGTAAAAATAGGATCGCTTTCCTTAAAAGATTTCAAACTAAAAATATTAAATATTTAATTGGTCCGAGTGGTAATGAATTTTGGTCACTTAATCACTGACTTTTGTACATGAAGAATATCTGATTAAGAGATGTCAACACTTCAATGCCGTTTAATAATTCGTGGGATTAATTTTTTCAATTGCGTGTGAATATCCTAAAAAACCAAAAAAAGTAAAAATGAAATAAAAAATATTTATGGCCACCGAAAAGGAGGGCTTCGATTAAGAGTTATGCTGATTGGTACAAGGTTTATTTCATGGTATGTTTACGAGTTATGTTGATTGGTTTATTTTTCTTTTATCCCACTGTTTCCATTTTTTGTCTTACCCGATTTTTGGTTTTTTATTATTTTATAAATATCACACAAGTTTCATGTGATTCGTATTGACGTCAAATTGCATGAATGTTTTTTTTTTTTTTTTGACAAATGGCATGAATGTTAAGCACAAAAAAAAAAAGAATAATTGCATGACTCTTCGATTAATTGAAGAATGAAATGTGGGGATTATAGTTTTTCGTTAAAAGCCACTGAAGTCTTTTGGCTTTTTTAGTACTTGTATATTTAAAAAAAAAAAAAAAAAATCAAGGGGAGTACATGCTCCCCCACATACATTCACTATAAACCTAAATCTATATTAAATATTACTTTGAAAAAAAAAAATAGTAGTGGATTGGTGAGTGCGGAAAGGTTTGCATTGCGATAATAGTTTTCAATTTTCACTCCTTCACTATTCTTTTCTTTTTTCTTTCTATGCGTTGAACTAAGTACACTCTAATAGATAATTAAGGATAAGACTCAAACAAGGTTGATCCTCAAAGTATGTTAGATCCATAAGATATGATGAATATGTATAAAAATATTCTCTAATGAGAGGTCTCTGATTCGATCTTCATCTTATGTAAAATAAATCATTTGGGAAGGTATCTCATCCATGTTGCTCCAGACTCCGAAGTGGTAGCTCATTTCCAGGGACGGATCCAGGAATTCATCAAACGAAAAGCCGAAAAAAATATAATAATAAATATTAAATAAATGGTAGATGATTTTTCCATAGTGTTCTCTACCTAATATTATTAATAACAAATTGAAATTAAAAGATAAACATATATTAATTGAAAGTCAAACACAATCATAGAAAAAGGATAAATATCACAAACTATTTCTTTGTATTTAGTTTTTTCATTAGAAACCCAGGTTTGATTAAAAAATACGCATGAATAAAAATGTACATATATATCTATGGAGTGTGAACCGCAGACATAGCAAAAATATTTTATTGAACTAAATAGATTTTTTACTGCTCCTGTGCCCCATGAATGCTACTCTGCGATAGAAGCATACGGACGAACATATTGAATTGAGGCATAGAGGCAAAGTGCTGAAGTTGAATATTTACCTGCGGCAGTGGGCGGTTTCTTTTAGGAGGTTCATCAATCGATCTAAATCAATTCAAATCGTAAAAATAAAATCGAAAAATCGAAAATCGAATAAATCGAAAACCGAAAAAATCGTTTTTTTTCATTGGATTGGATCGGATTTCGGATCCCCTAGTAAAAACCAATCCAATCCAATTCAAACCGATCTACTATAAATATATACTATTATTTTTTAAATTATAGTACTACTCATACTTAAGCATTGTTTTTCATACTTTTATGAACGAACACTCTCATTCTCTTTAATATTTTTGTTGGAATTGTCAAATACTAGATGTATTGGAATGTGTATAGTTATTCATGTGCCTAAGAATCAATAGTTATTCATTTACTAGAAGATTTTATGCATGTACTTAGGAACTAGAACTACATTAATTCTAGTATATATAGGTTTAATGTTGGTTTTCGACTTAATATAACTATGTAACGATATATCGATAAAAACCGAATTATTCAATCCAATCCAAACCGCATTTGATTGGATTAGATTGGATCGGATTTTTTTAAGTAAGCAAACCGATCCAATCCAAACCGCAAGTTGTTTTCATCTTTAAATCGAATGATTTTTTGGCTCAAAATCAATCCAATCCAATCCACAAACACCCCTAATTTCTTCAATAGGTTTACTTATTTTCAATATTTATGCATTACCGTAATAATTTTTTTTATAACATTATCGTAATAGGTTTTCAATCTTTAATATTATCATTATTTTAATGTTTTTTTTAAAAGGACGTGGGCCAAGACCATTCAAACATAGTCATTCGGGCGTTTTAATTTTCATACCCACAAAATTAATTTTCATATCCCTAATTTTTAAAAAATCCAAAACTATTATTTCCCTATCGCATTTTCCCGTATGACTATATACGGTAGTTTAAACAAATAAACAATCATATAGAGATATATGGTAGTTTGTTTAAATAAATAGACTACCATATAGTCAAATACGATAGTTTGTTTAAAAGCCTAAACTGCCGTATATAATTATACCGGAGCTTGTTTACTACACTACCGTGTATAGCCATACGGTAGTTTAAGTAAACAAGCAACCATATATGATCATACGGTTGTATAAAGTTATATAAATAGGCAACCGTATGCAATCATACAGTAGTTGATGCTCATAAATAGCTCACCGTATAAAACTATTATTTCCCTATCGCATTTTCCCGTATGACTATATACGGTAGTTTAAACAAATAAACAATCATATAGAGATATATGGTAGTTTGTTTAAATAAATAGACTACCATATAGTCAAATACGATAGTTTGTTTAAAAGCCTAAACTGCCTTATATAATTATACCGGAGCTTGTTTACTACACTACCGTGTATAGCCATACGGTAGTTTAAGTAAACAAGCAACCATATATGATCATACGGTTGTATAAAGTTATATAAATAGGCAACCGTATGCAATCATACAGTAGTTGATGCTCATAAATAGCTCACCGTATACAACTATACGTTAGCTTTGTCTGAATAAATAAACTACCGTATGTTTCCATACGGTACGTATATTTTAGAATAAAAATATACTACCGTATGGAATCATACAGTTGTATATCAAATTTATCCATACATATGATTCCATAAGGTAATATATACCACAAATTTTGGTACACTACCGTATGGTATCATACGGTTGGCTAAAACATTAACCTACCGTATGATTCCATACGGTGGAGTTAGAAAATTTTGTAACTCTTAAGAGTGCTATGTTGAAGTGCCCATGCACCGTATGGAGTTACCGTATGCTTCTTCACATTTGCCTCATTTCCAGCCCATGCCTTAAGAGCGCTCTGTTGATGTTTTAACCAACCGTATGATACCATACGATAGGTTGATGTTTTAGCCAACCGTATGATACCATATGGTAGTGTACCAAAATTTGTGGTATATACTATCGTATGGAATCATACGTGTGGATAAATTTGATATACAACCTTATGATTCTATATGGTAATATATTTTTATTCTAAAATATACGTACCGTATGGAAGCATACGGTAGTTTATTTATTCAAACAAAGCTTCTGTATAGTTGTATACGGTAGACTATTTATAAGCATTAACTACCGTGTGATTGCATACGGTTGCCTATTTATATAACTTTACACAACTGTATGCTATCACACGGGAGTGTAATCATTTATACCCCCGTGTGGTTTCATACGGGAGCAATTACGAACTAGAAAAAAAATACGCATGAAAAACTTGTATTGGAGGGTGAGTTGGTAATTTTGGTGGATTAAAGGGGTATAAAATTAGAAATGTGGGTATGAAAATTAAAGCCCATATTCTATTAGGCTATTATTACCTATTGAAGACGCAAACATTACCTATTCAAACATAGTTTCTAAAAGTTTTGGAAAGGGAGGGTCTCTGTCCGTCCCTACTCACTTCCTAGTTCCTACCATTTTAGCATAAAATTAAAAAAAAAAAAAAGATAATTAAGGATTATGTTCCTCTGAAATGAAAAAAAAATATAAAGTGAGAAAGTAAAAGGTGTATCTACACTTGATTAGTTAAAATAAGTTGAGATCTCAATGTAATTTAATTAATCAAGAGTGAATATACAGTTACTTTTTTTATTTTACACTTTTGCTCATTTTAAATGAGTTTTTTTCCACAATTAATTATTCAAAATAATATCTTGAGTCAAAAAATTTATATTACAACATGAATCTCAATCTTACATGTCTGTTGTCTAAAGTTTAAGCTACATTACCATTATTTTATTTCAAGGATCTACAATAAAAGGGCATTAAGAGGTAAGGCCTTTTAGTTTGAGTATTACATAAAGCAAACAACCAAACCCTTTCTCTCATGTTAAAAACAAAACACAAAGTTTTTTTTTTTTCATTAGAAGAAGCTTGCTACAGTCAAATGATGTCAATGTGTTATAAATCAAATATTTCAAAAGGTCTTTAAATCTAATGGGTCTTTTGTTTTAGATTATTTTATGAAAAAATATTTTTAAAAAAATAAATCATCACTTCAAAAAAAATTTATCTGTTATTTCAATTTTTAAAAATAATCAGAATCTAAAATATAATAATAATAATAAGAAGCTTTTTTTTAGTTAGCTTCTCATTAAAAACTTATGCGATAAATAAGAATGTTAAAAAAAATATTTGTATTATTGCAAACAAACACAAATTAAATTATGTTTTACTTAAATATCTCGAAAAAAATAATCACTAGATTATTTTATTTAAAAATCACATTTTTTAATCTAAAACAAGCAAGTCTTAAAACCATTTTGGTTAGGCTTTTTTTGTCTTTTTCTATATCTAATTATTGATATATCCTTCATTAGCTCAAATCTTCTAACGGAAGTTTTTATTGATCTTCTTCTCACATGTTCAAACTATTTTAGACATGTTTTCTATAATCTTATATATCCTCAACAGGAGTTGCTCGTACTTTCTTTCTAATCTTAACTTCTCTTGTATGTCTACTCATCCAACATAATATTATTATCTCTGCCACACTTATCGTATGCTCTTGTTAGCACTTTACGACCAACATTTACTTTAAAGCATCATTAGTTTTACGCATGGCTATACGGTAAAATTCTTCTTTTAGATTGATAGGTACCTTTTATCACAAAAAACAATTGAAACATTCATCTATTTCATCCGTTTTGATTTATACTAGAACTATAGATGCACGGGGTATAAACTGTTTTGTTTCATTGTTGTTTTTATACTATATATATATATTTAAACGTTGATAAAATTTGGTCAATTAAATTAATATTTAGTTTATTTATTTATGCATTTTTATTTTTATTTCAATTTAGGACAAAAAATTAGTTATATATTATGAGTAGTTTGGTCCAGTGAAAAAGGCAAATTATTTTGATAATGTGTAGATCTTAATGTTATATTGGTCGGTGCGATTTCTCTAAAAGTTAAAGTGAATTAATAAGGGGAAGTTTAAAACTGTAATAACCAAGGAATATAATAATTCAAGAGTAAATGACATTACTTAAATTCTGATATACCTCTTTGTAAATCACGTTTGTAGTAGTGTTTGAATTTTGTCTTTCTTGTTCACATATTAGTATCTTCGGTCCACTACGGGAGGTAATCCTTGACATTGTGACATACAACTGTCCATGGAAAAAAACTGGTTGAGGAAGATAAATTCTCACGTATTTGAAGGATTGTCCCTGACTTTTATTTATAGTCATTGCAAAAGAAACGACAATTGAGAATTGTCTACGCTGAAATCTGAATGGAATCCTTTTATCAGAAGGCGTTAGTGACAACCTTGGAATGAAAAATCTTTGACCATTATTGCTTCCTGAGATGACCTTTCCTTCTAGAACATATTTTCCCATTTGAGTTATTATTAGTCGTGTATCATTGCACAGTCCCGATGATTGATCTATATTTCTTAACAATATAATTGGAACACCAACTTTAATCTTTAACTCATGTTTTGGAAGTCCTGATGAGTTAATCGTATTAAGGAACTCAGGTGTATGAACATCATCTGGTTTATCAATGCTGTCATTCATCGTGCAAGTACTGTCAAAATTTAGATAAGTTTTTCCCTCTCTGTGTATTAAGGACATCATGTAATCATTTAACGTGTCAACTGTTTTATTTTTTGGTGCTAAAATTGCCCTTTGTTGGAAAAATGATGGGTTAGTCAAGTTTTCCAATAGGGATGGATAAGTGATGTTTGCAATAGAAGCCATGGGGTCAGCTGTATTTGTTATGAGAAGATCATTGGGGATTTCAACTTCTCCATGTCTTTCATCATTTTAAGTATTCCTTCCATCGCCAATGCTTAACAACCACTCTGAGAAATTCTTGATTTCTTCAACATTAGAATCTGAACTCCCACTTTGAGAAAAATACATTACACACCTCTCTTTGTATTTTAGGTCTTCATCTATACTTGGATTAATCATCAATTTGTTCCATGATAAGCATTTGATATGCCATTTGTGCCTGCGGTACGGAATATGAATGTCTTAATAAACAATAATTAATAAAGAACAGCTAATAAATTCAAACACAATTGTACAAACAATTTAGAATGATAAGCAATGCACCATTAAAGGTCTTCAATTTGCATAGCTGAAAAATAATTATAACTGGATTATTCATGTCCTCCTTGATGAGATAATCATTCATTTGTAGTGCAAAATCTTCCCATAGAGTACTGACAACCCTATTGCTCCTTTTTAAATGCAATAAACCAAAAATTAGTGCAAATGAAATACAATGTTCTTAAAATAAAGTCAAATATAAATAAAGGTGGTGAAATACAAAATTATGTCATACTCCAAATCTTCAAGAACAATGTCAATGAGTTTGTTCTTCTTTCCATTTTTATCAGTTTCCTTCATGTCATCTTTCTGAACAACATGTCCAATAATATCTGGGAAAGGTGGTAGATTAATTCATTAGTTTTACAAAACACAGAGAAGAAATGAAAAATGTAGAGCAAACACTACAACAGAAAAGGGCTTTACCAGTGTTTTTTTTAGGCCTTCGCTAGCGCTTTCGGGCGCTAGCTATCTATCCGCTAGCAAAAGGGGGAAAAAGTTCGCTAGCGCTTGAAAAAGTGCTGGTAAAGGTGCACAATTGCCAGCGCTCCCTTGGAAAAGCGCTGGCAAAGGTGCACAATTGCCAGCGCTTTTCCAAGGGAGTGCTGACAATTTTGCACCTTTACCAGCGCTTTTTCAAGGAAGCGCTGGCAATTCCTTTATTTTTTTTAATATATTTACATTTGTTTTATCTATTTTTCCCTGCAAACCAAAACAATTTGCAAAATCAACACAAGCAAAACAAACAATTAAGATACAGATGATTTAAAACCAAACAGGTGAAATAAATTGACACAAGCATAATGAATGTATAATAGGTGAGAAAACTATGGCAGTAGTTGAGAAACTCTAATTTGCTAATAATCAGAATCAAAAGCATTGGGTGGTAGTTGAGAAACAACCAAAATTTCAAGCATAAAAAAGAACAAAAAATGCATTTCTAATAATTAAAATCAAAAGAACAATGGCAGTAGTTGAGAAACTCAAAACTCAAAATTAAAAAAGGGAGAAACTCACAAAGAGAAACTCAAAAGAACAAATGACAGGAGTTGAGAACCCAAGCAGAGAGGAGTGAACCCTCGCAGTGGAAGCAACAATGGCAGCGAGAAGAAGGAGCAGCGAGCAGGAGGTTGCGCGAAGGAAGAATGACAGGAAATTAGGGAAAGTTTGAGGGTCGCGGTGGTCCTTTTGGTGCAGCGAGTAAGACGATGGTGGGGCGGTGAGGGGCTTAAGGTCGCAGTGGTGCACGAGCAGAACGACAGTGGGGCGGTGAGGGTCGCAAGAAGGAATACAGAGCTCTAGGCGCGCAAGACTAGATTGAAATTGAAAAGTAACCTGTAGGTGGGAAATTGAAATATTAGAAAAGGGACTTTGCCAGCGCTTTCTAAAGAAAGCGCTAGTAAAGGTTCTACACCTTTGTCGGCGCTCTCTTTAGAAAGCGCTAACAATTCCTATAATAAGAGTATTCCCAGCGCTTTTTAAGAAAGTGCCTGTAAAGGTTCTACACCTTTGTCAGCGCTCTCTTTAGAAAGCGCTGACAATTCCTATAATAAGAGTATTCCCAACGTTTTCTTAAGAAAACGCTGGTAAAGTCTCGCAATTTGCTAGCGCTTCCTTAAGAAAGCGCTGGGAATACTCTTCCGCCTCATATTTTCTAGCGTTTCACGGGGAAATGCTGGTGAAGGTAACGTCAATTATTCCCTAATGTGGCGTAGTGAGAGGAACTGTATAACTACTAACCAAATAATAATCCCTCGTGTGTGGCAGACATAATATTTGAAAATCTAACAAATTGGAAATAATTTTTGGGTATATCTTCTGCCTCTTTTTCCCCAACTTTGGTTTTCCCTATAAAATTAAGTTTAAATTTATGCTTAGTAGTTCTAAACTTTGACTCATTCTGAGCAACCAGCAAATTCTCAATTACATATGAAGATCCTTCAAGGAGTTTATTTTCAAATTTGGTGATCGATCAGATTGCGCTTCATTTTCGATTGTATCCTTGCACACTAAGGAAATAAGCAGAGAATAAAGTACAATGCCAAAGCTAATGTATACATTTCTATGATTCAAAATAAATAAGCTTACCTTTTCATCAAGTAGAACCATCTCAAGACTACTTGTTTCTTGTGGTTTTTTAAACTCAGGAACTTTCCAAAGGCGAGTTACACACACCCTAATCTTCTAATCCATTTTTGCAGAAACAATTTCATCAATCAAAGAAAATCTGTGTCCCATTCTGCATACAAAAATCACTGGATATAAGCAATAGAAAATCGATCTGAAGCAAATAATTAAAAGATAAACATAATATACATATGTAGTTTTGTGCAAAATATACTGGTGGTATAGTGTAGTAGTGGAGAGAAGGCTTTGCAGAATTTTGTATTGATTATTGGAATGGAGTGGAAGTGAATCAAATAGGATAGATACAATTTATAAAGAAACCCTTATAAATTTAAATTAAGGCCAATTGATGTGACAAATAATAACTTACATTTTACAATAATAACTTTACCTTAAGTTAAAGTTACGGTTATAGTTTTATTCCTTCTCAAATCAAGTTTCATTTCAAATTCTGGAATTAAGCAATCAAGCAATATACCCGTTGAATCAAGCTAAAGAAGAAGCTCTGGAAATAAGCAATAATATTCTCGTGATGTTTCAAATCACGCTGGTTACATGAATCACTTTAATCTTTTCACAAAATTATTGTCCTTACGTTACTTTTTATGGCTTATCTTCATTTTAATCAAGCAATTTATTATCCATACGTTTCTTTTAAAGCAATTATGTGGTTTTTCTATTATATTTGGAATCAAGTAAAGGGCTCTCAATCAAGTTTAAAAAATTTAATTAATTGTGTGGTTTATTATAATATTAACCAATTGAAATAATTAAAGTAAATTAAAAAATATTAACACAGAAAATTACATCAATACCCTTAGGATTACCAAAATTAGGACAACCAAATAATGAAAGTAAGACAACCAAATGTTCCTTATATAAAGATAAAGATAAAGATCTCCCTTTATATTTTTATCACTTTGTATGGTAAACCTAATATACTTAAATTATGTGGTTTGTGGTATGGTATGATCTGTTATTTTTACCTCCAAAAATCATGTGATTCCAAAACGCCCCTCTACAACTCTAGTTCACCATTTTTTGTCCTCTCTCAACTCTCCCACCAGGCCACCACTATATACTACAAAAAATATTGTAAAATATAGTGGTTTTATAAACGAATTATGGTTCTTTCAACTGCGCCGATTTTTACCGCAATCGCCGTAATTTGTAAATAAACCGTCATAAAATTCGTTTATAAAAACTGTTGTTTATACAAGATTTTTTGTATATACTCTGCGAAAAGCACACATTAAGCCACGTGTTAGCTCAAGTTATATATACCTTTTAATATAATTAAAAAAAGAAAATGAAACATGTGGGTGTGTTTGACTTAATTTTTGGTTTTTTAGGTTGATATGTTTTCATTCTTAATTATAAAAATGTTACTTTTTTATTTTATTTCGTATTTTCAAACTTTTGTGATTAAAGTGATAAAAAAAAATTTCTGTCATCACCATTTCTTTGGCAAAATGTTAAAATAGAAAACAAAATAAAAATAACGTGTCATTTTTATAATTATGAAAAAAAAATATCAATTGAAAATAAGAAAACATCCTTTTTCATTTTTAATTGATTATTTCCATTAATAATTATAAAAATATTACTTTTCTAATTAAAACACTTCTTCTTGAAGGGAAGAAAAACAGAAAACAAATCACTGACTCCCTCTCCCATGAACAAAAATGCAAACAAGTTCAACAAAATAATTTATCTTTTTTATCTTAAATAAGAAAAGTGACAACTGACAAGTCCATCCCGAATTGTGAAAACAATTTTTTGAAAATAAAAAAAAAAGAAGAAAAATCATATCAAGATGCTTTGTTTATTGAGAAAATATTTTAGGGCAAAATATACTTTTGGTTTCTTATCTTTATTTTAGATTTCGATTTGATCCTTCTTTTATTTTTTAGTTCTGGAATTTGGTCCTTTAAGTTTTAAAATTGTTCCAAGTTGGTCCTTTTTGTCAACATCATTATAACAATTTTAGATTCCGACATTAACTCACTGGAATCTGAATATACTCACCGGAAATTGAGTATATCTGTCGAAAATGATCTCTCATCTTCTTTCTCTTCTTTTTTCCTTATTCCTCCTTCCTTCTTCCTTGTTCGTCCTCTCTAAATCTACCTTCAACACATTCAAAATAACGAATCCCTGAACAAAACTCGAACCCCAAATTAATTTTGACAATCAAGAGATTATAAACTTGAGAATTCAATTTCCACATGGTAACATTTGGTAAAGTAATTCAGTGGTGGTGGATGGAGTGATGCTTCCTCTCTCTAAACATTTGTTTCTCTCTCTATAAATCAAATTCTGGCGAGAGAACCCAGATCCTAACGAGAAATTTAACACCATTTGGGTTTATTTGATGGAAAGAATCAAAATAGTGTAACGTTTCCAAGATAATGGACTATTTTGGAACAATAAATAAAAAAGAGACGAAATTAAAAATTAAAATAAAGATAAGGGACTAAAAATATAATTTAGTCAATATTTTGAGAAGAATTTTGTAAAATTTCCTTCTTTTTGTTTCACAAGCCCCTCTTTCTCTATCTGCACACTCGTTGAGAGAGTAATACCTATAAATGAATTAGGTACATTTTTGTGAATCAAAAATCTCCATGATTGAATGGTGATCTGTTTTTCTTCTTCACATTTTCCCCTGCTGCAGAGAAATAATTCGATGTAGTGTACAATTTGTGTTCCTTTATCAATTGTACGACCCAATAAAAGGTGAGTTAAATTTACAAGAACCTAAACTCGGTTTCTGTTCATGCAGATGATAAATGCATTTCATTATTGTTTATAAATCATAATCTATCACTCTTTTTTTAGTTCATGTCAATGTTGTGAACTTGAGATCAATGTCTAACAGTGATCAAACCCACTTAAGCTCTAAACCAATTATTTACACCTTGATGGCAACTTTTGCATCAGCACCTGCCTCACTATTGTTTACTCTCATTCTTTAATATTTAGACTTTAATTAGTACGCAGCTTAGTATAAAAGAGTTTTACACTAATATCCAATGATATTTTGACAAATCAATAATATTGTCGGTTTCTCTCTTTTAATTATTAAAACAAGTAGAAATGTCAAAATATTAATGAATGTGGATGTAAAACTTTTTACACCCACACTTTATACAACTTTAATCCATTTTAATTAGGGGTGACAAATGGATGGATTGGATAAATTTTTATTCGGATTATAATAGATGGATTAAAAACAATCCATTAATCCATTATGATCCATTAAAATTTCATTAAAAAAATCCAATCCATCCATGATCCATTTAAAAAAATCCATCCAATTCATCCGTTAACAATTTTTTTACGGATGGATATCCAATCCATCCATGAAAAATATTTTAAAAAATTAAATAATTTTTATGCCTATTTCCAAATAATATCTCTCATCTATCCACAAAAGTGCCTACTTTTTTTGTGATTAACAATTCATCACAAATTCACTACAAGAAATGAAAATCGTGATAGCAAAACACCAAAAAATATATTGTTCGGCTTATAATAGCTACAAATTAATATAATCTTTGAAGTTATGATTTTTTATCATTTATTTATTTTTTTCATTTTTATCCAATGGATTATTTTTTTGTTTTGTGAAATGGTCTAATGGATTTTCGAATAATGATGGATGGATCATAATCATCCATAAAATAAAATAATCCAATCCATTCAGTCCATTGTTATGTTTTTTTTTTTTAATGGATGGATTGGATGGATTTTCATTTAGATGGACAGGATGGATGATGGACAATTGAATTTTTTTGCCACCCTTAATTTTAATATTGAAACATGCATTTTCTTTCCACTGGAATGTATGTAGTTACATTAATCTTTTCATAAACACCACATCCACACCTTTTTCCTTATCAGTTTCATTTCATGATCTTCACGTTATACCAATTTCTCCTTTGACTTTACAGCTCCCACAAAACATTTTCTAATCACTAAAATAGGAATGGCTGGTATGCTTCTTCCAACATGCCAATGACCAATCCATCAGCTCCACCTATCACTCAACAAAGTAACTACATTATAAACAAAACATTTGAAACAGTGGAAAGGCCAGAGCAGCAGTGCCTAAACCTGAGAACTCTCTTAAGTGGCACACGCATGTGCTGCACATTCTTTGAAACATCACTAAACATATATGTGAAACGAAACTGGTTTCATCATTATATTCACAACTTTTGATAGTTTATTGAGCTTTTCTCACTTGAGCTAATCAAAAGAGAGGAAAAAAAGTTTTAAGGCCCTTTTATATATAGCAGAATGATAGACAATACTTGTCTGCTTTGATTGAGATTGGTATCATACACACATAAAAGCACATTTTAGTTTATCACTTTCAGCTATCATTGACTAAATTTGCGCGTCTGGAGTGGAATTACACAATTGAATATTACTGTTCTCTCACCATCCCACTCATATATTAATATCTTCTTTATTCTTGTATCATGAATGCAGCTTTGCTTTAACAGAAAATGCGGCCTTTTATACAAACTGAAATGATACAAAATCATTAAAATGGCTTTAGTGAGATGTAGGTATTATTACTAAAGACCAAGGTGAGGCAGCAGCAAAAATCTATATAGACTTTCGAGATGCATGCTGCTGAAAATATTATATATGGGCTGCATCTAGCATGAGGCAGCAATAATGTGGTGCATCGATGGACCACTGCTTTGAACTGTTTGATTTATTAGTAAAATATATGGACGGTTTAGATTAAAATCGAAAAATTGATCAATAGGTTACCCAAAAAAAATGGAATTACAACTTTGTCCTTTACCCCATCCCAACACTCAGTCTCTACTCCTCACCCCATCGGCCGTTGCCGCCACACAAATGTCGCATGGCCTGACCTACTAGGAAGAAGAAGAAGAATTTGGATGTACCTTGTCCCCAATTCACAACCCCCACCAACCCCCATTCTCATAGTTTTCATCGTCAACCCCACAAACCCTAGAACTAGATCAGTCACTCAGTCAAGAATAAAGAAACAAATGGGGTGGTTGGCGTGAAGGGGGTGTGAAACCAAAAAACGCAGAAAAGCATTTGATGGTGGGGTGCGAGGGCCTCTTGCGACGCGGATCTAGGCGAGTCTGGAACAACAATGGTGGATCTGAAACAGGAAAAAATAATGCTAAATCTGAGTTGCATGGTTGGAGAGGAAAAAAGCTATTGTAATTGGAAAAAGCTAAACCTGAGTTGCATGGTTGGAGAGGCAAAAACCATGCACGATAGTAATTGGAATAGATTTGGCGGATATGGAACCGTTGCTTGACTTTTATTCTCATATCTGAAAAATGTTCATATATTGTCTAGTTTAAAAATTTCTCACTTGACTTGTATTTTTTATGACTGCTTGATTCATTTATTTCATATTTTTTGAATCAATTTTTTTTGTATAACTGAATCGAATTAGATCAACCCAACCCGTTCTTGATCGAGTTGGTTTGATTCAGGTTTCTTGAAAAAAATTGCAAACATGAATCTAACCGAACCAATTGATTTTGTTGGGCTGAGATTTTTTATCCTTGTGGAAGCAAATCTAACCGACCCATGAACACTCCTGAGTTCCATGGGGATTGCATAGAGTTACTCAAAGCTTTGTGCAACTGTTGCACAAGAGTTGCATGGTTGGAGAGGGAAAAACTAATGCTAAGGTGTATGCAAAGATTGCATAGTCAAGCAATGGTTGCAGTAAGTTTATATGAGCCCTTAAGGCTTAATTATACAAATGAGTTAATATTTTTTTTTTGAAATAAAAATAAATGTTAACGAAATATAAAAATATGGAGTGTGGGGCCTATTTGGTAAACTTGTTAAGAGTTGCATGGTTGTAGTAAAGAGAAATAGGGTGGCATGATAAGGTCCATATAATGCAACTCAAAGAGTTGCATGGTTAGAGATGCTTTGAAAGCAATGGTTAAAACAATTCGATAACCAACTAAACTATGGATTTAATTGATATCCACTATTAGTATAAAAATAGTGTACATTGTCAATCAATTATGAATTGTCACATCATTAAAAATATTTACATTTTATAATAACCTTCTTAAAAGTCATATAAATGATGATTTGCGGTTGATTGACAATGTTAAAAATTTTATACCGATAATGATTAAGAAATTTAAAAGTAATTTTTTATTAAAAATTAAAGTTAAAGTGGTATATTTAGTAAATTAAGGTGGGGATACATTTAATTTTCTAACAAAAATTTATCTTTTATTCTTGGGTCTGGCTAACAAGTGTCTTAAGGTCATTGTTTAAGAAATCCATAGATAAAAAAAATTTGTTGAAAAATATAAATTTTGATTGTTTAATATATTAAATACATCATTTTCAATATAAAGGTTTTATGTTTGCTTTTCCGGGCATTGGTTACCATTTCCTTTATTCTTTAACCGACAGGCAACAAGAATTAACCACTCAATAATTTATAAATCTATTAGTATTTTCTATTTAGGGGATGCCAATAACATAGTTTTGGAGGCATTGGAAATGAATAGCATCCATCAATAACATCGGCTTTTTAACCAAACTAGTGTTATTTTAGGAACTATTTATCAAAATGGGGTTGTTTTATAACAATTTATCAAAATATGGTTGTTTTAGACGGCGCATAATTTTTTATTATTTTTTTTGCTGACTTGGAAGGCGCCAGTTGGACTGACGTCTTTAAAGGCACCATTTGGACTGGCGCCTTCCTTAAAAATATCATATGTCACATACTCAATGGTTCTACTGAAATTTTTTTAAAAACAAATAAAACAAAAGTTGTAGCATTCCTTGCTGAGACCCGTCTGTTGAAGACACTTGTCTGGTAGTGACCCGTCTGCTGTGACCCGTCTGATGTTTCACTCATCTGCTTGGACCCAACTGCTGATCACTGGTCCGCTGAGACTCGTCTGCAATTTCATTTATCTGCTGTGACTCGTCTGCTAGTCATCAGATGGTCACTCGTCTGCTCTTTCACTCGTCTGCTGGTAACTTATCTGACGTTTCACTCGTCTGTTGTGATCCGTCTGCTGGTTACTGATCTGGACTCGTCTGCAATTTCACTTGTCTGCTGTCACTCGTCTGCTAGTCATCTGATGGTCACTCGTCTGTTGTTTCACTCGTCTGTTGGTCACTTGTCTGATGTTTCACTCGTCTAAGCAGACAGACGTAGCAGACAAGTGAAATTACAGACGAGTCTTAGCAGAAAGTAACCAGAAGATGAGTGACCAATGAGTGTGTGACATGTGACATTTTTATGAAAGGCGTTAGTCCAAGTGGTCCCTTTCAACTGGCGCCTTCTATGTCAGCAAAAAAATAATAAAAAATTCACGCTGATAAAAACAATCCTATTTTAATAAATTATTATAAAATAATTCCATTTTGATAAATATTTTTTAAAATAACATTTGTTTTGATTAAAAACCCCAATAAGGCCGGTTCAATAAGTGCTCCACTTCCTCACCCGCTCAACCAAATCCAACAGTACCGCATGGTTCAGAAAACTGAACTCAGCATCCATTTCCCAAGTAACAGGTGGCACTGTCAATTTCATCTCCGTGCTAACAAAAGTAGTTGAACCCGATAGTTGATATATATATATATATATATATAAACATTGTTGCATTCTTCATCCAGGAGCAATGAGATTTGCATAATTAGTTCTTAAAAATAAGTAATTTTACTGATAAAAAAAAGGAATTTACTGATCAAAAATAAAAATAAGTAATTTTTACTTGGTTGTATATAAGAACAATTAATATATGAATAAATCCCGATTCGATCATCGGTAAAAATAGAGGTGATAAAATGAGTTGGATCTGACGAATCAACCCGTTTAACCCATTTATTTTGACGGGTTGGATTGAGATTCTCAACCCATCAATCCGTTTTTACCCGTCTCGCTTAACCCATCAAAAAGACGGATCATAGGTGGGACGGGGGCGGCCAACCCACCTATTCTAAAAATATATATATTTTAACTATTTTTTTATTTTTTAACAGTTTGAGGCCAGACAGGACTGGTTGACCCGTTAATCCGCCAACCCATTTTTTTGTCTTTTATGCCTAATTTCTTATCTTTTATAATTATTTTCAACTTTTTTATTATTTTTTGGCTGGTCAACCCGTCAACCCACTAATTCATTAATCCATTTTTTTAGTTTTTTCCTTTGGCGGACCATCCTGCCAACCCACCACTAAACGGGATGGGTTAGGAGGTCTAACCTATTTTGTTAAAGCGGATTAGGGGTGAGTTAGGAGGTCTAACCTATTTTGATAAAGCGGATCAACCCGTCCCATCTCGTTTTAGGATGACCAACAACGGATCGGGACGGATTGATCCGTTTTGCCACCCCTAAATTAAATCAATTGAACGGAGTAAACCTAGAACTACTTAATTAGACATAAGCAATCACTTCTTATATAAAAAGCTAATAAAAAACATTGAAAAAAAGGTAAATAAAAAAGTGAGTTAACTTTTCGAATCCATTTGATGAATTTTTTAAAATTGCACCATCTAAGTGAAAAATTACTTAAAATAGTATAAAATAAAAAGTGGTGAAGTGACAAAGTGATAGTGAAGTCCATTAAAAGGAGTTAAATAACTCCAATACATTATACCATTAGAAATGTTCCAAGTAAATATTATAAAATAATTTTTAAACAAGTCAATTATTTTAATATGTCAATATTATTATAAAATGATTTTTAATTTAATTTGTTAGTTTATACGATATAATCAAGTTAATTTATGCATAATAAATAAATTTTATACAAATTTAATCTAACTATATACAGGACAATACAATGGACAAATTTTAATATTTTCTTTTTTCTGAGCAAAACATAGAGATTATTGAAATGGATTATGCCTTTCAATGAAACACTTTCCATACACATAACAGAAATCAAAATTCTAACATGATTAAAGAGCATAACTATCTACCAATTGTAATACACCTTAAGAAACAAATGCAAGATTAGAACGGATTGAAAAAAACTCATTATTCCATTGCCAAGCCTCCAGGTGATGTGCTAACCCTATGACAACTATATGATTATAAGTATGTTTGAAGACACAATAAGAAGGTCCAAACACGTGTACCACTAACACAAGCTACAAATCATAGTTTCTCAATTTTCACGTTCAAAATGTGATTTAAGGAATCCCAATTTCAAACAAATACAAAGAAATTAATAAAAGATTTTACTTAAAATCATTTTTTGAATTTGTTATTGGTTATATAGTACATATTCAATATACAATTTTTTAATATAATTTTTTCGTACTTAATCGCTATCATAAAATCACTAGTTAGGGTTGGGGCTAAAAAAGTTCATTCCCGTGATAACCGATGAAGTAAGGGAGGCTATGCAGTGTTGCAGCAGAAAGCACCATAATAGCAACCTCAGGCATAGCACTGCGCAAGCTTCAAGTCCCAACAATACTCTATAAATTAAAATTGCATGGAGGACAGCTTGTGACCTACAATAAAAACTGTAAATGCTATAAACACCAAACAGACAACCCAGCCAAAGTTTCTGTTCGGTTTCCCCACTTTTTTGCTCTACTTTACTAGCATTGGATAGATATATAACATAGATTTGAGATTGGGCGAGATTCCCCAATCAGCTTCATGCACCCTTTTGGCCTAAAAAATTACTAGTACTAGTGAAAAACAAAGATAAAGGTGTGGACAACTACAAACATGCTTCACTTTCTCTCTTTTCATGAAACCAAGCAACATATAAAGAGTGGGGTCCACAGTAAAAAAAAGGCAACAAAGTGCCAATACAAAGTTTCCTAGTAGCTATAGCCCTAAATTGACCTTCTTCACAACTTCACTTCCCTCACTAACTTCCGAAATTCTACATTGTTAGAGGATGACAAAAAATTACCCTATATATAATAATAACAAAAGGGTGTGACCCATTGCAATTAGTCTTTTTTTTGGTCATAATTAGGTTCCTTTCATGTCCTCAACTTGCTTCAAAGCCCCAGCAAAATGTAGTAAACTAGCGTAATAGGAAGGGCAATTAGCATCCCAAATATAACCCTGCAACAGAATAGACAAACCAAAAACAAAACTTTAAACATCTAAGAATACTACGGAAAAGTCCTCATAATTTGTTACATTATCTAATTCTACGATGAATAACGGGAAAGAAATGAGGAATATAGGGATTTGAGTTCAAACCCAGTGCTTAATATGTCAGGATGAACATTGTATTCCTTAGCAAAGACAAAGGGCACAATCCCTTGCGGCAGAGCAGCCTGAAAATACACACAAAGAAACATTAAATTAACAATAGCACTATAAAGTGATAAAACCACAGAACAAATAAGATCAAAAATAATAATAATAATAATCATAATAATTTTATATGATTATGATTATTGTTATTTCGGGCCTTTTTTTTGTTACCTGTACAATAGCAATGTGCAACAGAACTCCTCTTAGTCCTACAACTATTGAGGCAACAGCCATGACTGCAGGGCCAGTAAGGAAACGAACTGCCATAGCAAAGGAAGCAACTGAGTTTCCACAAGCAATAATCCTTGGCTGCAATGCCATGAATAACCCTGTGTATTCAAATCCCCAATCAGTTAAGACACTGGTGATAAAAGCATGTGTACAAGTCCTTAAGAGTTAAGACCATGATGTTATTATTATAACTATAAAAAGGATAACAAAAAATAAATCAAACTTTCATAGTAAACATACCAAGGCTAAACATTGCCATGCCAAGGCCTGCATCAGATAAGATTGATATTGAGCGAGCAACAATTGCAGGCATAACAACATTCCACCTGCAACATAACATGAAACATTAAAATTAAAAAAGAAAAATTGTTGTACAGCTATAATCATTGAAACTTTAAATAACAAGAAATAAAAAAGAAACTATATATAAAATAAAATAAAATAAAATTGCATACTTGAATGAGATCAAGGACCAAGTGAGACCAATGAGGCTGGAGTAAGTGTTGGGATTCCTAATCAGCTTTCGCCACACCATTATCAAAATGAGTCTGGTCATAACACTGGCAGGTGGCATGGATGTGGGTTTGGATTCACCTTGGGCCCCAGTTTTGGGGTAAAGCTCAGCTGTGGAGCTTGAACCAAGCTTAGAAAGCACTGGCCCTTCCTTGTCCACACCATTAGCAACGGTTCTGTTTCCAAAGCTAAACTCATCGTGACCAAACTCATCATAATCTGAACACCAAAGTGGAAAATAATGGAAAACCAATGAGAACATCAGAAAATGACTTAACCTAAACAAATCATTATTGAATGCAGAAGACAGCAATAGCAGATACGATGGGATTTTCTTAACAAACAAGGAACACAAGAGCCCACACTAATAGTATATGTGAATGAGAAAAACAAGAGTCATAATACAAACAAAGTCCAAACATAACAAACCCCACCTCAACTTTTAATACCAACAACCATTTAGGAAGAGACAAAAAAAGATGCACACTTGCATCAATCCAGGTAAGTCCAATAAAAATAAATGATAAAATTTATGTCAAATACATATACATATTCTTCATATTTAAACAAAAATAACTATTAAGCCTACACACTTCTAATTTGAAGAATCAAAAACCAACAACCAAAACCAATCTTGTGTAATAAAAGTCAAAGGGGTAGAGTTTTGAACCTTTTTGGTGAGCTACCCCAGCAAGCTCATTTCCATAATCCCCACCTCTGAAGACATGGATTCCACCTTCTGAGACAGGAGAAGCACTTGAACTCCAAACAAACATGTGAAGATCCTTTCCACCACCACCCTCAGCACCACCCCCAACACCATTGGGCTTCTTCTTGGAACCAGTCACTGGAGAAAAGATCCCAGCATTTGGAGGGGCAGGGTAACCATTGGTTCTAGGAACATTACCACCAACCCCACTCTCTTCATCAAAACCCAAGTTTCCAAAATTGGATTGCCTTGGACTCACACTACTCATGTTCCTTCCATTCACCATGGAATAAAAATCAGTGTGGTTGAAACTTGAGCCTCTAGGAGTGGGGTTCCTAGAAGACTGAAGAGAGTAAATCTCAGCATTGGTCAAGTTTGAAGGCCTTGGTGTCAATGAAACACCAGAGTTTGGTCCATTAGAACGCCTTGAGAAAATCTCAGACCTTGAGCTAGTGGACTTTCTCACAGTCACATGAAGCTTCCCATCTTCACCAACCTCAGCTTCAGTTTGAAGAGGCTCTTTCCCATCCAAGGATAGGATGTCAGAGTCAACCTTGAAGGATATGATGGACCCTGCAGTGTCTGGGAATTGTTCAACTATCAAAATCCTTGCACCCCTGTACTCAAACAAGAACAGCATCAAAGTGTACCATATGATACATTGAAGAACCACTATTTGAACCATGAGGGTACCAGAGTTGTCTCCATACATGCCTTTGAGTAATGGGATTCCCATGACAAGGGTGTTTGGGAGTGTGGATAGGGAGAAGAGGGTTATGGACCACTCAAGTGAACCCCTTGAACTTAACCTTGACCATATTGCTAGCACTGACAAGACTATAGCTTTTTGCAATGAGTCAGCAGCTATGAACTTGTAGTTCATTTTGTAAGGGTTGTTGGTGGATATGAAGTGGAATGAGAGCAATGGAACTGCAAAAAGAGCAACAAAACGGTTGATGCCTGAGCACTGATCGGGGCTGAAGATTTTCCACCATTTCACTGACCCATATGCTAAGATCATGGCCACGTAGAGAGGAACAACAGCAGTGAGAACATGATACAAGTCTAAAAGACTAATCATTTTCTTTTTCTTTTTTGGGTTTCCCAAGTCTTGTTTCCTAAGCAAAACAATGAGGTGAAACAGAAAAACCAAGTTGGTTGGCTGGTTGTCAAATTATGGTTCTTTTTATGTTAACTTGGATAAAAGTTGTGAAAAGGAAGCAGTTTGGGGATGAAAAGTTAGGAGGCATGGATGTTGGAAAAGAGAAGGCAATTAAAGAGCAAAAGAGGGTTCATCTTTTGGTGTGATGAGGAGTGGCCGGAGTTGGATGGTGGGAGAGGAAGGGAGAGAGGGAAGAAGAGGAGGAAAAGGTGTGAAGTGAAGAAGGTTTAGTTTATGACATTTTAATAGCAGACAAGGAATTAAAAGATGAAGCCTTTTGTGAAGCTTTTATAAGTCTTTTCTGGTACTTTCAAACACAGAAAACCTCCTCACACTTCCGATTTCCTTTTCCTTTTCCTCTGTTTAACAAGTGGGTGTCTACTGTCTAGTGTGTTTAAAAATCTTTGCCTTTTTTATCAACTAGTATTATTTTAGAAATTATTTATCAAAATGAAATTATTTTACAATAATTTATCAAAATATGATTGTTTTAGATAGTATAAAATTTTTTATTATTTTTTTGCTGACGTGAAACACTTGGACTGACGTCTTCCATAAAAATGTCACATGTCACACACTCATTGGTCACTCATCTGCTGTGACCTGTCTGCTGTTTCACTCATCTGCTGGTTACTTGTCTGCTGAGACTCATCTGAATCACCAGTCTGATACCGTCTGACTGTCATCAGACGGATAAAAATCACCCGTCTGATAGTCTCTGATGATTGTTAGACAGTGTGTGACATGTGGCATTTTTAATGAAGGAATCAGTCCAAGTGGAGCCTTTAAAGGCGCCAGTTTCCTTCCATGTCAGCAAAAAAATAATAAAAAATTTCATGCTTTCTAAAACAACCCTATTTTGATAAATTGTTACAAAACAACTTCATTTTGATAAATAGTTTCTAAAATAACACTAGTTAGACCAAAAAGAGTAAAAACCTTATTCTGATCACCCATCACCTGTCCCATATTGAAATGAGTTTCTCACACCTATTTGGTGCATGGTTGATTTAGAGTTGGGAAATTATAAACATAGATAAAGTATTTATAGAGTTTCGTTATGGTAAATATACGTTTGAACTCAAATATACGTTTATAACAGTAAATTAAACATAGCCTTGGTTCTCCAAATCTAGGAAATTTACACAGATTTAATGTTATTTCATTTTTGAGGAAATCCTCGATTTAATCCCTGAAATAATAAGCTCATATCAATTTGATCATTATGTCAATTTAATCCTTGAAATTATAATATTCGTATCAACTTGATCCCTGACGGACGGACTAAATTGATTAATATTTGATAATTACAGAGATGTTATTGGAATTTCAAAAATTTTAAGGAACAGTTGATACGATCCTACAAATTCAAAGACCAAATTGATATCTACTCTTTCATTTTTTAATACAAAATCAACTTCATTCAACGGTTTATCTCGGGAAATACTTGAAGAAATTTTTTACTATAGTGAATTTAAATTCTTCTCAAACGTGACTTTCCTTTAAATTCAACAAATAAAAACATATTTATTTTTAGATTATTTTGTAGGTTATAGTATTTATACACTTTATCAAATTAAAATTGAATATATTTTTATTTATTTACTTTAAAAATAAAATCACTTTATTTCCTAGTTAGAATTGTTCTTCAGATGGTAATCTTTCTCTTCGGTCTATTTTCCTGAGTTTTCCTTCCCCAGTTCAAAACTCAAAGATAAACCCTATTTTTAAGAAAGTTTGGCATTGGCTTGGCCCTCAACGTACACATTCCTTTTTATGGAAGTTAGCTCACGATCGCCTTCTTACCAATGCAGAAAGAGCCACTCGAGGGATGACTCATGACTTGTGATGTCCTCGCTGCTTAGACCATTCAGAAACTATCATGCATGTTTTGCGGGATTGTGAGGAAGTTAGGAGTTTTTGGACACATATTATTTCTCCAAAGAATTGGAGTAAGTTCTTTAGCTTGGATTTGCATGCTTGGTTGGCCAGGAATTTGACTGGAATTTGGTGTCTCAGTTTGGACTCTTTGGAAGAATAGCAACTTTCTTGTCTTCAAGGGAAATTCTGATCTTGGTGAACCTCTTTAGCGTTTAATTTCTGGTCAAGTTACACAAATTCTTAGAGAAGTGTCGAAGCTTCCACCAGTTTATTTTGAGGACAGCGGGAGAGAAATTCATGTGGCTTGGCAACCCCCTCCGGTTCACAGTTTTGAAGTAAATGTTGATGGGTCTTGCCGCAATAGAAATGGGCGGTCTGTGTGTAGAGGTTTGGTCAGAGACTCTATGAGGTCTTTTGTCAAAGATTTCTATTGTAATGTGGAAACCTGCAATGCAAATTGGGCAAAACTTTGGGTTTGGTACTTGGTGTTCGGCTTACTAGAGGTCCCCAGTTACCTTTTGTTACCTTCGAGATGGACTCGCAAGTTATTGTTAATTATGTTCTCGTGGGTTATACGTGCAACAAGCTTCTCCAACCTCTTCTTGCTAAGGTTCTTAGTCTTCTTCATCTCTTTGGCTGGCGTACCATAGTGGTTCATATCTATCGAGAAGCGAATCGATGTGTTGATCTTTTAGCAAACATGAAACACTTAGGGTTTTTTCATTGGATCGTGTTAGATAGAGCTCCTCCTTCTTTGAGTATATGCCTGTTGGATGATGTTATGGGGTGTAGTACCCCTCACGTTATCCTCCGGTCTTTGTTTTTGTCTCTCCATCTATAAAAAAAAATCACTTTAGAAGAGTTTTATTGATAAATATCATAACTAATTTAATTATGGATCAGTGTTGGAACACATTTTGGTTTAGTGCAACTCACCTTTCTATTTTGCAATTTTTAAAATTAATGATATATAATAAAATTATCAAATTTATATTGACATATTTTATCAAATATGATAATATAATTTATTTTAAAATGTATATTATTATTTTTTTGGGTTACCATGTCATATGTGCAAAATATCCACCGGCTTCAACGATGACTAATCTCCGTCGGAGAATCTGGCTGGCCACCTTTAGTGAGGTCTCCCCTCTCAATCACGTTTTTTTTTTCTATCCACAAGGCTCGAACCCGATACCTTGCTTAAGGGATCTGAGCCCAGTTCCATTCGGACCAACGGAATGTTGGCTTTAAAATGTATATTATAAAAACATCTCTTATATTTAATTTTAATTTTAATTTTTTAATTTAAATATTTATAATTTTTTTTTATAAATATGGAATCCACATATTCCTAACCTTATTATCTCAACAAAAATATTAAAATAAACCAAATAAAAAATGTATTTATTAAAATACACACTTTTTTTATTATTTTTTAAATTGCATATCTTTTTTCAAATTATTGAAAAGTTTGTATTGAAATGACGGGCTTTACGTCTATATTTATTTAATTATCAAAATAATTAAAAATAATTCAAATTTTGAAAAACAGACTATAAGAAAAGTTGACAATTGGGATGTATACTTTCCAGGATGAAAGTAAAAAAAATAAAGGCAACAAAAAAAAGTCAGTAATAAAGATATTGAGTTTTCAACAAGAAAAAAAATAGTAGAAGAAATGCCGCCTTTTCAAATGCCGACTTTTCATAGAATAAAAAGATATATATTTTGGAAATTAATCAGAAAAAATATGTAGTTTGAAATTTAATTTTTTTATTAATTTTAATATTTTTGGCAATTATTTGCTTAGTCATTACAATCTAAAAGTTCAAATAAATGTCCGGATTAAATTGAGTAAATAGTCAATTTGATTTCTGAAAGTGAAAGGTAGTATCAACTTAATCCCTGAATTTAACTAAATAGCAAAAACGTCCCTGAAGTTGGAAAACGTTAATCAACTTGGTCCCTCCTTCAACCGCCGTTAGCTGACGCCGTTAACGGCGTTGATGTGACACGTTAAGTGCCCGGTGTCCACGTGGTCAGAGACCAATTTGAAATTCTGAACCAGGGACTAAATTAATATTCGCAACTCTGAACTAGGGACTAAATTGATACTCGCAACAGTTCTTCTTCTTCTTCTTTATCTTTCCCCTTTCTCTCTCTACTCTCTCTCTCTTTGCTTCCTCTGTCTCGCGCTCTCTAAACGGGTGGTTAGAGAGAGAGCGCGAGACAAAGGAAGCAAAGAGAGAGAGGGAGAGCATAGAGAGAAAGGGGAAAAATAAAGAAGAAGAAGACTGTTACGAGTATCAATTTAGTCCCTGGTTCAGAGTTGTGAGTATCAATTTAGTCTCTGGTTCAGAGTTTCAAATTGGTCTCTGATCATTAGGACATCACCTAACCAGTGACAACGGTGCTAACAAGATACTTAACGTGTCACATAAGCGCCATTAACGGCGTCAGCTAACTGGGGTTGACGGAGGAACCAAGTTGATTAACGTTTTACAACTTCAGGCATGTTTTTGTTGGAATATTTTGTATTTAATTATATTCCAATGACATAATGTGTGCAGATATCGTTTATTAATTATATTAGTTTTTTATCAATTAAGAGTCTTAATTGATATGTGATCAAATTAAGTAATAAGGCTAATTAAATTTCTGATTTGATAATAATTTAGTTAACTGATATGGACTAAATATGAGTGGATGTCATTGATGGCCCATTTCGGAATAATGGGAACCCTAATTGGCCATCACCCAATATATAGGCTATGGTCCCCAATACACCGGACACAATATCGCATACCGCCTCTTGTCCCCATCTGAAGAGCAATTAAGGCATAAGGAGTCCCGGTTGAGGAAGAACTACAAGCCAACGGGTGTTCATTACCCGTCTCTTTTTTCTCTTCCCCCTCTCTGGGTTTCAGGATTACCGCTCTCCGTTCGTGAAGGTTGGTGATCAACTTCATCCTTAGAAGAACTTTGAGTTCAGGATCATATACTGGATCCAGGTATTCCTAATATCTTTGATAAATCAACATGTTGTAGATCCTAAGGATATCAAGTTTTAGTTGTTCTTGATAATAGAGATGAATGTTATATATATGGTTATTATGTTTCCGTAATAAAGACTTATGATAGCATGCCTTGTATATGATTATTAAGTTTAAATCTAACAGTTTTTGTTATTTAGTTAAATTCAGGGATTAAGTTGATATCTCCTTACACATTTAAAAACCAAATTGATTATTTATTCGAATTAAATTATTAGATCAAATTTAGGACCATGCCCCGTCTTATCAACACTTCTGTTTGATAACTAATGAAAAGTAATTTTTATGAGAGGGAAAGGACTAAGGAGCATCGCAGATAAAAGTAAAAGTGAAGAGAAAAAGGGAAATTCAGAAGAGCTTCTAAAGATTCTCTTTGCTTTCTGCAGTTTTTTATGCTGTCCTGTAGCACATGACATGAGATGCAAAATAAAAACAAGGGAGGTTAGAAAAAGAGAACCTGTAAAGAGAAAATGCTTCAGTCTTTGCTGCTTCATTTTATTTTTCTGTCGGGAGAAAGAAAAAGGTTCACTGGGAATGGAAATGGACCCTTTTTGCAAATTGCAAACATCTGATATTAGATATCAGGAGCATAAGGAGGGACAGTATTCTGGGTTCAGATTCATCCCATATGCACTTTTATTGGACTGAAAATAAATTACTTTATTCAGAATAATTATTTCCAATCATACAAATATTAATTAATTCATGTGATATTTTATTGACGTGTACAACAACCAATCACTTTTGCTTTAAGCAAAAAAAAATCAAGAATTTTAACATGCTTCAACTTGTATATCATTCTATTGTATTATTTGAATATCAGATTTTATATACGATATGTGATATTATATTTCTTTATCTTCATCTTTCACTTACTTTTTATTTTTTTTATATACACACATTTCAAAAATATACCAAAAAAACAAAAGGCACCATATTGTTGTCCATATTTTGATGTTCAAGAAATATTTCTCTATATCATTTTAGTGCATATTTGATTTACCGTTAAGAAATTACAAACGTACATTTGGAGAAAAATATCTATAGAGTTCCTTTAGGACAAACGTACCTTTGAACCTAAACATATGTTTGCAACCGTAAACCAAACATAGCTTAATAGTTTAATTTTGATAGGTTGAAAAAAAAAAATTTATACGGTAAATCGTTCAAAAATAATCTAATGTGTGATTTTTAATATAGTTATTATAAAAATCAAATATTTTCAACAATATAACAATTCATGATTGATCAATAGTATAAAATATCTTTATACCGACAATTGTATAATAATTAAATCATCTTTTTAATAGAATTGAGAATATACTTTAGGAACCGTGATTTACTTAAGAACAAACTAACTTAATTTCAAATACATCTGTATGTACTGGTTTGTGTTGTATTATTTGTGACTTTAGTAGTAGAGATAAGAAGCAACAAACTAACTTAATTGATTTGTATTAGGACGGAACTACCCAACAAGGGTAAGCTAGGTGTCTAGTTATGTAATGTTTTAAAATTAGGTCCAACCAGATCAATTGGATCGGTTGGATCGGTTGGACCGTCAGTCGGTGTCCTTTTCGATTCTGGTCCTCCAAGACTAGAGTGATTAGAATCCACTCAATGTGCATCTTTGGTCATCTATCTTTGTCAATTAGAATATATTATTTCAGCAAAATTAATAAACTTCTAACCTAAATGTTCTGAACTATCATGCATCTTAAAAGATGTATTTTTTCTTTAACTTGTTGATTGATTTCTTTATTAATGTATGTATATATATTTACTGGTTAGATCATTAGTTAAACCGATTGAATCGATTAAACCTTGAATCGTTTTTCTTTTCGATCCTTCGGTTGGACCGATTTTGAAAACATTGTATTTAGGTACAACTGCTTTTTTTTTCTATTACTTTTATTTTTTTTTATCTCTGACCTAAGAAAATCTCATCTCTTTCTCTCATCTCCCTCACACTCTCACAGACTGCGGCAGGGGTGATTTTGGACCATTATGGCCTAAAACCACTCATTTACTTCGTTTTTTCTCTTCTTTTCTTTCCATAAGTGGTTTTCCACATAAATCTGGTTCTTTTGTGTGGGTTTTTCACATAGATCTGGATCTTTTTATGTTTTTGCCTTGTTTTTCGTAATCTTGGTATGGCTTTGTTTGGTTTTACGTCTTGGTGCGATGTTGTTTGATTCTCGTCTTAGTGCGATGTTCGTTTGTTCCAGATTGACAGATTTGCTTCGATCCATCACAGATTTGATTAAGACTTGGGTCTCAATGCTATAGATCCGGACGCATGGATATTCCGGTGACTTTGATGGTGTCACTTTTGTAGGTAATTTGACTTTGTTGTATAATGCTTTTAACCTGGGTGTTATGAATTTGTTCGCAGTTTCATCCTTTTGGGTTTGTAGCAATTTTGGATCGGTATTGTCATCGATGTACTCTATCAATTTGAATGAATGAATGCATGTCTTTTCTTATAAAAAAAATAAAATAAAAATAAAGATATAGGTACACAAAACTGATGTATTGAGAACAATATCATTTAGCTCTCAGTCGGACATTCTCACTTCATCTTTCGACTCAAGTCATCATACATAGCTCCTCTATAAAAGGCAAAAAGAGCCCTTAGAGTAAGGACTTTTGTTCCCCAAAGCTCACTTATACCCCATCTCTTAAATTTTATTTACTTGAGTATTGCAATCTCTATAGGTACACAATCCACCATTTCTAGCATACCAGAATCAAGACGAAGCTATCCCAAGGAGCAAGCTAGCTCTAGCACCAAAATAGAACCCAATCAATATTGTTTATAACAGAGCAATGTTATTAGCACTCTAAATTGTCTATTTGCACTTCCTATTAACCAATAATTGTTTTAGGCTTTTATTTTACAAAATTATCATTGGTGAATGAAGAGGGTAAATAGAAAATTGAAAGTATCAATATATAATCTCCACTCTTATAACAAATGCATGCACATGTGAAGTGTGATTAAATCTCCCTTTCAAGAGAGGAGAAGAATTTGAACATCACAGAATTAACTCCCTCCGTATATAGTTCAAATGGTCTGAATCTACGTGGTTAAAAAAACTTGAGAATGGCCAAAATTAAAATCGGAAGATATATATGCTTGATAAGCTATTTCAAACAAGACATTCTTCATTAACAAGAGGAAATAAAACCGCATGCAATAACATTAATTCACTGTTGAGAGCTAAGAGTATCAGTGGGAAAAAACTTGAACCGTCAATTGCCAAAATTGTGGGATTTTATGAATGCTAGTTGCGTCATGCATCCATAATCATGTCCCAAAATAAAATAAAAAAATTATATATCATAGATGCAGGAAGGGGGAGCTAGGTTGGTAGAAACACACCGTATAGAATGGAGACAAAAAAATAAAAATCTGTTGTACTAAAAAATGATGTTTCAGTGTTTCCTATCAATCAAATATTAAAAATGAGCATAAATATTAATGAGTTATGATTTTATTTTCTTAAGTGTCAAATTATTATTGATGAAGGACAGAAAATGTGATAAAAAATTGAAACAGAAAATATTCTTAGGAGACAAAATTGCAAGAAATTACTAAGGAGATATTAAAATGAGCAAGAGAAATGATAAGATAATATTGAAAGAAACAAAGAAGAAGAATATTAAGCAACAGAGGAGACAATGGAGCAAGTGAGTGGGAAGAATCCAATGATAAAAAAGACAATTCTCTCTGTCTCTGCGCTAGCTGGCTGGCTAGGTAGGTAGCTATTTCAGAGGAAGGAGCAAGGACTATGAAAAAGCACAAATAGCTGGCAAACAACACATTGCCATGCTAGTAGCAAAGCAGCTGCAACAGGATAGTGATAAGCAGCACTAAGTCCTCAAATGGTGGAATGAATTATGAAATGCTTGCGGCATCCCAAAGAGAATCTCACATTCACAGACACCTATCTTTCTTCTCGTGTAAGTTCCTTTGGCACGCCGAACGCGTCACCATTTCAACTCATTTTTCTACTCTACTACAAAAATATACACGCATGTATATGCAATGCAATATCAAAATGGATGTTGTCTACGTTGTATCGCCCTTCAAAGTAATACACTCAGGTGGTAACATCTGGACTATTCAAATTATCATTTGAACGGTTTGACTTTTTAATATTCTTTATATTGATCAAAATATTTAAATATTATATTTGTTTGATATTTACAGACCTTAATTATTCGTATTTACTTATAAATAATTTTTATTAAATTTAAAATATAATTATTTAAATTATATTTTTAAATTATAATTATTTTACCTTTTATTTTAAAACATAATTATTTTAAGTTTTATTTTTTTGTGTTTTTATTTTTGTTGTTAACTCAGTAATATTTTGTTGTTTTTATTAAAAAAATATTGAGTTAGATTTTCTTTTTTCTGTCAATATTAAAATTTAAGTAAATCTTTTTTTTTTTGAATAAAAAATCTTAGCAAATCTTGAGTCTCTAAAATTTGTTTCTTGATTATTAGAATAAAAAGACTGCCTAACATATTCCTTGGATACTTTGTTAACTTGTTTCTCTACTTAAATAATTTATACAATTAAATATAGGTAGCACCACTTGAGGGATTTTAATGTGTTATATTATTTTATTTCACTCAACATGATTATACATAATTCATTAAGGAAAAATTACGGAGTTAACAAAAAAATTAAAACACAAAAAAATTAAAATAATTATATCTAAAGTCACATTTAAAATCAAATTTAAAATAATTATATTTTAAATTTAATAAAAATTATTTATGTGCGAAAATATGAATAATTGAGGTCCTTAGAACATCTTTAGTAGGAGTTTCATAGGGGTTCCCTAAGAATAAAATATTATTATAATATTCCACATAGGATTTTGGGTTTCTTAAATTTAAAATGGGTTCTTATCTAAGGAACCTAAAAAGAGAGTTTCATAGCATTTAAATATTATTTTTTTTGCATTTTATAGTGTAAAGGTGAGAGAGAGAATATGGGATGTTGAAGGAAGAGAGAAGTTAAGGAACTTGATAATAGAAACCTCCATTGGAATGAAAATTGAGTTGATGTCATAAATTTGACTTGACATACATGGACTCACTTAAAAACTTAAAATAAGTTCTTTAAAATTTTATCATTAAAGATGCTCTTATACACAAACACCAAGTAAGTAAAATATTTAGACACTTTGACCAATACAAGAATGTTAAAAAGTCAAACTGTCCAAATGATAATCTGGATGGTCCAGATTTTGTCACTTAGATGATGCATGGATGCACCACTTTGATGGGTGGTGCACCATAACCTTCACCTTTCAAAAGGTAGTAATAGTGTAACCAAAACAATGATAATTTATACATTTTTTCCCTTCAAACCTATGACAAATTTTAAAATTAACTCATTTAAACTTAAAAATAATTATTCAACGCTTATATATAAACATTTGTAAGAACTTTATAAAAATAAAGTGACACCGTTTGTAATAGTGTAGTTAGAATTAACTTAGGAAATTAGTTAGTTTTTTTTTTTTTTTTGACGGAAGGAAAATTAAAAGTATAGTTATTAAAATCGGAGTCAAATTGGTGAACCTACTAGTTAATCGAGTCGGGTATGTATTTAAACAGGTTTAAATTGGTTTGAACTGATTGAGTCTTGTTAAACCCATTTATTCGGCCGATATAGTACTGAATGTAGAAAAGACTGAATTTGCACTGAATTGCATTTAATTGAATTGAACTGCACAGACATATATGATATTTATACAAGACTGTGAAAATAACTAAGCCAATAACTAACTTAGCAACCTAATAATTAGCTTAACAATTTAACTAAAAATACAATTATAATACTTCCCATCAAATTGGGAGGTATATATTAAGCATTCTCAAGTTCGACATCAAAGTCTGAAAAAGGGGCTTGGGAATAGCTAATGAGGGGATCAGCTAGTTGACGTTGAGAGATAAGAAAATCGAATTGAAGATGCTCTCTAATAAAATGACAATCAATGTCTACATGTATTGATCTCTTGTGCCAAGGAGTGTTGGTGGCGAGTTGTATTGCAAATTTGCTATTAGAAAATAACATAACAGAAGGCATTGGCGGAAGAATATGCTAATCTCATACTATATTGAATGCAGAAAAAACTAAAGATGCACTGAATTACATTTAATTGAATTGAACTATACAAATGTATATGCTATTTAAACAAGAGTGTGAAAATAACTAATAATATGTTTGGATAGGAAATCAAATCACGTCCATCAAGAAGCTATATCTCATAGCTTTCACGATGGAAACGTACGTTGGACCATTTCTACCGTTGATCCAAACATATTATAAGATATTAACTAACTTCTTATTTTGATCGGAAGATATTAACAAACTTAGTAACCTAATAATTAACTTAACCATGTAATTGAAAATACAATTGTAATAGATAGTGGTGTGTCACAATCATCCAAAAGAGCACGACAAAAATTAAAAAAGATTTAGAATCACCATTAATCACTTTTTCTATTAAAATGATATGGTGCAATTGGAAACCTTAAAAACATCCTATGTATCGGAGTTTGAGTTAGGGGTTAATTACATGAGGAAAGTATCATCCGTTTTAAGAATGATTATCTACTTAATCTAAGTTATATGCTCGATTAATCAATTTGGTCCAATATAATTTTACTGAAAAAATGATTTTTTTTATATGTTCCATTCTGTTAACATATTATCAATAATGATAACCAACTATGATAGGTAACGAGTGATTAGATAGTCACTGTTATGTGAAACAAATTAAAACCCTACAATATGTCACATGAAATTGGTGAGCCAAAATATAATTTCAAAGAAATTATTTTATAAATAAAAATGGACAAATAAATTATTATTTCAAGAAAATAAGATTTTTAGTTCAAAAAAAATGTTCAAATCATTTATTTTTCTAAAGTAAATAATCAAATAAAATCTCATTCCAAAAAATATTTTTAAGAATGTATAAATTTGCTCAGTTTTTTAATAAAAAAAAATTTGTATTTATTTTCCTAGTTGAAGTAGCTAGCACCTTCATTTTTAAATAAATCGGTTTATATATAAGAAATTCTTTAATTATATTATATCATGCAAGTTATGTGTATCAAAAAATATCATGCAAGTTATGTGTACATACAGAGTACATTAATACAACATTTATAAGACAAAGCTTTATATTGTATCATGCTAGTTATGCGAACAAATTTTTCTTGTTGTGAGTGTGTTTGAGACATTTGTGAAAAATAGATTATATCAATAATCGATTATTGTGGTAATCGATTATAACCAGAATTTATTTTTGTTTAGGTCGGATTGCTGAAAAGCGGTTTTAACATAATCTATTTCGTTTGGATGGTGGAAAAAAATCACTTTTACATAGTAAATTATGAAAAAATGGTATGAAGTTATTTGTATAATTTAATAATATTTGTTGAGGAGTGCCAGCAATACACTCTCTAACACTCTCTTTCCAACACACACCCTTCAATTGGTTGAAATTCATATGGGTCTCATTAATTCATTTAGGTCCCACTTGAATTTTGTAGGGCCCACATGAATTTCAACCAATAGGAGTGTGTGTGTTGGAAGGAGAGTGTTAGAGACTGTGTTGTTAGCATTTTTCATATTTGTTTGATAGTTAAAGCATGTTTGAGAAAGATTAATTTTTCTCATTTCCGCTGTTTTTTGGCTAAAAAATTGTTTTATGCATAATCTATCATATTTGGAAATTAGCTTAAATTTATTAAAAAAAAAAACTTTTTTTGGGGAAAAAAACTGTTTTATGTCATCTAATTTGTTTTAGCTTAAGATTGTTATAATTTGATTATCTTTCATTCTCAAAACTTTCTTCCCTATTTAGCCCTACAAAACTATCTTTCAAATAAATATTATTAAATTATACAAATAACTTCATATCCTTTTTTAGTAATTTACTATGTAAAAGTGATTTTTTTGCACTATCCAAACGAAATGGATTATCTTAAAATCGCTTTTCAGCAAACATACCCAAACAAAAATAGATTCCGATTATAATCGATTATCAACATAATCTATTTTTTTTCAGTTTTCCTAAACACACTCTTAGTTTGCAGGGATAAACAGGAAAGAGAGTTTTGAGATGAAAAATGATCAAATCACAACAATCTTAAGTTAAAACATATTAGCTAGATGACATAAAACAACATTTTTTCCCAAAAAAAACTTTTTTAAAAATTTAAGCTAAATGTCAAACAAATTATATTATTTATAAAACAGCTTGTTAGGTAAAAAACTAGTTGAAATGGTAAAAATCAATCTATCCCAAACAACATTCTGTATTTTAAAAATAAGTTAGTTTTTACATTATTGATTATTGGTTTCATAAAAATATTTAGGAGATAAATATCCCTTTCACAAGCAAATAGTTTTTTTCAAGCATTTCGCGTCTCTTTTGAGAATTTTTTGTAGCTAAATTATATCTTTGGTCAATTGTCTTATTTTTAATATTCGATTTGATCATTTATCTTTAAAAAGATCTGTTTTAGTTCTCTAAGTCTCAAACGTTAGTCAATCTTACCCTTTCTGCAACTTCTTTACGTAATATCATTAATTTTAGCACATGTGACAATTAAATGATGATTTGGGCAGCTAAGTTGGCCCGTACTCCACGTGATAGTAACGTTTTAAAAAATATTCCCAACGAATACAATTCAACAAAGAGGGAAGTGAAAAACTGCGATGGAATTTCAAGCTAGAGAGGGGGACAACTTGAAGATTTATGTCCACAATGTTCAATTCCAGTAAGTCCCTTTCAACCGCTTCCACTTTTGCAACAATGTTCATATCAAATAGGCTAAATTACTCTTTTGGTCCCTTATTTCTTTTAATTTATTCAACTTAGTCCCTCTATTTTAAAAATGTTCAAGTTAGTCCCTTAATTGTCAAATGTTAAGCGATTTGGTCCTTTTCGTTAAGTTTCATAGTTAAGTTGAATAAATTGAATAAATTAAAACAAATGAGTTATCAAAAGCGTAATTTAGCCAGAACTAAAAGGTGAAATTTAACAGAAATGACCAAATTGATTCACGTTTGGCAAATAAGGGAACAACATGAACATTTTTAAAATAGAGGGACCAACTTGAATAAATTAAAGGTTTAATCGCACTTTTGGTCCCTCAGGTATCACGATTGTGCAATTTTGGTCCCCCGGGTTTAAATTGCACCAATTGGGTCCTCCAAGTATCACAATTGTGCAATTTCGGTCCCCCAAATTTCAATTGCGCCAATTGGGTCCCCACGTATCATGATTGTACAATTTTGGTCCCCTAAGTATTACGATTGTGTAATTTTAATCCTCCAAGTGTCACGATTGTGCAACTTTTAACATCAATAGCCTACGAAGCACATGTGCAACTGATTTGGCACTTAATGAGACTAGTTTGGCAGCTTACGTGTCATTCTTATGTGACACTTAATGATGTGCATTTGACCATTAAATTGTGTGAGATCTCAGTGATGTCTTATAATAATGTCACGTAAACTATCAAGTTGCTTTCACTAAGTGTCAAATCAGTCCCACGTGTCCTACGTAGGCTACTGACGTTAAAAATTGCACTATTGTGATACTTGGGGGACCAAAATTGAGCAATCGTGATACCTAGGGGACCCAATTGGCGCAATTGAAAACTGGGGGGACCAAAATTGCACAATTGTAATACTTGGGGATCCAATTGGCGCAATTAAAACCTGAGGGACTAAAATTGCACAATCGTTATACCTGGGGGACCAAAAGTGCAATTAAGCCTAAATTAAAACAAATGAGGGACCAAAAGAGTAATTTAGCCTATCAAATATTAGCTACTGCAATAATATTCATGGCATTAACTCATCCATAATTTTTGGATTTGTTTTCAGACATATTAATGACACACAACAATGTCTTGAGATACTTAAAGATGTTGTTGTCGTTGTTGTTGTTGACATTCATGATACTATTCTTTTTAATAAACATCAACACGTCTACTAACCTCAATAGGTTTACTTTGCTCATTTATTTGTTGTTTAATGTAGCAATCAAAATAGGATAGTGTCAATCTAAGGTCCAACACAAGGGACTCAACTCAGAAACTAATGTCCATCATTGTGGTAATTTGAATAATAACACATTGATAAGGTGCAGTCTTTGAACATCCGTGTTGACTAATCTTCATATATGTGCAGTCTTTGAACAATCATGTTGAGACACTAGAACAAGCTGGACAAGTAACAAAACATTGTTTGAAGATTGTGGAACAAACTTTGAATGAAACAAAAAACTCAGTCAAGCTAATGTTATGTGAAGGCCAACAAACTTAGTCCCTTTGGTTTATGCCCAACCCCTCAAAGATGGCTAACAACCCCATGACTGACTCTGTAATACAGCAAAGTGCATGTGATCGACAAAACAACAAGGAAAAAGGAAAGGGAGTGAACACGTTTGTTCCTCCCCAATGCAATGAGTTGTTCATGTTAGATGTTTCAGAGGATGAAGATGTGGACCTACCCTATGTCCTCTCTTCACCAAACTTTACATTGGGATAAGATAGGGCTAATAAAAAAATGTCATACCTAATGTGCATATAGTTATTCAACATTAACCTTATTTTTCGGTTATGTCTTTAAAGGCAAACATTCAAGATTAAATAATAACGTCCTAGCAGCGAAAAAACGATCTTTTTTCCAGCCCTTCAACATAGACCCCATTGAAAAAGAAAAAACCTATTGTTGATACTTCATCCGGAACAAAACATGCTAGTCATTCAAAGAAGCCTAAGGGAGTAACAATCCCTAAAATAGGAGGAGATGCAACTAATTTGCTATGTGTTTGGCGAGTGTAGGGACACCAGGTTCGAAATACACTTGAAATATATCTAAAAAATGATTTATCAAATTATTATCAAGATATATACAAATTTACCTATGCATTAATTCTATACAATTGTTGTTTCATCTTAGTGAATGTCTCATCAACATTGATCAGATAAGGGTATGGAGGAATGACTTCTTATCTTTTGCCTGATGAAGAAAGATTGATGAGCACACATATGATTGTTCTACTCATCCAAAGTTTCCAATACTGTGGTGCATAAATATTTTAGAATATTATAGGATTTTTCTAAATTTTCTAAATATGGTTTTTTGAAATAGGTAATGACTCTTGTTGCATTACACTACACCAAAATGCAATAATTTTACTCATTCATGGTGTTTACCACCAAACTTTGCAGTGACTTATTTACGTAATGTTTATGCTATATTGTTTTTCACCTCAACACCTATGGTTGACATTAAAATTATAATTTGTTGTTATCCTAAGAATGATGTGGTAGGAGGAAAATGTATGGAGGAGATAAGACAGACCTATGCTGTCAAATGGATGCACCCATCAATTTCCCTCAAGTTTGTAAGTTTTCTGCATATGAATATGAATATGAATAATATGGTTTTGTAGGCCTGTAGTGTGTTTTCTATGTTCTACTTAGACTAAGCATGTAAAATAAAAACAAATTATTTTATGTTGCCAGATATATGTACCAATTAATGACATGGACCATTGGTACATGATGGTGGCCAGCATGATCCATCATATTGTTTATCACCTACACAACAATCTATCAGCTGATGAAATACCCAAGAGGCATGCAATCATGCGTAAAGTGGTACAAACTACATCCTATATATTTACTTAACCATCTAATTTGAATGTATCCTAAACTAACATTACATTTGTATTTGTTGTCAGTTAGAAACTTTGCTTCAGATTATGTCATATGACAACTTTTCATATTCAACTATTTACACTCCATTTGACATGGCTACCTGGGAGATCAAAGAGGCCATAAGGGTGCCCAACATAGGCTGCAGGTGATTATTACAATATTGTTCTTTTCAAAATGATATTTTATTCAAATATGTAGAGCCAATTTATAATCTAATAAATGAATTGTGTGTTTACAATCACAATTCTTCGGTTTGGATCCTTCAATGGATGTCTACGGAGGACTCATTCCAACCAGAAGTCCTTGGAGTGGTAACTCTATATGCCCTTAAGCACAGCTTTGGCCTTATGATTTCAGGGCATCTGTAGGTTTTGGCGAACACATAGCAAAATAAAGTTAAAGATACTTTTCTCCTATTGTTCAAACTAAACATTATTGCAGTCTAATTACAGTCTCTTAAAAGAGACAAGAGACAAATATCAGCTATATAGAGCTCCCATTTTACATCATCAACTATTCATACCTAAACTAACTATTACAAGAGCCAAACTAATTTTAATCATGTGGGATGGCAACTTGACAAGAAAAAAATATAGTGACAAGACATCAAAATTAAATTCTTATATGAATAATTATATATGTTCAGATTATGTTTAGGTTTGACCACAAGTGTATCATGGGATCAAGCAAATTATTGTCGCTAGTTCAATGATCAATCCGATTACAGGAACCTTGTTAAAAACTTGAAATTTTAAGACACATTGTCCAACTATTAACTTCTATTTCCATGTTACTGTATTGTTATAAAAATATAACTAATCATACATTAAATTGATATTTTGATATACATATAACCATAGAACTAAATTGATTCTAATGGATTTAAATTATACTCATCCCTGAAATAGACAGATGCAAACACTAGAAGGGGGGTTGAATGGTGTTTGACAAATTTATGCGGAATTTAGAAACTTTTTCACAAGCACAGATGGGTTGTAATAGACAAGTAAACACAGACAGGTCAATCAGATTGATAACTCGTCTGAAGGTTTTCACAGAAAACACACAATCATGCAAGATAAGAAAAGTTTTGATAAACACAATTATAAACCCCTTTAGTTAGATGATAGTTAAGACAAATAATCAAACTAAAGAGATAAGGGAAAGAGAGATCACTCAGCAGGTTTTATCTTGGTTCACCTCTTAACAATGAGGCTACGTCCAGTCCTTGGCAGCACCAAGTTTTCTCACTATAACTGATTTAGGTTACATGACAGACAAGTATTATTTTCACACCTAGCCTCTTCAGGCTCCAGACGAGTATTTTTTTTTTCACACCTAGCCTCTCCAGGCTTCAGACAAGTATTATTTGCACACTTAGCCTCTTCAGGCTCAGACGGGTTTGTTTGAGAGAAGTTGTAAAAAGATTACACTTTGCAAGTTTTTCACAAGCACTCAGACGAGTGTATTAAATGTGAAGTTCTAAAAGACTGCGTAATATCTTCAAAATGATTGAAGAATAAATAATGAAAGAATGAAGATATAAATGTACAGAGTAATTGCTCTTGATTGCTTTGATCGTTTTCTTGTCTCTGGAATCTTCAAAGTCTTCTTCATTAAATAGGCTTCAAAATTTTAAAGCCGTTAGACACAAGGTCTGAAGTCTTGGCTTCTTGCAGATCTTCAACAAATGCAATAGAGTCGTTCTGATCAACCATTAAAGCATAAGGAACTTCGCTTGTTCTCTCTCATCAGAGTGATATAGACTTCTGATATACCTTTGGTCTCCGCAGGTCTGTATATGTGCTTTTTGTTTGCAGAGGGAAGACTTTCTCTTTTGGTGTAAGATGCAATTATGTTCAGGCAAAGCACTTTGTTGAAGTTCCTTATCAGAGTCGAGACAGCTTTCATCCAATGTATTCTTTAATGTTAGTCTTTAGACGGATGAGTAGCTTCATTAGACGGGTTGACTTCTTTAACAAAGAGATGACGTCAGTTGCAAAGTCTTTTAGACGGGTGAGTCTTCCTTTGATCAAACGGTTGAAGACTTCATTAGACAAGTGAACTTCTCTTAGTTCAGACGAGTGAACCTCTTTTAGTTCAGATGAGTGAACCTTAGCTAGTTCAGACGAGTGAACTTATCTTAGTTTAGACGAGTGAACTTTAGTTAGTTCAGACATGTGAACTTAAGCTAGTTCAGACGTGTGAACAGTTCATATAGACGCTTAATTTTATAATCTGCACACTAAGTAGACGAGTTAAATACCACAGACGGGTTCAATTAAATCATTGAATAACTATTTTAATCTCATCAAAACTAAGGTAAATGCACATCAGACATTTGGAGACTCAACAATCCCAAATACCATAGTTCTCACGCATCACAACATTAGTTGTAGCATGCACGAAATTGCACATAAAATCACTTTTTAACATTTCCATCAAGGGTTATTTTGCTACCAAACTTTCACAAATATGGTATCGGATGCAACAAATTGAACTATCACATAGTGGAGCTTTTCCATTCAATATCTACATTTCACATACAAACTATAGTACTTTGATAAGTAACAACAAAAGACCAGTGACTAAAGACAACATTCAACTTCCACTAACCAATGCGCGTACGACAACATGACAATAATTAATTCCAATAACTTTGTCAGGTTGACCACATGAGCACACTTGTGTATAGACTTGCTAATCTCGTACCTTGAATTTTAATAGCTAATTCAAAGGAAATGTTAAAATCATAATCTCAGAAAATCAATATGAATGATTTAATTAGAAGTAAAAGAGAAAAACAGAAAAACCAAATAATGCATTATGTTAGAGCAAAAACAAAATCAAAGATGAATATCCATAATTGTTAAGTGGTTAATTCACATAAGTGAAACATTGATGAGACGCGACTTTGTGCGCCTAAAACAAAGTAATGAAGCCTACCAAACGGACAGGATGATCAACAGTGAATCAGTGAGGTGTTATAGTTGCATGTACATATTTTCAGTAAAGACATCATCATCCAAAGAATTAAATATTTGGTCCCTAATCTCAGAAAATCAATATGAATGATTTAGAAATAAAAGAGAAAGACACAAAGTCCCAATAATGCATCGTGTTAGATCAAAAATGCAAAATCCCAATAGTGCATTGTGTTAGATCAAAAACAAAATCGATGGATGAATACCCATAAAGGAAAAGGAAACGAAGATGAAAAATTTAAAGGGAAAAAGAATAAGAGCCTGTCATGTGCGTAGATGAAAGCATGCCTCCATTGGTTAGTTGGGAACCATGCATTTGATGACAAATCCTAAAATGACCTACGCCTTCTGATGCGAGTGGAGGAGGAAACATATCCAAGTCTTGATCAAGGGGTTAGGGGAGATTAGGCAGAAACTAGATCTTGGAGGGAGCCTGCACCACCACAAGATCTGTGTTGCTTGGCGGCGACTTGCTTTCCCTTCGCCTCTGTGTTAATAGAAACTTTGGGTTATCACCACCCTCTGTCATTGCGCTTCAAGGCACGACTAGACATCGTCGTGGGTCGATTTTGATGATGCACAAGTGTGTTAGGTTTGGAAGTGATGTCGGCGAAGAGGACGAAGGAGACATAATTTGGAAAATATCATCCGGGACTAAATGATAAATATTCAAATTTATTTAAGGGACTTCAAAACAAAATTTAGATTTTATAGCAACTTCTTTACAAATTACAAAATAAATTTTAGACTTTAACCAGTTTGACAGTTTACAGGTCATCATACTATCACCATTGATTATATTTTAAATCAGATCCAACGGTACTCAGGTTGGAGCGTACCGCAAAAGGTATCGAGTTTGTAAAAGTGTTTTCATTGTCGAGAGTTCTCCATTACTAGCCATTATTATTGTACTTATATTCAGTATGCACTGAGTATACTCTACGTATAGATTGCTCAAAGATCGAAGTATCTTTATAATTTTTATTTTTGGTCTGAGACTTTCACTATCCGAAGTATCTTTATAATTTTTATTTTTGGTTTGAGACTTCACTATCCGAAAATTGCATTAGACTCCGATTAATTCGAGTCGAGCCGAGAAGACTCATTTAAGGGATAAAAGCTCTCCCAATGCCTATTTTTTTTCCATTTACAGGAATCAAATCCGAGACCTTACTTAAGGAGAATCAAACTCCTTGTCATATGGACCAACATGCGTTGGTATCATTATAAACTTTATGTAAACTAAATTATATTTAAGAATGATAATTTTTATGCCAAAATTGACATACATACAATGATCAAATAGATCTTTTATTCATATTACTTAATTTATCTAATGAAATTATGTGAGGTTAACTTTAATCATGGAGACTTATAATTTTGTTACTTGATGGTGTACTCACTAAATAGTAGTACGACATAAAAACTTTACATAAAACAAATTATATGATATTTAAGAATAACTCATGCACAGATTGTTAAAATATACATCTATATTATATTATATATAAAAGAAGTTATTTGTTTGATTTTCTACTTGAAAAAAGTTGTCTTTATCTCCATGATTCGTTATCTTTTTAATGACATTTGTTGTTTCCAATCTTCCTTATGATAGAATGTGTTGGATATTAGGTGAGGCAGTGCCAGAAGCACATTTGGCGAAGCTCAAATATGGAGCTTCTGATCCTGAATATGATTTTGGAGAGAATCAACACAGTCCCATACATGCACTAAATCTCTTAAAGACATTTTCTTCGAATTTATTTTATTTCATTACTAGCAAAATTAGTTTGTTAGTTATACACAAAAAAAAAAAAAAGAGTAAAATTTATTATTTTAAATAAATTTAGTTAAATATAGACGTTAATTATATTCTCGTATTATAAGGGGAAATTTGCTGTGATAGAGAGTGATGAAAGCAGATTGGAAAACGTACAAGGTTAGTGGTACGAGAGGTGGACTGCTTTAGGCAGTGCAGCAGAATGTTACTGCAGGCGGCGCCGCTGTGGAAATTTTATTGCTATAGTTATGGGGACTGTAATGGTCATTTGCACTCCACTCACATCTATATGCTAACTTATTAGGTTTTTTATATTTAATTAAGCGTGTATTTAAATGAACGTTTGACAAATATGATTTTGGATAGAATTGATTATGCAGAATTGATTTCAATATAATTGAGTTTGAAATGAAGTGATTTATGTTTGAATGTTTTTATTTTGAAAGCAAGTTTGATGTAAAACTTAATGTAAAATTTTCAATTCAACGCAGAAGTTATAAATTATAGTTTTTACTAGAATCATCTTTGAAGGCAAAATCAATTTTATAAGACAGTAACCAAACATCTCTGTTTTTACCAAAATCACGTTTGATAGCGACAAAAGCACTTTTGATATTTTCAAAAGTTAAACCAAATACACACTAATGTATTTTTAAAAACTACTTATCAAATTAGGATGTGTTTAAAAAAATAACTTTGCTTATGTTCCATTTACCATTTTAAATGTGGATTTGGGTTTAAACGTATATTTATCCTAAATGAACTTTATAGATATTTTATCCTAAATATATGTTTAAAATTTTTTAACCATAAACCAAATATGCATTTAATTAAACGCTTATTCAATAATTTTTTTTTAAATAAGCTAAAAATAATTTATTTTCATAAGCTTATCTGACAAGCTTATGGAAATAAACTAAAAAGAACTTACAAAAAAAAATTATAAATTATTTTCATAAATTATTTATATAATTTTATTTTCATAAATTATTCTCATAAGTTATCTATAAATTATTTTAAACTCACCCTAAGTACAATTTTAATTTTTTTTATTAATTTGAGGTGATATTTTTGTTATGTGACCTTACATCTCAATTTTAGTTTTTTTACCAACTTGGCAAAGGCGCTATTCCACCTCCATCTTCCTCGAGTGGCACCTCCTGATGGAGGAGTGTGGAAATGGATAATTTTGTACTTAAAAATGTAAGGGCCTGTTTGGTTTGTATTTTCATTTTTTGTTTTCATTTTCTGTTTCTATTTTCTGAAAATTGTTTTCATTTTTAAATTTTGAAAAAATTGAAAACGTGTTTGTTTTGACTTCCTGTTTTCTGTTTTCATTTCCTATTTTCAAAAATTTGGGAATGAAAACACTGAAAAAAAAAATTTTATTTTCATATTTGAGTCTAATTCAGGAAATGTTTTCGGTGAAAACATTTTCACTAAACTCAACCAAACGCATTTTCGAGCTCATTTTCTATTTTCATTGAAAATGAAAACAGGAAATGGTCAAACCAAACAGGCCCTAAGATTTTGCCTAAGTGGGATTCAAATCGACTTTACCACTAATCCAGTCATGAATTTTGTATTTTACATATAAATTATTTATTATATTATGTTCATAATTATACTTTAATTAGTTATATTTATATCTAATTATATATTTTCTATTTTAATATTTGTGTTAATAATATATAATATAATATCCTGTTATACATGATTCTTCATGTTTTGAGAATTTTTGTAGGAGGCTTTTTAATAGCTGTCCAAGATCTTTTCCTATCTTTAAAAGTATTACTAAAAAATCGTAATGTACGTTGAGAATTGAAGTCTTTATTTTATGAACCATCGTAATTAGGATTTTTGGCTATTCAGTAACTTCCTGAAGTATCTGTTAAAGATAGTGAAGCCGTTGGTGAGTCGGTTACATAGCTGACAAGTTGGTTATTCGGTTAGCAATATTGTTATATAGCTAGAGTTACATTTAGAATTATTTGCTCAGTTGGAGCACGTATATATACTGCTTTGCACTTGTAATTTACTTAGAGTGAAGAATATAATATTTCTTCCCCAAAACTGCAATCTATTTTTCTCTCTTCCCTTCTCAGCATTCGCATATTCTTCTAGCTCTCGTTCATGGATTCTTGCAGTTTCAACATGGTATCAGAGCCTCCTTCCTAGGGGGTTCTGTTATCGCTGCGATTACCTCCGATTCTCTCTTCTCCCTGCATTGTTTCTTTACATTGGTTTTTCGTTTCTTGATTGATTCGATCTTGCGTTTCTGGCTATGGCGCAACCAATTGTAAATCCTAACGCAATTGCAGATTTCACGAATCCTCTCTAGATTCATCCTAATGAGAATCCAGGTGCTGCCTTAGTCTCTGCTCTCTTAAATGAGGAGAATTATCACCAATGGTGCAAGGCTATGAAGATGTGCTTGAAATCGAAGAACAAGGTTCAGTTCGTCGATGGCTCTTTACCGAAGCCTGCAGAGAATGATGCAACCTTCTTGTCTTGGGATCGATGTAACACTATTGTCCTTTCATGGCTGATTAACTCCATGGAACCTACAATTGCTCAAAGTGTTCTTGGTACTGAGACAGCCTATGAGGTTTGGAAGGAGCTTCAGGATCGATATTACCAAGGTAATGTTTTCCGCATTAGTGAAATTCAAGAGGAGATTTATCTGCACAAGCAAGGTGATTCCTCTATTACCACTTACTTCACTCACTTGAAAGGTCTTTGGCGAGATCTTGAAAGCTTTAGGCCTTTGCCAACATGTACTTGTGAAGTCGCATGCCATTGTCAGTTGCTGCCTACGATCAAGACTCACAAAGAGAATGATCAGGTCATTCGTTTTTTGAAGGGACTCAGTGATCAATACTCTGCTGTGAGATCCCAAATTATGCTCATGGAGCCCTTACTTGGGATCAACAAGGTTTTCTCATTACTGATTCAACAAGAGAGGCAGATGAGAGAACACCTAGATGAGTCAAAGATTCTGTTAAGTAGTAATGACAATTCTGGCAAAGGCAAGGGTGGCCATGGCAGAGGCAAGGGTTCAGGAGGAAAAGGCCCCAAAGGGCGAGGAAAGGATAACCGGTTTTGTACACACTGCAACAGGTCAGGCCACACAGTGGATGTGTGTTACAAAAAACATGGTTATCCACCCAACTATTTTCAGAAAAATAGCATAGCCAACAATTGTACAGTTGAAGATATGGTTCAAGATGATGATACTCAATCAGTGATGCAGCATGATGGAGGAGTTGATTCATCTAGGCTATCTTTCACACTTGAGCAACATCGGGCTATCCTAGCGATGCTTCTGAACCCACAACAACTGACGCACAGTGTTAATCACATTGTGACACCACAGCATGATGACAAATCAGGTATCATTTGTAGTATTGTGCACACTAGCAAAGCTAAAGATTAGATAATAGACTCAGGGGCAACAGATCATGTATGTCATTCTTTATCCTTCTTTCAATGCTACAAAAAGATAAGGCCTATTCCTATAAAATTGCCAAATGGTTCACGGGTGACTGCTTGTATTGCTGGCACAGTGTGTTTTTCTGAGAAGCTTATTTTGACAAATGTATTGTACATGCCTACTTTCAATTACAATCTAATTTCTATGTCAAGCTTGACCAATTCAACCGACTGCAAACTGATTTTTGATGATGTGGAATGCTTGGTACAGGACTGCAGTACATTGAGAACGATTGGTGTAGCTAAGTTGAGAGCTGGCCTCTACACAATCCCTCATCAAGCACAATCTCAGTTGCCATATCATACTGTAAATAGTTTTCATTCATATAAGTCTAATACATGGCATGTAAAGTTAGGACACCCTTCCCATGATAAGCTTGTACAATTACATAGGACTTTTCCATATATTGATTGTAATCAAACTGATGAACCATGTGAAGTATGTCACTTAGCAAAACAGAAAAGTTGCCTTTTCCTAACAGTTTTTCTAAGTCTGACAATGTTTTTGATCTTGTCCATATGGATATCTGGGGACCCGTGTCCATTCCCTCTAGTTTTGGTCACAGGTACTTCTTCACAGTGGTTGATGATGCCGCTAGATATACCTGGTTGTTTCTCATGAAGGTCAAGTCAGAAACTTCGGCTCTCATCAGGTCCTTTGTAAGTCTTGCAGAGACACAGTTCAACGCCAAGATCAAGTGTATACAGTCTGACAATGGGAAGGAATTTCTGTTGGATGATTTCTATAACAGTAAGGGCATACTACACCATAGATCATGTGTGCAACTCCACAGCAGAATGGTATAGTGGAGAGAAAGCACCAGCACCTCATGAGTATGACACGGGCTACCCTATTTCAGTCACACACTCCCAAATTGTTCTGGAATCATGCTGTCAGTCATGCTGTTTTCTTAATCAACAGACTACCCACACCATACCTGAGTAACAAATCACCTTATGAGTTGCTCTTCCATAAGCTACCTAAACTTGAATCTTTGAGAACCTTTGGGTGCCTCAGCTTTGCCACCACCCTTCCTGCACAGAGGAAGAAATTGGATGCCAGGGCAAGAAGGTGTGTCCATTTAGGTTTTAAATTCGGTACCAAGGGTATCTATTATTTGATCTCAAAACCCGCGAACTTTTTGTGTCCAGGGATATGTCCTTCTATGAGCACGCTTTCCCCTTTGCTCTGGGTGATCACACCCCTCACACTCACTCTGTACCCCTACCGGTGCCTATGCCCACACCAGACCCTTGGTTTGATTTCTTACCACCTACAGATGCCCAAATAGCCATGCCCATTCACCCGGATTCCTCACCTATATGTCCTGATACATCCCCTGCCAACCCCAACCTCAGGAAATCCACTAGACCCCGTAAAACACCCTCTTACTTACAAGACTACCATTGCTCACTCTTGACCACGACACCAACCATATCTCCTGCCAAGTATCCTATTGAAGACTACCTTTCCTATGATACTTTGTCCACCCCTCATAAACACTTTACCCTTAGCATTTCCAGCTTCATTGAACCCAACACCTATGCTGAAGCAGCTCAGCAGCCCTGTTGGTAGCAGGCCATTGATAAGGAGCTCACCGCACTCATCACTAACAACACCTGGACCATGACTCCCCTGCCCACCGGCAAAAAGGCCATTGGGTGCAAGTGGGTTTTCAAGATCAAGTACAATTCTGATGGCACCCTTGAGAGGCACAAAGCACGCCTCGTAGCCAAGGGCTTCACCCAAACAGTTGGGTTGGACTACTTAGAAACTTTTAGCCCCTTTGTTAAAATGACGATCGTGAGACTCCTCCTCTCCCTTGCCGCTTCTCTTAATTGGTACATACATCAATTAGATGTTAATACCGCTTTTTTGCATGGTGACTTGTCTGAAGAGGTGTACATGAAACCACCCTTGGACTTCCGGTAACCTCCCCTCAACTGGTTAGTAAGCTGCAACGCTCTCTTTATGGCTTGAAACAGGCCAGTTGGCAGTGGAATGCCAAATTGACCCAAACACTTGTTGCCACGGGCTTCTCTCAGTCCAAGGCAGATTATTCTTTGTTTACCAAGAGGACCTCCTCTGGTTTCACTGCTATCTTGTTATATGTTGATGACCGTGTGCTCGCTGGAAATGACCTCAGTGAGATTCAGCATGTCAAGGATCTCCTTCACACGCAATTCAGCATCAAAGACATCGGTCTTTTGAAGTACTTTTTGGGCTTTGAGGTGGCCAGATCCAAGACCGGAATACACATTTGTCAGCGCAAATACTCCTTAGATTTGCTGCAGGATACAGGCCTTCTGGCCTGTAAGCCGTGTACCACACCAATGGATCCCACTCTTAAACTTAGTAAGGATTCTGGTGTCCTCCTTACAGATCCTTCTCCCTACAGGAGCCTCATAGGTAGACTTCTCTACCTCACCCACACCAAGCCCGATATCTGCTATGCCGTGAGTCGCCTTAGTCAGTTTCTTGCTGCTCCCACAACCATTCATCTACAAGCTTCTCACAGGGTGCTAAGATATGTCAAGACATCTCTTGGCCTTGGCCTATTCTTCCCTACTGCCTCAGACTTAACTTTGAAGGGTTTTACTGATTCTGACTGGGGGGCTTGTTGTGACAGCCGTAGATCCATCTCGGGTTTCTGCTTTTTCCTTGGGAATGCTCTGATCTCTTGGAAAAGTAAGAAACAAACAATGGTTTCCAGCTCTTCCGCTGAAGCTGAGTATCGTGCTTTGGCACAAGGCACTTGTGAAGCTCAATGGCTGTTGTTTCTTCTTCAGGACTTCCAACTACCTCATCATGCGGCTGTTGTTGTGTACTGTGACAATCAGTCCGCCATTCACATTGCCAACAATCTCGTCTTCCACGAACGCACCAAACATATAGAAATGGACTGTCATTTAGTCCGCGATAAAGTTCAAGTTGGCCTCATTCATCTCCTTCCCATCTCCACTAATGAACAAGTTGCTGACATTTTGGCTAAACCGCTCCATCCTGGTCCCTTTCGGTCCATCCACTCCAAGCTTGGAATGCTCAACATCCACTCCAGCTTGAGGGGGATGTTAAAGATAGTGAAACCGTTGGTGAGTCAGTTACATAGCTGACAAGTTGGTTATTCGGTTAGCAATATTGTTATATAGCTAGAGTTACAGTTAGAATTATTTGCTCAGTTGGAGCACGTATATATACTGCTTTGCACGTGTAATTTACTTAGAGTGAAGAATATAATTTTTCTTCCCCAAAACTGCAATCTACTTTTCTCTCTTCCCTTCTCAGCATTCGCATATTCTTCTAGCTCTCGTTCATGGATTCTTGCAGTTTCAACAGTATCTTTCAATCGATCGGCTGATTAGAGGAGAGAATTAACCCTTGATTTTCGCAACATTCAAATTTAAGTGTCTGTCATCAAGATTCAAACTTATGTTCTTCTCCTAATGAGGTCGAAATGTTAGCTATACCAACCCTTGATTGATAGAATTGAAAGACTTTAATAAAATTAAAACTACCTATTTGACATTTCAGTTTACTTTTTTTCAAAACTTTTAAATTAAAGTTTTTTTTTTTGCCTAAATAATTTGAAATTTATCGGTCACTTTTGACCAAAAATAAAAAAATATGCGACTAAACATAACCAAATCTATTGATGCCTTTTTTGTTTTGGTGAATCTATTGATGCCTTTACCTAGGGTTGGAAATGAATTGAACTGAATCGAATTTGGTTTAACTCGACTCAACTCGATAAGAATTAGTTCAGCTTGTAATTCGACTCGAGTTCGACATGAACCTTTTTTTTCAGCTCGAACGGCTCGACTCAAGCTCGCGAGCACCCCGGTTCAACTCGTCAGCTCGACTCGTATCAATCAAAAGTCAAAATAATTTTTTTTTGTTGTAAAAAAGTCAAAACAATTTAGATCTTTGCCATTTTAAATTATCAATTTATCAGTTGTTTTTGGATAAAATAATTACCTAATTGAAAATATAAATATAATTACATTTACAATAAAAATTCATATTTATTGTTTACCTACCTCGTGAATTTGAATAAAATTTTTTAGATAAGCCAAATAATATAATATAAAAAATATATAACGAAATAAGTAATGTGCTGAGTTAGTTACACGGACCAATAAACAAAGAAACTTTGTTTTAGAAGCACAGAATGCATTACAAAGATGATGCTCTCAAGTGTTTACCATTTGCCCCAAGGAAAACTAACAATTTCTACACTAAAGAAATATTTAAATTGCCCCAGCAAGCCATGACAGCAAAAACAATAGATTGTAGCATGGTGGTTAACCCTCCTCCCCGAGCAACAAACAAAAATTTCACTAATTTTGAAAGTTAATACAAAACACTCAAAAAAAAGTTAACACAAAAAATATATATATAAAATTATTGGGTTAGTTCATGAATTAAAGGAGTCAAACTATACCTAGCTCAAGTTCAACTCATTTATTTAACGAGTTCAATTTTCAGCTCATTAGTTCATGAACCAAGTTCAACGAACATTTATCGAGTCAAGTTTTGAACTATGTTCGAGTTGGTTTGGTTCATTGCTAACTCTCAGCTTTAACTACTAAAATGTTTGGAATTTGCACCCTGTGTTTTTTATGGGTGGATTTTTCGATATCTCAAAAGTAATTTTATCTATTTTAGGTGGTCCAATCATATGGTAAAAATTATATGACTTCACTTACTAATATGACTTATTTAATTGAGTTGTCGCATTCTGATTAGGCAGAATAATTTTATGTTAAAATTATTGGGGGTACCAGAGAATGCACATTTTTTGTATATGAAAAAAAGAGAGTAAATGTCCAAATTGGTTTTTCATAAAAAACCATAGTGACACTAGTCCTTTTGAAATGAAAAATATTAATTTAATTTTCAAAAATATAAAATATGAGTCAAATTAATTATTTTTAGGGATATTTTAATTTCTTTCAAGAACTATATTGATCTATATTTTACATCCTTAAAAATTAAATTAATATTTTTTATTTTTTAAAGATTAAAATATCATAATAATTTTTTTCGAGGATTTGAATCTTTTTACTTAAAAAGAAATTTTGAGTCCAAAACGACTGCATTCTTGACACGTTTCAATTCCTTATAGCACACACGCAAACCACCCTTAACTCATGTCTCATAGCCCTGTCCTTTTCACTGTCTCCCACACCCTTGACACACTCTCCCTACCTGACAAACCTGGTCTACACACGTTACAGTCTTTTGCCTTTGCTTTTATCAACAAAAGAAATTCCAGTGACTAAATTTCAAAGATGAAAATAGAAAAAAAATGGTAAAGAGGATTCAACGATTTTTAAGAACCTAAATTGTTGTTGGCAACAGGAATATAAAAAAGCGAAGAGCATGATTGGTTGCTTTGAAATGGAATAAGTGGGAATGGTGAAGCAATCAACAGAATAGATTATTGCATAAACTTAAAACATTGAATTTGGGTGTCATATGCTAATTATATTTTTAATAAGAGAACTGTCAGGTGTTGTTAGCATTTCTTTTTTAATAATTAATGATATAATTTATTTTGTATAGTTAGATATATTGAATGAATTTAATTGTTATGTAATATTAATATAAAGGTTGTTTATATTATGAGTTTTTTTATTATGTGCAAACTTACACATATTAAAGATTTTAAAAAAGTAAATTCATATGAAAAGTTATATATTTTATACTTTAAAAAATAAGATGATTAGTTTTTAATAAATAATTACTGTTTTTAGGTTTCTTAATATGTGTAAGATTATGCAAGATAGACAAGCCCTTATATTATTAACCAATCATAAATTATCTCATGAAAGTTATCAATATTATGATTTATGATTAATTATCGGCATAAAAAAATTTATATTGGACTTATTAAGTCAACATAGTTGATAGTTACAAGCCATAATACTGTGATTTTACGAATTCAAACCCAAACCCGTGTAATACGTTTTATCCTTTTCTTATTTTCTATTTCCCTTTCCTCCTCCACTAATTCGCTTTATAAGATCTGTTCTAAGTATTCTGTTAGACAAAAAAAAAATTATATTAAAAATATATATCAATTAAATTCATATTAGATTTATGCAAAAATTTCTAAAAAAAATATTGAGAGCCTGTTTGATAAAATTAGCTATTAGCGGATAAATTAGTTTATTTTCTGTGAAAGTGTTTGATAAAACTAACTGTTGAACTAGCTGAAAAATATACAATGATATCTTCATTAATGATTTTACATAAAAGAGAGAAAAGAATAAATATAGAATTAAATGAAGATAATAAGGATAAAAGTGAAAAGAAAAATGAAACACTATGGGTGCGTTTGGAAGAGCGTATGGAGAGCTTATGAGAATAGCTTATGGAATTAAACTTATGCAAATAGTTTATGAAAATAGTTTATGATCTTTCCATAAACTGGTTTTAGCTTATTTCCATAAGCTTGTCCTTGATCACGATATCAAGTAACGTTTGAAAAAATATTATAAACTCGTGACAGATACACTTATCAAACGAAATTACTTTATCATTCAATATAAAATATCGGTTATAAACTTGTTACAGTGTTTTGTCAAATATGTTCTCAATTGAAAGAGACGGAATGAAATCAATAATGCATGAGTGTGACGTCTTAGTATTATTGACACAAGCAATCAAACATGGATTGATAATAAATTATTGATACTCTCAATATATGAATACGTGAATAAAGCCGAAAATTGTGGCATTGGGTAACCCCACTGGCTCACTCCTTCTGAGAGTTCTTATGAAGTTCTGACCTCTCTAAGCCTTCATCCATTCCAAAATGCAAAAGCAAGATGCGCACAAAAAGAGCAACTTTTGTTCTTATTTTCGTGCGGAAGACGTGAATATGCAACGCTCTCCATCCAATCATCAAGCCCCGCATCTCTGTCTTTTTTTTTTGTTGGGTCGTAATCAAGGACAAGTTTATCATTAAGAAAACTGATAAATGCACCAACACATAACACAGGTGATATCGTGATATTTCCTCCCTTTATATATAAACAAAAAAAAAAAATCCTTAATTTTTTAAATTCAAATATAAATAAAAATCAATCCTATTTAATGTTAGTATTTTAAAAATATCTTTTGATTAATTATTTTTTTATTTTTTCAATAGCATTATACACTTACAAGACACAACTTCCAAGAATATTGTACACTCCCAACAAAAAGTAATTTAGTAACTATAACTTATTTTTTACACAAATCAAGATAATTAAATTAATATAACTAGCTTTCTTAATATGTGTGAAGTTAATTTTTTTACTTATATATATAGGTCCGAAAGGAGTACTTGTTATTATCACAAGACACATTGTTTTAATGTTTTTAACACTTGGTCCAATACACATTTTGTTATTAAGTGATTTCATGTGGGACTCACTATATAGAAAGTGAGTCAATGTTATTTTGTAGGTTTCATATGAAATTTATCTAATAATAAAGAGTATATTGAAGACAGTGTTAAAAAGAGTATGTTGTTAGTATTATTTTTATCATATTGATAAAACAAGTCTAAATGGCGTCGTTTCGCATGCACACCCCAGTTTAGCGTGTGCTTGCATACATACACATTACAACTATAAGTTTGATCATCAGAGGTTTTTTTCTCTTTTCACCTTTCATGGATCTTTTTTACAAAACTACCACTGTCAAGACACAATTTCCATTGCAAACGTTCGACCACACGTACCCTTAGTGCACATGAGTGCTCACTCTTTTTTACCTCCAACAACAAGTGTTTTAGAATTAAATTCAAGGACATGAACTGTTAATATTTTTAGGTTAGTCTTTCTCCCTCCTCCCTCTTCTCGTGTCACTCATCACCACCGACCTCCTTCTTCTTCTCTTCCCAGCCTCATTGTTGGGTCGTCGTCTCGGCCCCTCTCTCACTTTTTCTCTTTTCGCACCACTCAGCCCAGATCGATGATTGGTGATGTAGATGGATTCCAAGATGGATACAAAGAAAATGTGTCATGAAAGAAGGAACAGAGATCGTAAAGGAGTCCGAGCCACCTATGCATCGCATCACCATCCAACCTCATCAGATTCGCCGAGCATCCACAACACCAACTCTTATACTAGCGGTTGCGCCCCTATAGCTTGGACGACATGGTGGTGCTCTGTCTCTGTCGTGCGTCTCACACTCTTCCAACTCCAAATATGCAGATCTGCCGTAAGTGTATGAAGCATATGAACTGTGTAAAAAAAAGCTGAATTTGAATTTTGTTATTTTCAGCTCATTAGTATGGGAACTAGCTCAATATATATAAATTGATTTAAAAACTCATTCTTTTTTCCTACTTTCCTTCTATATCTCACACTTATGGACTAAATATGCAAGAAAATACATTTTTTTTTTTTTTGTAAATATTTATATTACTATATAATGGTTGCCTTCTTGGTCAATTAGTGTCTACTCTCAATAACAATATACGCGAAATGACCCATCAGTCTATCACCATATGCATAGATAGAACTAGGAAATCTTAATTGTGGGGACAAAAATACAATACTTTATTTATGAAAGTCAATTTAAAGAATTTATATTTCAAGCTAAACTTGAAATCAGGCCCAACTTGTCAACACCTTTTCCTTCTCTCTTTGCACACAATCTGGACTATGTAGTCATGTGAGGGATCCATTCCAAAGTCTGCCAGAACCAATTCTTAGCCCAACTACAACCTTTTGCATTTGATCCAGCTTCTTTCTGTATCAAAAGTCTGATCCAATTCCCAAAATTCTGCCTCACTATTTTTGATTCGGCCCAACCAGAGACCCATGAAAAGTTACTACATCATGCCAACATATATTAACAAGGGCACAACCCATTCAAAGTTTGATGCCTTTTAGATGTGGATCACTCAAACCATTCGGACTTTCACTCCATTCTCTCTCCAATCAACTATCAATCATTTTCTCTCCAATCAAATGTCAGTCATTGAATTAATTTAATGGTTGATAGATCTTTCATATCATCTGTTAGATTAATTCAACGACTGACATTTTTTTTTTACTAGAAAAATAAATTTTATTCAACTATAGGACAAAAGTTCTTAAGAATATAATTGATGACAATTGGAGGAATTTCCTCAATCCAAATCACGGTTATTTAGAGTAGCCTTGGCAACGGGGCGGGGCGGGGGCGGGTTTTGTCTCCCCCGTCCTCGCCCCCGACTCTTTAAACAACACCTGTCCCCTCCCCCGAACCCCAGCGAGGATAGAAAATTGGTACCCACCCCCGCCCCCGATTGGGGTTCGGGTTTCCCCGCCCCGCCTCCAATTTGTAAAAAAATTGTTTTTCTTATTTGATTGTCTCATTACAGGACACTAAAAAAAAACATAGCAAAAACATAATATGATCAATTCATTATCAGAATTAAGAAAGAACATTTTTCTTTCTCTTAAAAAATATAGCAAGAAACTGAAATTGATCCATCAACAACAATAAATTGAAAATGATCCTTCAACAACAATGAAACTGAAATTATAACTGATCATTTAAAACAATGATCCTTCCAACAAAAATTCCATCAAATAACCCAGCAATCCAGCATCTATTGATTATCTTCTAAGTGGAAAGTAACACCACTAACCAGCATTTCTCCTATATTAAGCAAAACAAAAAATAAATATAAACATTAAAATTGAAATTTTTTAAAGCAAATAAAGACTCGCAACTAAGAGTGCAAGAAACAAATAACTGCAACAACTATTCAACTATTCAAGTGCTTTATTCATTTCTGCAAACAACTCATACATGCAATTTTATAACTAGTTCCTGTATTAGAACACATTTGAGAACACAGAAAGAACGATAACGACATTAGAACATATTGTCCCTTCTTTCTTGCAATGCCACAAGAGACCCCTGAAATAGCAGAAATAGAACTTAGTTATCAGTAGGTGAAATGACTCTACAATTGATATAGCTTTGAAGTTAAAACCAATTCAAATACTATTAACTTTATTAATAACTGAAAGCTATATTGCTAAAGCAAATTGGCCACCTTCTAGAAATCTAGCTTGGATTATAAGTGTGATGTCTTTTGGGAGATTAACTTGGGTGTTAGTTCCTGTTGTTTGGATTGTTATTAAACTTGCAATCAAGAGCATTTTAAGAATCATCTAGTGAACATGGAGAAAACAGACTTTCCAAGTCAGGTTCATAGTATAACTCGTTGATGGATTCAATTTTGTTTGTTTACAAGTCAAATGATGGAGAAACTAAACAACTATTACAAGATGGAGAAACTAAGAATACCTTCAAATAAGGAAAGCAAAATTGATCTATCTCAAATTCTCTATCTCAACCTGCACAAAGAAACTAAGGAAATCAACAGAGAAACTAAGAAAAAAATACATGTGTGATGAACTGAGTCCAGAGAAATTAAGTTAGGAAGAGAGATTACAATTTTGTAAGTTCTGCAAATAGAACTTAGATCAGAAAAGAAGACAGGAATGGAAAAAAAAGACAGGAACTAAAAGAAGAAGACAAGAACCGCACCAAGGAAGCCTCAAACAGAACCAGTCAGATGCAACATGGGAACTGAAAAAATAACTCAAAAAATGAGAAACAGAAAGGGGAACCGAAAATACAAAAAATAATCAACCCATGAATAGCTTCTATCATATAGTCAAATGCAGTCTTCCACTCAAGTGTTATGTTGCTTATAAGTTCAAAAGCTTCAGCAGCTGATGAATTTTAGCCAAAGATGGGATGGTCCATGATGAATTTGTTCCTTAAATCTAATTCCAATTACAAATCTCATTGGCAAGTCATTACTAATGAACTTAATAAGAAGGAAAGAAAGAGGGAAGTTAACAGAAATCCCTAATTTGTCACACCTGTCAACAAAAATCCCTAATTTGTAATATCCCAACAAAAATCAACAAAGTTAACCCACAAAAATCAACAAAAAAAGGGAGAGGAAAAGGGAAATGGAGAAGAGAGAAGAGAGGGTTGTTCTGTTTCTACCTCTGTGGTGGTCGCCAGTTGACCTGATACCAGTGCGGTGGTTGGTCGGAGTTGGCTGAAGTGGTAGTGTCGCGCGATTTGGGAAAGAAGATAGGTGGTGGTGTCGCGTCACAATAAGGGTTTGCTCTCTGCTGTAACACTCTGCTTTTCACTTCTATGACTATATGTGTTAATACTTAATTATAGATGTTTGCGTATGTTGTTTATGCCTGTTTTTGATGCATAAGTTCATAGTTGTAGCAGTTCAGCCTTTAGAATAATCGATCCATCCGAGTCTAAATAACCTGTTTCACGATTTTGGCCATATCTTGAGTTCTAGACATCCGATCGAGGTGATCTTGGATGGTTGGAAAGCTTAGATAATTATCTACAAGTCTTATTCAGGTGTCGAGGCCAAAAACACGTTTTATGAAATGGAAATCGATTTGGGAAATCGATTTCCAGGTGAAGAAATTGATTTCCAGAAAGTGGAAATCGATTGTTTAAAGGGCAAAATCAATTTCCTTGATAAGAAAATCGATTTGGCCAATGGAAAATCGATTTCCATGGTTGTGGAATCGATTCCCATGCGTGTCAGAGCTTGTGTACGCGTTTGGGTTACCGGGCTATGCTGTGTACGGCCCATTCGTCCTAAAACGTCCCTAACAGTTATATATACATAGCGTATGACCTAAACCTAGTATCCACACCCTATTGTACTCACTTTTTGCCTCTTCTCATCCCTAGGAGCTCAATGATATCTTGCTCTAGAAAACCCAAAAGGACGAATCCTGCTTTGGTGTTCTTCGTCAAGAACATGCCGTTGTTTGGCTAGTCTATCCCTGCTGCTAGAGTTAATCTCCTAAGTTAGAAACCAAGGTGAGTTTCTAATCCTAGATTTGTTTTCCCTTTCAATCCTTAACTTAAAGATCGACTCTGCTTTTCAGTGTTGCGATCGTGATCAAGTGCTGAACCCGTAAGAAGGAACCGTAGCAGAACTTGGCTCTGTTCTTTTTCCCTTAGACTGTGAATCGTCATACAAGGTATGGGGGGAGAAAATTGGTCATGAATATGTGGGTTTTGGGATAGGTTAAGATGAAGGGGTTAACCCATGACCCCTATGTATGCCTGCGTATGCCTATGAATGTTGTTATGTTGTTTTCTGGCTATATGAGTATTGATTGATGAATAATCTGATGTTATAACATGTTTATAACTATGAGTTCATGATTTATATGATTGTTGATGAATTGATGATGATGAGCATGTTGTTTATGCCATGATATGGTGTTTTGTTAACCTTATGCTATTAGAACATAGTTATAGGGAGAAAATAAATAGGCAATGTGAGATTGATGACCAAGGATTAGTTTGAGAACCCTTAGGTTATGATTTATGAGTGTTGGACTAATCAAATTGATGATAAATAGCTTAGGCTCGAATGATATGTTAATTAGAGAACGTAGACTGATCCGATAGCGGAGAAAACCCGCTGCTGTATGATTTGACACCCAGAAATCGATTTCCAGCACATGAAAATCGATTTGAATCCTCCAAGAATCGATTTCCAAGGTGTGGAAATCGATTTGGCCTTGTAGAAATCGATTTCTAGAATCGATTTTCCTTGTTCAAAATTGATTGGGGAAATCGATTTGAACATGTTGAAATCGATTTCCAGAGATTGGAAATCCATTTGAAGGCTTGAGAAATCGATTCCAGAGATTGGAAATCGATTCTCACGTGCCCAAGAGCAGTTTTGACCCCTTATGCTTGATGGATAGTGTTTTATAGGCTTGTTATAAGCTTAACAAGATATGAATTGTGGTTTAGATATTAAGGTTATGTTATAAACTTAATAAATATATGACTTGAGGTTTAAATATTAAGATTAAATTATAATCTTAATAAAATATGAATTGAGGTTTAGATAATAAGATTAAGTATAATACTTAATAATGATAATGTTAAGTTAAGACTTAACAAAGAGAACAATTAATAAGACGATGATGTTATTGGTAACGACGTACTGTTACCGAGGTTGTTGGTTAAATCATCTTTGATGCTTGTTGGTCAAAGTTGATAGCCATGTAATGGTGTTGATGATGTTTGGTTGGACATGTGTTTGCATATTGATGAACATTGCACGCATCATACGTTGAAGTTGATATGTTGGGTGAAAAGCAAACAATGAATCGCGATAGTGGAGGCTACGATGGGTGTTAACCAGGCCTTGCGGGTACATTGGGTATGGAAGTTCCAGGTGACATGGGCTAGCTACCTATTGTCGGAGTGACCTAATGAATAAGCTTGAGTACCCTGACTAGCCACTATACGTTATCAGGATTAGTGAGAGTGTTCGGGGATGGCCCATGGTCTGGCATATCATCCACGTTGAGAACCGGACATGTATTCCTAATCGTCTTTCCAGAGTTAGAGTTGTTGGCCACATGCATATGGAGTAGTGATGTTGCATTCGCATTGACATGCATATATATATATATATATATATATATATATATATATGATTATACATGTGTTGATTGATGTATGTTGTATGTCATCTTAATTACTATTCCATTCTGTTTACATATGTTTATGATCGTATTTCTCACCCCCTATCTTTTGTTGTTCTTGTGCATATGATGTTGTATGTGCAGAGGAAGGTGAACATGCCGACGAGGAGTGATCCCGTGGAGATCTCTCTTAGTAATAGTAGTTAGGATTTACGTTCAGTTGTTTAGTTTTATTCCGATGTATTATCGGTATATGTATACCAACTCTGATATGTGACATCGGGATTTGGGTTATGTTTATTATTTATGTTTTCCGCAGTTTGTTTTAAAGGATTTTGATTATTTTAGATTCCTACGTTTAAGTTATAGATGATGTGATGCACATTGCCCTTGAGAAAATGTTTTTATTTTAATATTATATTTTTTTTAAAGACATGTATGATTTCATTTATATAAATTATTATATGCGGGGTAGTGGGTGTCACATCTGCTGCGAGGTGGTGGTGGTGGTTGCCCAAGGCGCGGCACCGTGCGATGGGGAAAGAAGATAGGGTTAGGGTCTCTTTCTCTCCGAAGGACGCTTCTTTTATGTGAGAGGGAAAGTTGTAATGATTGATGAAAAGTGAAAACCTAGAGTCAGAACTCATAAGGATAATATAAGGGTGTTTTGGTATTTTCATAATTGCGGGGCGGGTTCGGAGACGGAGGCGGGGCGGATATCAACATCCCTGTCCCCGCCCGCGTCCCCGACTTTGAAATGCGGGTTTTCCCCGAACCCGAACCCGACCCCGACCCCAATCAAAACGGATTTTTCCCGTCAAAATTGGGGGCAGGTTCGGACGGGTTTGTACGGGTTCGGGGATTTTTTGCCATGTCTAATTTAGAGCATATTTGGCTAAACAATGACCTACCATATTCCTCTCCCTACACACATGAGAGTAAGAAATACTTTGGAATTGAGATTCTGTAGACAAAATAGAGAGATGATAGAGGGTAATCAAGATGAAAGGAATCCCGATCCCTTTCTTCTTCTTCTTATTTAAACTTGAATCGGGTCTGGGTCGACCTGACATATTTGGGTCGGATTTGATCCAAATCTGATATACACTCCTCAATGATTTGAACATTACTTTCACGTTTGTCCTTATCCAACACACCATCGTCTAAACAGCATTCATCACAAACACCATTTAAGGTGGTTCCTCTAACATTTTCCTCTCATGTCTTAACCATCGTTGCTTTCTGTTTCATTCAACTTTATTGCTTACTGGGTTGCTTGAAGTTTTTTTCTTGTCTTCATTTTTCAGTAGATAACTCAGATTTTGTTGTTAACTCAATCATTGCAAAAATGGGTATGCTGCATAAGATCATGCAAAAGGAACGGTTCTTGAATCTTCAACCAGTTCTTATGCAACTTATGACCGGGTTCTCAAGCTATGGTGCTGCTGATACAATACAATCATTTTCCTCTTGTGCTTCCATGGATAGGGCTAATGGAGTAGAATCTCTTAATTTTCAACAAAGCTGCAAGTAACCCTTTTCCTTTAAGTTTCTGTATTGTTCATAGCGGAAATTGTTTGTTTTAATTTTCCATTGATAGGGAGATCAATTTTGAGGTCATGTGGATTATGATTTTGTTATATGGTTTCTAGTTGGTTTATGTATGAGATATAATTATTTGAATCTCAGGTTCTCTTCAATTGGAATGAATTCTTTCTGGGTTTATTGTATAATGTATTTATTAATGTTTTGTAACCAATTGATTGATTTCTTATTGAGCTGGACTTGCATTTTCATATTGTTTGAATTGAACCTAATTAGTGGGGAGCACATGCATAGTTCAGTCTAGAAGTTGGATGGATGGTTTCTTTTATTTAGATAATTTGGAGATGCTGAATTAGACAAGAATGGTGAAATTGGAGCTGTACTGAGGAAATATTAGTTAATATTAGCTTGTAGTCATTAGTGTTGTAATCTGACAGCATGGGTTGATTATTTTGTGATTCTTCACTTGGTTCGGGGAAAATCTGCGCCATGAACTTTATGTATGACCGTATTGTTCTGAATGTTTTTGAGGGTTATGAATGTTGATATATTTGAGGTATTTGGTCACTGAGTAACATAAGAAGTCTATCTATTGGTAAATAGGACAAGGTAGTTGGCTTTTGTAGCTTTATGTATGAATGTTCATTGATTGTTGCTGTTTCGTGATGATAAAGATCTAAAGTTTGTTGAAGATATATATATCTGTAGAATTACTCTAATAGATTTATATATTGTTTGGTTTTAGTCCTTGCTGATTTAATTAATTATGACAATTTTGTTAATATTTTTCAACAAAATAATGGTCATTACCTTATGTTAAATAATGTGTACTTTATTTCGCTGATCTTGAATACACAAGGGAAATTACAAAGACAAAGGAACCTAGGAATGCTGCCTGCTACTTAGTAAATCGTCATTTTACATCTGATCGCAATGATAGATGCACAAAGGAGTTCTCAAGTAAGGTGCAATAGATCTTACATATACTTTTTTTCAATATGCTCGAGATAGGAAGATGATACATGGTTAAGCTGTTGTATAATTATAGCAGCCATGTTGAATATATAATTTTTTTTAATGAGAAAAGCAAGACTGTTTTTATTTTAAATTTCTATTGGTACATTTAATGCTGTTGTAATATGATGTTTTGATAATTATGTCTAATTGAGTATTTCCTTGCTTCATTTATATTTTTTGTTCTGATTATCTCATTGTTGAATAATTTGGCACTAATAATACATACAATTTTTCAGTTTCTTAAAAGTATTCCAGACTTTATAAAGATAGTGGAGGTTGGTCCAAGGGATGGATTGCAAAATGAGAAGTCTATTATTCCTACTGATGTAAAAGTTGAATTGATAAAACTGTTAGTTTCTTCTGGGTTGTCTGTTGTTGAGGCGACAAGTTTTGTCTCGCCAAAATGGGTACCACAGGTAAGAATCTATTCGTTTTTACTGGAGACAATCATTCATATACTCTTGTAATATTCATTATCATTATCATTTGTTTTTGATACATTTTCTGCCACATATACATAATTTTTAATTAAATTTTATGCAGGCTGTTATATGTCAATTTAACGATCCAGAGACTCTCTTCTTGATTACTGTTATTTCTCTTCTAAGAGGTTTTTTTTCGGGGGGGGGGGGGGGATGCTATCAGGAATAATGATTGAATCTTTTCTTTGCTTGTTACATGATTTGTTCATTTGTTTTGATCTGTACCTTGTTTTTAATTTTTTGCTAAAAGCATACTATAGCTTATTATTTTTCCGAGATACAGTACTACTTGGAAATAAATGAGCGATCATGAAGGTCTCTGGCATGGCATGGGTTAGGGACTTCCATCAGATTAAGGAGGGCTGTAGTCTGATTTTGAAAAAATTATGAATAGAAAGTAGGGAAATATGTGTTTTGCTATAAATATGGGTTGTAGTCAAATGAGTTGTGAACATCTACTGAATATTTGTTAGAGTGATATTGCAATGCGAGCATAAGCTTTTTGTGTGAGGGTTTCTGCCTGTATTGGTACATATTTGAGCATTGGGTCTTCAATATTCATCTCTAAGAATGTCAGTAAAATTCTCTGTTTTAGTTACCATGATCTACTGATTAGCTGTACCATGGATAAGGAAAATAGGCACCTGTAGATAGCAAGACATGATGTTGGATTCTGTGGCTTGCCACAGTTTTGCAAAAGAAACACTGCTGTCAGTGCTGTGTAAGGGTGTCATGGTTATACTAAAATATACTCGTGTATGTGCATGTTTGAAGTTTTAGTAATTGCTGGCTTTTCCAGAAAGCTCAGAGAAATTGTCCACCTTCAAAGAGTGTTCAAATTTTTTCCATTCATATAATAATAAGAGGTAATGTCTAACAAATTCACATAATTTCCATTGATTTTCCCCCTTCAATTCTTCGGGCGGTAGTGGCCCAGAGTTGTTAGTTTTGATTTCTGTTGTACTTTCAAAATTTTGTTTCAACTGTTCCCGATCCAATGTTTCCTTGAATTATGTGATATTCTGATAAACTAATTTGACATCTTTGTACTAAATTCAGTTGGCTGATGCAAAGGATGTATTGGCTGCAATTCAAAATGTTGAAGGTGCTAGCTTTCCTGTCTTAACACCAAACCTCAAAGTAGGAATTAGTAGTGAGTGGTATAAAACACGATTTGATTCAGAATTTGTGGATAGACTTGATTATCTGACCCCTTTTCTTCCAGGGTTTTGAGGCAGCTGTTGCTGCTGGAGCTAAGGAAGTGGCTGTTTTCCCTGCAGCTTCTGAATCATTCTCTAAAGCAAATCTCAACTGTGGCATTGAGGATAATCTTGCTCGTTGCCATGATATTGCTTCAGCTTCTAGAAACCTCTCAATCCCAGTTCGCGGGTATATTTTTTGGTTGATACCTGTCAACCTCTATAGAAAAAAGGATGGATTTTAGCATTTTCTGAAGTTTTATGTGTTTTTACTTGTTTAAACTAGAAGAGCTATTTATATATATGAGTCACTTATTTTATTAGACTCATTCTGAGTTGAAAAAGGGACTTTTTGCTTTTCTAATAATCTTGAAGCAATACTTGTCAGCTATCAAATGTTCCCCACTTTGCCTTGGATTTATATGGTTGTCTAAAGGATGAAGACTTTAGATCTGTTGGTGGAAGAATAACTTTTGGGTTGAAGTACCTACTGCCATGTTGACATTTTCATTTACGTGTAGCAATTATATTGTTCTAGACTTCTCGTGACATCTGGTCAAAGGGAAGTTTCGATTTCAATTTCATTTGAAACAGATGCTGAATTCTCTTTTTAATAATATCTGATGGTATGTAATCAGCAGACCATTGTCAACCATAATCTCTCCATATTAGATTTACGCTTAGTTAGTTGGATGAGGGCATAGCTTGAAAGGTGACTTAGATTGTTTGGCAGATAGTAGAATGTGTGTTTCAGACTCCCAGTTGTCCTTGCTAGAATGTATTAACTTTTAGTTCAACCTATTTGAACAATTTTTCAAATTCATCTTAGCAAATTATATGATCATTCATGTGACTAATTTCGTACTTCAGATATATATCATGTGTTGTGGGATGTCCTTTGGAAGGATATGTTGCTCCAGCTAAAGTAGCATACGTGGCAAAATCACTTTATCAGATGGGATGTTCAGAGATTTCATTAGGTGATACAATTGGAGTTGGTACACCTGGTAAGTGGTAATGTTTCTTTCGTTTGTTGCACTTATGTTTCATCAGCAATTTCACTTAGGTTGCAGTGCTGGTATATCTGACATGTTCAAAGACTATGGATCTTGTTCCTTTCTTTAATCATATTCTAATGTCTCAACTGTGTCGATGATAACTGTATGAATTAGATCCCATATATTGGGGAAAAAAATTCTTAGTTCCATGTTAAAGATCATTGTAGATGTTTTCTAGAAATAGTTTCTTTTTTTTATCTGTCTTAAGAAAGAATTTGTTGAGATGTGGTGTGTTTTTTAGGAATATGATGAGATGTCTAAGGTGATTGGGATCTGTGATCTGAGAAAAAGAACATCTTTCTCTCTGGAAAAGCCATTTTCTTTCTTTAATCTTGTTACTTTAGGTGGTGTCTATAATGCACCCCCTAAAATGGGGTGCATCCATACTCTTTGAACAAGGGTCATTGGATTGCATGACTTTTATACTTTAATTACTTATAACCGGTTGACCAGGTTCTAAGAGAGAAAAAACTGAATATTTGCAAATAATTTTATTCTTCTCAAATTCATTCACATTATCTCTTCATCTCACCCATGGCCGCCCACCACCGACCCACCATTGCCACCGCTACTATTTCTCCACTTGTTTTTTTCTTATCACCTCTGTCCCACCATCACACTATTCCTTCTTTATTTTTGCTTTGTTCTCTCTCCCTTTCTCAACTACAAAACCAGCCACCGTTACAGTGTTATACTTGTAGCTCCAGTCACGCCCACCACCAGAACTGGAAGGTCCACCGCACAACTTCCTCCCCGATGTAGCTCCGCCTCATTACCGTCAACATCACCCTCGCAGTGCCGCCCTCCATCAGAGCCAGCCTCCAATCATCCCACTGCAGCGCCGTCCAAACTGCCCAGAAGCTCCACACCGTCACGGCACAGAGCTGTCTTCGTCGCCCATCTCAGCTACGAACCCGTTTCCACGCTACCCACTAAGTAGTTGCCGCGTAAACACCCCTGCTTCCTCCGGTCCGACCGCCATCGTAACTACCTTTGCTTCAACAAGGGGTGTTGAGGAGGTTAAGGGAGGGAGGGTGAAGGGAGGAGACAAGGGAAATGATGATGGTGATGAGCAGTGGTGATGAGGAAGAAAAAGTGAGGGACGGTTGGGGTTGAAAGTGATTTTATTTTTTATTTTTGAAAACTTAAGTATATTCATAAATATAGTAAAATTGATAATTTCCTTGTTATCGGGAGGTGTTTCATGCACCCCATTTAGTTTGGTGCAGGGTAGAAGCGACCATTACTTTAATAGAAGTTAATGGCGGAGGGCAGTTTCCTATCAGCTTTAGTAATAAGCAAGAGAGCATGGGAGGTTAACTGAATGTATGTTGTCAAAACTTTCAGAAGTCTGATAGACAATAAAGTTGTATTTAAAGAGTTCTTGCACATTATCTAATATACTTACTTCACTTTTATGGTCCTACCCTGGCTGTTTTGGTTTATCAAAATTTCTGATTGGACTTATTCTTACTCCCATCTTTACAGGTACTGTCATTCCAATGCTTGAAGCAGTTCTTGATGATGTTCCGGTTGATAAGCTTGCTGTCCACTTTCATGATACTTACGGTCAGGCGCTTTCAAATATTCTAATTTCACTTCAGGTAAATGATTTGTTTTTGTTTATTTTTTGGATGGTGATATTTTATTGGGACGGCCTGTTTGCATTGGATTTTTAAGTTTCTATGTAAGTCTAGTGTTATTTTTTTTTTTCCAAACTAACCACATGTGGAAGATTTTTGGATTGGCTCTGATCAAAACGGATAACCTTGGCTCTGCTCTTGCCTCTTATTATAAATTTATGTGTTGTGTTCAGTCTCTGACTTGTTGAAACTGGATTAACTTCCCATGACAAAGCACTTAATTGCTGGCATTCCGATTGTTTACTTCTGCCTTGCAAGATAATATCGTCTTCGCAGTCTATGATACCTTGTATTTTTTTTTATTTATAATTCATGCTTAGACATGGAAGTGCATGTAAAACTATCTTATTACAGCATGTAGAAAGAATGAAATTTTGCAACTGCTACGTGTGTTTCAACACTATTTCTATGTTGGTAAACCCGGTCATTTATATTTTATAGATGGGGATCAGCACAGTGGATTCATCTGTCTCTGGTCTAGGGGGCTGTCCATATGCTAAGGGTGCAGCTGGGAATGTTGCCACTGAGGATGTTGTTTATATGCTGAATGGACTTGGAGTGAAAACCAATGTAGACCTTGGAAAGCTCATGCTAGCTGGGGATTTCATCTGCAAGCATTTAGGACGTTCATCTGGTTCAAAAGCAGCAACTGCCTTGAGTAAAGTTACAGCTCATGCTTCCAAACTCTGAGTTACTAAAGCTATATCATGCATCCTTATGATAGGTAAATTGGTTTCCTACTGCATTACTTGTGTTCATAAGTTATGACTACAGAGGGTATGTGTATGTTGGTTTGCCCTGTGCCTTCTGAAACACACTGAGAAAGAGAGAGAGAGCCAGCTAACACAAGCATAATTCTTTTCAGTTCTGCTTGTGTTGAGTCCATTTGATTATTGAGACATTACATGTTGACCATGTAATCCGGAATGAAATTATGGAAATTCAGAGGATATCCAATTTCAACAGCATTGTCATCTTTTACATATATTGTTATAATAAAATAGTTGAAGAAATTAATGCTTTTCTTGTTGTGATTATACTTTTTGTTTTCTTTTGAGTTTTTTGGTATAGATTTGAGGAGCTGTCATTCAATTTTTATTTTCTTATATCCAAGATTTGGGAGGTTCTTGAACATTATACATTAATTAAATTTGTTACTTTGTATTTTACATTCAAGTACTCTAGGTGTTATCATTAGACACACAAGTTTAAGCACCTCAAGAACTTTTATTCTTTGACATTGATCTTAATTTTTGTTTTTTAATATTCTTATGGAGTGGATGGGTTGTTTCTTATATACAATGACGCTTACGATGTGTTTGGAAACATAGTGGGATAAGTAGAATAACGTCCAAGACGCAGAAGTTATACATTGGAGTTTCTATGAGACGCAAGTTTGTGGGAAATTGTCCCAATTCCAAACACACTATATAGTAGCTTTCGATGGGTACTGTATATTGCTTTTGGATTGGGCTTTTTGTTTGTGAGAATTTTTCATACTCACTGAGCTTTTAGTTTGTGAGAAATTTTTATACTCACTATTTATTAATTCGATATACATCCATGGCAATTGGTTTTAAATGCGTTCAATAATATACCGAGCCTCGTATCAATATGAAGTGGGATTATTACGGTGCCATAGCGACTCTCGAAAGAAGTACATGCAGGTGGTTTATGGACCAAAAACAAATATGCAGGTGGTTTATTGAATCAAGTTTCTTGAATCTTGATTTGTATGAGACTCTTTTAATGTGAGCAAGTAATGGTATATTTATAATTGATTTGATAAAGCAAATAGATATCTAAGTTTACTAAATAGTTTTAATGGTGGATATATTTTTACCGATTACATACGAGACTCTTTTCTTGTGTACTTTTTTTTCATCATTATTAAATTGTTTCTTCTTGTAGGACTGCTTTTATTTGTGTATGTAACGGATTTGGATTTGATGTAGCCGCTTATATTACATTTTAAACAAAAATCGTGTACGATTTCCATGGTGCAGGGAATCTGGATTCTCTAATGCTCAATATTTGATGTCATCTAACATACTTTACTTGGCGAGCACATAAGGAATCTGACTAGCACAAGTCGCTACTCACTAGTAAAGTACTGATCAAATTGATATGTAGCATGGAGTAGAAAGCTGCATATCCCATGTCTGAAAAATCTTCGAGCCCTGCTTTTAAACAACCCTTTTAACGGACACAATAATTTTTCATTCAAGAGGGACGTTAGTTTATATCCCTGCTGTGTTGTCTTCTTCCTACCGTGATTTTCTCCCAAAGAAAGGATATGTGTATATAATAGGTTGAGATCTTCTATATTTTTCCTTTCCATTTTTTTTTTTCCATTACTATAATTTTAGGGATGTAAACATAAAGGATTCTGTTAACGAGTGTTTTAAGGTCATTGTTTTAAGAATCAATCAAAGAAAAGTTTATCTTGGAAACTAAGCGAAACAGTTTTCAATGAATATATTATTTTTTCATACAAAATTTTTTTTATTGATTCTTTAAATAATGTCTTAAGGACGCTCGTTAGCATTTTTTTAAACATAATAATGTGATATTGTGGGAGTTCCAAATACAAATGATCTTTCCCTGTATATAACTGACAACAGAGAAATTATAGTAGTTGAGAGAGTTGTTGATGGCATCAAGAAGGTAGTTATTGCACTTTTGCATAAACTTCAACCCATGCTGGTTCAGTAAAACTGCCCTTAAATGAGCTGAGGAGTTTGTCTCCCTACTTTGTCTCTTGCTTATATCTCAATCTCACCCTCATTGATAGACGTACCGTAAAGAGTGAAAAATTTACACGGAAACTCAAAATTTAACGGAGAATATTAATGAGTGTCCTTAGAGCATTGTTTAAAGAATAAATAAAAGAAATTTTGTATGAAAAAATAATATATTTAGTATATTAAAAAATGTTTCACTTTGTTTCCCAAGATAAAACTTTCCTTTTGTTAATTAATTAAATAATGTACTTAGGATACTCGTTAGCAAGATCCAAATTTAAAATATGGCAAATCTATGGGCACGGGTTAAAAAATCAAATATAGAAAATTTACGTTGGGAAGTAATGTATTCAATACATTAAAAACTTAAAAGTTATACTTTTCAAGACAAAGTTTCTATTTTTTTTGATTCCTCCAGATCCTTAAATGACATTTGGTATCAGATATATTTTGACATTCTTTCAAAAGTGAGGTGAGAATAAAATTTTCTGAGATAAAAAATCATTCACAAATATAAAAAAATATTTAAGAATAAATTATGGGAATGAAACCTAAATATTTTATTCTCATATTTAAAGATGAGAAAGTAACATCAAAATATAGTTTACTTACTAATAAAATATTCCCTAAACCAGACCCGAACCATATCCAATGGGAAAAGGTATACAGTACTTTAACAAAGGGGAAAGTAAAACAACTTCCAAGTTAGTTTACTTTAGCGGCTTTTTCAAGTGTGGTCACAGGCTTTTAGCTAAAAATAAGAACTAAGTTTCTAGATGAATAATTCTAAATACTTCTATTTAATTATCTTAATAATCTTTTAAATTTAATTAAAATACACTTTTAATGTAAAGATTTTTATATTATCAATCAATCATAAATTATCATATTATTATAAAATATTTGACTCTGATCATAACTACTTAAAAAATCACACATAAAGATCTATGATTACTGGACAGCATATCAAAATTAAACTCTAATATTTATTCTTATTAAATAAATAAAATATCAAATATTTTTTATATTTTCAATATATTGAATATATTATTTTTCATTTAATATTTTCTTTATTTAGTGTTAGAATGGTTAGTAGGAGGATATGACAAATCTCTTTTGAAATTAGTGAGGTTGTAAATCTATTGTGAGTCTTTTTGGTGGTTTAGACTCATTCATATTTTTTTTTTTATTTTTACCGGAAATAAAAGACTCACCCATCATGGTTGTAATTTCATGAGTGGTTTGTTTTTAATGAATTTTTGCAATATCCTCCTATAAAATCCTCCTATTTAATTTTAGGGAAATGAGAAATGTTAACCAATGTCGGACATTGGTTACGGAATTAAAAAGACAAGGTTTCATAGAAAATGTAATCCATGTATTGATGAAAAGTGTGATTTTTTGTTTTCCAATGAAACTTTACTTTTTTGATCTCTTAACTAGTGTTCTTAGAGCATTATTTAGTAATCCTTAATCCTAATACTAAATGAAGAAATGGTTAAACTAATTATTTGATCCCTATACGTAACGTTGATTTTGAATTTGATCTCTATACGTAAAAAAATTTGAAATTTGTCCCTATATATACAATTATTTTTAATTTGATCATTGTCGTTTATTGGTGTTATGTTGTTGTTGGAGTTAAAATATAGGGATTAAATTGAAAATGATTGTCACTTGCTGGGACCAAATTCAATTTTTTTTTTTGAATTCGGTCCTTATATGTGACAATCATTTTGAATTTGGTCCCTATCATGTGACGGCGTTATAACATCAATAAATGACAAGGACCAAATTAAAAAAATTATGCATGTAGGGACTAATTTCAAAAAAAATTACGTATAGGAGTTAAATTCAAAATCAGTGTCACGTATAAGGACCAAATTATTAGTTTAAGCTAAAGTAATATTAAATGATAAAGTAACTAATTCAATATTTTAAAAATATAAAAAAGCATTCAATATTTTTTTTATTTAATAAGTAGAAGGATTTGGAATTTTTTTTCAATTAATCCTAAACTCAAATACAGACGGATTGAGATCGTCTACAGTTATTACAAAACTGTATACAATCTAAAACTTTAAAAAATATTTTATTTTGTAGCAAGAGGAAAGCTATAAATACAACATAATAAATTTCAACCATTAAATTTAAAATTGCACCACAAGCAGTTCTTTTCTTAACGGCAGATGATCCAGTTCCAATGCAAACACTTATGTTTCTGAAATTATTCTATTTGCTATAATTAACAGTATCAAACTGTTTGGGGGTCTTTATTAATGGTTAGAGACTAGGGATCTGAGGACAGATGACCATTTGATGTTAATGAAATTTATATTAAATTTAACTTCACCATCGTTATCGTTATATATATTGGTATGTGCTTCATTATACTTTAATGTCACAAATAAGGACCGGTACCTAATCGCCCATTTCTTCTGTATATTATGTGTCCAGGTACTTTCCTGCCCACAACAAAATCCAGCATGCAGATGCCATATGGAGAAAGATATCTTTACTATATATTTATGATATCGACATGGACCCCCCCCCCCTCCTATACTCTCTGTGTTATTGCATTGGGTAAAATGGGGCTAGTCTTTCACCATTATAGACTTATAGTTTTAGTAATTAAGATAAGATTACTATCATTCTTAATTGTTTATTAACAATTTTATAAATGACAAGACCTATGTACAATTCCATACATATATTAGGTATTGTTTTTCAATGAGAATAAGATATGTGTAAAGACTCATCAATTAAAAGATAACATGTGTAACAATTATTACACGTCATATTTTCACTGAAAAACAGTACCTAATGTACCTATAGAATTGGACCTAAGTTTTGTCCTTTTATAAAATGAAAATCTTAAATTATAATTAATTAATAAAAAATTATAAACAAATAATTTAAAATACTAATTGCATTATCACGGCTTGTAATGCAAATCTTTGCTCTACTCTGTCCTAGTTGTCACTGAATGGGAGAGTCTATTTTACCCAATTGTCCCTATAAAAAAATGAGTTAAGTTCAGTTATAGTTACAAGTACGGTACTTTATTAAGAAATATAAAATGAAAAATTTTAAATGTAAAATAAATTCTATGAGTTCTCAATTTATTAAATATTTTATTTTTCATTTAACAGTTAAGACTTTTTTTTAATTCTCTAACAAGTGTCTTTAGAACAAATTAATCCAAATAAAAGTGTGTTGTCGTGTTCCATATGCAGTACTATTAATGCTAGCTGCTTCATTTCATTAAAGATACTCAAATGGGGCTCTCTGAGTGTGGAACCTTGCTTTAAATGCCAGCCTTGTCGTGTACATTTATGCTTGCTGTGACATTCTGTTGCCCAGAAAATGACTTCACATGCTTGTGAGGTGATCCTACAATTGCCTTCGTGAGAGTTGCATTCCCCCACCCCCAAACACTATCATATACCGGTAACAATTAAAAGGTCTAAGACACTTTAAGAATAAATTATTTTCAATGTAAATATAAAAAAACGAGTCCTTAAAACACTTTTTTTTAAGGGTTTTGTTAATCAGTGTCCTAAGGATATTGGTTAAAGAATTCATAAAAAGTAAGTTTTTATTGGAAAGTTAAATATGTAACTTCTCAAAATATTAAATATACTTATTCCTAATATTTTTTTTCTTTTGATTCCTTAACCAATGTTCGGTATTGATTAGTATTCTCCTTTTTCAAAAGTTATGTGTAGTGATGTTGAAATGCGATTTTATGAAAATGTCAATTTTTTTATAATATAATTTCTCTACTCTTGATCTTGCCCCCACAGTGAAGAAGCATCTAGCATGATAGCTCACCGCATCCACTTCAGGATCTAGGATCCAGGTTCCATGTGAATGTTAATTATGTTATCCACAATTTATCTTATTTATCTTAGTATGGAATGTCCTTGAAATATATATACATATAGAGAGAATAAACCTGGCAAGAATTTTAATGAAGTAATTGGCCTAATACCCTCTATTTGTGTAGACTAAGTTTATGCAATAATTTGTCACATATATATATAGAGAGAGAGGGGGTGATTGATAAATTGTTAAATTGTCCTTAAACTTTGAAGGGTATATGTAATTGGAGAAAAGGACTAAGATTGGGAGGTGATGATTTGCTTGAAATTGAAAATGAATTTATTATTGAAGTGCATTAAATGTCAAATTTGGCTGTTTGTGGACTCTCCATAATTCTGATACATTTGCAGCCGAACAGAAATTGTTCACACTGCACAAAAAATAGCTTGAATGATGAAAATATCTGCTCTCAAAATAATTGTATGCTCTGCAAGGTGGTAAGAAAATGAATAACCCTGTTGTTATATTTCCTTGCAAACCGAAAACTATGACCCTTTGTTAATTGTTATTATCTCTTTTGATGATTCTTTGTAGGCAAAACTCAAAAAAATGTTTTGAAAATTACAAAGGAAGTTTGTCTGATCATAATGGATAGCTAATGAAGATAAGAATGAAATTTCAACTAAATTGAACATGATTATTGTACTGCATATAATGAAATAAAAAGGAGTGGTTGAGAGGAGTATATATTCATATTTGTATGCATTAATTGTATAAACATTATTCTTTCTTTTCTTTTTTTTTCCCTCCACTAAGTGGATATATGGCTGTCAAAGGCATAATTAAAAAAAAAATTGAAATTACAGTGGGGCATAGCTCATAATCACGAAAGAGAAATTAAGATGACTGGACGGCTGTGGACATTTGATTCTTACTCGGCTTCATGATTAAAAACGATGATGTTGGTTGAAATTTTTTATGTAGATCCATGGCTCAGAATTCATCTCATCACACGGCCTATTTCACAAAAATCACTATATATATAGGACACCTTTTTTAACTCTATCAGTGAAATTACATATAGACCAAACTTTGCTCTCCCCCACCACAAAACATATGTACATTTATTAGATTTTGGGCTTAACTCAATCCTAAAAGTTAGTTTAAGAGGTGAGGATTGTCCAAACTTTATAAGTTCTTCATAGATAGTATCTCTAGTCAATGTGGGAATTGAGTTTTTTTCCCAATAACATTAGCACAAGCCCTGGTACATTATGCAGATGTTTAATTTTGAGACTGAGCTGCAGATGTAAATTTAGATACTCAAATGGGTGAGGTGGTATGTACTGAAAGACATAGTTCTACTCTAGTTATGCAGATCATTATAGAATTGAGATAAATGAAGTGGTTGGTCATGTGGTAAAGTTTTATTTATTTGGATAAAATTTTGCTGTCATCCAAGGAGATGAGAAGTTTACCCAATGGAGAGGGTTAAATTTATGATAATAAACACTACATACTTATGAATAATTGTTAAAATAAGGTAGAATAAATTCAAGATCCAAACTCAGAAAGTAAGCAAAATAAAATCAAGATAAACATACACTTGTGGGTAATTGTAAAAATAAGGTAGTATAAATGTGTTTTTCCACTACAAAAAATTCAAAAAGACGAGTACTTCGATTACAATGTAAACCCATTAATTATGAATTATATTATTACAATATTCATTATTAGATGCATTATTATGTCATTTACATGCGGGCTATCCATACACACACTTTCATCTATATGCCAGTAAGCCTTTAGCTAAATATAGAAAACCTGATGATGTCTATGAGAATCTTGGAATAAACCAAAAGCCCAGAGGACGAAGGAAAGAAAGCATGCAAACAAACACATCCATTACCTAAACCAAAAGCAGATCAATATTCACTCGCACCAACTAACTCCATTGCTGGCATTAATGTTCAAGATTATTTATTTTATATTTTATATAATATACTCCCCGTCTCATTTTACATGTCTCATAATGTTTAAATTTATTAATTTTTATAATAAAATAACACTTTTTTTTTTACTAAAATACCTCGATTTAAATTATACAGTCGGATAGTTATAATTATTCATCAATCACTACACTCATTGATTAAAAAACTCATTAATATAGATTAGTTGAGATACAAAAGAATAATAATTTGTATTTTTTGATTTTCTAAAGGGACAAATAATTTGAGACAATGCAATATTTCAAATGGGACAAATAAAATGATACAGAGGGAGTATATATATATATATATATATATATATATATATATATATATATATATATATATATCAAATTCTTGATATATACGATTTCTTCAAAAATAGTTTAACTATATATTCTTTCATCAGCATTATTATTATATAATCTCAAACCTAAATTTTCATATACATTTGCAAACTTACCAGAAAAGACTTATGGAGCACAAAAAATGCTTTTCAAAATGTAATATAAAGAAATAAAATTGAAAAAAAAAAAAGAGAGAGGAAAAGAAAGGAAAATAGGATTGAGGACACAAATGGATGTGGATATGTCTCTGCAGGTAACTTATCTGTTGTGTAGAGGATTAGGACCTGTGTAGACTTTCCTCTTGTCCGCACCAAAAACTTGGTCACCACCATGTTTATCTGCACTGTTCCCTTGAAGGCCACCATGAATTTCAGAGGATTTGAGCACAAAAGCAGATGAACCATCTTTAAATCTGTCAAATCTGACTTTCTCAGCTGTGTTACATGGAGTAGTGCTCAATAGTAAGAGCATCAGAAGAAGCAGAGATATGATCACAAAACCCATCTTTTGGTTCTTGCTCTTTATACAAATCATTGCATGGGATACAATATTGCACGCTTCTTCTTCTCTATTTTATCTGTATTTGATGGTGCTGTTTGCTTGAGAGATGATGAATCCTTTTTGGTTTTGGTTATGTTATCAAGAAAAGAAGCCTTTTGGGGTTGTTTTTTTATCTCTTACCTTTAGGAGCTTAGGAGTTTGAAGAGGAGGAAAGTCAATGGAAGGAGAGAGCCAAAATGCATAGAACTTGCTGCCAATTCCCTTGATATATAGAAATGTTTGGTTCAGATTTCAGAGCCAAGTTTTTTTGTTTTATGCTATGGAAAAAAAAGCTCTCAACTCTAGTTTCTAGGCAAGACAAACACCACCAGAACAGTGAGAGAAACTAGCAAGCCAGAGAGAGAGAGAGAGAGTTGGGTTGGTGTAGGGTAGAGTGAGAGTGAAAGAGGGAAAGAGTGAGAGAAGAAAGACACTGAGAGAAGTGGGTTTTGAGTTTCTTAAACTGAAAGCTTTGCAGCAAGGTCCCTTTCCAATCTTAGTGTGTTTTTGATTTCACTTCTCGAGATACCAGAAATGTTTCTATCCCTGTCAAACGTGATTTTGATAAAAATAGAGGTGTTTGGTTACTGTCTTATAAAATTGATTTTGCCTTCAAATATGATTCTTTTTGTAGCTTTTGCGTTGAATTGAAAAATTTATACTAAGTTTTATATCAAACTTGCTTTCAAAATAAAAACATCCAAACATAAATCACTTCACTTCAAACTCAATTATATTGAAATCAATTCTGCATAATCAATTTTATTCAAAATCACGTTTGTTAAACGCTCATCCAAACACATACTTAATCGGTCTAGGATCATGTGAGATGAATTATTTTGTTAATTTATCTTTTTAAATGGTTATATGCACTAAAAAAGATGGATTTAATTTGTATACACTGTCAGTGTAAAGATTTTTTACAATGTTAACCAATAAGAAATTGTCACATAAACTAAAATGTTTGATTCTTATCTTAACTATCATAAAAATCACTCATACCATGATTTCTGATTGATTGACAGTGTAAAAAACTTTATATTGACAATGCATAATAATTAAACTCTAAAAAAATAAATTTGCACATCACTTGTATATTAATTATTAGTATACAAATAATTAATGATTTAAGTATATCATGTAGTAACTAAAAACGCTAATTGATTATCATTGTATCATATACTGTGTAATATATAATAATCACCATATATTATGTAGGGATTAGCGTAACATAATTATCTAGTGAATAGCAAAAGTCATGCTCTAAGAAACAGTCCTTTGTCGATTAAGAGTGCCTTTTAGCCACTATTCTCACACCCCTAAAAGAAGATGTGCCAAAAAGGAAATGTTGCTATATGAGTCCTTACTCAATAGCATGCGAAATCTAGATTTGAAAATTGATGCTTACGCACGGTTATATATATTTTTATTTTCTATCAGAATGTGATAAATTTCTAGTCATGATATGTTTTTTTTTTTTTTTGTGAAAGTAGTCATGATATGTTTAAACACGTTATGTCTTAATTAAAATATTAAAGAAAAAAATATATAACTGCAAATCCAACTTTTTATACCAAATGAATCATTAACTAATCTAATAGCTGTCATTTGATGATGGAGAACATACAGATTCACTGTAGTAATTCGTTTCACCTAAATGCAGCATATGATTAGAGAAACATGCTCGTCGATCAAAAGCATTCAACTAATTTTCCAAGACCACTTTCTTTTTTTCATATAAAATAATGTTGTAAGCATGATGCTAAACCTAGCAATCTTGTGTCATAAGTATTTTTTTTTTTTCATTAATTATGGTTTGGTAGTATTTGACTAGGAGTATGTGTACTTAGACTTAGGGGTGGCAAAATGGGTTGTGTCTTGCGGGTCAACCCGTCAACCCGTCAGAATTTGGCGGAGTGGATTGATGTTCTCAACCCACCAACCCACTTTGGCCCGGCGGATCAGGCGGAGTGGATTGATGTTCTCAACCCACAAACCCACTTTGACCCGGCGGGTCGAGACGGGTTGACCCGCCAACCCACGGTATTAAACAATAATTTTTTTATTAATTTATTAATTATTTAATATTATTTAATTTAATTGTTACTTGGAATTATTTCATACTACAAAAATAATGTCTTTACTTTTGTAACACAAATTCTATGTTATAAAATCAGATTATTCCAATTTTTTAATAATAATTTAAGAAAGGATATGAAGCTTGTAAAAAAAAAAAGAAATATTATATGATTTTTTGTTAATTTTTTTATTTTTATAGCGGGTCAACCTGTCAACCCAATTGATGTTTTTATGTGTTTGGCGGGCCAACCCGCCCACACACCATTAGGCGGCGTGGGTTGGGGGGTTCAACCCATATGTCTAAAACGGGTTGGCCCGCCCCGCCCCATTTTGGGTGATTTAATGGCGGGGCGGGACAGTTGACCCACTTTGCCATCCCTACATAGACTTGTATTTTTTTGATTGGGTCAAAGATAATCACCCATATAAAAACTAAAGGATATTTATACAGAAAATTATTTTTGGTTAACCACACATTACATTTTCTTTTACAAGTAAACCAATCTTTTGATGTTAGTTAACTAAACAATAAGAAGTAACAATAATGGAGAAGGTCTTGTATGGACACATTACTTATTACTTATTAGGTATAACAAATCAGATTCTTAATAATCACCAAAATAAAAATATAAAAAAACAACCAAACCTTATTAAAATTATTTTAAGAGTTTAATTGCTATGCGTTGTCAGTGTAAAGTTTTTTACACTGACAACCAATCAGAAATCATGATATGTGTAATTTTTAAGGTAGTTAGGATAAGAGTAAAAAACTTTAGCTTATGCGACAAATTCTGATTGGTTGTCTGTATAAAAAATCTCTACATTGACAGTGTATACCAATTAAATCTTTATTTTAATGCTATCTTTAGATTTTGATTGATTGTGTGCCCAATTAATTACCACCTGTTTATAATTAATGACATCATCCTAAAAATCCAAGGCTATGTTTGGGAGGATGGGGTGGGATGATTAATAATGGATTAAAATGGTAGAAAAGGTTTAACCCATTATTTGAGAGTTTTTTCATTAATGGAGTGGAATGATTGAGGGTGGGAACCCAAATCACTTCATACCCCTCATTTCTTTATTTTTTCATACCCTCCAAATTGGGGATTTGGGATCTCCCTCCAAACTTCCAAACAATGAAGTGATATAAGTTTATCTTTTCACTCTATACCATTCCATTATTAATCACTCCATTTCACCTTCTTCAAAACTCTTAAAGATATCCCAAATCTTTATTCGCAAAGTCCCCCTCCTTCTTTCAGTTATGCAGCCGTTAACAATAGTAATATGGGTTGTCTTTTCAGTTTTCTGAGTTTTTCACTGACAAGGGCAGGGAGGCATATTCTCGAGGCCTAAGCTAAGAATAGTATCAATATTTCCTTTTTCTATTTCGGTTTTAAAGTTACCACCCCATGTTATGTTTATGTGTTTGTGGAAATAACATTGATGCTGGCTATATTAGTTCTCCTTTAAACGACATACTCTACACAAGACAAAAGTGTTACATGATTTTAAATGGTGTGCAAAACTTCAATCTATTCTAATTGCCACTGTCCACTCCCACCTTCTGAAAATGCTCATGGCAACAGACAACTACCATGCCATATTTTAGCTTATATCAATTACATCGATCCTGCTATATATATATATATATATATGCAATTTTTCAGGAATATTTAACTATGACTTAAGCGTATTTGAGTATTGTTGTTTATATATAATTGGCCTATCGCTTTTGTTTTAGCTTTTCCAATTTTGGCCTGTTCTTGGGTTGATTAAAAAAAACACTTTATCTACTTGGAAAACAAGAGTTAGAGTTACGCCTTTGATCATTTAATTGTTGACGAAGCTTTCAAAATCAAACTAATGAAAGTATATAAATTCAAGCAGACAAACGTGTGTCAGCATTGCTAGGAAAGTTAATTTCTTTGACAATGTTGTTTCCTTGACACTGTTTAACTCGAAAGTGATGGCTTATCAGTGGGGACTGAGCGAGATTCGGATGATACGGAAGACCAACTATAAAAATTAAAGTTCATCCAATAAATAAATACACATCAAATTTTATATAAAATATTCATAATTATATATTCAAAAATGTTAATTATATTAGTAATAATATTTAATTGATATGCACTGATAGTGTAATGATTTTTTACACTGTCAATCAATTAGAAATTGCCGCATCGATAAAAATCATTGACTCTTATCTTAACTACCTTAAAAGTCACTCATATTATGATTTGTGATTGGTTGACAGTATAAAAATCTTTACACTGACAATGCATAGCAATTAAATTCTTAGTAATATATCAAAACACAAAACGCCTCTCTTGTAGTGTATGAAAATCATCTATAATTGAATCTACACTAAACTTTTTAACAATTTTCTTTTCAATATATACTATCAGACAGTCAATCAAAAATTCATTTTTCATCTTGTTGTGACGTGTAGTCTTGACTATATTCATAGATGAAAAAGATTGCTCAGTAGTAGATGTAAAAACATGAAGTATGAGATCATAAGAGTTACCACTTTGTACACAAGAGGATAGACTTATGTTTTTCTAGTTTTTACCAACCAATGACATAGGATCAGAAATAGTTTCCAATGCTCCAAAATCAAGAATTTGCCTCACATAATCAAAGTGCTCAAAGTGCATCCTCAATTGTATCATCTTATATTCCGCAAAGTCTTGTGGGTAAAATTTCGTTACCAACTAACAAGTGTCATCAATTTTGAATGATATCCACATTTCTTACAGATCTAAATTTGAAATAAGAATAAGTAGTTCCATCGTGTTATCATTGAATTTGTCATTAAGTTCCTACAATTGAGAGTCGATCACAACATTGAAAATATTAACTTTGTAATAATGCTCTATTGTAAATAGAAAATATAAAAAAAGGGAAGAAATATAAATTGAAATAAGAAAAGGAATATAAGAAAGCCATGGAAGCCAAATATAAGAAAAATAATATAATTATTATATAAGAAAACAATGGAATAAAAACTAGGGATGTCAATGGGTATCTTATGTAACAACCTGCATTTCGTTAAGTATTTCTGCTTAAGTTTGTTTGATAAATTATAATTATTGATTAAGGACTAAGTGGGATTTTTGGCTTAAAAGTCCATTTCTGGAACATTGACACGCCCGTGCTGATTTTCAACACGCCTGTGTTATATTTTAGCGTTTCTTGTGACCAGTTGAGTCACAAGCATGGCCATGCCGTTAGTCAGCATGGCCGTGCCGTTGTGCGAATCGTGTCTCGCTGACGCTAAGTTCGGTACGCCCATGTCATTATTCAGCACGTCAATGCCGATTGTGCGGACCGCGTCTCGCTGACGCTAAGTTCGGCACACCCGGGCCGAAATAGAGCACGGTTGTGCCATGTGCGCATATTATATAATCGCACAGAAATCGAGGGTTAGCGATTTTAACCCTCATTTGGCGATTGCTACTACCCTAGTGCGACCAGAACTACCCCGTCTCCTATCTCCATCAATCTTAGTGTGTTCTTGGAGTTTTGGAGATCTTTGGTAAGTCTTTGGTATGCCTGTGCCAATTGTGTAGGTAATGTTCTCCTCTTTTCTTAGTTTTTTTTTCATGTTATTGGATTAGAAACTGATTTGGTTAATGTTTTAGTTGACCAAGGCTTCGTTTTGGACTGAGCCGCTTGGGAGGACGTGACCGGATTGTTGTTTGGGGCTACCTTGCTGCAACCTTCAAACCAGGTATAGGGAGAAGAATAGTTTAAGCACTAGGCAGTGGGGGTAGTGTAAGATGAGGGGTTCCCATGACCTCGAGGTTAATTATATGTTGTTGTTTAATATGCCTGCTGTTATATGTGGCTGTTGCTATATGTCTACATGCCAATATTATATGCATTGCTGTTATGTTGAGAATTGATGGTATGTTCAAAGCATAATTGTTGGTTGAATTATTGTATATGATGATTGATGGTTGAATTGTTGTGTTGTGATGAACTTGCTACTATATCCCTAAAAATTGGTTAATTAGGATTTTAATTGGTTAAATAATAAAGGAACCGTTGTTCCCCAAAAATATTCATAAGACATGAATTAATAAAGGATGAGTTTTTATGTTAATTGTTTAGTCATGAACCTAGGGATGATTTTTGAGAGTGTTAGGACTTTTTGGTTAAATTGTTTAACCTGTTCATCGCTGACCAGAACAGCATTGTAGCGCGATCAGCACGACCGTGCTAAACAGGGAGCACGCCCGTGCTCCCAGTTGAATTCTGGGAATGGCCGCGCTTTGAGCACGGCCGTGCAGCATAGGAGCATGCCCGTGCAGATGTGCATAGCCGTGCGTAATAGGGAGCACGACCGTGCTATCGTGCAGCACGCCCGTGCCATATATGTAGCACGCTCGTGCTACACGTAGGAGGGAGCACGCCCGTGCTATTATGCAGCGCCCGTGCCACCCCTCTGGTCAGAATGTAAGGCTTACGGTTTAATGGGGTTTTAACTCCAATGTTCCCAATAATGATAGAATAATCCACCAAACAAATGATGAAGATAGATAACTTAATTATATAATAATTAAGACGATGAGCTGGTTAAGTCGGTGCCCTCGGGGTTACCACATGATGATGTAATTGGATGCCTTTAATGGTCCAATGTTGCGTTGATATAATTGGGTGTCTTTAGTGGTTCAATGATGAGGATAATATTCTTGGGTGCCTTTAGTGGCCCAAGCGGAGGTGGTGGTTACCGTTGTTTGTTGATTGTGTTCATGCATCACATTGGAGATGTTAGTTGGGGGAAATTCAACATAGGGGAGGTCGTCCTAGAGTACGGCGATCTGGCCATCCACGGTTGGTTCACCCAAGGTTTGGTGAACCGTGACCCCCCGTGATGAGGCATCCATGGTTTGATGCGTTATCTATCCAAGGGGTTCACCCATTGTTTGGTGAACTGCCGGCGTTGGTGCCTTTAGTGGCCAATGTGGATATGTAACTCCAAAGTTGTTCTTCCTGAGTTAGTTTGATCCACATGCATTGATGGAGTAGTGGGGTAGTGTTGCATTGCATCATATAGCATACCGATTGATTACGATGTTGAGATAATGTTTATACATGTATTTGTATGCTTATGATTGTTGTTATGCCATGATGTATGGTCATCTTATTCCTATCTTCATGCTGTTGTGTTTACATGTTTCCTTACTCCCCTTTCTGTGTTTTCTTGTTTGGCATGTATGATTTATGCAGAGGATGATGAGTAGCCCGGAGAGGAGTGATTCTGAGGAGCCACCACTCATAGTTAGGGCCTTAAACTTCGTTGTCTATTTTCCTTTACTTTTACAGTTGTATTCTAAACATGTTTCCGGAACGGTTGTACCAGCTCTGAATTGTGATATCGGGGTTGGGTTTTAATTATGTTAATGTTTTCTTTGTCGTTTTAAGTATTGAATTAATATTTTCCGTGTTTGAGAACTAGTTCACGTGATACCTTTTCTACCCATGAATCTTTTTAATGAAAGGTTGCATGTTTTAATTTTTATCTGTTTATCTTTTATTATTATTATTATTATTATTATTATTATTATTATTATTATTATTCTTATTATTATTTATATTTAATACATTTATAACATGTGGGGTAGAAAGGGTGTCACATCTTATCCAGTGGGAACCCGCAAAAATTACCCATATTAGGTAGGATAATTACTCGCACAATGGGTGCGGGGACGGAGACGGGTAATTATCCGCAAGATTTAATGGGTATGGGTGCGGGTACGGGTACCTTATTACCCACCTCGCCGCATACCCGCATGTCTATATATTAATATTTTTAATTATTTTATATATATATATATATATATATATATATATATATATATATATATATATATATATATATATATATATATATATATATATACTTGGGTTACCTTTATGGTGATCCTCAGTGTGAATGGTGCTTTTCATTCGTACCTACCATACATAAAATAGATATTATTGCCTTGTTATTAGACCAGTGAACTTGTTTCTTGTGTAATTGGACCAATTGCCTAGAAAATGTTAGAGTGACTGATGGCCGAAAACTATGCTAATTCATAGGTTTGTTGTGCTGTGAAATTATGTGGGTTTCAATTACTAAAATTTATTGCGCGGGTGAAATATATATATATATATATATATATATATATATATATATATATATTAAAACAATTGATTGAATTGAAATGAAAGTTAGCTTATTACTGTCCTATTATTCCTGAGTTCCTAGCGTCTTTCAGTTGTTCATCACTTGAGTTCATATCCTTTCTGAGTTCCTATTCTTCTTAGTTCTATAGATCCTAGCGTAAGACTTTAATAGTGTTATTTTTTGTTATATATTATCATGATATTTCTTTGAGAACATACTAGAATACTATGCCTTGCTATATACTATCATGATATTTTAGACTTTTATAATGGTTTTATTTATTTATTGATTTTTTAGTTATTTAACGTGTGGGTAATGGGTGCGGGTATGGATATTTAGGTACCCAGCGGGTAAGCGTACGGATACTTCAGTTGCAACCCACGCGGGTATGAATCCGAGTACGAGTATTTTTTTAAAACACGGATATGGGAACGGATACTATAGTACCCTACCCATACCCAGCCCATTGCCTTCCCTAATATAAATGTTTAGAAGCCTATAAACGTTCAGAATTTAGACGCTTAATGCAAGAACCACTTTTTGGTTTTTAACTAATGCTAAGTGGGTCCAAAGATGCCACATAGGATTTAAGGAACACTTACCATTTTTTGCTTCAATGCTAAGAACCATCAATTGGTTCTTAACTTACTTTCAGTGGGTCCCACAATGGACCCCATCTTTATATTTTTATTTAACTTTATGTTTATTGTGCATCATTAAATATTAATTCATATATATTTTTAAATTAAAAAAATAAATATGAAAAATATTTCAAACATTTGTGTTCCTTGCACTAGTGCACAAAGCACTTTTAACGTCTGTTAAAATCGACTTTTAACATCGGTTTCCATCTAGACGTTAATACAGCAGACGTTAAAAGTGTGCTATTTAATGTCGGTTATGAACGACGTTAAATGTATTATTTTAACGTCGGTCATGAAAAAAACAGACATTAAAAGTTAACTAACTTTTAACGTCGGTTAACTATACACTTGACGTTCAAAGTATATATATATGTGTAATTAAAAATCTTTTAACGCCAGTTTTATAAATAACCGACGTTAAAAGTTCGGTGTTTTAAATAACCGACGTTAAAAGTTATATTAACGTCGGTTATATTAAAAACCGACGTTAAAAGTTAAATTTTTTTTTTTAATACTGGTCATATTTAGTTCCCAGTTCCCTACAGAATTCGACAAACAACCAGAATTTCCAGAATACAGAATTTTGCATAATTACTCAATACTATTCCAGAATATATAGATTTTGCAACATTATTTACTCAACATCACTAGTCCAGACATTCAGAATTCTCTCTAAGCTACTAGTCAGTACATTGCAGAATTCTCTCTAAGCTAGTCAATACAATTCAGAATTCTATGCATACTCAATTCATACAAATATAAACTAATCATCATTCTCTACTAAGTATGCAGGATCTATATTTTCTACTCCTTTCTCTGCAGCATACTTAAAAAAGAAGGCTGCAAAACGCACTCTCAAGTCTTTGATTTCTTGTTTAGTGACAGGAGACTGATCACTAAAAGCCTGCACAAGTTCAAATAAACTTATCAACAAAAACAAAATACCTAAGATATGAACCTGAAAATTAATTACCTGCGTCCATCCGTCAGTAATAGATGCTGAGACAATGTTCAACATATGAAACATCACATAGTAAGCATACTCCCAACTTTGTATTTGTCTACAAGACTACAAATAAATATGAAATTGGATATCAAGTTAATGTATAGATAGTAATGATGATGATAGTAATAATAGTAATAATAATTACTATTAATAATTTACCTTTATGATATACCAATCAGGATTTGATTTTGACTTGGAAGACCTACTTTTCCCATTTGCACAAGAAATGCTACATGCCTTCATAGCTCTATGATAAAAAAAAATATTCTTGTCAATTATATGTTTAATAAAATAAAAGCAAATGTTATAAATTAAATTACATTAAATAAAAGTTTACATACGTATTGATTGAGGCCACCACCTCTTTTGCCGGATCAAAGTAACATGAGCAGAAGAAGACAACAATATGCTTGCTAGGAATAAGTAGGAGCATCTGCCAATGGCCATTCCTTACAAATGGTGTTATATATATATATTTGTTTCCGACTTCTTTCCATTAGGGTCTGCATGTATGCACTGACTTTAGCGTGATCAGTCATGAAATTACCAAGAGTGACGGTGGGGTCTAAGAATCCATAAACATGATCGCTGCCCCTCTCAAGTAATTGGCGATGCAAATACCTAAGATATGCAATGAGTTATTGTTAATTACGTAATATATTGAAATAAATTATAAAATTGTAATACCTTATGCAATATATATAAGGTCACAAAATGTTCTTACATGCACCAAATACTTAGAATTGTGTTGGCTATCCATTCACCATCAGTGCAAAATTGACCAATATCATCACCAGCGATGCATAGATGAGGTTCTACCACAAAGCCATTGTGTTCCATCGGAATTTCAAAAATATCATTACCATGATCCAAACCAAATGCAAACAGACGAGCTAACGGAGATTGAAGATGCGTTACCGGCTTTGACTTCGGCTTCAATTGTAAATAAAGAAAACATAAGTAATTGAGAATACCGTAAACATAAGTAATTGAGATTGAGAATAAAGAAAATAAGTAACTGAGAATGATTATGAATACCAGGGACAACTCTAACTCCCGCTGCGACAACTCCATCTCCCGCTTTTCCAACTCCAATTCCTGCTTCGACAACTCCACCTCCATATGTGAAGGTTGGGCAACTTCTTGGGATTTATTGATGAAAACTCCTTCAAAAGCGTTTGCGTGAAGGTGGAGTCCTTTAGAAGTGAAAACATAAGCTCTTGTCTAAAAGTTGGGTCGGAGATAACATCCTGTTTAACCTCTTCTTTAAGCTCCTCCTTATTGATCTGCTGCTCGACCCGCCTACGTGACCCACATGTTCCATGAAATTTCTTAATGCCCACCGTCCCTGGAACAGCACGAACAAGGCCGGGGTGATCTTCTTTCCTTAGAGCAATGACCAAGATATCTGATCGTCCCTGTGGAACGAAGGACCCTTGCAAGCTTTGTTCCTTCAGCTCCTCCTACAAAGACACAATTTTTAACAAATGTGTAAGACAATGTGTTACAATTACAAGTAGAAATGTAGTATGTTTAATTTGTTACTTACAATCTTTTCAGCAACAACACGTGTGGCTTCAACTTTAAAATTTCCAGATTTCGTTTTTTGTCCTTCCACCCATATGTCCTCGCTTGGGGGTGGAGACGGAGGATCAACAATTTCACATACTTCTTCTCCTGCTTCTACCCGCTCTTTCAACTTCTCTTCCCTCTTTCTCAACTTCTCATCCATCAACTTCTTCTCCACCAATCTATACCCACCTTGAGACATGTTGTGGGGGTGGACATTCTTCGCCTGACTCGCCTTACCCTTTTCCCTTTTAACCAAAAACTCAAGACTGGCTCGGCTCAAAACAAATCTATCCCACGTATCCTTATCAAGGAACGAGTAAACATCAAGAGGAGATTTATCGATCTTTTCTCCAAATATGTACTTATTACCCAGAAAAGACTTAAACCTCGTCCAACGCTTAGCCGCAAGTTGAAGCCATTTTGTCTGATGTTCAGGAGTATTCGGCACGGTCCATGTGATCTACATTAATTATAGAACAAGAACGAGGAATTAGTAATGCATGGATCATATATTGTATGCTTAAATAATGTAAATACAAACAAAGAGATCATTGAAAAATACCGTGATTGACTCCCAAATCTGATCCTTCACAGTCTGTGGTACGTGATCCCAATCATCAAACAAAATGCTAGTATGAGTTTTAGCTTCCAAAGCCACAAAATTGGTGAATTTCTTAGCATAGGTTCCCATGGGCTCCAGGCGACTATCAAACTCGATCTCGAGCCTCTGGTTATTAATCCTGGATCTGGACAAACTTTTCAAAGTTATGGCTTTCCTACCTTTTTTTGGTAGGCCGACTACCCGACGCTGCTGAATCAGCCCTGTGTGATGCCTGTTTAGACAAAAAAAAAAATAAGAAATTAACCTTAGCTTAACATGGACAAATAAAAATATAATTGGCCTACTTAATTAACATTATATGTATAAATAAAACTTCCACTATCAGTCAGCGGAGCCATGACCGACTCATCCTGTGAATGAGGGATGTCTGCTGAATTAGTCATGTGTATGCCTGTTTAGACAAAAAAGTAATAAATTAGGTTAGTATAACATGTATAAATAAATTAGGTTAATATAACATGTATAAATAAATTAGGTTAGTATAACATGTATAACATGTGAAGCAACTTGAGGGGGAGTGAAGGAACCCGTCTATGACCACCCGTCTATAATCACCCGTCTACCACCACCCGTCTATGAGCACCCGTCTATAACCACCTGTCTATGACCAACCGTCTATGACACCCGTTTATAACCACCCGTCTATGACCACCCGTCTATTGACCACCCGTCTATGACACCCGTCTATGACACATATAGTAACTAAAATGGTAACTAAAATTGCATAAAGGACATTCTTTTCTTGTAAACATAACAATATAACCCTAAAAAACAAAACTCACATCATGGATAAAGATTACTTACAGTATAGTATCAGATTTTAGCTAGATCAATATCCCTCCTTCATGATGATCATCATGAGTGGCATGTACATCGTCCACCTCATTTTTCTCAATGAAAGTAGGCATGTGTATTGAGAAAGAAGGAGTCTCAGGAATATCAAGAGTTGAATCTTGATTTTCATCATTACGATGCATGCTTTTTCCTTGGAGAACCACTGACCACCTTTTGTTAGAAGGATCATTGATATAAAACACTTGTTTTCCTTGGGAAGCCATGATGAAAGGCTCTTCCGTGTGACCTACCTTGCCAAGATCTACCAATGTAAATCCTAATTCATCGATTTGTACACCACTTTTACTGTCAACCCACTTACATTTAAAAACAGGCATTGTAAACTTAGTGTAATCAACCAACCAAATCTCTTCAATGACTCCAAAGTAAGAAATCGGTGCCATAATTGGATTTGTATCTTTTGAACAAGAGAAGTGCATGGCCTCAGCTACTATCATAACCCCACTATTTTTCATGGTACTCTTGTTATCTTGTTCCTTTGTATAAAAGGAACACATATTGATGTCGTATCCGCTCCAACATATGACATTAAAGCTAGGCCCACGTGCTAGCCATTTTAATGTATCAGAAGCAGTACTAGCATCCTTTAAAATTTCTTCCTTAAACCATCTTAAGAAAGTCTTGTTATGCATGTTCAACAACCACTTTTCACTCATTCGAGGGCTTCTTACCTTGACGTCTCTTTTGTGATCACATAAGTAAGGTTGAACTTCATCAGTGTTATTCAATATATACAAATGTGCTTGAAGCACTTCCTCCCGATCCTTGCTCTTAACCATTACACTATGTGTACCCTTGCCTTCACATATTGCCTCATCATTACGAGGCTTAGGAACCCCTATAGGATCAATTTTAGAAATGTAGTCTGAACAAAACTCAATAGCTTCTTCTGCAACATACCTTTGAACAATAGATGCTTCCGGACGGTGTGGATTCTTCACATACCCTTTCAAGATCTTCATGTGTCGCTCAACTGGGTACATCCACCTTAAATAAACAGGGCCACACAATCTAATCTCCCTCACCATATGAACAATTAAGTGAACCATAATGTCAAAAAATGAAGGAGGAAAATACATCTCCAATTGGCACAAGATAATAGCAGCCTCATCTTCCAACTGATCCAACTTCTGGGGGTCAATCACTTTGTTACATATAGTATTAAAGAATGAGCACAACCTAGTTATGACATGTCTGACACTTTTAGGAGCAATACCACGAATAACCACTGGTAGTAGTTGTTACATCAACACGTGGCAATCATGAGACTTTAAGCCAACTAATTTGAGATCATTTGAGACAAGCGTCTTGACATTTGAAGAGTAGCCATGTGGCACTTTGACACCCCGTAGACAAGCACAAAAACTTGTTCTCTCTTTTTTTGACAAAGTATGACATGCTGGAGGCAAATATGTCCGCTTACCATCCTTTGACTATGGAACAAACGGCTCTCGTATACCCATCGCAACCAGATCTAGACGAGCATTCACATCATCTTTTGTCTTACCTTAAATGTTGAGAAGCGTTCCGATTACACTATCACAAACATTTTTCTCAACATGCATCATATCAATACAGTGTCTAACATCAAGTTTGCACCAATATGGAAGATCAAAGAAGATGGATCTCTTCTTCCATATGTTTTTATCAGTAGCCTTATTTTGGGCCTTTCCGAAGATAACATTGATGTCCTTCACCCGTTGATAAACTTGCTCTCCAGTTAAGGCCATCAGAGCAATTTCACTCTCCTGGCATCCGTTAAAAGCTTTCTTCAATCTACGATATGGGTGATCACGTCTAAGAAATATTCGATGCCCAAGGTAAATTGTCTTCCTTCCATGTTGCAATTGAGTGAAACATGTGCCTTCTTCACATATAGGGCATGCTTTATGCCCCTTAACACTGTAGCCGGACAAGTTTCCGTATGCTGGAAAGTCATTGATGGTGCAAAATAACATGACACGCATTTTAAAAGTCTCTTTGTAATGGACGTCAAACATATCGAAGCCTTCCACTCACAGCTTTTTCAAGTCATCAATCAAGGGGCTTAGATAAAATCTAAGTCATTTCCTGGCTGTTTTGGGCCCGAAATCATCATAAACAACATCATGTATTTGCGCTTCATGCACAACCAAGGAGGTAGGTTGTAAATTACCAGGAGAACGGGCCATGAACTATGAATACTACTTAAGGTACCATACGGATTCATTCCATCCGTTGCAAGTCCAAGCCTAAGGTTTCTTGGCTCACTTCCGAAATCCGGAAACAAACTATCAATTCTCTTTTATTGCAACGAATCAGCCGGATGGCGAAGCTGTCCATCATATTTTCTCTCATCTGCAAGCCATCTAATGTTCTTTGCGTCATTTGCATTAGCGAACAATTGCTTGAACCTTGGAATTATTGGAAGATACCACAACACCTTTGCAGGAGGACCCTTTTTGTTCACATCACAACTAAAATCATCATCACCATCCTTCACTTTGTATCGTAATACCCTACACTTGGGGCAGTTGTGCAACTCTTCATAGTCACCCCTATACAATATGCAATCATTAGGGCATGCATGTATCTTCTTATACTCCATACCCATTGGACACAGTACCTTCTTCGCCTCATAGTTACGATCCAGCAATGTGTTGCCTTTGGGAAACATTTCTTTCAACAACTCAAGCAATTCAGTGAAACTTTTATCGCTCCAACCATTTCTCGCCTTCATAGTGAACAATTTTAACACCGCTGACAATCGTGTATACTTAGTGCACGCCGGATACAAAGGCTCGCTGAAAAGACTCTTGTCCAAAATCACGGATCATATCCTCTAGTCGATCATCCTCCATATCTACGTCAACTTCCTCACTTTGGGACACACTAGGCTTGTTATTTAACAACACATCACCATGCCGTATCCATCTTCTATAATTCATGCAAATCCCATTACAAATAAGATGAGTATGTAGATCCTTCACTTCACATTTCCTTAAATTCAAACATTTGACACAAGGACAACAAAACTTTCCATCACTATCAGGAAGATTTCTTTGAGAAAATTATATAAACTCTTCCACTCCTTTCAAATACTCATCACTTGTGCGTTTACTAACCATCCAACTACGATCCATAACTAGAGAGGTTCTATAGATATACACACAAATATCCAATATAAGGACAATAGGGGAGATTGAAAAAGCACTAGTATGTGAAAACCTAACAACCATATATATACCCTATGACCTAACATACCCTATATGTGCATTAAATTTCAAATACCCTATACCCTCTAATACCTTCAGCATCATATACCCTATATATACCCTCTAATACTTTCAGTATCATATACTCTCTAATACTTTCAGCATCTTAACCTGACAGCTATACAACTTGCTCTACTATAAGAGAGCATGCCAATGAGCCAGAAAAATAATCTAAACGAAGTATCATAAGCAGCAACAGAGACCCAAGCAGTGGGAAAAATCTAATGAGAGGAACAGCAAGATAAAGAAAATGATATTAAGAGTTGAAAACCTAATGAGGGTTACCTGTTGCAGGAGCAGCAACAGCCTGAAGAAGAGAAAGGAGAAGAGAATGGAGAATACAAAGGAGAAGAGTAGCAGCAATAGCAGTGGGAAACCTAATGCGAAGAGAAGCTAAATGAGAAATGTAGAAGAGAAAGGGAGAATAGAAAGGAAGAAGAGAAAGGGAGAAGAAGCATACCTAGGGCGCGACGGTGGTGCTGTGACGGTGGTGCTGCGACGGTGGTGGTTCGACGGAGAAGAGACAGAATCAGACAAGAGTTTTTCAAACGGAGAAGAGAAACTGTAGTGAGTGTGTGTAGAACTGATACCTAGGGCGCGACATAACGTTAACAAAATTTGAATAAAACTATTAACGTCGGTTAAAAAATAAACAGACGTTAATAGTCTTAGTCAGATTTGATTAAAACTTTTAACGTCTGCGTTTTAAAAAACCAACGTTAAAACCTTAATTTTAACGTCTATTTTTTTCACAACCGACATTAATTAAGTTTTAACGTCTGTTATAAAATAAACCGACGTTAATTATGATTTAAATGAGTTAATTATTTACAATTCTGCCATCGCGTATTTGTTAACGTCTGGTTTTTTTTAACTGGCGTTAAATCTGGTTGTAAAATCCATATTTTCTACTAGTGTTGGGTTAATTCCAAGGGACATTTTCAGTCCAAAAAAATTCCAACGGACATTTTATTATGCCCAAATCAAGTGATCCAAGATGATTCTCACAAAAAAAAAAAATATCTGGCCTCCTTGTCTGGAAGACTGGAAGTTTCCCAAACATTTGGTCATTTCTCTTTCTCCTTTGTCTCTCAATCTCGTCCAAACATTGGTGTCCCCTTTCTTTTTTTTCTTTCTCTCAAAGCCAGCACACCAGCACATCAAATTTCTCTCAATATTCAACCCCCTTTCTTTTTCTCTTAATCTTCAGCACACCAGCGACCCACTCCCCACATTCAGGCACTCAAACGCCCACCCTATGTGGAGCAGAACACAGCGGCGTCTGGTGTAGAGGAACTCGGCGACGACGAGCAAGAACAGAGATCTCGATTTCTCCCCTTGCATGCAATTCCTTCTAGCCGATCTGCTCATACGAGTTGCTTGCTGATCGCCTAAAGATGGTCACCGACGACGACGATGCATTTCTGAGTTGGGTTTCTGGGTTTGTTGTTCATCGGGTTTGTGGGTTTCTCTTCAATGATTTCTGGTTGTTGATTTCCTATTTCTTATTTCTGGGTTTGGGTTGTTCATATCTTGGTTTGGGATTTCTCTAATTATTTCATTGTAATTATTTTATTTTTACTATTTCTGGTTGTTGATTTGCCTTTCAACCTCGTTCACCTTTGATTTCTGTTATTTTCCCTCTCTATTGTGATGCTTCCGGTTGCTGGAAAATGATATTTTATTGTTAAGGAATCGTTCCTTACACAAGGAACGGTGCTTACATCTCTCCTCCACGTAGATCTGCTCCAATGGTTGCAAAAATAAGGAGCCGGTTCTTAAACTGCAAAAATAAGGAGCCGGTTCTTAAGTTTAAAAACCCAACACGAACCCTGCGTTGGAGATGGTCTAATAAACAAAAAGCCTATAAAGCCTATAAAAAATAAAATAAAGAAATAACTTGTGATATTTTTTCACTTTTTATAAAAATTGCTAATTAAACCACATATTTTAATTAGAAATAAGGTTGACTAATTAGGTTTGAGACCATAATTAAATAATAACAATATTAAGGGTAATGGATAAAAGAGAAAACATTTTCTTATCCTATCCTGTTGGTTCTAACCCAGCCCCTCCCTCAGGATAGAATTATAACTAAGTAGCAGGATATGATAAGCTAACAGAATAAGTTTATCCTATCCTGCTGGTTCACCAAATTACAAATTAAAGCAGGATATGATTATCCTGGCTTCCTTATCCTGATCACCAAACGGACCCTAAAGGTTTAAAAGCCTATAAACAAACAATGGAAGCCTATAAACGTTAAACAAAAACAAAAGATAACATATTAAGGCAATGAAATGGAAGCATCAATGGCGCCGCATAAGCATATACCAGGGTCTTAAACTATTCCTAATGTTTTTGCTGGTAGGGGCCATCCAAATAAGATAGAAGTTACACTATTATTAATTGTAAAATAAAAAATGGTTGGTAAGGGCCAAGGCCCTTGTAAGGTTAAACTTACATTTGTCGCTGCTTATCACGTATAGTTAAAACATTATTTTTTCGGTCCCAAAGGTTGGATATATTTTTATAAAGTCAAAGATTAGTCAAATTCATGTGAGGGATTTCCAAAATGGAGAAGCCTCAAAACACCACAAATTAAAAAGACAAAGAGGTTCAGGTCATGCAAACGGTGCCCGATGTACAGGGAGTCACGCCTGACGTTGCACAACTTGAGAGCAATATTTCTGGACAGGGACAAGCACTTAGCGTAGGCCATGCCGACGGGGCCTTTGGTGCCCACCCACCCAAGAATCAGTACTCGGGGGCGTGATACAATGTAACTATTTTGAATATTTGCTAAGGGTTTACACAAAAAGTGGGAATTGATTGTTTTGATACATATGCACTTGTGGTAAAGATTGCCACAGTTACAGTTCTGTTGGAACTTGTTGAAATTCATCAAATGGATGTGAAAGTTGCATTCCTAAATGGAGAGTTGGATGAAGAAGTGTATATGATGCAACCTAAAGTGTTTGTAATTAATGGTGAAGAAAAGGAAGGTGAGTAAATTAAATAATTAAGTCCCCTAAGAAATGGCATCAAAGGTTCGATCAAAGTGTTCTTGCTAATGGATATAAAATAAATGAATCTGACAAATGTATATATAGTAAATTCCATAATGGGAAATGTGTCATGATTTGTTTATATGTAGATAACATGTTAATCTTTGGTATAAATCTAGATAATGTAGAAAACATTAAGAGTTTCTTGTAGACATTTTGATATGAAAGATTTAGGAGTAGCTAATGTGATCCTAGGAATCAAAATAATCAGAGATGGTGAGAGTAGGCTTATCTCAATATCACCATATAGAAAAGGTACTAAAGTAATTTAACCACTTTTGATTGCCAGTTAGTTACTATACTCTATTTGACTCAAACAATAGTTTAGTACCAAATAAAGGTTACGTAGCACAACTTGAATATTCAAAATTAATTGGATGCTTATGTATTCTATGACATGTACTCGACCAGACATTGCATATGTTGTAGGTAGATTGGGGGTGAATAAAAGCAATCCAAGTAAGGACCATTGGCATGTTGTCCGGAGAGTATTGAAATACTTGAAGGAAATAATGAATTATAGTTTAAACTATAATGGGCATCCTCAGTTTTAGAAGGTTATATAGATGTCAGTTGAGGAACTTATACAGAAGATCATGCTTCAACAAGTGGTTGAGTTTGCACTCTTGGTAGAGGTTGTAACACCCCAATTTTTCTTAATCTTTTTAATTAATCAGTATTTAAGTAATGGTCTTTTATTGGACGGTCTAGAGAATTTAATAAATTATTCCGAGGCCATAGTCACGCTCTACGCCATCGTAGGACCTATGGTTAAGTTTTGGGCCGAAAACTCAAACGGAACCCGATCTATATTTTTCGGATGATAGTGTTTTTCTACTATCAAGACCTCATTTTGACTAATGGTCAGAACCATTAGTCTTAGAATTCGACCCTCAACCTTTTTGCTAAAATGTGTCCTGACGTCCAAAAATATAAATAATATTTTATATTCCGGTTGATAATCGTTCTAGGAGACGATTCGAGCCGTGTGAGAGTTCTATGAAACCCTTGATCGGATAATTTTCATGTCAAGGCTGTATTAGGTCATCTAGGGACTCATACCAGTATCGTGATAATTTCAAAATATCGGGACGCGAAATGACCAAATTGTCCTTGATCTTTTTACTAAATTACTTTTTTACCCTTGCTTAACACTTAAGTAAGCTTAAGGAAAATATCTAAAATTCTCACCTCACTCTCTCTCTCTCTCTTCAGCGCTGGTCCCTTTCTTTCTCTTTCTCTCTCTTCTTCTTCTTCTTCCTTCTTTCTTCTTCCTTTCCCTTCTTCCTCCATTTCTCTTTTCTTCCTTCACCTTCACCTCCATTTTTTTTTCAACTTCCTCAAGCTTTTTCAAGAAAGTTTGTGAAGCAAAGTTGCTCCTCTCATCCTCCTCTATCACCTAGGAGGTATAGATTTAATCCTTGAGCTCTCAATCTTCATTTTTCTCCATTGATTTTCATAGTTTTAAGTTTTAAGATCCAAACTTCAAAAATCTCTAGAAAATTGTAGAAAAATCATTTTAATACCAAACCAATTTCTATGGCCTAGGTTCATGACATACTTGCATGATCCAAGAGATTAGAGCCAAGAAATCTCTCTAGCTATTTTTTTGAGAGAGGCCGAAACCCCCTTATAGTGTAGGGTAGGTTTTTGGTTGGTTTTTGATGTTTTGAGTTGATATCTAGGGTTATCATCTTAGTTAGGGTGTTCCAAGAAACGAGAATTTTTGAAGCTCCCTAGCTATTTTTCATTCAATAGGGCCGAACCTTAGGGGTGGTGCAATAGGGGAAATCTTGTTTTTTTTTTTTTTTTTGAGTTAATGCCTTTATTGATTGTGTGTATGTAGTGATCGGCAGCTAATCGTAGCCGGAGCTGCACGTGAAAATCACTAAGGTGGGGAGAAAGAACTAATATCGTCGGGAAGGCAAGCTTAGTATATGTGTATATATATATATAAACCCTACTAGAGGTTGAGCCCTGGATAAAGTGCTTGAACCCTGGGTGTAGGTACTTTTGGGCTATCACCACTTTTATAATATAGATATTGTAATTGATTGAGGTTGATGTGATGAATTGTTTATTTGATTATTTGTTGGTTTTATTTTATTAAAAATACTGTTTGTGTGATTTACTGTTATTCGACTTTATGATGATATCTGCACTAGAATGAATTACTGTTGTAATGTTATTGTGAGTTGATTGATGATTGGGTGTTGATGAGAGTATGGTGAGTGATGATGTTGTTCGGGTTGATATCGTTGTGGTCCCGACTGTGGAGCTGTGGCTCGTAGACGCAAGGAGTCTTGATACTGATGTTGATGTTGATGCTAATGATGATGATGTTATGTTGATGTTGATGTGATGCAATTGAAATAGACAGATGCAAAAACTAGAAGAGGGGTTGAATGGTGTTTGACAAATTTATGCGGAATATAGAAACTTTTTCGCAAGCACAGACGGGTTGTAATAGACGAGTAAACACAGACAGGTCAATCAGAATGATAACTCGTCTGAAGGTTTTCACAGAAAACACACAATCATGTAAGATAAGAAAAGTTTTGATAAACACAATTATAAACCCCTTTAGTTAGATGATAGTTAAGACAAATAATCAAACTAAAGAGTTAAGGGAAAGAGAGATCACTCAGCAGGTTTTATCCTGGTTCACCCCTTAAAAATGAGGCTACGTCCAGTCCTTGGCAGCACCAAGTTTTCTCACTATAACTGATTTAGGTTACAGGACAGACAAGTATTATTTTCACACGTAGCCTCTTCAGGCTCCAGACGAGTATTGTTTTCACACCTAGTGTAACGCCCCTCGTTACATTAGTAACCCAAGATAATAATTTAAATAAAACAAGGTAATAAAAAAAAATTCCTTAATAAATACTGAATAAGTTCATAATATAATATTAATCCAAAATAATTGTTTATACCAATCCAACAAACAAAAATACATAATAAGTTTTAAACCAAATAACTGGGCGTCTATTACAACTCGCATAAATAAATAAATAAACGGTATTAAAAGTCCTCCTGGCATATGCCATGACACACTAACCCAAGCTACTACTAGAACAAAATCCTCAAGCGTCTGGCTGCTCAACAGGGTCGTCCTCGGTTTCTGAAAACAACACTACTAATGAGATTTATAATCCCAATGAATAGAAATACGTTTATAAAAGGTTTTCACAAAAGCGTTGTTCTCAGCCGGTGCGGTAACCGGAAAAACTAACCATGGTACCCGCTATTTTCAAAATAATTAAATAAATATTATATACTCAAATAATGACCATAAACATTCAGCAGCACATCATAAACAAATATATCATAACTTAATATACATATCAAATATCCTCAACATAATTATAGGCCATATGACTTTCAAACTACACATAACAATGGCGTCCCATTGCCTACCTTACTCATGAAGGTATTTCGATGTCACCTTCTCTTTAGTGACATTACACATTTCGATACCAACCATTGTACACTGGTGGTATTACTCATTTCGACATCCCAACGTGTGGCGATGTTACTTTCGATACCCCATCATGGCGGTATTTCATATTTCGACACCCCAATTCATTGGCAGTGTTACTTTCGATACCCCTATCATAGGCGGTATTGCAGCAGACAGCATTCAACATATTAACAGTTATTGAATCATGTCAATATCACAATTATCATCAAATAGTACATTTATAGCATGTCAATTCAACCAAATCACGTATGTATCATATAAATCATATCATCGATCTCAATAATAAATATTTAATTAACAGCAGAAACACCTTAGAAGGAAAACCCCCAAATTTATAAAATCAGGGTTTGACCAAATCAGGATTATTTTCTAAAAAAACGTGTTTTTATAGCATAACCCAAACCCCAAGACAAATTGCACCATGGAAAGGGTGAGAAAAAGTATTTCTACTCACATTTTAAAGAACCTCCAAAAAGTTCTACCCGTTTCCTATAAGGAATCCTATTAATAGAGCTTCTTCTTCTATCACATAAAGCAAGCACACTCTTTCTCTGCTGCGTACAGTCCTACTGCGCTATCCCTACTTTTATCTTGCTGACGGCGCTACTTCTATTCAATATTACATGAGGTTTTGGTGTTTTCTAAACCCTTACAGACTTGCGGTGCCTTATATTTGGCTCCAATTCACAATTAAGTGGGCCTCCTTGCTTTTGTTTCTTCACTAAAGAATTCTAATTTAAATCTTTCACACCCCTGTGCCCGTGAATTCTAATTTGGCTTAGCCAAATTTCTATTCGATAACCTGATAACCATGGGTGGTTATTTTTCTTTATTCTAATATGCTAATGATAGCCTTGCTTCACTATTCAAAATTCAAACTGAATTTTGTTACCCGCAAGATTTGGATTTTACTAAAACCAATTATCTATTTGATAAGCATCTAGTATCACACACAGTGCTTTTGAATTTTGGCACCTTGAGTTTGTTAGCAACGTAAACTCTCCATATTTTTTATCAATTGTAATTGTAAAAAAAACCCAACTCCCTGTAGCTTCATTATTTCTATTTCAATTATTAATTTTGCATTCTTTAATCACTAAACAATTCCAATTAATTCCTTTACTAACTGTTTTCCATATTAAACCTCATAACAATTTAATATTTTTATTAAAATAATTATAATGAAATTTTAGGATGTTACATTTTCTCCCCTCCTTTAAGAATTTCGTCCCCGAAATTAATAACATACTCCAGCAATCCATCTAACATATAACACAAATATCAACATTAAGAGTTAATGTACCTTAGTTAGCGAGATCTGGATACTGACGCATTATATCCTCTTCAAGTTCCCAAGTAGCCTCCTCAGGAGTTAATCCTTCCCAAACCACCTTTACCAAAGGAATTGTCTTGTTCCGCAGAGTCTTAGTGCTCTTGTCAACGATCTGACTAGGTTTGGGCTTAAAGACCAAGTTATCTCTTAATTGTATTGACTCGGGAGTTATTATATGAGACTCATCATGTACATATTTTCTGAGTTGCGATACATGAAAGACATCATGAAGGTTGGACAACAAAGGTGGAAGAGCCAATTGGTAAGCAACAGACCCGACTCTTTTTAGAATTTGAAAAGGACCAAGGAATCGCGGATTTAGCTTTCTGACTTTCATGGATCTTCCCACCCCAGTCTTAGGAGTAACCCTCAAAAATACATGCTCTCCTTCTTGGAATTCTAAAGGCTTTCTCCTCTTATCGGCATAGCTCTTCTGCCTGCTCTGCGCAGTACGCATTCTCTCCCTAATCAACTCAATCTTATTTGTGGTTTGCTGAACTAAGTCAGGTCCTATCAAGGTTTTCTCACCTACCTCGCACCAACACAAAGGGGATCTACACTTTCTTCCATAAAGAGCTTCGTAGGGTGCCATGCCTATGCTAGCGTGATAACTGTTGTTATACGCAAACTCTATGAGGGGTAAAAATTTATCCCAACAACCACCTTCATCTAAAACACACGCTCTAAGCATGTCCTCAAGGGTCTGAATGGTCCTCTCCGACTGACCATCCGTCTGGGGGTGATAGGCTGTGCTAAAACTCAACTTAGAACCAAAGGCTTGCTGAAAAGCTCTCCAAAATCTAGAGGTAAACCTGGGGTCTCTATCTGACACTATAGAGGTGGGTATACCATGAAGTTTGACTATTTCCTTGATATACAAGTCTGCCAACTTATCCAAGCTATAAGTTGCCTTAATTGGCAAGAAGTGAGCAGACTTGGTCAACCTATCCACTATTACCCATATGGCATCTAAACCCAAACGAGTCCTAGGTAACCCCATTACAAAATCCATGGATATTTTCTCCCACTTCCACTCCGGAATTTCTAAAGGTTGCAATAAACCTGGAGGTTTTTGGTGTTCTATCTTAACCTTTTGGCATACTAAACACTTAGACACAAAAATGGCCACATCCTTTTTCATTCCTGACCACCAATACATCTTTTTAAGGTCCTGGTACATCTTAGTTATCCCTGGATGTATGGTGAATTTTCCCTTATGGGCTTCCTCTAACACTTTTTCTCTAAGGCTCCCCTCCTTAGGAACAACGATCCTACCCTTAAACTTTACTAAGCCATCAGCAGACAACTCATAACTCTCTTGTCCCAACAAGGATAATAATTCTTGATTTAGAAGTTGTTTACGCTTAATCTCTTCCCTAAGGTCGCTATGAATTTCCAATCTATTCAACCTCAAACTCAAAGCACTCAAAGACACATCAAGATTCAAGTCTCTAAACTCCTCTAACAGATTCATCTCCTGCACCATTAAACTAGACATGTGTATGGTCTTCCTACTAAGAGCATCGGCCACTACATTAGCCTTCCCTGGGTGGTACTTCAATTCAAAATCATAGTCTTTAAGGAATTCCATCCACCTCCTCTGCCTCATATTCAATTCCTTTTGGTCAAACAGGTACCTAAGGCTCTTATGGTCACTAAAAACCTCAAACTTAGCACCATATAAATAGTGCCTCCAAATTTTAAGAGCAAAAACTACTGCTGCCAACTCAAGGTCATGTGTAGGATAATTTACCTCATGGGTTCTCAGCTGCCTAGATGCATAAGCTACAACCTTGCCTTCTTGCATTAAAACACACCCTAAACCATTCTTAGACGCATCGCAATAAACCACAAAACTCACTAAAGGGTCTGGTATGGTCAAGACAGGAGCTGTCACTAATCTTTTCTTAAGCTCTAGGAAGTTTTCCTCACATTCCTGGTCCCACACAAAAGATTTTCCTTTCCTAGTCAACTGGGTTAAAGGTAACGCTAGTCTAGAAAAACCTTCTATAAACTTCCTATAGTAACCAGCTAATCCTAGAAAACTCCTTACTTCAGTTACCGTCTTAGGTGGTTCCCACTCTAGCACTGCATCTACTTTAGAAGAATCGACTGCTACACCACTCTTAGAAGTGGTATGTCCCAGAAACTTCACCTCATCTAACCAAAACTCACACTTCTCTGGCTTAGCGTACAACTGCTCATCCCTTAAGATTTGTAACACTACCCTCAGATGCTCCTTATGCTCCATAGGTGTTCTAGAGTATATCAAGATATCATCTATGAACACCACCACAAACTTATCTAAGAAGGGTCTAAAGATCCGATTCATGTAGTCCATGAAAACGGCTGGAGCGTTCGTCACTCCGAAAGGCATCACTACGTACTCATAGTGCCCATACCTTGTTCTAAAGGCTGTCTTAGAGATGTCCTCACTCCTCACTCTAATCTGATGGTACCCCGATCTTAAATCTATTTTGGAAAACACTGTCGCTCCCCTCAGCTGATCTAACAGGTCATCTATCCTAGGTAAAGGGTACTTATTCTTTATGGTCACTTTGTTTAGCTGCCTATAGTCAACGCACAACCTCATACTGCCATCTTTCTTCTTTACCAAAAGAACCGGCGCTCCCCAAGGTGACACACTCGGCCTAATGAATCCCTTATCTAACAACTCCTCTATTTGTTTCTTAAGCTCACTCAACTCTAGAGGTGCCATTCTATAGGGTGCTACTGAAACAGGTCCACTACCAGGCCTAAGATCTATGTTAAACTCGACCTCCCTACTCGGTGGTAAACTAGAGACTTCTTTAGGAAACACGTCTAAAAACTCGCATACAACAGGCAATGCCGCTATATCACTTTCAGCCTTTATCCTAGCAGAAAAGAGAAGTATGTATCCCTGAGCCCCCTCAACTAAGTTCTTGTGGCAAGATACAGCAGACAGAAAGCAATCTGACACAGAAGGGTCAACAGACATTGGTTGTGGAAGAAAAGAAATGGTTCGAGAAGAACAATTGATAACAGCATTATTATGTGACAACCAATCCATACCAAGTATGACATCTAGACCCGACATAGGTAAGCATATCAAATCAACATCATAAGACAAGTCTTGGTATATCAAAGAACATTTCAAACAGGCAATAGAAGTTACCAATTTATCTTTTGCAGGGGTACAAACACACAAATCAAAAGGTAGTTTAGAAACAGGTAACTCTAAATTCTTAACACAACTAAGAGATATGAAAGAATGGGTTGCTCCTGAATCAAACAATATCATAACTTTTCTATCTTTAATAAAACCCATACCTTGGATCAAACCGTCAGACTCCTTCACTTCCTCTCCTTGGATGGTGAAAACTCTTCCTTGGCTCTGGGGTCTGGTCTGAGATTGTCCTCCTCCCTTGTAGACTCTAGCAAAGTGTCCCATCTTTCCACATTTATTGCAGGAGACTTGCGCCGCGGGGCATGCGCGATCCCCGTGGTTCCAACCACATCTGAAACATCCATCTCCCTTATATGTTTGAGCTCCTTGGACCTGCTTACCCTTTGAGATGGTAGGCACTGGTCGCAGGCTCTTCAGAAAATTACCCCCTTTGCTATGAAATTTCTTGCCTTCAACAGAGCTCTTCTCCTTTGGCTTCTCCATCTCTAAAGCTTGCATCTTCTGCTCAGCTACCCTACACTTGTTTACCAAGGTGGGGTAGTCCCGAATCTCCAAGATCCCAATAAAATGTTGCATCTCTGGCTTCAAACCTTGCTCAAATTTGATTGCCTTCCAGTCGTCCAAAGGATTGTCCCTCAAGTACCGAGAGAACCTTGCCAAGCTTTCAAACTTAGCAACATATTCAGCAATAGACATGTCTCCCTGACGGAGCTGCAGGAACTCTGTTTCCTTCTGAATGCGAACACTATGAGGAAAGTACTTCTCCAAGAAAACTTCCTTGAATCTGTCCCATGTGATTTGAGCGTCTATGGCTAGCAAACCACCCCTAGCACAATTCCACCAGTGCTCCGCATCAGACTCCAGCATATAGGTGGCGAAATCCACTTTCCGTGGATCAGCGCACCTCATAACTCGAAAAATCTTCTCTAATTTCAGCAACCACTCTTCTGCCTCAACCGGATCAGTAGTACCTCGGAAGGTTGGTGGATCGTTCTTTCTAAACTCTGACAGTCCCATGTACTGTGGATCCTGAGCTGCAACTGCTCCAACGTTATGCACGTTCCCGTTGTCCCTCATCTGACGGAGTGTCTCCGTCTGCTCTTGCATGACTCTGGTCATTTCAGCCAGAACTGCTGCAAGTGCATCATTAGCGTTAGCCCCACGCCTGTTAGTAGCCATAAATCTGCACACCACCAATCAAACATTGGGTTGATCAGGTCCAAAATCTCAAAGAATAGCATGCAGCATATATAACTCTAGCAAGCAGCCCTATGCGCCCATATTTGATTTTTGAAAAACAACCCAATACCACAGTCCAATTTAGGATTGAACTGCTCTGATACCAAAAATGTAACGCCCCTCGTTACATTAGTAACCCAAGATAATAATTTAAATAAAACAAGGTAATAAAAAAAAATTCCTTAATAAATACTGAATAAGTTCATAATATAATATTAATCCAAAATAATTGTTTATACCAATCCAACAAACAAAAATACATAATAAGTTTTAAACCAAATAACTGGGCGTCTATTACAACTCGCATAAATAAATAAATAAACGGTATTAAAAGTCCTCCTGGCATATGCCATGACACACTAACCCAAGCTACTACTAGAACAAAATCCTCAAGCGTCTGGCTGCTCAACAGGGTCGTCCTCGGTTTCTGAAAACAACACTACTAATGAGATTTATAATCCCAATGAATAGAAATACGTTTATAAAAGGTTTTCACAAAAGCGTTGTTCTCAGCCGGTGCGGTAACCGGAAAAACTAACCATGGTACCCGCTATTTTCAAAATAATTAAATAAATATTATATACTCAAATAATGACCATAAACATTCAGCAGCACATCATAAACAAATATATCATAACTTAATATACATATCAAATATCCTCAACATAATTATAGGCCATATGACTTTCAAACTACACATAACAATGGCGTCCCATTGCCTACCTTACTCATGAAGGTATTTCGATGTTACCTTCTCTTTAGTGACATTACACATTTCGATACCAACCATTGTACACTGGTGGTATTACTCATTTCGACATCCCAACGTGTGGCGATGTTACTTTCGATACCCCATCATGGCGGTATTTCATATTTCGACACCCCAATTCATTGGCAGTGTTACTTTCGATACCCCTATCATAGGCGGTATTGCAGCAGACAGCATTCAACATATTAACAGTTATTGAATCATGTCAATATCACAATTATCATCAAATAGTACATTTATAGCATGTCAATTCAACCAAATCACGTATGTATCATATAAATCATATCATCGATCTCAATAATAAATATTTAATTAACAGCAGAAACACCTTAGAAGGAAAACCCCCAAATTTATAAAATCAGGGTTTGACCAAATCAGGATTATTTTCTAAAAAAACGTGTTTTTATAGCATAACCCAAACCCCAAGACAAATTGCACCATGGAAAGGGTGAGAAAAAGTATTTCTACTCACATTTTAAAGAACCTCCAAAAAGTTCTACCCGTTTCCTATAAGGAATCCTATTAATAGAGCTTCTTCTTCTATCACATAAAGCAAGCACACTCTTTCTCTGCTGCGTACAGTCCTACTGCGCTATCCCTACTTTTATCTTGCTGACGGCGCTACTTCTATTCAATATTACATGAGGTTTTGGTGTTTTCTAAACCCTTACAGACTTGCGGTGCCTTATATTTGGCTCCAATTCACAATTAAGTGGGCCTCCTTGCTTTTGTTTCTTCACTAAAGAATTCTAATTTAAATCTTTCACACCCCTGTGCCCGTGAATTCTAATTTGGCTTAGCCAAATTTCTATTCGATAACCTGATAACCATGGGTGGTTATTTTTCTTTATTCTAATATGCTAATGATAGCCTTGCTTCACTATTCAAAATTCAAACTGAATTTTGTTACCCGCAAGATTTGGATTTTACTAAAACCAATTATCTATTTGATAAGCATCTAGTATCACACACAGTGCTTTTGAATTTTGGCACCTTGAGTTTGTTAGCAACGTAAACTCTCCATATTTTTTATCAATTGTAATTGTAAAAAAAACCCAACTCCCTGTAGCTTCATTATTTCTATTTCAATTATTAATTTTGCATTCTTTAATCACTAAACAATTCCAATTAATTCCTTTACTAACTGTTTTCCATATTAAACCTCATAACAATTTAATATTTTTATTAAAATAATTATAATGAAATTTTAGGATGTTACACCTAGCCTCTCCAGGCTTCAGACGAGTATTGTTTTCACACCTAGCCTCTCCAGGCTCCAGACAAGTATTATTTGCACACTTAGCCTCTTCAGGCTCCAGACAAGTATTATTTGCACACTTAGCCTCTTCAGGCTCAGACGGGTTTGTTTGAGAGAAGTTGTAAAAAGATTACACTTTGCAAGTCTTTCACAAGCATTCAGACGAGTGTATTAAAAGTGAAGTTCTAAAAGACTGCGAATTAACTTCAAATGATTGAAGAATAAATAATGAAAGAATGAAGATATAAATGCATAGAGTAATTGCTCTTGATTGCTTTGATCGTTCTCTTGTCTACTGGAATCTTCAAAGTCTTCTTCATTAAATAGGCTTCAAAATTTTAAAGCCGTTGGACACAAAGTCTGAAGTCTTGGCTTCTTGCATATCTTCAATAAATGCAATAGAGTCGTTCTGATCAACCATTAAAGCATAGGGAATTTCGCTTATTCTCTTTCATCAGAGTGATACAGACTTCTGATATACCTTTGGTCTCAGCAGGTCTGTATACGTGCTTTTTGTTTGCAGAGGGAAGACTTTCCCTTTTGGTGTAAGATGCAGTTGTGTTCAGGCAAAGCACTTTGTTGAAGTTCCTTATCAGAGTCGAGATAGCTTTCATCCAATGTATTTTTCAACGTTAGTCACTAGACAGATGAGTAGCTTCATTAGACGGTTTGCCTCTTTAACAAAGAGATGACGTCAGTTGCAAAGTCTTTTAGACGGGTGAGTCTTCCTTTGATCAGACGGTTTAAGACTTCATTAGACGAGTGAACTTCTCTTTAGTTCAGACGAGTGAACCTTAGCTAGTTCAGAAGAGTGAACTTTAGTTAGTTCAGACGTGTGAACTTAAGCTAGTTCAGACGTGTGAACAGTTCATATAGACGCTTAATGTTATAATCTGCACACTAAGTAGACGAGTTAAATTCCACAGATGGGTTCAATTAAATCATTGAATAACTGTTTTAATCTCATCAAAACTAAGGTAAATGCACATCAGACATTTGGAGACTCAACAGCAATGTGTCGTGGTCGTGGACGAGTGCTTAGGCGTGAGGTCCCGATATCAACCTGCGATGGATGTTTGTTGAATTTTCATATCATTTCATACCACAACATTTTGTCCCAATGGGGGATGTCCAATTGGGAACATTACTTTAAATCTCGAGGCGGGATGTCCAATGGGGGACATGATGTGATGTAATCCCGACGGGGATGTCCAACTGGGGACATGATGTATCGACCGATATGCATATAAGGAAGTCAGCATATACATAGGGAGTAGTATCCCTCTTATAGGATTATCCGAGAGAATGACTTTTGAGATGATTGTGATGGGTGATTTAAGAGATGGACGAGGTTGTGTCGTATGATTAAATCGTGTTGTGTGATGTATGTATATATATATATGCTGTACTGATGCCCCTCTCCCATATTGATGAATTATGATTCTTATCTCCCTTTATTTTCTATATATGTTATTTTTATTTTATGGGAAGATCCCGAAGAGGAACCAGTTGCTGAGGAGTTGGACGGCATTCCGTACGAATCTGACGCCGGAGGACGTGCCACAGACCCTAGCCTTGAGAGGTTGGGCAGTGATCGTGGTTAGCCGAAGAGCTGTCTCTTGGCTTATTTACGTATTTTGATTTCCGTCTGTACTAATATACTCTATTTATTACTTTATTATTGTAGCCCTACTGATGGGGTAATGATGTATGCGATATATTTCTTTATATTGAAAGCTGTGTACTCTGAGGTGTAGCGTGCCATAAATTGTTTTGCTTCCGCGCTCAATTTTTCCGCTTCGCTTCGTATTAATAAAACCCGCTAACGTTTATTATACGATTAAGGTTAGTTAATATCTTCGATTCTCCAATGGGACGGCGGGTCGTCTTAGAGGTGATATTTCTTGGGGTTCCAATGAACAAACTTGCATTGCTGACTCTACCGTGGCTACAAAATTTATAGCATTAGTTGCAGGGAGCAAGGAAGCAGAATGACTTAGAAATTTGATGTATGAGATATCGATTTACCCAAAACCAATATCCATAAATTGTGATAGCGCCAATCAACACTTTCAAAGGCATATAGCCAGGTATACAATGGAAAGCCCAAGTATTGGACTAAGACATATGGCTATGTGAAAGATTTAATTGCAAATAGAGTAATATCCATATAATTTTTATAAGATCAGAACAAAATCTTGCAGATCCTTTGACGAAGGGATTTACAAGGGCCTTAGTGTCGCAGACATCATTAGGTATGAGACTCAAGCCCATATCTTATATGATCAGTAATCACTATGCTAGAAATGACCTTTAATAACAGTTTTGGTATGAAATACTGTACAAAAATGCGCGAAGGTGTTTAATAGTGCTTTGTTTAGGAAATGCTATTAAACGACATACCTTCAACGGCGTATCCCTAAGGAAACACTATCTTCACCATATACACTTTTTTAAAAAAAAGCGCTCCACATTTAATTTCACTTCTTCAGAGAAGCTATTAAAAGATATAGATTTAATAACGTTTCCTCAAACAAGCGTTATTAAAGGAGACACTATATATAATAGCGCATGCTTGAGAAAACGTTATCGCACCCCCGTATTAAAACAAGGTCCTTTAGGTGACCAACTCTCTGCATGTTGGTTGAAACAGTCCATGAAGGTACATGTAACAATAATCTATGCACAGAAAACACAATATTCAACAGACTATTTTCTGAAGTCATCAATTGTGTTGCTTTGTAACTCAACATTATTGAAAACGTTAGTTTACCTGGTGAACTCTCCTATAAATAATTTCCCTCTGTGTTCTTATCCTTCACAATGCAAATTTTATGAACTTCAAATATTTCTCAATCCATCATGTTCTTTATTTCTGTAGTTCCCCTTCTTGTCTGGGAAAGATGGAAGAAATCTGGCTCAATAAAATTCAGAATGTGAGTCATAATAAAGTCTAGAAGTGAGGTTATGAGACACAATAAAATCCAGAAGGTGGCTTTATGCTCCATCCTCATCGGACGAAGAACTGAAAGAGATGTCGATGGGTCTGCTCTCAAATGGACTTCTATCTGTTAAGAAAGAGGTGGAAATTTGGCTCTATTTCCCCAACCAAATGGACTCCATCCTCCCCCTCCCTCCTCTACAACATGGGTGAGTTAGTGCTTTCTTTGTTTTGTAAGGGTTAAATCAATAAGGTAGAGAGAGAACAACTCTAATTGGAGATCGAACTTCAACCAGCTCTTGTTGTCAAGAACTTCAATGATGAAAGACCTTTTGCTAGCTTCACATAATTTGTTTTTCGAGTTGTATGAAATAGTTATGTATTCACTATGTTTTTGTCGTAACTGTTGTTGTCAATGATGAAAGGACTTTTGCTTCATATCTATTTGTTTTTCGAGCTGTAACTCTGATTGTAATTTTTCAAAATATAATATTTCAATACTAGTTTCTCTTGCACATTTTCCATTGCTTACTTTGACTGCAATACCAATTTTTTGTCAATGAAAAGAAATATTGGGTTTCTGCAATATTAATTTGGGAAATAACAAACCAATGAACCTAAAAATTCAAAGCTTTATTATTTCACATTAAAAGAAATATTTTTTTAAAAAGATTATATTATATAGGGTTGTTTAATATTTCAAGGATTTACAAATTCAAATTTTAATATTTATAGAGCCGTAATAGAAGATTCTTTAACATTCATAATAAATAGTCAAGGTTTTTTTATTGATCATGTGAAAAAATAATCACCCTAACAAAAGGCGATGAGACTACCTTTAATAGTATTTTCTCGAAGAAACACTATTATATTTGACGTAGGTAAACTTTAATAGCCCTTTCTCAAAGAAACACTATTAAAGGTTATATGTTTAATAGCGCTTGAGGAAACGCTATTAAAAATATATCTTTACTAGTGTTTTCTGGTGGAAGTGCCATTTTTTTCCCATATTAAAAAAAACTCTCTCTGTGACCACCATTTTTTGACAAGTAGTTTATCAATGCTGCAACAGAAATTGATCCTCAATATAAAATGGTATGAACAAACATTGTTCCAATGCATCATCACTTAAAAAGTTACACCATTTTTTGATGGAATTGACTTTTATCTAATGTTATCTGTCCTTTTATTGATATGCATGACATTTCATTAAAATTACTTCTAAGTCAGATATACAATTATTATTGCTTAAAATTTGTTATTGACATTTTCTTATAGGTAAATGATAAATAGTTGATTATGTTGAATTTTGTCAATGTATTCAATGTACACTTTTCATAACTTGTAGTGAACATGTTGATGGAATTATGGATTAGCTATACGTTGTGAAAGAGAGTTGAACTTAATTAGTATAAGTAGGCACTTAATAGTGGAATTGATCATCACGTTAAATATTGTGGGGAAAATAGCAGTATATATAGTACAACACAAAATGCATAGAAATAACACTTCATAGATAATAATCATCTAGTTGTTTATACAAGTAGATAGTTCCTATGGATTTCTAAGAAAGTTCAACCCTCCCTTCCAACAGATGACTATAAAGATGACTCCCTTTTTCTCTTCTTGAAATATTCCAACCTTTCTCTGGCCTAAAGAGATGGACTGACATCAGGATAGGCCAGGCTATACTCAAGTTTTTTTTTTTTACTGAAGCCCCTCCAAGTCAGATTCAATTGTAGTCATTGGTGAATAAGGCTTCAGATACTTTGATTTTAATTGATGAGGATGAAGAGTCGAGAATAGCCATTTCAATACCTTTGCCTTTGAGGAAGGCAGTGTCGAGAGGTCTAGCATTATTAATGTATCATGCCAATAGGCTTCATTACATCCGAAGATCAAAGTAAAGATCAATCCATAAGAGATGCTTCCATCATTCTTGTGAAGACGGTATTTTAGATATTCCATGGCGAGGAATGGAAGGTTGATTTTGGAGTAGGTGAGGATGTGATAGAACATGGTCATTGCAGTTTTTGATAGACCAAATGAGTACAAGCTTTCACTTTCTATTAGGTGAAGAATGAAATGGTGACAACACTCCAGTAAGAATAGCCTTGATGGCAGTAGTTTGATGTCATTTTTCTTCTTACTAGCGTTGTCTCCAAATAGTCTCTGATAAACCTTTTTTAGAGAAAGGTCCGGATTTTATTTTATCTAATCAAGGCTTCTGAAACTCTCTAAACCATTGTTTGGAGCTTCTGTCATTCCAGCAAAAAGAGCAAAAAGAGCTTGCGTGAAGATCACTGGTGCACCACCATTTATGTGCCAAGTGATGGATTCGTCAACATTGACCTCAGCAGTTGACCAGAACTCCCTAATTTCCCGAACAAGGATGAGTTTGATCATGTTGAAATAATGAGTCTATCCTTGAAAAGCAATCTCTCTAGTTGTGTCATATCCATCATTTTTAAGCTCTTCTAGATTAATGCTCCTCATTGTTGCAATGAGGAGAAATTTCATCCTTTTTTTGGAGTGTGAGAGAGGTTTCTGAGATGGAATGAGAGATTAAGTTTTGGAATGTGAGAGAGGTTTCTGAGAGTGGAATGGCTCTTTTTATACAGACGAGCGGACGTGCAGTCGTACCCTGTTTCTGAGAGTGAATGGTTTCAGAGTGTGGAAGTTATTATACACATGAGCGGACATGATTGGTATCAGAAGACGTGTAGTTGTGCATGGGAAGTCACTTGGTATTCCTTCCAAAAATAGCTTATCACCTTTAATAGTGTTTCCTCAAAGAAACACTATTAAATGTAGACCACCTTTAATAGCGCTTCGTTTAGGAAATGCCATATTTCCCTTTTTTTTTAAAAACAAAACACTCTCTATGTTAGAAGTTAGAACCAAAACACTTGATCACACTTTCACTCCCGCACTCTCTCTTTTTGTGACAACCATCACTCTCTAACTCCCTCTTTGCGACCACCACTGAGTAACATGGTTTTATTCACTAAACCACCAAAACCTAACTCACGCTCACACTCACCACAACCGAAGGAAGTCTCTTTACCTTTGTCATTTGGAAGTTAGGGTTACTATGATGTTAGATATAGGTAAAGTTTTCATTTTCATTTGCCATTATTGTCGAGTTGTTGATATATGCTTACCTAATTGGGTATTCATTGGCGGGTAACTTTTGGAATTTTACTTCTTTTTGTTTCGATTGTTATCTTTTTCACATTTGGTGGAGAAGAAGACATTGATAGGGAAGGTGTTGGTGCACTGGGACCGATATCAACGTTAATTTTAATTCCATAAGGGACTTATGCTCACATTGGTAAGTTTGTAACTTTTTTTACTTTATTTCCTTTCGTCTATGCTAAATTGACAGTTTCAGTATGCATCATCAAAGAAATTATTGATTTTGTATGTATTTATTTAATGAAACAACAAGGTACATAAAATTGGTGAAAATTTTGCTGTATATTTTTTCATGTTATTCATGTGTTTTAAAGTATTAATTTTGACTTTGATGAACCTATGAATGGTGAAATTAGGGATGGTTTGAAGATGGTGCTGCTTTTGTTTGTGGTTAGGCAATTAAGGGTGTTTTTTCATGAATATGCGTGTCACTTCATCAAATGATGCATTCATGAAGGGTTGCATCTCTTCCATGAAGAGTTGCTCCTCCTCACCAAAGGGTACAAGAAGGTCTATAATTAAATATAACCTTTCCCATGCATATTTCAATATGTTTTTAGATACGTTTTCTGCATCTCCAAATCACTTCCTTGCTTCTTTTATGCGTAGAGAGAATCTAGGAAAGCTATCGTTTAATAACTATCATTGGTGTTAGGCTTGATTGCGAGTGTGCAAGCTGATTCAAGTGTTCTCTATTATATCCTACATGAAATTTGCTTATATCCTCTTATATCCAATGACACCAAAATTAGTGGGGGCGAAGTAAACCTAAAACTCAACATATAGATACTATTACACATAGCACTTTGAAGAGTTTGTGCATTTTATGTTCTTTTCTCTTTTTGAAAAAATAAATTACCACCAACAATTCAGGTACAACCAATAAATACTTATTTAATATTCTAAATAATTGGTTCGCATAGGTTGTGATCAAAATATTTTTGTGTTATCATCTTTTTTCCTAATTCATAATAACATTTTATTCATGCTTGTTCTTTGAACTTTTTTTTTTGGTAATCTCTTTAAATTAATTTTATTATTATTATTTTGAGGTAAAGGTAAGGGGTAGGGATGTAAATGGGGAGGAGCGGGTATCGGTAGTAGCCCCCCTGCTACCCGTCCCACTGGATGAATATCCTATTCGTACCTGTCCCATATCCGCGCGGTTATTCATCATGCGGGTTTTAAACATATTTATGAATATCCGTGGGTATATGTGGATGTGTGTTAAAATATAACAACTTTAAAAACTACAAAGAATTGCAAAAAAAACCTAACTTTGTACTTCAATCAACACATTAATAATTTTATTATTATTATTTTGAGGAAAAGGTAAGGGGTAGGGATGTAAATGTGGCGGAGCGGGTATAGGTAGTAGCCCCTGCTACCTGCCTCACTGGATGAATATCCTATTTGTACCTGCCCCATATCCACGCGGTTATTCATCATGCGGATTTTAAACATATTTATGAATATCCGTATGTATATAGGGATCTATGTTAAAATATAACAACTTTAAAAACTACAAAAAATTGCAAAAAATACCTAACTTAGTACTTCAATCAACACATTAATAAAATTCAGAGGCTAACATTAGTACAAGGGTGGAGTGTTGCGACTGCCAAACCTCATAAGCAAAATAAGGATAATGAAAAATTTAGGATATATATATATATATATATATATATATATATATATATATATATATATATATATATATATATATATATATATATATGTGTGTGTGTGGGGGGGTATTTTAATAATTTCACTTAAGGGGTACCTGCAGGTATGGATACCATAGTATCCGCCCCTACCCCGTTAATAAACGGATAAAGAAAATACCCGTTTATTTTACTAGTGAGCATTTACATCCATTCCGTTGCGGGTTTTATCCACGGATACAAATAATATTTCCATGCTTAGTAAGGGGTTACAAGGGCTTAGGGGAGAGAGAGAGTTGAAAGATGGCCATGCCCATGCCCAAGTTTAAATTCATGTCTCTTGATAAATCCGGAGCTCTTAGCCAACAAGCCAGGGACTTGATGGCAGTTTAATTAATTTGATTTTTACCATTTTTTCTTGGTTGATTATTTTTTATTTTTACTTAATATAATAAAATGTAATCAAATAACTACAAGCAGATATTAATGCAAATTGACTAGTGCATATTGAATATCAAAGGCATCTTTAAGGAAGAATAATATGAAATAACCATTGAGAACATACATGATTAAGTCAAAAAGAGGAGGAATAAACTCGTTTATTGGATACATTAGTCAATAACATTATCACTGCTATGTAAAGAAAAGTTGATCACGGTGGCACAATTATAATTAATTGATGTCTATTACATCATATTTCAGACGTGGTGTGGATATGATTAAATAGCCACAGATGATTAAATACTATTTGAAATAAGTTTATGATTTAATTGCTATACATTATTAGTGTAAAAAATTTTGACATTGTCAACTAATTATAAATTATCACATCATTATAAATGTTTGACTCTTATCATAATTATATTAAAAGTCACATACGATGATTTATGATTGATTGATAGTCTAAAAAAATTTACACTCACAATATATCAAAATTAAAGTTATAAGTTGAAGATTAAATTACCTCTCAAATTATAAATTTATAATACATGCAGCTTCCCCATTTTATTTTATAGTGAGAGGGAAGAAAAACAAGATAGTAAAAAGTGTTAGAAGGTATTGTAGAAGTTTAGGGATTAGCCTCCTAATGAATTAAGATACTGCTAATCCTGTCAAAAAAAAAAAAAATTAAGATACTGCTAACAGTTAACCCGAAGAAAAAGGAAATGTGAAGAGGATGCCATATATAGCTGATAAATGAAAAGAATAAGAACTGAGGGACAGGAGCTTGATGTGGGGCACGAATTAAAGAAGGTAGGGGTGAATTTCAGAATGCATATAGTGGGTACTTTCTTACTGGAAATGATTATGTTCTTGGTCACTTTAATCTTTAGAAGATTACATGAAAGTCATGGAACAGTTGATGATTTTTGCACCCCAGCCAAAATATAAAAAAAGTAACCAATTAAACTTCATGATCTAAAGCTGCTAAAAGCATAAATGAGATTACAAATCCACAAATGTCAAAATGAAATATACGAAGCTAAATGCTTTATTCTGTCTTTATATATATCAGGGACAAGTATACAAGTCTAATTCACTTAGCTAATATATCAAATGATATCCAATTTATAGGATCTCATCATAGCAACACGCCAACACCAACACATTAAATATTGTTTTTTTTTTTTTTGTTGATAATTAAATATTGTTATTATCACACCCATTTTGTGGCATAAATTTATGTTGTTTTAATTCTTGTCTAGGAATTCAATTATTTGTTAATAACGAGTGTTTGCACAACTCATAAAATCGAACTCTGCTACCTAGTCTTAGGTTTAATTCACCCTTCATTTAGTAGGTCATAATTACAGTAACTTTTGGTTAAGGCTTGTACGTTGTAACATATTTTAACCCTTGAAATATGGCAACTACTTCTCTTCCTAAATTTTCGTTAAAAATAAAATAAATAATTGGTTTAATTTATTCATATAGAATAGTGCTTTATTACCAATCGGTGGTTGGTTCAAGTGTTAAGGGACTCGGACATCTTAAGCAAGTGGTCAAAGGCTCGAATTCTGACTTCTGCATATGGAGAAAATTTGGTTGGGAGAGGAGAACTCACCTTGTATGCTCAACAAATTTTCCGACAAAGATTAATCACTATTAATGATGATAGAAATTCCGTACTTATAGCATGTTTATAAAGAAAAATAGAATAGTGGCTTTAAATTGTGGTTATAGTTGCATTTGTGGCTACTGCTATTGTGGATATTAATTATAGTTACTGCAATGCAAATTGTGGTTATTACCTTGCATAGAAGTAACAAAATCTGGGATGTGGATATATCGTCGTTTCATTATAGTTTTTCTTAAGAATTGAAATCACCCCGCAATTAGCTGTAGGTGATATTAATTGTTGCCACGATGACTACAACCACAATATTGTGGCCACATCAAGTAATGTGATCCATAATTTATAACCTTGCATAGAAGTAACAAAATCTGGGATTTTATGCATGTGAACATTTTTTTAAATAAACAAAATGGTTGTATAAGAAGATAATAAAGTGTGATAGTATCATTTCTGTATTAAGTGTTATTCTCACACAGCTTTTGTGGTGTACAAATTACAATAATTCTACCTGCATGTGCACAGGATTATTTTAATTCTTGCTTGGACAAAAGGACCCATCATATATACTGGAACACCTAACGGATGTAAATAATAAAGATTAATAACGCAAAACATATTTGACAAATAATTGAGTTTCTTTAACATATTGTCAAAGGTTCGATTCTTGTCGTGTGTATAAAAATTTTTTTGTTGAGAGAGACAACCTCATTTTAATGATTTCTGCGTCTCGAAAGAGATTAATCTCCGGATAGCGGCTCAAAATACCCTTGTGCACAAAAAAATAATGTAAATAAAAATGGATTTAATTGGTATAGACTGACAGTATAAAATTTTTTTACATTGTTAACCAATCAGAAGTTGTCACATAAGTAAAAATGATTGATTTTTATCCTAACCCTTAAAAATTACTCGTACCATAATTTTTGATTGGTTGATTATATAAAAAAAACTTTACACTATAAAAATATGTAAAAGATAAATTTCTCATAAAATTGATAGGAAACATATACCATTTGACTTCCTGAAAGCCTCATTTTCCTAGACAATGAAGCCTGCCTTTCCCAATTTCTATACATTTGCCATTTGAATTTTGATAAAACTTATTTATTTAAATTAAGATTTTAACTTTAAGTTGTGGGAAGTAATAATGTACCAAAAAAACATCCCAAATAATAGAAGAGACCATTGGTTTGTTCTTTTTTCTTTTTCTTTTCATCATCATTTTGTTCAAGCTTCCATTAGAAGTTGATATGAGATGCGGATGCCATTACATAAAGTTGTTTGTGTGTACTTAAAAGTGATCAGAGAAAGAAACACAAAACAAACAGATATCAGTGCACTAGTACGTAGAGAGTGGAGAGAAGAGGAGGAGCTAGAAAAAGGTTAAAGGATAAGAACACAAGACCTTCGTGTGAAAATCATAGGGGGAATGTCATGCTCTGCCCCTACATTCTATAGTAGAGAGGAATAAAAAATGTGAAGCTGCATGATGTTCACTTTTATTTGTCACAATCTAATTAATTATGTCCATGACTTCAAATTCTATGATTCACTGCATATGCTTTGCATATTGCAGCTCTCTTAAGACGTTCAAAACAAACATTCATATTTCGCATAAAGTGGAAGATGTACATTTTTTTTTACTCAAATTGAAGAAATGTCACATGATTAAGCAGCACATAGTTTTCTAGTGTTAATGTTCAATTTTGAGTTAGAATTGTTATCCTTTTGCATTTGTTTTATTAACTGTTGAGACCCACCAGCACCTCATTTTAGCTAGATGAGCTAAAAGATGGAGGAAATTGGGAAATGTTATTGAGTGGCATCTGCTTTGGATTGCAAAAAGCAAAGATGAAATGCATAGATGGGGAATGTCGTTATGAGTACAAGCAATATGATTAGAGAAAAGAATTCTTTGCTCCGCAAGCAACTAGGATATTTCCCACTTTTTGTTGTTACATCTTGCTTTTTGAGCTCTGTTGCACCTAGCTCTTCAGTCAAAGCCAACCCTTTGCCCCTCTTACCATCATTGTGATATAACTGCTACATGAAACTTCTAATTATGTGCTCAAAAATAAAGCCACCACTGTGATCATTTGTTAATAAGTAATCATGCTTAAAGAGCCCATATTGCCTGCCTGACTTTAACAAATTAAAATGAAACTTTGGCAAATTAATTACCACACTTACTAGTTGTCTTACTGTTAAGTGGTGGAAATTCAAAGATGCCTAATAGTCTAATACATATACAGTTAAAATTGATTGCTTAATTGGTTGACATTACATAAATGAGTTACAAATTTTGAACCATAAGATTGCTAAATCTAGGTTATATATAATGGAAAAACGCCTCTGTATATTCTGCTTAAGAGGTGGGATCAACTGTATTTTGATTAATGTAGCTTCTCAAATAACCTAGTGGAATATAATTAGTAGAGATTGCATTATAGTGCTTGTACTTGCAGTATTGAATTTCTGCAGAAAAGCCAGGGAACCTCTTTTTTTATACTAATCCTCCAGGTTGATAATTTTACCTTAAGACTTCTGTATAGTTGGATTCAGTATGTCTCTAACTTTATTTTAAGACAGTAAAAATTTCTATTAAGATTATATCACGTGAACATTTTAGAACATACTATTTACTTTCCTGCATAATGAATTAGATTTGGGTCTAACTCAACCTCAAAAGCTAGCTCAAGAAGTGAGGATTGCCCAAGCTTTATAAGCTCTTATGAGGCACTATCTCTAGTCAATGTGGGACTTGGGTTTTTTCCCAATACACTCCCTCATCCCCAGTACTATTAGGCTTGGTGCGTGGATAATATGGTGGGCAACCCTTTTTAATGGATCTCGGATAGGCTTTGATATTATATTAGATTTGGGTCTAACTCAACCCCAAAAGCTAGCTCAAGAGGTGAGGATTGCCCAAGCTTTATAAGCACTTATGAGGCTCTATCTCTAGTCAATGTGGGACTTGAGTTTTTCCCAATACACCCCTCATGCCCAGCACTATTGGGCTTGGTGCGTGGATAATATGGTGGGTGGCCATTTAATAGATCTAGGATAGGCTTTAATACCATATTAGATTTTGGGCCTGACTCAACCCCAAAAGTTAGTTCAAGAGGTGAGGATTACCCAAGCTTTATAAGCTTTTATGAGACTCTATTTATAGTCAATGTGGGACTTGGGTTTTTCCGAGTACACCCCCTCACGTCCAGCACTTTTGGGCTTGGTGCGTGGATATTATGGTGGGTGGCCCTTTAATAGATCTAGGATAGACTTTGATACCATCCAAAAGCTAGCTCAAGAGACAAGGATTGCCCAAGCTTTATAAGCTCTTATGATACTCTATCTCTAGTCAATGTGGGACTTGAGTTTTTTCCCAATATAATGCAACAACCATTAATATGTGAAACAATATAATTGAAGCCAAGATGGTATTATTAGGATAGTCAAAAACTTAATAAAACTAGTTAGGTTTAAGGTGGTCAAATCAACCATGATTATAGCCAACCAAACCTGTTTGTGATTTATTCCTCTTCCACTTTCCTCTTGGTTTCTTTTTGGTCACTTAATTTGGCTTTCCGAATAACATAATCATTATTTAGATTTGTAAACATGAGTTGCTCTTATCAATTAGGTTGAAGTTATACATGGTTATATATAGCAGATATTTTTGCTGACGGGAACTTGATTAGTGTAAATAATATTAAGATAAAATAGAAGGAATACCTTCAAGTATAGGTTAATTGCCACAAACCCTTGTGGTTTAAGTTCAACAACTCTACTAGTTGAATTTCCTAAATCGTATATATTGATTCTCTACATACACGAGGGGTTAAATATACAATATAATTTTTTTTGATAGATAAATGTTAGTATTTGTTAGATTTATTAGAAATATTAGTGGATGAGAGTTGAACCTTCTCTCTCTCCCTATCACTCCACTCCTTAACCCTCTTACCCTAACCATCAAACCAATCTTATATCCTCTAATATACAGTATAAGTTTAGGGAGTTGAGTTATTAAGTTCTCAACCATAAATTTTTTTTGATAGATACACGAGGGGTTAAATATACAGTATAATTTTTTTGATAGATAAATGTTAATATTTGTTAGATTTGTTAGAAATATTAGTGGGTGAGAATTGAACCATCTCCCTCCTTATCACTCCACTCCTTAACTCTCTTACCCTAACCACGAAACCAATCTTATATACTCTAATATCCAGTATAAGTTTAGGGAGTTGAGTTATTAAGTTCTCAACCATAAAATTTTCTGCAACTGACATATAATTGGAAGTTTGGAGGAGATTATAATATGCATTTTAGTTTATGTGAATTTGAATTTATATATAGGCTTTGGAATCATTGCTTTTGTTATTTCATATGTTAGTACCTCCTTATGTTGTAATTTTTACTTTTCAGAGTATTGGGGAGGTGTAGCCCACTTCCAAATTAAAGTTCTGAAGTGATATTTTTTCATAGGTCAATTTGATGTTTTATACAATTTTAAAAGTGGGTTTTTCTTGAAGGCTGAAACCCATGAAATCGTATGGTTGAAGAAAAAATTGAAACAGCATAGATTATTGAATCTTAATTTGGAGGGACGCTAACACAAAGAAAAACTAAATAAAAAATCAATTTTCCATACAATAATGCTGAATGTCACGAAAATCCATTTATGATGAATATTGTACGAATTAATTGGAGCATTTCTTTGCACCACACTAGGGATGACAATGGGGTGGGGTGGGGTGGGGCGGGGCGGGTACGGGTAACACTCGCCCCACCCTCGCACCCTCGGGATGAAATCCATGCCCGCCCCTGCTCGTTATCCACGCAGGTATAGTGGGTTTTGCGGATATTCGTGGGTTTTGCGGATATCCACAAATTATTTTTTTCAGAAAAAAAATGCTCTTTTTGTTTGAAATATGCGTAATTTCAATTAAAATAATCATGTTCATATAAATAGATGTTACGAAACTACGAAAGCATTATCTAATTACAAAATTTACTAACAAGAGTAATCAAATATATTTGTTTTTTCCAAAAATAAAAGTTTCAAAAGTTACGATCCACTTGAAACACCCTTGGATTACGTTTTCTCCTAATATCAAAGCTATAATAAAGGATATTATAGTAATTTAAGTAACGGATACGGGTATCCGCGGGCACGGGTAGTGTGATACCCGCCCCCGGCCCGTTTATAAGCGGGTATTGAAATTACTTGTTTATTTTATCCGCAGGCACCCGTTTAACTACCCGTCTCGTGTCCGTTGCGGATTTTATCCGTGGGTACGTATAAAATTGCCATCTCTACACCACACCACTTCCACTTTTACCACAGCTTGAATTCAGCCCTTTTTTTTATTATTCGCATGGCATTTGTGAGAAAAATGTTCGTTAGAAAATAGCCTCCGTCCTTTTCATATTCACAATCGTTAGAAGGTATATGAACTTAAGGTTAAGGGTTATTAGATTTAGAAAAACGCTAGCAACATATTCTTTTTCCAACACATTCTTTTTTATTGGTTAAAATTCATGTGGATCCTATAAAATTAAAGTGGGACCCATATGAATTTCAACCAATAGGAGAGAGTGTGTTGGAAAGATAGTGTTAGAGAGTATGTTGCTAGCACTTCTCTTAAATTAATCAAGAAACCAAATATATTATTCCATGGAGGATTATAGAAAATTGAACTAACCGTTGTTAATATATTCATAGATATGGAGCCTGTTTTGTAAAATTAGCTATTAGCGGATAAGCTAACTCATAGCGGATGAGGTAGCTGATAGAGGATAACGGATAAGCTAATTTATTTTGTGTGGAAGTGTTTGGTAAAACTAGCGGTTGAATTAGCTGAAAAATATAAAATGACATCTTCATTAATGCTTTTACATAAAAGAGAGAGAAGAGGATAAATGTAGAATTAAATTAAGATAATAAGATAAAAGTGACCAAAAAAAAGAAACGTTATAAGCTATAAGCTATAAGCTCAAATGCTACTATAATCTCGTGAAAAACGCTATAATCTCGTGACTGAGGCGTTTGCCAAACGAGACTACTTTCTCATCCGCTATAAGCTCGCAGAATGGGCGTGCCAAACAGGCTCATTGATTCCATTTTATTATCATGTTCAATTGATGTTTCTTTTTATTATCATGTTCAATTGATGTTTCTTTTTCTTTTTGGTAAATGTATTTTCCTTCTAGTTAGAAAGGAAACATATTTCCCGCTCTAAGCAGTGTCGATCGATAATTAGTCTTATAATCGATCTAAAGGGTCGAAGCTTATGGAAATAATCTGGGATGCTACTGGTTAGTCAAAGACCCTAATTACGATGATTCATAAAAAAAAAAACAGAAAGGAGGCAACGTATAGCAAAAAAAAAAAAAAAATCGCCAAAAACATGGGCTTCCCAATGGTCATGTTGGCCTGGATGAATAATTTGTCAGGTTTCTTAGGAATAGAAATCTGCAGTAATCTTTCCCTTTCAACAAAAAAAAGAAAAGAAAAAGGAGAGATTCAAAGAAGAGGAGCTCAAAAGCACATTTGGGTTTATTGCATTTTAACCTTATGCTTAGCCTATACTAACTCAATATCATCGGGGGCTTTGTTAAGGACACCTCCAAATTACTAAGTACACCCCCATGAACAGTATATTTACCAAAATATCCCATCAAAGAGGCATTTTTTATTCTTCACTCGCAAATATGATATTTGCGAGTACTTGTTTTACTCGCAAATATCATATTTGCGAGAATATCATATTTGCGAGTGAGTAATTCTCAAAAAATAACTCACTCGCAAATATCATATTTGCGAGTGAAGAAGATATTTGCGAAGATACTATACTTATTTGCGAGATTCCAAAAAAAATTACCAACTCGCAAATACCTTATTTGCGAGTGAAGAAATTTTTTTCATACTCGCAAATATCTTATTTGCGAAATCATCCAGTACTCGCAAATAAGGTATTTGCGAGTGAAGAAAATTTTTCTTTACTCGCAAATATTTGCGAGTACTTGCTTTACTTGCAAACATCATATCTGTGAGTGAGCAATTCTCAAAAAATAACTCACTCGCAAATATCATATTTGTGAGAGTGAAAACATTTTTCCCACCCGCAAATAATATATTTGCGAGTGAGCCAAATGACAAAAAAAAAAAATAAGGGGGTATTTTGGTAAATACATTGTTCATGGGGGGTGCCCTTAGAAATTTTGGGGGTGTTCTTAGCAAAGCCCTATGATCCGGCATGACAAATGTCCAGCCCACACCTGTTGTCCCGAATTTCTTTCCTCTTTTATTTTTTTCGAAATTCATAATGCCTGGATTTTTTTTTGGAAAAGACCTAGCTCTAAAATATCTATCTAAATTTTCATCTCCCAGGTAATTGAACTAGACTTTTGAAGTTTTGAGACGTAAGGATAATCTCTTTCTCTTGCTTCTACAATCTAAGACATTTTGTTTTTCTTAGAATATAATTTAAGAATTTAATTACATAAATCAATAAATTTGTTGGAAAGCTTGATTCAGAAGTCAATTTCAATTTAGCAGTTTTTTGGTTTCCCATTGTATCCCTCGAGCGCAATTGTGGGAACTAATCCCCCGAGGTACTGCACGACATTGAAGGGTTAACCTCTCCCAACTAGGTTTTCTCCATACATAAGAATCAAGGATCGAATCCTTGACCACTTGCTTAAAGGGTCTGAGCTCGTTATCACTCGGATCAACTATATGTTGGTATTTCAATTTAGCTGTTTAGCCTGCCCTATGAATATTCGTTCCATATTAGGTCAAAAGAGTACTCTTATACTAAAAAAGAGAATCGAGGATATGTTTTTTATGGTAGACTGAAAAAAAACAAATAACTAAAAAAAAACACCCATTGCTTTAGTTAGCAACAAAGGCAATAAACTTAGAAGAGACAAATTCTAAATCCTAAAATAAACTTCATTGGATGCCTTGAATTTACCAAAGTAGTCAAATTCTAAAGAAGGGACCAAGAAACTAAATGTGGATGTGTAGGTTTATTTTTTACAACTAGCAAGTATTAGAATGAATCGTACATGTAAAATAACTTTTTCACATGCACGTCGAGAGTGGTTTTTCTCACCTCAAACACGGCTTTATTTATGTTGTATCATATTTCTCAAATAGCTAAGGAGACTAGCAGTGGCAAGATGAATCCACTTAGTGGTAGGGATGAAAAAATTCAAATGTACCATAAAACCAAGCTTCCACCAAATAAAGATGATTGTTGATCGGGCCATATCGAAAATAACAAAGAGTAACCTTATCATGAAGTTGACACCTACTTGACGTGGTATAGGTCATAAGGTAATGGTGACACTATAACCCACTTGTAGGAACAACATTATATGGCAGAAAACCAAACTAATTTTTTTTTTTTTTTAGACGTTGGCATAACTCGATGGAATGGTGCAGGTAGCTCATCGTGGGGAGCCATTTATGAATAGAGATAGGCGTATAGTCTTTAGAGGGGTGGTATTTCCAATAAAAGTAACCATTTAATGCACTGAGAACACCCAAAACGTAAAATAACATTCATACATTTCATAACCATAGAGGGAAGATAGGTATTAACAAACTAAAGTCCTAGCCATTATTTACCTAAACACTCTAAGGTTATTGTAAAATGTTGAGAAATTCTACTTGTCATACCAAAAGCAAATTTTCTTTGCCCTAGTCTTAATGCTATTACAAGATTGCAAAATGAAAAACAGAGAGAAGATAACCAAATGAACAGGAAAACTTGATTGAAGTGTATTATGATTGAATGAATCGTACAAGAGTAAAGCAGGTAGCTATTTATACTAAAGGCTACATCTAACTAACATATATCAGTTACAACTAACTTGTTAACTGCTATAATCGACTATAACAAACTCTTCTAACCAAGTCTTAATAGCTCTAACAAATGCCAAAGCTTGGTTTAAGCATAATGCTAATACAAAGAATGGACCTTTAAACATGAAAGGAGCAACGACTACTAGGAGCATCTAGCAAGGATGTATTTGATAAGTACTTTTATGACAAAAGTCGAACCCAAAACTTATCTCAATTTTGCAGCAATTTTCATGAAAACTTGTCAAGTAGTGAGATGTTGGCTAACCGAGAGTCCTCGATCCCAAAATCACCATGATGATTAAAAGATGTTACAATGACTCGATTAACAAGAGGTGCAGTTGGTATGGGTTGGGACATGAAGCAGTTTTAAGCAGGAGGTGCAGGGCTCGATCCCTGCCACTAACAAATCCCCCTCCCCTAACATATTAACCACCAACAATTTGCCGATAAAAAAAAAACAAGATATAGATGTCTAGAATTATCCTTCTTAACCAAAAGAATCCTCTGTTTATGGTATTAATGGCTCCACGGATTGTTGCAAGTAGTCAATAATTCTGCATAGTGTAGACTTAAATAGAAGTAGGCATTTAAGTTGTGAATGCAAGTTTACCAACTCTGTGAAGAAGATAGTCTTTTAAGATGCCAAACACATTTGGACTTTATCTAGAATACGGTCGAAATTAGCATTTTTAATTGGTTTAATTACTTTGCAGGTTCTTGAACTATTTGAAAATTTTTAAATAGGTCCCTGAACTAAAAAAATTTGTAATTGGGTCCCCAAACTTTGATATACTTTGTAATTGGGTCCCTCTACTTTAAACGCTTGTAATCGAGCCCCTGAACTTCTTAATAGTCTGTAACTAGGTCACTGGCATATGAGGCATTTTTAAAACCTTTATTATTATGGTGATCCAATAGCTCTATTAACCTTTAAGACCGATAAGAAACCTTGAAAGAGATTTATACAGTGCTCTAATTACAAGGTTCTTCTCCTACCTCAAGGACCTAATTACAAATTATTTACAAGTTTAGGGACCCAATTACAAACGTTTGAAGTGCAAGGACCCAATTACAAAGTATTTAGAAGTTCGGGAACCCAATTACAAATTTTTTTAGTTTAGGGACCTATTTAAAAATTCTCAAATAGTTTAGGGACCAACAGAATAATTAAATCTTTTTAATTTTGCCTTTGATTAAGGAAAACCCCATATAACCACCCAAGGTCACATAGAATAGAATGAAAGAGATTACGAATAGTTTCTCCCTCTTGCCTCTAGGAACATTGATTGAGCAAGTGGTTTTAAACATAACCATGTTAACTTTGAGGTTAGAAGTCAAGAAAACTTATTAAAAATATCATAGACAATCTTGACTTTAGCAAATAGAGTAATATCATCGATAAATAATTGTTGAGAGATTCTTAGGCCATCTATAGATTGTTTTATAGAGTGCCGCCGAAGATTATACCCAACTCTTTTTATATAGCAAGTGATAATATTTCCAAGCATGAGACAAATACTTAGAGGTGATAACGGATTCCCATAGAGTAAAATTGTGTTTAGGATATAAAGGAAGGTAGGTTATTACCATTCCAAACAAAAAAATATATGGTTCAAGTAACACAACATAATCAAGTTAGCAATTCGTATAGCAAAGTCAATATCTCACAAATTAGCTAGACTCATTTCACTTTGTCATAGGTATTTTGAAGATCGATTTTGAAAGTCATAATCTCTTGCTTTCTTTTGACTTTATGCATAAGGTAAATATCTCTTAACCTATAATAGCATTATTAGAGATGTCTCGACCCTTTATGAAATTTTGAGGTTGAGTCCATCAAATTTTACAAGAGTGGTTTGAGCGTGAATAATTTTATACACTACATTAAGAGGGTGTTCGGGGTAAGATTATGTCTATTAAATCTTATCCAAACATCTATTTTTCATGATAAAAGTTGATTTTTAGTAGAAGCTGATATGTTTAGGTAAACTGATTAAATTGCAAAACAAGTATTTTTATGAGGAAACAGTTGTTTTTAGATAAGTTTGAAGTTTGAAGCTGATTTAGAAAGTTGTTCGATTATTTTGAAACCAATAACAATCTTTCTATTTCACCCCTGCAAAATTAACTGTCAAATAAATATTATTAAATTATATAAATAACTTCGTACTTTTTATGTAATTTACTATATAAAGTTAATTTGTTACATAATCCAAACGAAATAGATTATCTAAAAATCGCTTTCAACAAACTCATCCAAATATAAATCGGATTTTATCATAATCGATTATAACAATAATCGATCATGCATATAATCAATTATTGAAGTAATCAAATTTTTACAATTAATCCAAACACATACTAATTGGTGAAAATCCTTGTTTGTCACTGTTCATCAACTTTAAGATTGATTTGTTGTTTTTACTTTGTAATCTTTATCGACAAGCGTCATAGTAGTAGCAACATACTTTTTAATACATTCTTTTCAACACATTTTATATTATTGCATCAATTTAATGTGAGACCTACTAGTACTAAATAAACAGTTGACGTAATTTGGTGAGTTTCATATAAAATTTATCCAATAATAAAGAGTGCAATAAATAATCTATTGCTATCATTTCTTTTAGGCAAATGCTAACCAGTGTCTTAAGGACATTGAATAAGGAATCAAAGATAAAAATTGTGTATTCAATTTTTTCAAAATATAAAAGTTATAATTCTTAATATAAAATTTTTACTTTTTGATTTCTTAATTAATGTCCGTAGGACATTCATTAAAACTTTTTCTTTTTATATCAACAATAATATCTCCCCTTCAGAAAAAAAAAAAATCAAAATTCCTTCCACTGCCAAAAGAAATTCTTTTATCGAGAAACACAAATATTGGTGTTTTTTTTATTTTTTTTAACTTTTCATAATTTGATTGCGAAAACGTTCAGGTTTTAATTCTCTGGCAAGCAACGAGTGACTCATACAGCGTGGGAAGTGAGCGAGTAAAAATTAAACGGTTTTTTTATCATATGTAAAATTATATATATTAAAGAATCAATAATAATATTTTTCTTTTAAAAAGTGGTTTATCTAATATATTGAAAAGTTAAAAATATGATTTTTTATAAAAATTTTCTGTATATTAATTCTTTAATATATATAAATTTGCACGTAATAAAAAAACCTAAACCTAAAAAGTAAAGTTGAGGGAAGATTCTAGAACCCCTCCCCTTCTCTAACAAAATACTATATACTATAATTAATTTACAAAAACCTTTGCAAAACCCTACCACCCACCCAGCAGCCATAGACCTCAGATTGAGATTTCTGTAGAAGAAGAACACACTCAGATTCAACATTGTGTTCCATCTTCCAACCCAAATGGCAAGGCGCTTGATTCCTCTGTTCAATCGTGTTTTGGTTGAGAAAATCGTCCCTCCATCCAAAACCAACGCTGGCATTTTGTTACCCGAGAAATCCACCAAGGTTACTCACTTTACTTACTTATTCTCCTAATTCATTCATACCCTTTTTAATTCATCCTTCTGGGTGTTCCATTTTCATCTCAAAATCTCATCTTGCACATGTTTTCTTTGTTTAATATGTCACTTGGTTATTCCCTTTTCGCTCTTCCTCAGTATTGTTCTTGAATTCTTGATTATCTTCTAACCTTGATAGCAATCAGATTTGTGATTAATGGCCTCTTTATGCCACAAATTTAAAGGGACATAATGAACAAATGGGTGTGTAGTTTTGTACTCCTAAGTTATAACCCCCTTAGGATATAGTTCAGTTTAATGTTGACCATGATATTGGAAAATGGAAATGGTTTACTATCATGCCTCACCTGTGATGAAATGTAGTTGCCTAAGAGATGCTAGGTCTGTTTTGAGATTGTCTTTGGATCAATGCTTTGGTTCTTTATAGAATAATTGTTTGTGTATTTCCAATAGCTACTAATTTTGAGGGGGGGAAAAGAGAAGTATTTCAATTGCACTCTGACATGATGGGCCAAGGAAAAATGGAAGTTGAAATTTTGCATCTAACTGTGAGGCAGAACGAATTAAGGGTGGACTTTGGTATGTTAAACTTTCCCAACAAAGCTGATTAGCTATCCCAGTTATTTAGGATTTGGAAAATGAGTGTTTGAACTTTGAATTGTTGTTTGCTTTTCTGCTGTATTCAGTTTTCAGCTCCACAGTGTTCATAATTTAAGTTTTCTCTAGGTTCAAAGTATTTTCCATGTTTAGTATTACATTTTCTTTAGACTGATAAGTGATAATTTGTCACTGCAATTGTACATTTTGTTTTACATTCTTGCTTTGTTGAAGTACATTTTCAAGCTGGTACGGATTTTTATTTACATGTTTTGTTTTAGCTGAATTCTGGAAAAGTTATTGCCACTGGCCCTGGCATTCACAGTAAGGATGGGAAGCTAATCCCTGTGGCCGTAAAGGAAGGTGACACTGTTCTTTTGCCTGAATATGGGGGAGCTGAGGTGAAGCTTGGTGACAAAGAGTATGTATATATTTTTTTTACGGATACATTTCATTTATTAGTTGTTTTTTTTTTACCCTCACACAGTCCCTGAATTTACTCATTCTAAATGTCTATGCACCATGTCTGATGTGATAGACGTCTTTTTTTATAAGCTGATTTGCGCTGCACTCTGTTTATGAAAAACACCAAATGTTGCATGAAAAGGTCATAACTTTATCCATTTTCTAACTAATGGTTCTAAATTTTAATCTGCTGCAATAAAAGTTTAATAGGACTTGAGTTATTCTTGAGGATTGCATATAGCAAAGAAATTGTTTCTTTTGATGGAAGCACAAGCACTTGAACTTCGATAGTTTTGCCCATATGACGCCTAGAAGATTTTTTCCCTTGTTAAAAAGTTGATCCCTTCATGTCTAAATTCTATTGAAGATTGATTTCTTCATGAATCGTTAAAACAAAGCTGGCCCTTATTGAAGATGGGAATATTAAGTTGTATATTGCATGTCATCGTTTGGAATTTGCTTATGTTTGATGGTTCACATTATCATGTCAAATACTTTATCCATTGTAATCCACAAATAGTTTTAGGGGAAGAGATTAGGTAGTGTCTTGGGCTTGGCCACCAAATAAATTCCCCTTTTTCTTGTGCAATGCTTCCTTTTGACAGAGTATACATAGGAAAAGCTATGGAGTTGGCAATGTGAACGAATTATTTGTGATGGATTAATTAGTTGACTGTTCATCTTAGTTGCAATAGCTTCTGTTTGCCAAATCTTAGCTAATTAGATTGTAATGCTTTTTGTGTAGGTACCATCTGTATAGAGATGATGATATACTGGGGACGCTGCATGATTGATGTCCTTGCAACCATTGGTGGACTTCTGCCCTGCTGTAGCAATTTATATGTTAGGTGTTTTGCTACATTTGAGCAGTTTCTTTCTGTGGTGATTTTTATATGATGTCTACAATCTACATTTTATTATGGAGCAAAACACATTTTGTTTTATTTTTTGGCTAACAATCAAGAATGCTATTTTTCTGCATGGGGAAATTATTTCGCTGCCTATAAAATTTCTCACTGATATTGCATGGTTCTTTTTTGTGGCTCAGTTAAATCCATTCCATTGGCTTGAATATTTTATTGTTATCTTGTTTCATGTTGTATGCTCGTGGATGTGGATTTCAATTTATATTTTGTAAAAGTGATGAAATGTGCCCCCCTTCTGCCATTAAGATGCACGCTTGAACAGAATCAAAGAAATCAGTGACTACATCCTTGTTTGATAATGTTGAGAAATCAAAACTTCATCCATATTAACAAGCATAACCAATAAATTAGCTAGTACATTGGGTTCACTGGTTGGATTCATGTAGAAGGATTTCTACTTATTGCACTGTTACATATCAATTCATATTTTTGATAATGGTTCTGTAAGTGGCTTTCCTTCCAGAAATGCTTTAAGTAGCACTAGTGATCTCTCTGGTTGAGAAAAGGGAGCTTCATGAGATGCTCCTCTTATGGTGGCAAATGATAAGATGTCACCATAGACTTGTGTCCATCCTGCTACCTGAAATATACCAAATAATGTTTAAGTGAAATGACAGTGTATATATTGGAACTTTTCAATATCTATTGCATTCCAAGTATTAACCTGTCTTTCCTCAAACCAGGCACTATAAACCACTGTTGTATTCAGTCCAATTTCCTTGGCTAATTTATTCACAAGAGATCGTGTTCCCGTTAATGGGAAGAATGAATCTTGATCTCCGCTGCACATAGAGAAAAATTACTTTGCTTGCTTTAAAAATATTATATCTTGTAATCTTGATGAATCATGAGCTAATTATAACGTTGATGATTTGCAAAATTCACTTACCTGTATACTAGAACCCGGATGCCAGAATTAAGAAGTGATCCTAAAATAGGAAGTATTGGTATCTCTAGACTGTTATTGTCATAATTGACAACTCTGAAGCACAAGGTAAATGGTGTTAGCAGGCAATATAAGTCTTAGTAAAAGGTGACAAACTAGGGGAGCATGACAAAAAAGAAATGTTTTGTTTTCATGCTTCTTTATGGAATTCTATACTGGGAAAATAGTTTAGAGAATGGTAAATAAAGGACCCTAAAACAAGTTGGAAATACAAATATCAACCTTTTATTTTTTCATGTTGCTTATGTAAATTATTTCCAGAATCTCAAGAAAAGAAATCTAGCCAAACCGTTTACATGAAACGGATGGAGTCCAGTGATTATAACTTCTCGGTGAGGCTCTTCTGTATTCCCATGGCATTCAAAATATAAAATTTTATCAAATTAAAATTGAATGACAAATGTTAGTAACAAATTCTTCAAAATTTTCTTTATTATTGGATGGATTTTATGTGGAATCTACTAAATCACATGAGCTAACTTTCTATTTAGTGCGTCTCACATGAAATTCATCAAATAATAAAAAGTGTATTGAAGGGAGTGTGGTAAAGAATGTTGCTAGCATTGCTCAAATTGAATTGTTATAAAACTTCTCAATTAATACTTTCAGAGTATTTTAGAATTTCTTATTTGTTTGGGCAAACAATACTCGTCATCCCTTCTTTTCAAGTTAATATACAAAATTTTAAGGTCAGGGCATAATTACAAGACACGTTGACTGTTTACAAATTACAACTTAAACTGATTAACTAATGAGGGATCATCAAAATGAATCCAATCTGAGTTGATGTAATTTATTGTAACCATTTGAGTCAATTCGTATTTGCAAATATCTGCTACTTCAAAGCACTCGTGTAAGGGATTCAGAATATTTCTTGAACATCTCTTCAGTATATATATATATTAAATTTCTTTTTAAAGTTTGTATATAGATGTTTGGTTTTCTTATAGCTTTGCCCCATAGTATATGCCATTTCTTAAGCAATAAAACTTACTGGCTGCACATTGACCAGTTCCTGACTCCAACAAGATTAGCATGGAGAGCTTCCTGCACTTCTTTCCTGTTAAGGTATTTAGAGGTTTCATTTTTCACACAAACATCAATGTTCTCTGTCTTATGCTGCACGAGAAGCAGAACAAAATGAATAGATAAATAACAATTTCGGAAAAAAGAAAAAGAGAAAAGAATTATATGGCCATGCAGAGAACTTACCAAATCATTCAGCACATAAGGCTGTTGATACGCTGGTGACAAACATACATCTAGAGTGACATCATATGACTCAATGTATTTGCTAACCTCAGTGAACACTAGATTATTTACTCTTTCACAAATGCCACCAAGAGTTCCACTCTTAATTTGCCTCATAATTCGGGAATAGTTGCAGACTCTAGTGAAGATTTCATACGTTGAATCTGATATCAGTCCATGGGACCAAAGGTACTCAGCTCTGGAGTTGAAATCAGTATTAAAATCCAGAAGAGGATTCCCTAACTGCAAATATCAACATTCAAACCAGTTACACTTTTCAAATTAACCAGAAGGTTTCTTATATTATTGTTATTCAAAATAATATTTACTCACTGCTATCCCCTTGAGATTGAACTTAGTCTTGGTTTGAGTAATAAGTTGTGCAAGTTGTGGAACGTAGTGACCTGTAAACAAGTGTTCATTGGTCATTAACTTGCTGCAATTTCAAAACGAATACATTATTCATTTTTTTCCTCCGAAGTATCCCCACGTGATAGGTGAAAGACTAATCTCCCGAGATACTGTCATGCGTCTAAGCAGGGACTCTCCCAATAGTGCTTTTTCCATATACACGAATTCAATGATCGAATCCAGAACCACATGCTAAAGGACCTAAGCCTCTTCCACTTGGACCAACACACATTGGTCATATTATTCATTCATCTCAATGATTCTTGATAAACCAAAGTTATCCTAGGCTTTAGTTTGAATTTATTCTTTGTTATCTTAGGTTATGTTTATCCTATTTTATTGTTAGTTTATTATTGGTATTTGTTTGCTTGTTTCATCTATATAATAAAATCATATTCATTGATGTTGTGACTCACTTGAGTTCAACTATCTTTTATTTAAAACGTCTTCAAATTCTTACCTGCATAGCTCTCTCCTGTAATAAAGAAATCATTATTTGTGTACTCGGGGAATTTAGTGAACCAGCGTTGAAGGAAAACAAGATTATCCCTAGCTGTACAAGAATGAGACCATCATTAGCTTCTTCAGAAATGTGTAAAGGATAAGAAGTTAATAAAATCTTGCGAGTAAATACCCAATCTGGTTCCTAAAATTGTAAGGTCATATCAACTTAGTCCCTCACATTATCAATATTCCAAAATGATCCATGGAATTACAGAAAGTTAATCAGATTTGTCCCTCCATTGATATGCATGGACTATAATAACATTAAGTTGGTAATGTCAGGGATGCATTTGAAACTAAGTGAATAATGTTGGGGATGCATTTGCTAACGGATTAAAATGGAGGGACGAACCTGATTCACATTTTGCAATTCCAATGATCATTTTGGAATATTGATAATACGAGGGACTAAATTGATACGACACTACAATTTTAGACACCATATTGGGTATTTACTCAAATCTTAAGCAAATCAACCCAACTCATTAGCTGTGATTCTTTTGGAAGTGGTACTATGATTATCTAAATGCTATTATGCACAAAATGAAATGAAATGAAATTACCTGTCATTTCATCTGTCACTAAGGCATAGAAAGATTTGCTTCTAGAGTAGGAGAAACCAACACCAGCTGGTGATTCCAAATATAGCATATTTGCCTCTGTATCAAGGAGGAAATGATTAAGCAATTTTCACTTCTTTTTTTTTTTTAAAGAAACCTGTATAATTTCAACAAAAACTAAAAAGAGTTTACACGTTTTGTTTTGGGATTACCTATATTCCAGCTATAATAATTCTTCAGAAGAACATTTTCACTGGCACTCGGTTTGAAAGGGCCATGCTCAACAAAAGCTCCAATTCCAAAAGACGAACAAGCAGGACCTTTAAAAGTCAAATTCAAGAAAGTATCTTAATTGCTTTGAAATCCCCCCCCCCCCCACACCTAAAGAAAAAGAAAAATAAAATAAAATCATGTATTTCCATGTACGATGATTTTAAATTGAAGTTGCGATTGCAGTTGCATGTATATACAATTACGATTGCAGACCGCAATTTTAAACCATTCTGTATACATAAACAACATACCTCCATTTAACCATAGAACTACTGGCTTGGAAGCAGGGTCTACTTCTGCTTCAGCAAAGTAGTAAAATAGAGCTCTCTGTTGCTGATCATCCACTGTAATATAACCAGAATATTGATGAAATTCGACCGGCGGCTGCCCCGGCAAACTGCTTATCTTATCACCTTCTGGAACTGAACTCACCCTCACAAGTGCTTGTGCAAGAACAACGAGTATTGTTGCAATCATAGCATATGACTTAGGTTGCATGGTTTGAACTGAGAAATTGTTGGTTTCGGGATTAAGGTTGAATGCAGAAAATGTAATGAAAGGCACAAATGTTATTGACCCCAAGTTTGATCCGAGATCTCGCTTTCTATGGTACCTGCATTTGTTGTTTTCTTCTGATGACGTCACTACTCAGTCACTTATGTTATTGAAGAACCATTTTAAAATTAAACTAAAATAGCAAAATTGTAACAATCAATCTGTATGCATAATTGCAGTTACCATGGATGTTGAGGATTATTGTGATTACAGAGAATAAAATTTGTTGAATAAACTTCTTTTCATTGATTCAATAATTGTGTATCTTCCAATAAGAATAAGAGAAGTACACTATTTATACATAAGCAAAAAACAAGAAAATTAGCAAGACTATTTCTTGTAACTAACTAACAACATTGCAACCGCTAACAGAAGCAAAGTAACAGATTAACTAACTTTAATACTGACTAACTGTTATGCTAACTAATTACAAGTAGCCTAATAATGACTGATTTAATACAGATAGCCTAAGTTTAATTGCATGCAAGATATTACATATGTTATACAGCACTTTGAAACAAGGAGTAAGCAACACTCAAAAGTGTTCTTAGCCAAGAGGTTTGTCACTTACCTGTAAACAAATACTCCAAGGGCAGATTTCACTGAGTGAGCCAAAACAATGTGGATCGTTGCTATTTCTTCATCTTCTACTCTAGAGTAACGCCAAACCCACACATATACCTCACATCTATATTTCGTTTTCTGTACCGTCACTTTAATTCTTTCACTTGACACAAATATAAAAATATTTAATTGGTATGTACTGTAAAGATTTTTTTTACATTATCAAACAATCATAAATTATCATATCAGTAAAAATGTTTGACTCTTATCATAACTACCTTAAAAGTTACTCATAATATGATTTGTGATTGGTTAATAGTGTAAAAAACTTTACACCTAGAGCGGATACCGATTAAACTCAATATCAAATGATATGACCCTAGGAATGTTTATCACGCATTTTCCATATTTATATCCCACACTACCTTGAAAACATGAGGCCTAATGTTACTAATGTCGCTGGGTTGGCAAGGATGGAAATGGATGAGTCGTACCGAGGAGAGAAAAGCTAGCGATATGTTTACTAATTCTAGATGTAACTTTTCTTACTCCAGTAATTGCAATAACTTTATGTTTCGATTAATATAGAAAGATTTCCTAAACAAGTTAATATTCTAGACATTATGTGATGTTAGATTAGTATACGTAACAAATACATACCTATCTGATTGTAGAGATCTGGATCTTCTGCAACGAATTTATGTAAATCCTCTCTCGAACCACAATCACAACGGTTGGAGTTTTTTTCAAGTGTTTCTACTTTTAATGCAACGGTTGAGATTGCAGAGGGAAGGAGGATTTGCATAAATCTGTTGCAGAGGATTTGGATACTGGATTGTAGTGGTTGAGACTTTCTTAGGTCTTTTGGCTCAAGACATAATGACTGTTTTTTCTTAGCAATTGCTATATGGTATGAAGTAATACAGTGCAAAATCAATTAGAACAGTTGGTTACATTTTAATATAAAGGTTAAAGTAATATTTTGGTCTCTATAGGTGACACCGATTCTTCATTTAGTCCTTATACGTAAAAAATTATTAAAAATTAGGTCCTCGTACGTGCAATCGTTACCCATTTGGTCCCTCCCGTTATGTTGTCACCTCTAATAATCCGTTAACTACTACGTATAGGGACTAAATGAAGAATTTGTGCCACGTATAGGGACCAGATTATTACTTTAACCTAAATTATTGGGTTCCTATACGTGACACAAATTCTTCATTTAGTTCCTATACGTGGCACAAATTCTTCATTTAGTCCCTATACGTAGTAGTTAACGGATCATTGGAAACGACAACATAATGTGAGGGACTAAATGGGTAACGATTGTACGTATGAGGACCTTTTTAATAACTTTTTACGTATAGGGACCAAATGAAGAATCAGGGTCACCTATAGGAACCAAAATATTACTTTAACCTAATATAAATTAAAATAAAAAACCAAGAATTAGTGATATTTATTGTAACCATGTCATTCGTCCATCATTACGAAACTACTTTTCCTATATACAATCGTTTCCCTTTTCTTAATAAGTACATTATTTGTTAATAAAATACCTAAATTGTTTGGAAGTAACTTCGCTAGCTTTAAAAATGTTGTGCGCCTAGATGAATAATGTAAAGAGTTAACTAAACATTGATGATTTAATAAATTCAGTTACCATTAAAGATCCTCTCAAATTCTCATGAGAAATGAAGAGCTCCATTACTATTTCTTTTGGGGAAAAAATAAATGAAATGGAGATGATACAGTATACACATAGACACATTTATTTTCCCAAAATCATAGTAACGGAGATCTTCATTTCTCATGAAAAATGGAGAGGATCTTTTTTCACTACCTGTATACTAGAACTCGGATGCTAGACTAAACAAGTGACCCTAGAATAAGAATGGTTGGTATCTGTGGATTCTGATAGTCATAACCAAGAACTATGTAACACAAGTTAGATGGTGTTAGCACAGCAGGAGATATGCAAGTCTCTTAAAAACGAGACAAACATTTCTTTTTATGAATAAACTCGGCTCATTTCATTTCAAGCTCAATAATGGAAGAAATACATGAAGGGACAACATGAAAATAATTGGAGTTAGCATAAAACTTAGACTCTTTTGCTAAAGCATGAGCGGCTGGCTGAGTTTGCTTGCCTGCTTACAAAGTAGCAATGATAATTAGCTTTCATAGATAGAACCTCGTTGCACTACTTAATGACCGAACCAAATTCTGAATGATCCTCCCTGGACGAATGCAAGCAATCCGTGACCATCTTACAATCCAACTCTAGGACCACTTCGATATTCTTGAGCCAGTTAAGAACAAATAAAAGGCCCCATGCCTTCCCTTCATGCACTTTAGGGAGGTAGTGTTGCCATCCAGTAATGGCCGCTACAAACATCTTTAAAAAGGTGAGATATTGTTGGAAATTTCTTCCAAAATAATTTGTTTTTAAAAGGTTTTAAATTTCTCTATTTATTACAATTAATTTCTTCCAATATTTTTATTAATGTTTAATTTTTTCTTATTATCTTTTATTGCATTTAATTCACTTTTAATAGTTTTAGTTAGTCACGTGTTTTATTTCAAAAAAATTAGTCACCTTTTTTTCCGTTTGACATTTCTAAAAACATTAAATCTTGATGAAAAACATTGCTTTTGTTTTCAGGCTAAAACATTAGTTTTAACCGTGTATTTGTTAGCCCATCATCTTTAATATAAAAAGTTGTTTATTAAGACAAAACTTAGCTTTTGATTTCTCCCTAGCTCTATTGTTTTTCTAGTGAAACTAGAAAGGAGAGAGGCAATACACATCTATTTTGTATGGCTGGGTTTTCTGAGAAATAAGAGACTCCTCTATTCTCTTTATTTGTTGAATTAGTTTTCCTTGTGTAAGAGAAAAAAGACATTTTCTTTTTGGTGTAGAAAGCCACCATGGCCCATGGGAGTTTTTCTTTGATAACTCTTATCTTTTCTCTAAGTGTATTAGAATTGATATATCATTCTTGTTCTGGTTACCCAGATTCTGGAAGAGTCTGTTAAATCTGAGGGGATATTCATTATTATATTGTGGCGAAATAATTCTTAAGGACAGTGTGATTTCACACATCTCAGACTACAAACAATTTTGTGTTCTTTATCTTTTTTTCTATATAATTTTATTTATTATTTTTACAACAAATATTACACCTTACTTTTTTTTCTCTCCTGTAAATAACTGCTTCTCTAAAGCACTCAAGTATATGCTATAGAACTTACTAGCTGCAAGTTGTCCATGTGTTGACTCCCACAAGCTTAGCATGGAGAGCTTCCTGCACATCTTTCCTGTTTAAGTATGTGATTGTTTTATCTTCCACCTAATCATCAATCTTCATTGTCTCTATGGCATTAAAATATATATATATATATATATATATATATATATATATATATATATATATATATATATATATATTTTAATGTGCTAATGGTAGTGTGGTGTACCGTCAATCACATCAACATTTAACGATATGGCATCCTAACGTTCTATATTTTTGAACAAATCAATATCAAATCCTAAAAAAAAAATTGGAGGGACTAAAATCAAAAGAACCTGCAGGAATTCAAAAAATTCATTAAACCTCTTATCTCTATACATTGCTTTTATTAAATAATTTTTAATTATTATTTTTAATGATAAGTCAAGAAAAAAAAAATTTAACACTCTTTTTATATTTTATTTTCTAGACAAGGAGATGTATGGAATGATGTTGTGAAGAAAGTAGTGTACAATTTTTTTATTAATAACTCATAAATTTGAAGTAACACTAGGCATGCAAAGAGTAAGAGCTCTACAGTAGAAGGGTAAGACGACCTTCTTCGCTCTTATGATTGATAAGCCAAAATAATGTCACTAACCTAAACTTTGGACTATCAAGATTATTTTCCAACCTGGGATCAGTACACAATCTATAGTGCATAATTGTAGGTAGCATGGATATTGCAGATAGCTTAATAACTCCATGAATTTAATTTGCCATATGGTACAACATTATAAATTTGATAACTAATAAGTGAAAATGTTTCCGATAGAGAATAGTTTTTTTAATAAGATTGTAAAAAAAAACATAAAAAATTATCTATTTATGGAAAATGATATGTATCCTAAAAAATTTCATTTGTTGTATTTGTTTAGAAAAGATTTAGTTCTTTTAAAAGTGAGTTTATCTCTAAAATGAAAGTGCATCTATCCTTACACCATTTAGTGAGTTGAGATTTTTATACACTTGATGGCTGTTTGTTTGCACGTTTGTAAAATCAAGTTGGAGTGTTTTCAGGATAAGAGTGACATTTGTGTAAAAAAATTCAATTGAAACTTGAAAGCTCCCAATACAAGCTTTCACGGTAAGAGGATGTGGACGTGATTTGTTGAGAATCACCGCTGTTTCAAACACATCATTAATTCTTTATTAAATCAAAAGTGGATACTCATTACTGTCTCACCCTCTCTAGAGATAAGTTCACTCTAGATGAATCAAATCTGTCTATAAAAAACCTTGCCCTTTTTAAAAAAAAGCAAGTAAGGAACATTGCCAAACGCAATAAATGTGCAATATGTGATGTTGAGTACTGCCACGTATATTCGCGTGCGATCGGTTTGGAGCATGATTTGAACTCGATTATGATTTGATTTGCAGTTGAAGATTTATTTTTTTTATAGGAAAAATAATATAACTAAGGGGTACAAGAAATACCCCAACCAATATAGTCAGTTGATTGGCATAGCCAACTCTATATCATACATGCATCATATAGCAAACAACAGGACAACAAGAAAGCATACAAAAAATAACCCAACAATCTATTCCCAGTAACGAAAAATAGGGGAAATAACACCTGTCCAAGACAGCTGCTCCATTCCAAAACGTGTCTGCACCTGCCCAGTATGAAAAGACCATTCCAAATGTAGACAACCATTGCCTGCATCTACTCCAAATAGGTCCCAAGAGTATGCTACAGATGTAAGGCAAAAAAACAAGACTCCACCTGGCCAGATTAATCCCAAACCAATATAATGCACACAACAGATTTCATTTTTCAGAATACCAAAATATACCAGCCAAACATTTAGAGCTAACAAGATTTCAAGCATACTAATGGGTTTGATCACCATTCGAAGTAAGAAAATAACATTTTTTTTTCATTTTTCCCTTTTAAGCATACCCACGATCTGATCTTGATCAATTCAGTTAGTTGGTTCCAATCCACTTGTTCTGACTTGAACACTATACTATTCCTTTGCTTCCAAATAAGTTGCTAATGCTTCCTTGTTTTTTGGATGATAGCAGCCCCATATGTTGATTAAAATGAGCTTTCACCTCACCATGCATTGCCACATCTATTCCAAACCATTTATATACATGCATCCAGATATCATAAGAGTGACTGCACTTGAAGAAAAGATGATCAATATTCTCTATTTCTTTACAGCAAAACACATATTTTAGGTCTTCCGCATGATTGATTACCTTCCTTTTGACCAAATTGTGCCTGGTTGGAATCTTGTCACAAACCATTCTCCATGCAAATGCCACTAGTTTTGATGGAGCAGCATTCGTCCAAAATTTAGTGAAGAAGTTCGACCCTGAATGCATTTCTTATCTTTGCAGCCAAATGTAAGCCGATTTGCATGAGTAAACCAATGAATTATCTGCAATCCAAGCCCATTTGTCCTCCTCATGCCCATTTTTTGCAATTGTTCCTCCTCCCATTGGAAGAGATTTCACCTCCACCAAAATTTCCACTCCCATAACCCATCTCTCCACATCCCCATTTCACCAACCATTTTCTCCTTACACTCACAAACAGAGAACAACCTTGGGTATTTGCTTTTTAAACTCTCACCCCCTACCCAACATTCCTAGCCCGTTACCAACTTTCTTCCTAACACCCTCATACCACCATCTCTCTTTCCAAGGCCCACACTCATCTATTTTTCTTAAGTCTCTTGACACCAAAATTGTAGAGAGGGGGGGAGAGAAATTCTTCCTTTCCCACTAGAAAATCCTAGACAGAGTTGCGACAGTGTCCACGTCCTTGGCAGATTCTACGGTGCATTAGAGATGGAATAAGTTGAAATAAGATGGTGGAAGCTACACAAATGTGAGGTGATATATGTGAAAATGTTTTTTGCATGGCATTGTTCTAAAAAAATTCACAACTTATTACCATAGGTTAAAAAAAGGTATGGGTAGAGATATCAGATATGATTACATGTTTGAATTCAAACCGAGGCGGCTTCTACCGTGAGCGAGCTTAGCATGTTGCTTACGGTGAGAGACAAGATAAAATCGTTGGATTAAAAAAAAAAAAAAAAATTGAACGGTCAAGATTAAAACAGGCAACTTGTTGACATAACCGATTCAACTTCGGGATTTTCAATTTTGAATCGATTCATTTATATGTTTTGAATCGATTCATTCTTCACTATCTTGTTTGATAACAATGGGTGGCTTGGGGATTGTTCTTAATCAATTCATTCTTCAACACTATTACAACAACGATGCTTTTGCCAAATTCCCTTCCCTCGCTGTTGCTACCACCAGCAAGCCCAAGAAGAAGCAACCTCGGACACTCTCCCTCACCGACTTCACCCCTAAACCCCAGATGGTTCGTCTGGCCCTAAGGATAGGAAATTGGAACCCTGCTGATGAAATTGATAATTTGGTTGCTGCCAAGAAATCCACCGTGTCTGAGAATCAAAGGTGGGAAAGGGGAGGAGCCTTTTCGATTCTAAATCTCGAGCAGATAGTTGGGTATCCAATAAGAACTTTGTGTCATCGGAGGGTGGGGGATTCAGTTCCAATGGCGGTGAGTTTGAAAGAGAGAAGAAGGTTGGATTTGGGTTCAGATTCAGATAATTGGAATAGTAAGAAGGGGGAATTCTTCGGAGGAATTGATAGAACTGAGAATGGAAGTGGAAGACTGAGACTTGCTTTGTAACCTCGATTACTGTGTGATGGAAGTAGGAGTGGGTGACAAATGCAGAAGGGGAAAGAGGTGGGGGTGGGGGGTGGGGGGAGGGAGAGGGGATGAGAGAGCAAACGTAACCAGCAATGGGATGAGTTCCTTCTATACCTGATAAAATGAGGTCTCTCACGGTGAGTGACATGTCAAGGTCGCTCACCCTAGAATTTGCATTCAAAAATCCATACCACCTTTGATTGGATCTAGAAGGTAAATTAATAGAAGTACATGTAAATTCATTTAGAGACCATATTAAAAAAGTTACGGCTGAATTTTATTTTGCTCTAAATATTTTTAAAAAAATTTAACCACTTTTTTTTTATCCCAAATATTCCTAAATCATGTTAATGTGATCCTTTTCCCTATGCATTTCCCTCTTCTTTCTCAAGTTCAGCAACTAGAGATTTTAGTTGCAGAAACTCAAAATCACTTCTCCAATACTATTGTGGTAAAATTGCAACGTTATCCCACCCTCCACAAAAGTTGCGTCAATAGTTCCAATCCTAATTTCAATTCAATTGGGATGGTTGGTATCAGCAGGTTGGTTGTTATTTGGAAAGGTACATCGGAGTAAAGACCGTCGATACAAATCCATTACCAATCCTTATTTCATTCGTACTTTAAATAGATTTTAGGTTTAATTAATATGTAGATTCTGAAACTATTTTTTTTGGTTTTTCTAGATATCATCTACACGTAACAATAAAGACTAATCCCTCGAGCCGGATAGAACCACAAGGATGACAAAGCTCTCCCTCAAGGGTTCTGAAATTATTTAAGAATTTTTAAATATATCTTTATATTTTAAAAATTTGTATTTGGAACTTATAAAAATTTGTAATTGAGTCTGTCATACATAGGAGGCAAAATGGGTCAATCTGTCCTGACCCGTCATTGACTCATCAAAAACGGGATGGACAAGTTGACCCGCTTGGACAATGTCAGTTGAATCTCCTAACCCACCCTGTTTAGTGGTGAGTTGGCCCGCCAAAAGCCAAAAAACTAGAAAATGGGTTGACGGGTTGACCCGCTAATAATAATAAAAAAAATTGAAAACAATTATAAAATATGAAAAGATAGCCATAAAATCGGAAATGGGTTTACGGTTTGGCAGGTCAATCCGTCCCGCCCGCCTCGCCTCTGACTAAAAAGAAAATTAAAAATAAAAAATGATTAAAATATATAAACTTTTAAAAATACTAACCCGCCTTCTTGGTGGGTTAAGCGGGACGGATCAAAAAGGGTTGGTGGGTTGAGAACCCCAACCAAACCCGCCAAAATTGACGAGTTAAACCGGTTGACCCGCAGGTCACAACCTACTTTGTCATCCCTACTCATACATCCTTATTAGGGTTCCAAAAAAGTATAGGATTTATTTGACTTTGCTCATAAAGTTCACGGATCCACAAATGCAAGAGTGGATAGGTCACTTAACGGAACTCTAACGAAACCCTTCGGAAATGTGTACGAATGATTCAATTACAATTTTTTTAAAAGTTCAGGACCCAATTAAAAACTTTTAATATTCAAGGACCTATTTGAAATTTTCAAATAGTTCATGGAGCCACAGATTAATTAAACGTAGATTGTATTCAAATAGTTCATGGAGCCACGGATTAATTGAACCCAGATTAAGCCCCCTCAAACAAGCAAACAAAAGCTATATATGCCACTTTTGCTCATCTGGTATTTTATTCGGTGAGCATTGATCATTTTCATGCTGCAGGGAGTGGTTTCCCATGAAGAAGTGCATTAAACAACACAAACGATCTCTTTGGTTGAGTAGTTGGAGTGCCGTGTGATGCTCCTCTTATTGTAGCATAGGTGAGGTGATTGCCATAGATTCGTGTCCATCCTCCAACCTGCATGTAAATTATTAAAATAAGCATACAAAGTACATAAGTTTGCATTGATTTCATTAATTAATAAATGAAAGAATATTGACCTGCTTGTCCACAAACCAAGGACTGTAAGGAACAGTTGTTTCAAGTCCAAGTTTCTTTGCTAGTCCATCAACCAATCTTCGTGTGCTAATGAATGGAACAACAGAATCTTGATCCCCACTGTAGATTTCATTCAAAACCACAGGCAACAGCTTTTGTAATACATGAAACTTCATTAATAACAAGCAAGTTGAAACTTGCTTAATCAAGTGGTCTGTCATATATAACCTACCTATAAACAATGACTCGAAGGCCTGACTTTACAAGGAAGCCTACAACATTAGTTGTTGGTACTAACATGTCTGATGGCTCATAATTCATTTGTACATACCTGAAATTAAAAAAAAAAAAAAAAAAAAAAAAAAAAAAAAGCAGTGTCAAGAGCAGCATTTTTACTGTACTAGGTTTTCTATTAGACAATCAAATTATTATTGAACTCACATGATCGTTATTGACCATGTGTAAAAGTATTTTTAAAGGTTGGTGTAATTATATCATGGCACCACAACTTGGTAGGATTCAAATCCTATCTAGAAGAATAAGACTGTATTACTGAATAAATTGAAAAGACATACAGAAATAACAAAATTATGGTGGAAGAATCGTGTGTCCTATTCCATTGATCAATAGCTAATTATATACAAGTACATGACAGCTACATGTCCTACATTATAGGCTAAACTATCTCCCTCATATCCTTGATATGATTCGGCATTATTCTGCAATAAAGAAGCAAATAAAAGGAAACAATATATACAGCAAATTAGCTATTCTAATTGAGGAAACAATCCCAAGGATTGTGCATGACAGTATATCCCGCATTACCCCCCCTCAAGGTGGAGCATGAGGGTTACGGATGCCCAGCTTGTCAAGTAGAGTCTGAAACTGATGTCTTCCCAAAGCTTTTGTGAGAATGTCTGCCAGTTGCCCTTGTGTCGGAACGTATGATGGTAGGATGACGCCTTGGAGTATCTCATTACGAATAAAATGACAATCCACTTCAATGTGTTTCGTCCGTTCATGGAAAACTGGATTTTTGGCTATATGTAAGGCAGCCTGACTGTCACAGTTGAGATGCATAGGACCTTTATGTGAAATGCCTAAATCAGCCAGCAAGCTCCTAAGCCACTTAAGTTCACAAGTGGTAGTAGCCATAGAACGATATTCTGCTTCGGCGGATGAACGAGAGACAGTATGTTGTTTCTTGGTTTTCCAAGATATAGGAGAGTGACCCAAAAACACAAACCAACCAGTAGTGGAACGTCGAGTTAGTGGGCAGCCTGCCCAATCGGAATCACACCATCCATGTAATTGGAAATCAGATGTACTGCTGAGGAGAATACCTTGCCCAGGACTTCCTTTGAGATATTTCACAATTCGAAGAGCTGCATTCCAATGTTCTTCACGCGGCTGTTGCATGAATTGTGACAAGGTATGGACACAGTAAGACAATTCTGGTCTAGTGAAGCACAGGTATATGAGACGGCCAACAAGGCGTCGATAACTATCAGGTTGATCAAGATAGCGCCCAGTGGCAAGTCCAAGTTGATGATTCTGCTCAAGAGGAGTAGCCACAGGCTTCGCACCAAGTAGACCGGCTTCTTGAATGATGTCCAATGCATATTTGCGCTGACATAAAAATATCCCGCTCGAATTGCTTGCAACTTCTACTCCCAAAAAATATTTTAAACGACCCAAGTCTTTCATGTGAAAGCACTTGCTAAGATACTCCTTAAATCGTTGAATTGCAGCGGAATCGTTCCCACATATGATCAAATCATCTACATAGACCAAGACTAACATGTGCACTCGATGGACAAGAAGAGTGAAGAGTGAATGATCACAACCTGATTGATGAAAGCCAAAGTTTATCAAAGCTGATGATAGTTTGGCAAACCAACAACGAGGAGCTTGCTTCAAACCATATAACGACTTTTGCAATTTACAAACAAGTCCCGGTTGAGAAGCACGAAAGCCTGGAGGAAGCTTCATGTAGACATTTTCATGTAGATCACCATGAAGGAAAGCGTTGTGGACGTCCATTTGGTGAAGCTCCCACTTCTTTGTTGCTGCAACAGCAAGAACAAGGCGAACAGTGACCATTTTGACAACCAGAGCAAATGTCTCCGTATAGTCAATTCCTTCCTTTTGGTGATTCCCAAGAATGACGAGCCTCGCCTTGTATCTTTCTATCGTGCCATCCGAGTTATGCTTGATCTTATATACCCATTTACAACCAAGAGGTTTCTTCCCATTCGGTAAAGGTTCTAGAGACCATGTTCCATTTTCTTCTAGCGCATGGAGTTCTTGCTGCATTGCAAGCCTCCATTTGGCATCTTGTACTGCTTCATTATAATGAGTGGGTTCTCGGGCTAGAGTAATGGCAGCAACAAACCTACGATGCTTTTCAGAAAAACTATCACAACTTATGTATTGAGATACTGGATAAGGAGTACCTGAAGAGTGCTGTGAAAGAGATGGACTTGGAGATGGGCTTAGCTTCTTCACGGTGTGAGTTATGTACTCGCGCAGCTTCACTGAAGGCATTTTAGTACGGTGCCCTCTTCCCAATTCCTCCGTATTGCGTTGACTAACGGGCTCAAGGGTGTCAAAATTGGAAGTTGGATTATTTTCATTTTCTATAGGCTCATCATTCCTTTCATTTTCAAAGGCAGTAGTAGTCCCCCCCCCCTCACGTCAGAACTTGCAACAACATCACTGGTTGTCCTTTCTTCCCTTCCAATTTCGCTATCAGATTCATTGTCATCACCACTATCCAATGTATCATTCATTAAGGAAGAATTCACAGATAAATCGCATTCGCCCACAGCTGTATGTTTGAAAGGAAATTCTGTTTCAAAAAATTCAACATCACGAGACACAAAATAGCGTTGAGTATCTAGATCAAATAATTGCCAACCCTTTTTCCCGTAAGGATATCCAACAAATACACATTTCCGGCTCCTGCTAGCAAACTTATCACCACCTCTTGCCAAGTTATGTGCATAGCATAAGCAACCAAAAACTTTCAAATGATCATACAAAGGTGCTTGCCCGTGTAATATCTCATATGGTGTTTTTCCACCCAACACGGGAGTGGGAGTACGATTAATCAAGTGTCCAGCCGTCAAAACACACTCACCCCAAAAGGAGATAGGGAGATTACCTTGAAATCGTAGAGCACGAGCAACATTAAGAATGTGTCTATGCTTTCTTTCTACTCTTCCATTCTATTGTGGGGTTCCTGGACAAGATGTTTGAAATACTATCCCGTGTTCATGAAAGTAGTTTCTCAAACATGTAAATTCAGTTCCATTGTCACTACGCATCACTTTAACCGTCTTACCAAATTGTCTTTCTATTAACACAAAAAAATTCATCAATGTACGTGACACTTCCCTTTTATCAGAAATCAGATAAATCCATATAGCACGAGAGAAATCATCCATTATTGTCAAAAAATATGAAGCACCACAAGAAGGAGGAGTTCGATAAGGCCCCCACAAATCACAATGTATTAATTCAAAACTACTACTAGCATTATTCGTACTTAATGGAAAAACATCTCTAGTTTGCTTAGCCCGGAAACATACATCACATGGTTTGTTCTTCAATGCACTGTTCTCACACTTCATGTTGGAAGCTAATTTAGTAACCTTAAAAGAAGGGTGTCCCATGCGTTGATGCCACAGATCAAGTTGGCAAACTCCACTAGTCTTGTGTGCCTTCTCACTCCGGATTCCCTTGAAGAAGTAAAGCCCATCTCTTCGTTCACCCGCTCCAATCAGCATCTTCGAAGTGCAATCCTGCATAACACATAAGTTGTTAGTGAAATGGGCAACACAATTTTTCTCATCAATCAATTGAGAAACAGATATCAAGTTGCAGCTCAATGTTGGCACATAGAGCACATTCTCTATTCTTAATCCTCCATCAAGGGTCACTGTCCCTTCCTTATTTGCCATCACTTGTTTTCCATCTAGAAGTCCCACTGGGCATCCAGCTATTTCTCTCAGCCCACATAATAGCTTCAAGTTTCCTGTCATGTGGCTGGAAGCCCCAGTGTCTATAATCCACTCACTGTGTTTACCTGTCATTTTTTCATTTGTGGTTCCTTTTTGACTATTCAGAAACTCTACTAGAGTTTGCCATTGCTCAGAACTCAGTCCACTCAATGCGTTCACGCCAGTGTTGGCTGCTGCAGCAGTTGTTGTGCCACTGGTTTCTCCATTTATCTGCACTGCATTTGCTCGAAAACCCCCATTTCTTCCTCTACCTGGTGTGGCTCCTCGTCGTCCTCTCCCTCTTCCATTAGTCTTGTCTTCACCTCTTGATCGATCTCTCCACCATTCAGGATAACCAACCAATTGAAAACAATTTTCAGCTTCATGCCCTGTTCGATTACAGTTGGAACACACCATATTCTTGTCTCTTCCTTCAACAGGTCCTTTTCCCTTCATGCGTGTCTGCACCGAAAAACCAACTGCTTCCCCTCGTTCTTCTCTTCCTCGAGTCATGTTCCTCACCCTTTCTTCTTGCACCAAAGTGGCGTAGACTCGATTCAATGAAGGTAAAGGATCAGTTGCAAGTAGATTAGAGCGGACGGTTCCATACAAGGTGTCGTCTAGCCCCATCAAAAATTGATGTACCTTCTCTTCTTCTCGTTGTTTCTCCAATTTGCTCCCAATGTCACATCCGCATCCCCCACAAGTGCAGAGAGGGGTTTGTTGATAATTAGCTAATTCATCCCACAAGATTTTCAGCTTTCCATAGTATGCTACCATGGTCATCTTCGATTGCCGACATTCTGCCAGATCTGCCTTCAGTTGTTGAATCCGTGGCCCATTTGCGACGGAGAACCGCTCCTTAATGTCCTCCCACAAGTCTTTCACGTTTTCTTGGTATGAGACGGTAGATCGGAGGCTTGGTTCGATCGTGTTTAGAACCCATGACACAAGCATAGATTGCACCGTCCACCAATCTTCTATTTCAGGAGAACCCTTTTCCGGCTGCGGGATATCTCCTTCCACGAACCGCCATTTCCGTCTTGCACGTAGGGAGGTACGCATGGCCTTGGCCCATTCATCGTAGTTCTCCCCTTTCAGCTGCACCTGAGTAATCAGGTTTCCTGGATTATCGTTTGTATGTAGGTCATATGGTGAAGGTATCTTTTTCACCGATTCAACCTTCTTCTCGGTCTCGACTTTCTCAGTTTCGACCTTTTCAACTTCCTCCCTATCCATGGTGAAAGTTCTGTTACACGTTCTTACCAGGATTCTGTTCGCTTTGATACCATAACAAAATTATGGTGGAAGAATCGTGTGTCCTATTCCATTGATCAATAGCTAATTATATACAAGTACATGACAGCTACATGTCCTAAATTATAGGCTAAACTATCTCCCTCATATCCTTGATATGATTCGGCATTATTCTGCAATAAAGAAGCAAATAAAAGGAAACAATATATACAGCAAATTAGCTATTCTAATTGAGGAAACAATCCCAAGGATTGTGCATGACAGTATATCCCGCATTAAGAAATGTACTGAAAAGACAGAAACATAAGAGCAATGCTCCTAGTCAAGAAGAATTCCTTTGGCCCCACCAAAAACAGAAAGAAATCTCATACCCCCTCCTAGGTATCCCAATCCTTCCTCTATTTAAACATAACTCATCATATATGGTTTCTCTCTTTTCTAACTAACTTTCCTCCTCTCCCTTTATTAAATGTTTTTTTTACCTCCTAATTAGTATTTGGGCTGGCCCAGTATCCTATCACAACTTCACACATATTAAATAATAGTTTGAGTGCTTACTGTAAGTAGTACATATCTAAGAAAACAGTAAGATAATTAAAAGACTGAAACACAGTGGAATCATCAAGAAGCTGATACAGTAGTTTTACTTGCTGCATATACTATAACTGGTAGTTCCCACCAGCTTGGCATGGAGAGCTTTCTGGACGTCTTTCCTGTTCAAGTACATCTCAGCATATTTCTCATTACACTCATCAGGTTGCTGCAGCATCCAAATTGAAAAGAGAAATTCCATTTAACAGTACCCAGATTCAATCAAAATCAAAGATGAACATCATCTTATTAAAAGCAACTTTGGTGTTTATATATATAATATGAATCTCACCTGGTCAAGATCATCAGTTTGTTGCACATTATGAGACTTCAAAAACTGAGGCAGTCCTGTATTTAGAAGCTCACTAAGAAAACTTGCTTGAGATGGAGTGTAAGAAAGACACTTGTTCCCAATAACATAATATTTGTCAATGTAAGATATAGAAGAATATTCTTCTTGGACTTTTTGAACTGCAGCAATACAATCAGGGGAAACTTGGCCACTGATGGCTTCTCTGAATAATCTAGAGGAGTTGCAAAGAGAGACCTTAATTTTGTAAGCATAATCAGTTATAATTCCATGAGACCAGTAATATTCATCGGCTGCATTGATATCAGTGTCAAAATCCAGAAGAGGGTTTCCTATCTGAAAATACAGAGATATAAGTAAATCAGAAAAATATGAATGTATTAAGAGTATTAGAGTAACAAACAGAAACTAAGTAAAAGCTCAAGGGCCTATGTATTACTCACTGCTATGCCCCTTAGTTTTAAATTCACTTTACTCTTAACAATGAGTTCTGCAAGTTGAGGTACATAGTGACCTGGCTCCAAAAACAACATTGTTACTGTTAGCTATAGATTGTTTTTGTTTTTGGTCTGAAACCTCGGTATACGAAAATCAAGTCATTTTAGATTCCAACTTATCCAGATGGAGTCGGAAAGACGTACGGCTATCTTTGGATAGATGATGTGGAGTGATTAATAATAAAGCGAAGTGATAAAAAAAGCTTATCCATTGTTTAAGAGTTTTTTGAATAATGAAATGAGATGATTAAAGATGAAAACCTAACCATTCCATCTCCGTTACTTATCATTATACTCCCAAACAATGAAGTTGAATCTCCCACTATTCCCTAGTTAAAACTTACAAACAATGCAGTGATAATTCACAAAACTCGAATTTGAGACTTCAACGGAACGGCCCTCCTTGCCACACAGAAGAAACATTTCGAGCGTATTTGATAAAGCTGAAAAATATAGATTATGCTGATAATCGATTATATGTAATCGATTATAATCAAAATCTGTTTTTGTTCTGGGTATATTTATTGAAAATTGATTTTAAAATAATCTATTTTGTTTGGATGGTGCAAAAAAATCATTTTTACATAATAAATTACGAAAAATGATATGAAGTTATTTATATAATTTAATAATATTTGTTTGAAGTTAATTTTGTTGGAATAAATAGGGAAAAGAGTTTTGTGAATGAAAAATAATCAAATCACAACAATCTTAAACTAAAACAAATTAGATGATATAAAATAATTTTTTTTCACCCAAAAAAATTTTTTTTTTATAAATTTAAGCTAATTACCAAGCATGATAGATTATATATGAAACAACTTTTTTAATAAAAATGGCTAAAATAAAAAAAATCAATCTTTTCTAAACATGTTCTTGAACAATAAATTTTATATTCAAGGTAGAAGGTAAATAATTGTGACTTTACCTGCATAACTCTCTCCCATTATATAAAAGTCACTATTTTTGTACTCCTGAAACTTGCCAAACCAGCGTTGCAGGAAAACCAAACTGTCTCGGGCTAACGAAATAATTAATAGTAAAATATAAAATGTCAGTTTTTAATTCCACTTTAGAACGGAATCTAGCACGTCCAAAACTATGAGCATCGACAAATCGCTACTCAACTACTCCAACACAGAAAAAACAAAATGGGAAATTGATTATAGGTGTGTCACGTGTGTGTAGTAAAAGGATAAGAAAATGAACCTGTGACCTCATCGTTCAGTGTGCTGTTCTTGACAGAGTAAGAGAACCCAACACCTGCTGGTGATTCTAGGTACAAAATGTTGGCTTCTGCAAAAGACAGGAGCTCAAGGAGTAAGCTTTGTTTTTAGTTTGTGACATATAGATAAGGTTTCTGAATTTTGCAGCACCTTTGTTCCAACTATATTGATTTTTCACTATAGCCTCTCCTTGAGTTGTAACAAAAGGACCATTTTCATTGAAGGCTCCAATTCCAAGTGATGTACAGCCAGGCCCTATGAAAGGAATAAGGCAACTTAAGGTTTCAATGGTAACACAAAAAAATGATAATACTTCTTGCATATCACATGTGTCTCATGGCCCCTTTTATGGTGCATTCCATGCCTTTGGGGTGCACTAGTGCACTCCATTGATGACTTTGTATGATAAGTCATTTTAGGATTGATTAATAAATAAAATCAGTTGCACGTGTTTTTTTGCAAATATTTTATTAAATTTAGCAAAATAAAATGAGCCAACACCATTATTGTCTTTGAGATCCATACAGTGAGTAATCCTTGTAACATTCTGTCGTGCACTTCTTGTTTTAGATTAACTAAAATGAGCCAACACCATTATTTGATTAACTTTTAAATTTGGTTTTTATCTCCAACATATTTAGCATTCTTCACTCCCATTAACTAGAGTTGGATGGTGTGGCCAGTCAAGCGTGCTGCAACCAGATCTGGAAGGGAGCCTACTGGAAAACCAGTTCTAGGAGGGAGCCTATTGGAAAACCAGTTCTGCCAACCAAATACTCTTCTGGACCCAATAATCTTGCATTTTGCATACAATACAAACACCTCACCCACCAAACCCCCATTGGATTCAATACGACCAAGACAACTCCAAAATCCAAAGATAACCAAATTGTTAAAAAAAAAAAAAAAAAACTAAAATACCAATACCAACAAAATCGATGGAGAGGAGGAGAGAGGGAGGTTGGCGTAAATGATGAGTAGTGTCATTGACCCCACAAAGCTTAATTTCACCACTCTTCTCTTATGATATGTTTATTTCTCCACTCATCAAAGCTTGGCTGGCTTAATTTCAATTTTCACAATACGTTGGGTTGGGTTGGGTTCGCTTCCTTTTCCTTTGCAAACATCAATCATCGATCACGAGCTCTATCACTCAAAAGCAGAGCTTCTTTCCCATTCCCAGCATTCTTGCTCCCAGTGTAAAAACCCCAACTTTGAAGTTGAAGCTCGAGGAAAACATAAAGAGACATGCTTTAGAGATGTTTAATATTCGAAGGACCTAAAAAATAAATATTTAATTTTATAACAACTAATTTCATAAATTAAAAATGAACTTATAAATAAATTTTAGATTTTACAGGTACTTCTATAAATTATAAAATAGATTTATAAATAAATATCAAGTATTTTTGTTAACCAGCATGACAAGTTTCAGGTAAAGATGTCATCACCGTTGATTTCATTTTAGTGTTGATCTAACGGTGAGAATAATGGAGTGCACCGCTGCATCCCAAACCTTCGAGTGCACCACAAAAGGCGCCGTGTCTCATATCTCTCACATCTGTTGAGGTAGTATGTGCACAAACATGTGGCACCAACTGTAATCAGATTGTGCAAATTTTGTATACATAAAGTGATATGTATATTTAGTCCCCAAAAAAAAAAAGTGATATATATATATATATATATATATATATATATATATATAGAGGATTAGTTTCGACATAACGATAAGGTTGTTGTCTTGTGACTTAGAGGTTATGTTTTCAAATCTTGAAAACAGATTTTCCGTTTATGAGAATAAGGCTCGTATATCCTAGGGACGGATTTAGAGGGTGGCGCTCGCCCCTCCCTCTTACATATATTTTTTAAAATTATTTAAATATATATAGTATTTTTCATAAAAAGTGTATATATATATATATATATATATACTGTTATATATTCGATCCATCTAAGTGGGAGTCTTGTGCACTAAACTGTCCTTTCAACGTGATATGTATAATATGAGTGTGTGTTTAGCATTCAAAAAAACTTGACTAGGTCTCAAGCGACTCAACCTACAAGAACATGCTAATAATAGCCCATTGTGGACAAAAAATAAAGGTGTTTGACAGATAAAGGAAGTAATAAAGGACATGGGGTTCACCTCCATTTAGCCAAAGAACAAGAGGTTTTGAGGCAGGGTTTGTTTTTGCTTCAACAAAGTAGTAGAACAGAGCTCTTTGATTCTTGTCATCCACAGTTACATACCCAGCAAATTGTTGGAAAGACACGGGTGGCTGGCCCGGCAAGCTTTTCACCTTATCAGCTTCTGGAAAAGACTTAATCAGTGAGCACATGGACAGTAATGTTGCACTGATTATGGCTATCCAGATCCATGGCTTGGGAAACATGATGGCTGAGAAGAAAAGCACAGTGAACTATGGAATGTGGAGTGATAAAGTGGAGGCCACGTGAAAGGCTTCTTCTTATACTAGCTTTGTCGTAAGATGTTCTTGACGAGAAATTCTAGCTTATTTCTTAAGCACCAATAAATTGTTACTCGATGGGTTTTTACAATTAATTTTAAATAAACTTATATAAATTTTAACTTATTGACTAAAAAATTAATGGTAGATATATAGTTTGACTCCAAGATTTTAAGTTATTTCCGACTCGATTTAGATTGGTCAGAGGATAATGTGAAAACTAAATATCAGGCATTTCATACCAATGGGATATATTTGAAACATGCAATTATTATTTTGGAGCATAATGATTATTTTCGTTGTCAGTTAGTCTTACATAAAAACCATTGATCATTGGCAGCTTTGAAACACATCCTAATACGGAGTACGAAAATGTTGTGATATGAGAATAATAATTATAAACATCTTTTAGGTAACTGTAATTTTTGAACTTTGCTTTATAAAAAAAAAAAAATTGTCTAAATAACATTATTCTATAAAGTAATTCTTAATTAAACATGATGATATTTAAATTATTATTTAACATGTAAAGATATAATTATGTTAAAAATGCACCCATCTTTAAAATTGTTTTTTTTTTTCATGTCAAATTAGATGGATGGTATGGTTCTTCACTTACTACCTATAATTGGGAAAGATTGTTTCTCTAGTAAACATATTTTTTTGACAAAAAGTCAACATTTTTTTAAAAAAAATTGTTTTGGATTTAATATGACATAATTGAAAAATCTGATTAAAGTTTTTAAAAAACATTTTTTTATAGAAAAACAGTTTTTATAAAATAAGAAAATTGAAACTTATTTAAAAGGGGGTGTTTGAATAATTTGAAATCAATCATATTTCTATTATTCCACTCTTGCAGAATTAACTATCAAATAAATATTATCAGAATTAACTATCAAACAAATGTCATCGACATATACAAACAATTTTATATATTTTTTATAATTTAATATATATATAAAGCAATTTTTTTATACTATCTAAACGAAACTGATTATCTTAAAAAAATTTATAAAATATTCAATCATAATTGATTATATATATATAATAATCTATTTATCACAATTAATCCAAATATACAAGAAATTAATTATAAAAAAGTCTGGAATTTTGAATTGTTCATTGAAAAAGACCCTACCTACATCCCCAATACCACGGAAGGCACGTCATAGCATCCACCCATCACATCCATTTCGCCAACGACTTGACCTGCACCATTGCACCAACGACTTGACCCACATTAATTTGTGAACTAATTCCACAATTATATTCATAATAATAACCTTCAATTTTTCACTTTATGTTAAATTTTCAAGTCCGATCTCCACAAATACAAATGAAATGGTAATAAAAAAAAAATTTTTTTTACTAAAGTAATAAAAATATTAAGAGTGACTAAATTTAAACTATAAATGAGGAAAAGTTAAGATATATGATTTTACATTGTAAAATAATTTATCTTCTTTCCAAGTCAAGGTTCAGAAGCTCGACCTTTTGTCAATGTCAAGGAGCCCGAATTTTGTTGCTCAACTTTAGCCATGGCAATGCAAAACAAAATGTTCGTGGCGGGTCCTAATAAAGTGAGAGCCACCACTCTTTTTGAAATTTTCTGCCCATTATCTAGTACCATTTCCGTGGATTGAAGTTTTATATAAATTAATGAATTATTGTTGTTGCGTTCATGATTTTTCCATTGAATTTTGGTTTTCCTCATTGTGTTTAACAAAACATTAATAGAGTTTATAACCTGAATGAGGGTGGTTGCTTGAAGTTATTTTATTATAGTCCTTCTGAATTTATAATGGACGTTTGGCATAGGTGTATGATGGATTGATGGGCATTCTTGAGGGAGCACTTGAAAGTAGTTTGTCCACAGTCACAGGCAATGGTGGATGGACATTCTACCCAAAATATAAGTGTAATTTGATAAATTAATATAATTTTGTAAGCATGGTTAAAATGATCTCATGTTGTCGTAGTTTTATATGGAATCGTAATTTGTATATTACTTTACAATGGATAACCATGTTCTTTTGAACCATGTGTTTATTACTTTATGTTTTAAGCTAAATTGAGTTACAATTTTAACTAATGATGTAGTTGTTGATGCTGTTGATAACATTATAAAGTAGCAACCATGACAAAATAGTGTTGATTTGGGTTTTCAAACTGTGAGTCCTATTGTGGGTATCTAAAAACACTATAGTGTATATTTTTTTATTATTGATTGGTGTTCATCCTACAATTAGGACATGAATCAACCATTACGGGTTGAAGAGAGTGCACCATCTTCATTGACTATTTTTTTGGACAATCAACATATGTATTTAATTGCAAAAATTCAATTTTGTTTGATCATGTTGTATTTTATCAAAGCTATGTACAATGTATTGTGTCACTCATGCTTTTACATTTTTTTGAAATTTAACATAAAACTGTGTATTATCTTTCCAAATAATGTAGGATTATTATCTTCTCACGCAAAACTCACTTTAGATGGTGCAGCTTTAGATGTATGAGTTATGGTATAATGATTTTTTAATTTTTTTTTTATTATGTTATTATTTCATTCAACTAATCAGTGATTCCAAAATTGTCTTTCCAATTTCCAATAAATTAGTTAAAATTGTGCTCTCTTTATAACATAAATAAATACATAAATGTACTCCCTTAATTAAATTTTTTATCTTAATTTTTTTATATTTTTTTCTATACAAGTTGCCTGAATATTTGTAGAATGACAATGACACCGAAGATTATATTAGATAGTAACATTATTGTTGAAAAATTCTCGACTTCAAGAACCCTATGCAAACCAATAGTATTGGGATGATTTTCCTTGATGAAAATGTAAATTGTCTCATATTATGTACATTAACATATTTGATTTTTTTTGTCTATTGACTTTTCTTTTTTTAAAGGTCTGCAAAGATACCCATTACAGTTAAATATTAAATATTCAACAGTTTGTATTATGTTATTTTTAATTTACAAAAAAATATATTTCCAAATAATATATATATAATCATACTCCTGACAAATTATTTTCCCGTGCATCACACGGGTTATGGTCTAGTGTTAACAAATATAAAGAGAATGCCCCTGAGCAACTATTTCTAGTTGTTAAACCCTAGCTTTCTAGTAACATGTTCTTGACGAGAAATTCTAACTTACTTCTTGAGCACCAATAAATTGTAACTCGATGGGTTTTTACTATTAATTTTAAATAAACTTATATAAATTTTAAGTTATTGACTAAAAAATTAATGGTACAGATATAGCTTGGCTCCAAAATTTTAAGTTATTTCCGATTCGATTTAGATTAGTCAGAGTCGAAAGTGAAAACTAAATATGGAGCATTTCATACCAATGGGATATATTTGAAACATGCAATTATTATTTTGGAGGACAATGATTTTTTTCATTGTCAGTTAGGTCTTACATAAAAACCATTGGCCATTGGCAGCTTTGAAACACAGCCTAATATGGAGTACGAAAATGTCATGATATGAGAATAATAATTCTAAACATCTTTTAGGTAACTTTAACTTTTCAACTTTGCTTTATAAAAAGAAAAATTGTATAAATAACATTATTCTATAAAGTAATTTTTAATTAAACAGATGATATTTAAATTATTATTTAACATGTTAAGATATAATTATGTTAAAAATGCACCCATCTTTAAAATTGTTTTTTTTTCATGTCAAATTAGATGGATGGTATGATTCTTCACTTACTACTTATAATTGGGAAAGATTGTTTCTCTAGTAAACAATTTTTTTTTGACAAAAAGTAAACATTTTTTTAAAAAAAAAATTTGTTTTGGATTTATTATGACATAATTGAAAAATCTGATTAAAGTTTTTAAAAAACATTTTTTTATAGAAAAAACGGTTTTTATAAAATTAGAAATTTGAAACTTATTTAGAAGGGGGTGTTGAATAACTTGAAACCAATCATATTTCTATTATTCCACTCTTGCAGAATTAACTATCAAATAAATATTATCAGAATTAGCTATCAAACAAATATCATCGATATATACAAATAATTTTATATATTTTTTATAATTTAATTTATATAAAGAAATTTTTGATACTATCTAAACGAAACTAAAAAAAAATTATAAAATATTCAATCATAATTGATTTTATATATATATATATATATATATATAATAATCTATTTATCACAATTAACCAAATATACAAGAAATTAATTATAAAAAAGTCTGGAATTTTGAATTGGTCTTTGAAAAGACCCTACCTACATCGCCAATACCACGGAAGGCACGTCATAGCATCCACCCATCGCATCCATTTCGCCAACGACTTGACACACACCATTGCACCAACTGCTTGACCCACATTATTTTGTGAACTATTTCCACAATTATATTCATAATAGTAACTTTCAATTTTTCACTTTATGTTAAATTTTCAAGTCCGATCTCCAAAAATACAAATGAAATGGTAATAAAAAAATTTTTTTTTTTTGGTAAGGTAATAAAAATATTAAGAGTGACTAAATTTAAACTATAAATGAGGAAAAGTTAAGATATATGATTCTACATTGTAAAAGAACTTTGTTGCTCAACTTCAGTCATGGCAGTACAAAACAAAATATTCGTGACGGGTCCTAATAAAGTGAGGGCCACCATTCTTTTTGAATTTTTCTGCCCATTATCTAGTACCTTTTGAATGGTCCTAAGTCCTAACATCATTCAGATGAATTTCCTTGTGAGCAATACAAAATATCTTGTATTGTGAAATATGGTAGAGCATGATAACTTACTAATACTTCAACTTATCCATAAAATACATATTTCAAAGTATGAAAAAACGGAAATAGATCTAATAAATAAGATCAACCCAATACCTATTGAGACCTAAAGCAAATTTTGCGATGAGATCTTTTTAAACCTAATAACAAATTAACCCAACAATTCTCTTATACAAATATAATTATTTTGTACAAATTAAGAGTTAATCCTTGGACCTTGCAGCTAATGATAACATTTCATACCAAATTGGCTACCTTATGTTTGTTAATGTATAAAACATAGAAAAAAGATAATATAGAAAAATAAAAGAAGTGGATTTTTTAAAAAAAAAAAAATTTTTTTAGAGGCCTAATAAAGACCTCATTTGCTTCGACCTTTGGCCGGACCTACTAATAAATTTCAAATTTTCAAATAAATATAAACAAAAAATACAAGCAAATGTGTCTGCAGCTATAACTGGAAAGTCTTTATTCTTTCAACCTCACCGTTGATTAACTCACATTCTTCTTTAAGATAACTTTCTCCAACAACAAAAATACTCAATTGGTCATGATTAGCATTCTATAAGTCTAGAAATCAATTAAACAAATTAAGTAACGATTAAAACTCACTAATAAAGATATCCACAAGGCAATACTTTAGTATTTTCCTTTTTCTTTTTTGGACAATTTTGTGAATCATGATTAGTTCCACCATAATTAGGAAAATGGCAAGTATGAGACTTCATTATAACTTCAACTCCACCTTTTCACCTTGATCTTTTTGGTCGACCTTTTTTTAGAAATGACTAGTATTGGTACCAGCACGGTTTATTAATGAGTTATTAAAATATATTATTTATTGTTTACTTTTTAAAAATCCATAATATTAGCATGATAAACAGAATAACCACTTTTTTTTTTATATACTTCGAGGAGTATCCCACCGTCAACCTGAGACGAGGACTAATCTTCCACGGGAGTTTGTTTGGCACCTTAATGGATGATATCCCTCCCAGCTGAGGTTTTTTTTCCATATTCAAGACTCGAACTCGAGACATTGATTAAGGGGTAAGAGGCCTTTAACCACTCACGTCAACCTCAATTAGTAGAATAACCACCTTATGTATGAGAATAAGAGTTTTATTTATAAGTATGAAATATTGAATTAAATTTAGTTACATGCATGTGATCAATGTTTTTTCCAGCAAAAGGTAAAACATTTGGCACATGTGAACTAAATTGTAAATCCGGTTGTTAAAACTAATTAAAAAGATAAAGAGAATTAATAAGAGCAAGATTTAGTGTAATAATTGGAGAACAGTAACTTACTTGGCTTCAATTCTGAAACACTGTTTTATAAACAATATTTGAAGTTATGCAAAAAAAAAAAAGCATTTGAAGTAGTCTTTGATTTTTTACCTTCATTGTCGCATATGCATATATATATATATATATATATATATATATATATATATATATATATATATATATATAGCTATCAAGTCTTCTAATTATAATAATCAATTAATCATTAATCATAATTTGTCTGCAATTTATATCAGCAAACTGTGTGGTAATGGCCTGTAATTTCCTTTTGTTAGTCTGGTGCAATAAATGAACAGAATATAATAAATACGCACAACTGATAAGGGCAAACGTTATGTTCCTCCTACAAATACAAGAAATACACGAAATTTTAGGGAAAACTTTTTGACAGGTTTTTCCTCCTTTTAAAAACATTTAATTTCTTTGTATTTTTAAATTTCTCATTGAAATTTTTGAAAGAGAAGTAAATGTACAAAAATAAAAACAAAAAGAGTAATTGAATGTCTGCTAACACTAAATTGTTTGCACTAATTAATAATTATTTTTTTAAAGGCTCTTTAACAAAAAAGATTTTCATCATATATTCTTTGAAATACTCCTTCCGTCCCTTAGTATAAGAATCTTTTAACCAATTCACCTCCCTTATGATTATTCTAATTAATAACATAAAATTTATATACAATTTTCTCAAATTGACCTTAAATTTATTACACTCATAAGAAAGAGAAAGAGTCTTACCATTTATTGTATTGTTTGTTGAGTTAAAAAATGTACATTAAATAAGGGCAATTTAATAAACAAAAAATTAATGCAGCATAATAACTTGATAATGGTCTTATAAGTTAAGACTAAGAAATTCACCAAAAGATTCCTATAATAAGGGACGGAGGGAATACTAAACAATTTAATCAAATGTATTAAATTTATAAAAGCTAATTATTATAAAAAAATTTTTATAAAAGCTAAATAGATGAGAGATAATTTGTGTTTAGTTATTTTGTTAAAAAAAATTAAAAAAAACTACCTTTTTTAAAAGAAAAATACTTTCGAATAGTGTGGATAAAATTAAAATAGGTAAAAAGAATTCTTTTAAAAAAAGTGCAACTACCACTAATTTTTAGAAGCTAATAATTATTTTAAACATTTTATGTGGAAATTTCATTTTGGCAAAAATCTTTGAATGAATAAATTAACAAATATTAATTATTTAACATTATTGACAAATTAGGTGACTTGTACCCAAAAGTTGCATACTTTTAAGTTTTGACTAAAAGTCTTTGAATAGAATACTCAAATATATCTTCATTATCCAATAAAAAATCTAGGAAGCAAAAAGAAGAAATGTAATTTCTAAAAACTTGAAAATTCTAAATTTTACAGTAAAAAAAATTAAAAGGTCAATAAAGGACCTTTAGTTTCAAGACAACATCAAGGAATTGCTATCTAGAGGGCACATAGGAATTGAATTGTCATCTCTCTGTGAATATGTCCAGTAGGGGTGTTCGCGGATTGGATTGGATCGGTTTTGAGCCAAAAAATCATCCGATCCAAAAATAAAAACACCTTGCGGTTTGGATTGGATCGGTTTGCTTACTTAAAAAAATCCGATCCAATCCAATCCAATCAAATGCGGTTTGGATTGGATTGGATAATTCGGTTTTTACCGATACATCGTTACATAGTTATATTAAGTCGAAAACCAACATTAAACCTATATATACTAGAATTAATGTAGTTCTAGTTCCTAAGTACATGCATAAAATCTTCTAGTAAATGAATAACTATTGATTCCTAGGTACATGAATAACTATGAACATTCCAATACATCTAGTATTTGACAATTCCAACAAAAATATTAAAGAGAATGAGAGTGTTCGTTCATAAAAGTATGAAAAACAATACTTAAGTATGAGTAGTACTATAATTTAAAAAATAATAGTATATGTATATAGTAGGTCGGTTTGAATTGGATTGGATTGGTTTTCACTAGGGGATCCGAAATCCGATCCAATCCAATGAAAAAAAAGCGGTTTTTTCGGTTTTCGGTTTTTCGGTTTTCGGTTTATTCGGTTTTCGGTTTTTTGGTTCGGTTTTTGCGGTTTGAATTGGTTTGGATCGGTTGATGAACACCCCTAATGTCCAGTGGAACTTTGCATAGGCTACAATACAATAGATACTACTAAAAATTCATGAATTACTTGCGGATTTTTCTGCAGATTTTCTTTACAGGAATTTCCTGCGAATTTTAATTTCTTTAAAAATAAGGTTTTTTCTTGTAGATTTAAATTTATAAAAAATTTTGACATTTCCTATGGATTTTCCTACGAATTTAAATTTTTCGCAAGAAAATTTATAGGAAATTTCCTCCCGATTTTAAAATTTACAGGAAAAAATGACCTATGAAGGTATTGCCTATGGACAAAATTCATAGGAAAAATTGTAGTAAACCTATTTCCTGTGAATTTTTGTGTAAAATCCATAAGAAAATCCACAGGTAATCAAGAAATTTCTAGTAGTGAGAATGAAAAAAAAGCATGTATTTTTTAAACTAGAATTAAATGTACAACAATAAAAAGCATGTATTGAACGGTTAAGAAAATGGAATGGAATTAGAGGAGACTAAACAATTAAATTAAAGTTATATACAAAGCAATGAAAAATGGATTTAAGGCATTAAAGCTAACGTTAGAAATAAATGGTAATAAAAGAAAATTACGCCTCACTGACCTTTCTTTTCCATTAGTCTGCAACTAACGTTTCCCTTCCATTACTCAGCACCTAATGTTTAGTCTATCAACCTATTAGTATTTGACAAAATTAGCTGTTAGCAGATAAGTTAGCTGATAGTTGATAGCTGATAGCGGATGAGATAGCTGATAGCGGATAAGCTACCTTATTTTATGTGAAAGTATTTGGTAAAACAAGCGGTTGAACTCCCTGAAAAATATAAAATGACATAAAAGGATATCTTCATTAATGATTTTACATAAAAGAGAGAGAAAAGGATAAAGGTAGACTTAAATAAAGATGATAAGGATAATAGTGGAAAGAAAAATGAAACGCTATAAGCTATAAGCTCAAACGCTACTTCAAGTAGAGTCTGGAAAAAAACGTTATAAGCTCGTGAAAAAATGTTATAAGCTCGTGATAGAGACGCTTATCAAGTAGGGCTACTTTCTCATCTACTATAAGCTCGTCGAAGAGACGTGCCAAGTAGGCTCTATGTGTTTCAATTTCTTTTTTTTGTTAATTTGACTATTTTTTTTATTTTATGCTGTATAGATATTTTTGTTCATTTGAGGTGGAGGCCTCCTTCATTAACCAAGTGATCCTTTTCGATGTCCCAGATTTTGTTGCTCCTAATTATCAAGAGTTCCATATCATCTTTAATTTTAAGAAGATTTATGCTATTAATTGAGTCTGAGTTAATATATACATTTGACGCATGCGACTTAATCTGTACCAAAAGAATCATGCGACTTAAAGAAAAGAAGAGAGAAAATTCTCAAAAGAAAACTCCATTGATCTAAACATGTTACAACAATTAAAAGTCGGTTCTCTTTCCTAGAGGATATTCCTTTCCTTTAGGATCTCTCAACCTTGCACTACTCAACTATTTTTAAAAAATAAGTCAGATCTATAAATATATATGGTTGTACCTGTCTAGTGATTTTATCAGCACTAACCTTTGAATCCCCTGCAACGCAACCGTCTAAGTATGAGAAGCTGCTCTTTGCCAGGTTCTAGAATCCTTACTCCAATATCAAGACTATTGTTGTGCAAAAGGTCTCATAATCTCTACAATATACAAATCTTAACCAAAAATAAAAATATAGGAAACTATAGTTCCTAGGTACTTTGGCTAGGAAGAAAAAAGCTATCTTTGGCTACTTGAAGGATAGGGTGTGGAAGAAGATGCAATCTTGGAGTGGCAAATGTCTTTCAAGAGCAGGTAAGGAGGTTATGATTAAATCAGTCGCACAATCTATTCCTTCCTATTGTATGAGTGTTTTTATGCTTCCCACTTCTATTAATGATGAAATTCAGAAAATGCTTAATTTCTTTTAGTGGGGTACGAACAAGAGGACGGGTAAAGGAATAAATTGGTTGAGCTGGGATAAGCTAACCATGAGCAAGGATGTTGGAGGCATGGGCTTTCGTGATTTTGAGGGCTTCAATTTAGCAATGTCAGGGAAACAAGGTTGGAAATTAATCACCAACCCAGACGCTATGGTTTCAAGGATTCTCAAAGCTAAATATTATCCTAGGGGGAGTTTTCTAGAAGCAAGTGTTGGTCACAACCCAAGCTTCTCATGACATAGCATCTGACATTCCCAGGTCTTGTTAAATAATGGCCTAAGGTGGCGGATTGGTTCAGGCTCCAATATTAACATCTGGAAGGACCTGTGGCTTAGAGAGAAGGATGATCCCCATGTGCAAACTGACCCAGGTAATAACGTTAATTTGTCATGCGTTAGTGATCTTATTTGCTCTATTACTGGTTGTTGGAACCAAAATCTGATCCGCGGCTTATTCAACCCAAGTGACATTAATGCCATTCTACAAATCCCTCTGGTTGCTACTAACGATTTGGACAGATTAATTTGGTGTCCCACCAGGAATGGTTTCTACTATGTTAAGACTGCATATCATCAGTGCATGAATACTATGGTTGATAGGAGCCACTATAGGTTATTGGGAAGTTGGAAGACCATCTGGAACCTTAAATTCTTGGCTAAAGTTCGAGAATTTATGTGGAGGGTGTGTAGAGATATCATCCTCATCCCCACTCGTGTGAAACTCCGATCGAGAGGGGTGGATGCTCAAGGCGTTTGTTTGCAGTGTGAAGATCAGCTTGAGACTGGGTGGCATGTTTTCTTTGGGTGTAATTTCAGCATTAAATGCTAGAAGGGTCCTATATTGAACCACTTCTCAAGCAGGCTGAGTCTTTATCAGAGCTTATATTTATGTTGCTGGATGGTCTTGGGGACAATGATAGGTGCCTCCTCGTTATGGTACTTCGGAGCATCTGGAAGCGAAGGAATGAGAAGCTTTGGAACAATGTGGATTTGCGGGCTTCACAAGTTGTGTTCAATGCAAAAGAGATCCTCTTTGATTGGATCCACGCCAGAAACGTCATTTCTGATACCCATAGTACATATCCAGCTGTTGATGTAATAAGGTGGACCAAACCCCCTTTTGGTTATATCAAGTGTAATATTGATGCCGCTTTTTTTGAAGAAGACCATAGTTTCGGCTTTGGTATTTGCTTAAGAGACCACAATGTAGACTTTGTTAAAGCTCATTCTGGGTGGAAACAATTGTCCCCCCTTATTCAGGAAGGGGAAGCTTGGGGCTTGTTGTGTGCTCTTGAGTGGTTGATTTATTTGGGGTACGATAGAGTTTGTATTGAAGTTAACTGTAAGATGGTTACTGATGGGTTGAGTAGTAACAAGCCAGACCTCTCAGAATTTGGTTCTATCATTAGTCAATGCAAGAACCTTCTGATATGGCTTTTCAGTGAATAAGCCTTATAGTCGTCCTAATACAGTGTATCAGGATCGTATCCACAGGGATTTGATAATATTAACAAGCCATTCAACTATTCTTATATTAAAGTGAAGTGTAAAGAGAATTTTGATTTGGTTTTAAAACTCGTAACATAAACAAAGATTACAAGGTTATGATTTTCATAACCTGTTTAACACTTCCAAAAAGGGATTAAAGTACAACAAAACCCTAATCTAAACATATCAATACCTATTTCAAAACATTATGCAATCTAATCTTTTGGGGTAGAACATATTCAATTCATTTCAAATAATTCAATAAGTGTCAATCTTTGAAATCAAAAAGTAAGTAAAATTGACGCTTATCACCTTCTTTCTAATCAAGCATTTTTCAGTTGCTGTTTTGTAAGGAGGCAAGCCAACTCAGTTGCTCATACTTTAGCAAGAGCCTCTAAGTTTTATGCTAGCTCCCAAGATTTTATACGTTCCTGATTGTATCTCTTCATTGATTACTAGTGAAATGATATGAGTTGGTTTCAGTCAAAAAAAAAAAAAAAAGGTACTTAATTAGTTATTTGAAAATTCAAAACTTTTTCTTTGGTTTTCATGAAAAAATACAATTAAAAAAGTGCATTGACGCACATGCTAGTGCATACCAAGCTACTTTTATGTATGTCCATATATATGGCACCTGTAGCCAATATTTTTGACCATATTGCTAGATCCCCTTGTCTTACTTTGCTGGATACAATACTTGCATTCGTATAGCCATATATGTGCAATATAACTTTTAAAACATGTTAGTTTGGTAACTTCACAACTCATCCAATGTTGTCAATGGCGGATGACGGTTTATGGTGGATGGCCAAAATTCCGCTATATAAACATGGGATTGCGACCTATGGCACCGCCATGGCGGGTGACGCTTCACAAATTGGCTATGGCGGCTGGCAAAAATTCCGTCATGGCTGCTCTTTAACAACACTGCTCATATCTAAAATATAGAAGAATCTATGGGAACTCGAACCTTAAACAACTTCCTCATATAACAACACACAAAAAGAAATATGACACCATGAACAAAAGGAGAAGCAGAAAGAAGATAATCAAATTAGTTTGTAGAAAGGTTTAGGAGCCACTGACACCATGATCAGACTTTCCACACTTGCAAATTTGTTAATATAGGAAGCCTAGAACAAACGAAATAGCAAATAGAACCAAAATATCTATTCTCTCCAACGTTACAACAGAAAAATATCATAAATTACATTCAAGAGCTCCACAATTCCTAAGAATAATCATGACCAAAGGGGTAATCAAGTAGCCAACAGGACTTTCCTATGAAAATCACAAACTAACTTGCTGCAACAGCTTCTACCTGAAGCAGAAGAGCCATCCCTACCTCCAGATGGTCCAGGAATTCCACCATATTCTACTTTTATTCCATAAGACTGCAACCATATAAAATTTATCAATGTCTTAACAATTGCTCCTTGAATGAGGAGTATTTTTTTCACTTTAGTCTATCCCTAGAATTATATTCACACATTCTAAAATATGAGGTAGACTGAAATTAAATATCCCATATACTTGATATTCTAATACAATGTAAAATTTCCATTTCCATATAAGTGATAAAAAGGATAAGGTAAAGTATGGCACAAAGATAAAAGAAAGAAACTAACCTCATTAGATACATAAAAAACTCCATCTTGAATCTTTTTGTATATGGTCACAACTGTTTTTATTAATGCCTGCAAACAGATAGGATATGTTAAAACTTCCATATAGATAAGATTCCAAGATACTCAACCTAAAAACCTAGATATGTCTGAAATCTGTCTTTTCCTGTGGGAGTGGGAGTGGGAGTGGGGGGACAAATGAAGAAAATTGAAGGTAAAGTTATATGATGTGACTTTTGACCAATGTTTAATATATATACACAAATTAGAAGAAATTATCTAAAAGTATAGAGAGATCCTGAAGACGTTAAAGGAAGGAAGTAGGTAATCAAAGTAGAAGCAATGAAAGCACAGAACCTAGTCAGATGATTGCTTCTAATAACCTGAAACATAGAGGAATGTAAGTGCGTTAGTAAAGTTAAATTATCTTCATGAATGACTTTTCCTCATTTCATCTTTAAACAACAATACGAAATAAAGTTGAAGTGGCAAATCAACACGGAAAGTTGGTTGAAAAACCATCTCTAATTAATCACAACATGCATCACTGTATTGCCAACTCTTGTTTCTTCGTATCGGTTGGCTTACCATAAAAAACATATCTGGATATGAGCATTAAAAAAATTAAGCAAGGGCACATAAATTAATAAACAATTATTTCGAGAAATATGAGGAAAATAATGTGTGAAGCAATGGAAAATCACGTAGAGGCAACAATCAGGTATACTCATTACACACAGATTCCCCATCAAACAAATGGTGTGTAGCAAGTTAAAATTAAATATGCCATCAAAATTGTAACAAATACTTGGACCAACATAAGATGAAATAAATGATAAATAAAATAACAAATTACAGAATGAATACAAATAGTTCGGTGTGTTTTGATCAATTTCATCCTGAACCTGCAACCATTGATGAAAATAACAAAAATAAATATCCAAGCATTTCAAAACACAATCAAATATCAATTTTTACAAAAGAAACCCCACCTTCTAGCAAAAGCAGAAGAATAATAACTAAAAAATATAAAAAAAAAAACCCACCTCACAAAGTTCCCATAGGAACGCAGAGATGTGTATAAAGAGAGATATATATAGAGAACATAGTTGTCAGTCTAATCTTATCTCCTGTATCCCTTCTCCTATCCATCCTGCGAAACCCCAAATTGCCCTAAACAGACCCTCAGAATTCCTTCCTCTATGCATTTAAGAATGGTATTAAACTAATTATCAGTATTAATTATATATAATATTTATTTTGTAATACCAACTTACCCCCATAACATCATTCTAATTACCATATTGACCCTAGAGAAATCTACAAACTCAATATATATAATATATAATATTGAGTTTTACTTTTATATATATAATAATATATAATATATATTATATTCTATATTATATATAGTATATATAAAGATATAAAGATGTGATTTTCAACATCACACTCATCATCATTTAGAACATTATCTTCCAAAACAATTGAATGTTTAATTCTAGGCATCTCTTTTCCTAAGTTAATTACTTTCTCTAACTCTTTTATAGCAATTTCAACTCAATCTTTTGTCCTTAAATATTGAACTTCTAGACATTAAAAACAAAAGGGTCTTGTTAACAAGTACCCTAAGGATATTATTTAAAGAATCTAAAGAAAGAAAAATTTATTGAAAAATGTCTTTTGAATATTTAATGTATTGAATATATAACTTTCAATACAAAATTTTTATCATTGATTCCTTAACCAATGCCGTTAAGGCACTGATTAGCATTTGTCAAAACAAAATTCAATTGGTTAAGTGACTAGATCTTAGGATCAATGAACTTTCTTGTCTTCATCGAGAAGGAAAATATTTTGTTGGGAGGTGAGAATAGTCTTTCTTCAATAGGACTCAAATAACATGTCTCCGCAATATTCCAAAAATTTCAAATTCTTTATAAGAACAATGGATTGGTTCTTCTTCTTCTATCCAACTTATGGAACAACATCCATCAAGTTTGGTATGGTGTGGCACTATGTACCCGTAAGGGTAACGTCTAGTATGAAGCATGCTCGAATATGGTACATGGATGAAGCATTTAAAATAGTCGTTAGATTTATTAATATAGTATTCAATGGTTGAGATTGTTTTGTTTAAAAAAAAAAAGTTAACTTGAGACTTGGTAAACCGGTTTGTTAACAAATTGTAATATAGTCCCTGTATTTTTACGGCGGTGCTGGTCCGAGGTGGAGCTGCAACGGGGAACGGCGTTCCCGGTGCGAAACTGGCGGCGACGGTTGGGAGTACCTGCGTGGTGGTTGGGCTTTTGGTGGCTGTTTGGGTGGAGCATGATGGTAACGTGGCGAGGGCGAAATCGACAGCGCGATTGGTGGAGTCAGAGGTCGGCGACGAGGGTGGAATCGACGGTGCGATCGGCGGAGCCGAGACAGAGTATGAGATAGTAAGGGCGGACGTGTTGAATCGATCATTCAAAAAAAATGAAGAATTTATTATTGCTCCGCTGTTGTTGATATTGTTTGATACTTATTTTAATTTATACTTAACACACAAAATACCAATTTTTAATCGATTACCATGGTAATCAATTATCAATTTCAATGGATAATCGATTACAAATTTTGATAATCGATTACCCATTGAAATTGGTAATCAATTACCAAAATTGGTAATCAATTACCCATTGAAATTGATAATCGATTGGTTAATCGATTACCAATTTTGGTAATTGATTACCCATTGAAATTGGTAATCGATTACCCATTGAAATTGGTAATCCATTACCAATTTCAATGGGTAATCGATTACAAATTGTGGTGGAAGCCTCCCAAATTTTCTCGGATGTCCCTCCTCTCATAAGTTAATAGGACCTGTCTGCAATTACTTAAACTTTATTTACTTATAAATACCGCATAAACCAGCTACACACGGTCAAAAAACTCCCTCACCGGTGTGCCACATGCTAAGATACTTCATGCCAGCATCCACCCTATGTAAAAGTCATTACTAGTTTTAGTTGCTACATATTTTGTACATAACTCGACCTCTTGTTGGAGTAACTCAAAGGCATAAGTTGTGATTACAAATGCATCATGTTCCTCAGTGGGAAGACATGTTCTAATTAAAGGATTATGGTACTTTTGACGCAGTCTTGCTTCTTCTTCAGCTTGATTTATAATGTTGACAACAACACCAACCTATACAAAAAATATATTTAATTATGAAAAACTTATTAGTTATTTGATTCAAAATCCGGATTATTTTTTCATAAATGCTTGGTTTAACTTGCTTTTTTTTTATCATAAAAAAATTGCTTTTTTTTTTAAAAGATGATGCAACTTGCTAATATACTACTTAGCAACCCCATGTATATAGAATTCATCTTGAACTCGAATCTATTATAACATAATTCAACTTAAATCTCTAACATCGGGGTTGATTTGAGGAGGAAAAAATAAAATTATAAAAAATTGAAACTTTAATCTTATATGAGAGAATAAAAGAATTGACCAAAAAATAAAATAAAAGAATAAAAGAATTTACCAAAAAACAAGAGAATAAAATAAAAAAATAAACAAAGTCACAATGATGATGATGATAATGATAATAAATAAATAAAGTCCACATATTTTTCTTATTATTATTATTTTTTTACTTTATGTTTTCTTTAGATAAAATAGGTTGATTCATCACATGCATTTTATATGTATATTTTTTTTATCTTAGATGAAAAAAATAAAAAATAAGTAACAAAGTAAAAAAAAAAAAAAAAAAAAACAAAAACTTACTAGAAAACCTATTTTCCAAAATTTTAATCTAGTCTTGGATTGTAAGTACGGAGGCGCAACCTAGTTTGGACTGTGGTCGTGAGTCGCGGCTCAGTTGCTGTTGGCATCGCCCGCTCGCCTTTTCTAGTTGGACTGGGTATGTATGTATCTCTTTCATTGTTTCAGACTCAATTTATTTACCTAACTTCCATTTTTCTAAATTACTCTGATCAATTTTTGTATAGAATAGAAGAATTCCAACAATCTCAATATCCATGTGCTTCGGACTTGTCTTTTCATCAAAAGAGAACAATATGCATAACTGTCTTGATTCTTGGATGGTTTGTAAATTGCAATTGTATGGAATCAAAAGATCTTGTGTTGTATTTATGTTTCTATTATCATAATCAAATTTTATACAAGTAATAGTTTGTGCCATTTAATCATTTCAATTGGTTGCTGTAACATTTTGCATGAACTTGGCTTCAGTTGTTGTTATGAATGATCTTTTGTTCACTAGTGAAATACTGAGCTTAATAGATAATGGTTCAGTTATGATAAGGGATTTAACACTTAATAATTGTTACCTTTGTTTTTCTCTTTTATATGAAAAGTTGGTTTTCACACTTCACAAATGTGTTTTCTTTTTTCAAGTGGCCTGATTGTTTGAAACAATGTTCACAATTTAAAGGAAAAATGAATCAAGTATTATGGGCTTCATGAGTTTCCTTCTATCAGCAGATAGAACATGAACAACTCTTCCATGCAAAATTCACTCTATGTTCTCTTTAGAATTTAAGTCAAATATTTCAAGTTTGTGTTTCTTTTATCAGTAACTGATTTGTTAGATATAGATCTGAATTTTACCCTGTGTTCAGGTGTAAGCTAAGGCATTTAAGCCTTTAGCCACTGAGTTTCAGATTGCACTTTTATGAAACTGGTGCGTTGAATGTACTCTTCTCAATTCTAAGTATGGATTCAGAAGCTGCACGGACTGCACGAGAATCGCTAGACCTAGCATTCCATATGTCACATATACTTGACACGGGTTTGGAGCGCCAGACACTTTCTCTTCTTATTGCACTTTGTGACATGGGTGTAAATCCTGAGGCACTTGCTGTTGTTGTCAAGGAACTGAAAAGAGAGAAACACTCATCATCATCATCATCATCCTTGCTGCCTGCAGCCCCATCGTCTTTGTCTTGAATGGTTCTATCTTTGCTTCCTCAAGTTCTGTAGTGTAATGACATTGCTTCTGTTTGTTTCTTAATTTTGGTTTATTTCATTTCTTTATATGCTTTGTTTGTTCTTATGTATGATTTTATTTGAAGACATATAGTGACATTGCTTTAGCACCAAAATATTGTGTGTATTAGAACACTGAACAGGTATGCAATTAGAAATATCTGCACATATTTAAGGCACCAATGTCCAAGTATATCTCAAAATGCATTTGTTTTCTTTTATTTTTTGTTGTTGTGATTGAGAAATGAATACAAGTTAAAGAGAGACATGGATGTTTTATGAAATATTATGCAATCTGTAACTTTCTCCCTCTCTCCCTCTTCCCCCTTCTCCTGAAGGGGAAAAGAAGAAGAAAAATAAATTCTTATGTGTTTGGGCCCAAGGTAATGCAGAACATATTGTAAATAGTGATTTTTAAATCTCACAAAATTGGAAATTATGGGCTGAAGTTCTGTATTTTGGATTGTGGGAGATTGGTAGAGTTGTCATCTTTGAAATTTTAAGGGGAAATTACACTAACGTCCACTGAGGTTTAACTTAATTGCACTTAGCACCCCTCTTGTTTTAAAAGCTACACTCACCTCCTCTTAGGGGAGGTCAGTGTAATTTTAATCACCTCCCCTGTAGGGGAGGTAAGTGTAATGATGACTGAATCTCAAGGGAGGTGAGTGTAACTTTTGAAATAAGATAAGTGTCGAGTGTAACTAAGTCAAACCTCAATGTAGATGTATTCCCCTCAAATTTTAACCTAGGTACATGAGTAGAGCTTTGCACAAACTTCATTCACAAATATTGAAAGACGAAGCCAAGAGCTCTTATACAAGTGGACTCATATGACATTATCTTAGGGAAAATCAGTGACATTCCTTACCTAGTACTCTCCAGTTTCAATCTTGTAACCTGCAAACTAACTCTGTTGAACCAACCTTGGCATAAGGGCCTAGACCTGCAAGTATGTTTAGAAACCCCAGATAATTTTTTTTATCATGTAGTAAAAACCACTTAGAGTGATCAATTGATTCAGTTTATAATTGAAGACCCAAAGAATGTGAATATTATATATATATTTTTTCCCTCATGATAAATATTTTTAATAAGAATTTATGTTTTATGGGTTTTCGCCCTTTATTTTTAATTTACCTAAACTCCAATGAATTCACATTTTGAGTTGCAATGTCGTCAAAAAAAGAAGAATGAGATGAAAATTTTATGATCTACTGCAATAAGTGTCCAAGACCCTCAACACCTTTGCATATACTTGCAGGATAGTGAAAGGCACTGAGTTCAGTTAGATGGCTCCTTACTTTGTAGAGGCACAATCCAACTGTCATGTCATTCTATAGATTCTTTTATCCAACCTGATCCTAAGGGTGCCATTTTACTTTCAAGCCAATCTAAATCATCCAATTGCCCTGAATTTTCAAATGGCATATGCTTGGGGAGAAGGAAGCCATTGTGGTAATTCAGTCCTGTTGGTCAGGGAAAACTTATCTTTCTTGCTATACACAATCAATGGATGATGCTATAGAAATTGGATAAGGGTATATAACCTAGTCCTTGTTTGTATTTTTTGGGCCTACATATCTTGGTTTTATAATTTTGGCCTAACAAATCAGTATACAATTGCAAATTAGTACTTGTTCTTTGACTCCTGAAACTCTAACCCTTCCTACCGTTGCTCTACCACTCTCCAATGAACCTACCTCTGCCATTGCACCAGCTACTTGAACCACCCATGGCCACCGCCTGAATCTAACTCCAAACGACACAGGAGGAAAATCAAATATTGTGATTAGATATCAACTGAAAAGAAGAGAATTACTGAAGGATAAATCGAGGAAATAAGCAATCATAGAAAACTAATTAGAAAAACAAAATCCTAGAAGAAGGGACATAATTATAGTTATCTGATGATATAAATAGGCCTTGAGTTCCCCAACAGCCCATTTACTCACAGAACCAAGCCTATGACAGTAGCAGCCTAGTCGTCAAGGCTGAATGCGAAATTGATTTTTTTATGTTGAATTCATTTTGAAAATGGATCCTCTCCTCTTTTGGAATAATAACAGGGTATGATCATGTTGGCGACACAATTTTTTTTCATACAAACTAGCCACTGAGTAATTGTGTCACCTTCCCTTTCAATTTGTCTAGTGGCTAAGATAGACTCAGGTTCAACCTCGTCACTAACCCCATCATTAATTCTTCCTTCAACCTCTCCCATGTCAAATCATGTTCTTCTGCTGCCTCTAATAAAATCATGAATCAATCAATGCACACAATTACCTTCCAAACATATTTAGGCCACAGACACTTTCGCATTGGGACTCGTTTGTTGGACTTGAAAACATGTCTCTGCATGCATTACCTAGCCACGTAGATCATTGCCGTAGAGTATAGGGAGTTGCACTAATGAACAACTATCTTAACTACTCTCCTTGCAATTTTAGAACAGCCACACAATTATCATTGCACGTTTACTGGGGAGCTTTGTTTTATTTTTCTGCTAACACATGAGTCACCTTCATCCTTCTACTTGTTTGTGTCACCCTGGTATCAACAACCTCCATTTTGGACATCTTTTAGTTTACATTTCCTACTCAGCAAATCCGGCAGGTTAGATAATATGCGGGAGATATGATACCTACATATCTTATTAAAAATGGAGTTTGCTATGATTTTTTTATTATGTAGGCCATTAATTATAAGGGTCAAAAACATTAGAAGTCATTATTGGGCTAGCCATTATTGGGTCACTCATATTGGACCTTAGTCCGAGGTACTGGTCTAGAACAAATGAACAATAATCCAAGGGGACAAATGAAGCAGGGAATTGCTACCTGCACCACCACAAATGCTTCATCCACCACCCCACTTTTTAATTTGGAACGTGAAAAGTCGGTTTTACCCTTCTCAGTCTCGCATTCATTCCGGCAACTAATTATCAGAACACAATTTTTTTGTATTTCGGAAACTAAATACCGGTAGGTCAAAAAACTTGAAAAATTCCGGAACACTATTTTTTGTATTCCGGCAATTAATTGCCAGAACACAATTTTTTTTGTCAAAAAACTTAAAAAATTTCAAAACACTATTTTTTTTGTATTCCGGCAACTAAATGATTGGGAATCACCAAGGAGACAAGATGCAAGTATTTGCTTCAACTTTGGTGAGAACCACAAATGACAAGCATAAGAGAATCAAACTGCCCAACATGGAAAACCTGCCAGCATCCTATGCAGTAGAAAGGAATTAAGGTATTTATGACCATTGTCTTTGTTCTATACACGTAGGGATGGCAATGGGGCGGGGCGGGCACGGGTAGCACTCCCCCCGTCCCCGTACTCGCGGGGTGAAATCCGTACCCGTACCTGTCCCCGTCCGTTACCCGCGCCGGTATCTTGCGGGGGATATCCAGCGGGTTTCACGGATATTCGCGGGTTTGCGGATATCCACGGATTATTTTTTTTAAAAAAAAAATTGTTATTTTTGCTTGAAAAATTGTTGAAATATGCGTAATTTCTATTAAAATAACTATGTTCATACAAATAGATGTTACGAAACTACGAAAGCGTTATCCAATTACAAAAGTTACTAACAAAAGCAATCAAATATATTTGTTTTCTCTAAAAATAAAAGTTACAAAAGCTAGGATCCACTTAAAACACCCTTGGATTATGTTTTCTCCTAACTTAATAATAGTTCAACTTAATATAATTAATATTAGTAGGTACTTATTTTTCCATTAGTATTAGCTTTAGTAAGGAAGGATGGGAAATTAGGTTTAGCAATTAGTAGATATATATAATAAAGAGTATTATAGTAATTTAAGTAACGGATGCGGATATCCGCGGGCACGGGTAGCGTGATACCCGCCCCTGCCCCGTTTATAAGCGGGTATTGAAATTACCCGTTTATTTTATCCGCGGGCACCCGTTTAACTACCCGTCCCGTGCCCGTTGCGGATTTTATCCACGGGTATCCGCGGGTACGGATAAAATTGACATCCCTATATACACCCGTGAATTCCAACATTTTCGCCCTCAAAATGAGTAAATTGAAATTCATGTTTATGTTCAAATTAGGCATAGTTTTAAATTGCACTAAAGGGGTCACAGTTACGTTGTGTTTATCTCAATTGCAAAAAAATGTGACCAATGTGGCCACTATTTGTGTTTGGAATATGGTTGTGGAGACTAGTAAAACTCTAACGTTGCAACTACAACTGTGGTTGTAGACCGCAATTTAAAACATTGAAATTAGGAAAAGAAACCAAGGTGACTGAAACTCAAAACTGTTTAGTGATTATATGTTATATGCAGTGTTCAACATATTTGCCTGCTAAGATATCACCTATGAGTGAAGTAACACATACAAGTTGAAAACAGCATACTGGGAAGGCCATGCCATATGGCTTCCTGCACCAAATTGATAACTGAAATCTCAACTGAAAAATTGGGTTGATACACATAGCTTGTTTGTTACAAGCAGCATAATTTCTGCAATTTCCCTTACAAGTTCATTAATCATTTTAAAATCGCGCGCGCACACACATACACAGAAAGAACGTAGCATTTTAATTACAGAACCTTCCCCATTGACCAAATATTCCATCTAATTAGAGCTTTCTCTTTATTCTTTTGCAACCATTTTAGGACCAGACTAGATGCTAGACACTTTACCTTCTCCCTTAAAGTTTCAAAATTCCTGGTTCCTTGCTCTGCAATAAGTTCAGAAGGCCTAATCTTGATGCAATACCCATAATTTACTTCTTTATAATCAATCATGTAAAATCAACTAATTATCCATGAGAATAATTACTCTTGAACAAGCGTGAGTCCAACTTATCAACTGGTAATGAGGGACCACTGAGAAAAGAATCTTCCAGTAATGGTGGAAGAGTCCATATATTACTTTGTACAAGAGATAAAATGGATGATAAGGATTCTATATATTGGTGAGGAGGTAGATCTTCAACCATCTCTTTTTCTCAAAGATTCCTTGAATTGAGTAATTTTAAACCAATGATCATGGCTAACCCTATTACCATGTATTGTGACTAGGAAATGGATCCCCTGCAATCATTTTTTGACTGTAGGAAGATCTGAACAATTGATTAAATTTTGTGTAGAATAATTATATTAATGTAAAAATGATGTATGAGATCCTGACCATAGATTATAATGAATGCGTGAAATTTGTAAATGCAGGGAATTCGGGTCCATTGTGACTAGGATCCAGAGAGAGTGACCATGATAGATGCAACTTGACAGTGAGACCAGATTCACTTAAAAAAGTTTTAAAGTTGCTATAATTAACTTATGGTGATTCATTACGATTAATAAGTGGATTTCATTTCAATTTTGATCTTCTACAGAATTTCTAGGTTTAGGTTTTGTTATCAAAATGTTTGAAGAGTTATTAGAAGAAAGTACAACTATCAATCATAAACAAAAATTAAACCTTCTATATATCTCTCTTAGGAAATGAGACCTGATAATTACATTTACTTATATGAAATATCCATTTCCCACAAGTGCATATAGAGGAGTTGGACGCATGAATGTCTCATCCTTTTCAAAGAGTAACAATCCTTATCATTACAGCATCATAAAGATCCTCAAGGAATTATGAGCTATATAAAGTTTAGTTCCAAATTTTCTATATAAGCCATTACAGCAAGCAATTCCACAATAGAGAATTGGTTTCGGCTACTTCTGAAGAATAACTACGCTGAAGCCTAAGCCTACTTGCTAGATATTGTGAAAAAAAAAAAAATAATTCCATAGGGCGGGGGCAATCTAAACCAAGTTGATACCTATAGCCATGGTATCACTACACCGACCTTTGAAATATGATGCTTTTATAAGCTTTAGCGTTATTCCAAAATCCAACTCATTGATTGAAACCAAGGTATATTTATTGTTTATTTAATCAAAACTAAACCTAGAAGAAACACGTTACTAACCATACTCATTGCACGTATGACCATGACACACAATTGCTTGTGGTGTAGAATGTTCATGTTTTTCCAACAATTTTTTTATATGTCAGAACCAAGTCCGTGAACTTGAAAGATTAGAAATAAAGAAGTGATAATTATTTTTAAAAAATTAAAAAAAGAGACGCCAAGGCACAAATTTGAAAACCATCAATTACAACAGGAAATATGATGAGTATAGCCCATAAGGCTGGTAAATGAAATTGCAAAATCTGGTTCTACTAATAAATTAACACAACAATTAATTTGTAAGATCCAAGAGAGAAGGATTGGCTACAATTGATTAAATTTAGCAGAAAATAATGCTATTACAAGATAATTTGGTTCAATCTAGTTTCTAGTTACTCCATCATCCTTTTATTCTTTTCTGAATCTCTAATGTCAAAAGCCTTCACTTTTGATATCCCCCCCACTCAAAATGTTCAGCAAACGAACCAGCCAAAGACCTTAAGAACTTTATCATCCTGCATCATGGCATACAAAATAGCCTTTGGAGAACAAGGTTCTGATTTTATCATACTTACATTGCTAAGTTATAACCATTTTTAGAAATAAGGCTAATGATGGCTTCTGTCACACACTGTCTTTCTCTTGCCCAGGACCAACCGTATATAAGTTACAAAGATATGATTGTGGAAGTTCCTTATTTATAGGTATAAAGGCCAAACAAATGAAAGGGCCAGCTAGACTCAACCCACGTGTTTTCCCAGAAGGGGCTTACGTATATTCTGCTTTAATGAGGCGTGACAGAACTTAGCAGCAAGAGATAATGATCTCTATACTATAAATAGTTCTTGTTGATAAGTGGGCAATCCCTGAAGCCTATAGTTCTGTTTCATGGCTATGGCATGAGGTAACAGCAAAAGACAAAGTAACAGATCATGGAGGATGTTCTTTATATATATGGACAAAACTTATCTGCAATTTTGGTAGATATTTAGGTGTTATTTTCTAATGGAATAGGGCATGTGTAATTTTAATTAATGAGGTGTTACATATGTCCTACTTTCATTGAAAAATAACACCTAAATACCGATTGTGCATAAGTTTTGTCCTACATATATAGTGGTACTATATTTGTTGGTATTTGATGTATTCCGTGAAAGTGTTTTGTACATAATAACTATAGAATAATAATAAAGTATTATCTGTGTTATTCCCTTATCAAACTTCTTCCTATTTTTTACCTCACAGGTTCCTATAAATGCTGTAATAATTAGAATTATTTGATCACTTGCACACGTTACATGATTTTCAGATTGCCTATAATGGATCATCTAATAGTGAAAACGTGTTGTTCATAATGATATTCCTATCTGTTTCCTGCATGGCATTATGTAGTTGTTGATATGGATGGAAGAAGGATTCACTTGCCTAAAACATTTTTATTCATTCTAGCCGGCTATGTTTCATGTTTGGTTTACCGTTAATGTACGTTTACTCCAAAGGAACTCTATAGATACTATAGAAAGAAGGAATATGAAATGTGTGAAGGTAATTCCTTGATTAGTTGTGTACAACAAATGTTATAATATATAGGCTAAAGACATTGAATGCTAACCTAAAAATAAGAGACGAAAATATATCCTAATAAAGTCTAGAATTAGAAAACATATCTGTAAAAAAAAAAAAAGAGAATATTTGAAGATATTCTTCTGGTATATTATAACACACCCCCTCAAGCTGACGTATAGATATTTATCATTCCCAGTTTGCAAGTAAGACCTTGAATCCGTTCTGTGGGAAGTCCCTTGGTGAAGACATCAGCTAATTGGAACTCTGAGGGAATATACTCAGCAACTATAAGACCATTATCTAATTTTTCTTTATAATTATGTCTGTCTATCTCAATGTGCTTCGTCTTATCATGTTGGATTGGGTTGTGAGCAATACTAATGGCCGACTTGTTGTCACAAAGTAATCTCATAGGAGCTTCATACTTTATCCTGAGATCATCCAGTATGATTTTCATCCATAATGATTCACAAATCCCTTGGGCCATAACTCGAAATTCTACTTCGGCACTAGATCTTACAGCTACATTTTGCTTCTTACTTCTCCAAGTCACCAAATTTCCCCCCAAAAACATGTAGTACCCTGAGGTGGATCATCTGTTTACAATTGACCCAGCATAATCTGCATCTTTATAGGTTTCTATGGACAAAATTTTCCCCTTTTTGAATAATAATCCACTTCTCGGGCTTGTCTTCAAATACTGGAGGATTCTATTCACTACTTGCATATGTCTCTCACGCGGGTCATGCATAAATTGGCTAACCACAGTGAAAGCATAGGCTATGTCTGGTCTGGTGTGGGATAAATATATAAGTTTTCCCACAAGTCTCTAATATTGGGCCTTTTCAACACTTAGGCTTTCTTCATTGCTTCCAATCCTATGATTCTTTGCAATATGTGCCCCTATGGTTTTGCAACACAACTTGCTTGTCTCTTTAAGCAGATCCAGGACATATTTCCTTTGAGAAATAAGGATACCTTGTTTGGAGTAGGTAACCTCTATCCCAAGGAAATACTTAAGCTTTCCGAGATCCTTCATTTCAAATTGTGCAGCTATCTTTTCTCTTAGAACCTGTCTTTCAACCTCTTCATTCCCTGCAATGATCATGTCATCTACATAGATCGGAAGGAGTGTGAGTTTGCCTTCCTGAGAATGTTTGGTAAAATAGGGTATGATCTCCTTGGCTCTGTTCATCCCAGGGAAACCATAGCATTAGTGAATCTCTCGAACCAAGCACGGGGAGACTGCTTGAGCCCATATAAAGCCTTCCTCAACTTGCACACCTTATTCCCTCCACCAGTAGGGTCATATCCTGGTGGAATGTCCATATCTACTTCCTCTTCCAAATTTCCATGGAGAAAGGCATTTTTAACATCAAATTGGTGTAAGTCCCAACCAAAGTGTGCTGCCAAGGAGAGAATAATCCTGAATATGTTCATCTTTGCTACTGGGGCAAATGTTTCCTCATAATCAATCCCATATGTCTGAGTGTACGGTGTACCCTTTCGCAATAAGCCTTGCTTTATACTGGTCCGAAGTACCATCAGACCGATATTTCACCATGTAAATCCATCTGCAAGCAACTGTCCTTTTGTCCTTCGGTTTCTCAACAATTTCCCACATCCCATTCTTATTCAAAGCACTCATCTCTTCATGCATGGCTTGAACCCAGTTCCTATCCATTAACGCTTCTTGTACTGTAGTGCGGACTCTGATAGAATCTATTGCTAAAATAAAGCTCTGATGTTGTACTGATAGGTTTTTTAAGGACACAAACTGGGATATAGGGTACTTGGCACATGTTCCTTTTGCTTTTCTCAAGGCTATTGGCAAGTCATCAAGGTTAGGTGCACAAGTATTATTTAAATGATTATTCAAAGGCTCGGAGTTAGGAATGTTTACCTTCGGTTCAGGCGGCTAAAGTTGCTATTAGACCAGGTTGGGTTTTTTATGGAATATTTTTCGCTGATACGTCTTCTGGTATCGATCCAAATCATTTATCTCATTGGGCGTCTCAGAAGTATCAAAGAAGAGGATACCACTTCCTTCATCAGAGGAAAGACAGATGACTCAATATGTTTAGTCAGAAGAGGAGCAATCGATGACTCAAGAGAATCCGCTTCATGACCACTCTCACCCTGAAGCTGAGGACCAGAGTAAAAAGACTCGGTTTCACAAAATGTGACATCCATGGATACATAAACATGATGACTTTGAGGAAGATATCATTTGTATCTCTTTTTGTCGGGTGCATATCCTATGAATATACATTTAACAGCCCGAGGATCCAACTTACCACGATGATGACTGTGAACATGAACAAAGACACTACAACCAAATACTCGACATTGGAGACTAGTCATAGTAGGAACTGAAGGAAAGAATGAAGTCATGAGTTGGACTGGACTAAGGCCATCCAAGACACGAGGGGGCAACCTATCAATCAAATATGCGGCAGTTAAGACAGCGACCCCCAATAAGATTTAGGGATAGACATTTGAAATAGCAAGGCTCTGGCTATCTCAAGTAGATGACGATTCTTCCTTTCTGGAACCCCATTTTGTTGTGGGGTATCGACACAGGTCAACTCATGCAAAACATCATGTTCTTTGAAAATTTTTGATTAACATAGTCTTTTCCATTGTCAGAACGTAACCTTTTAATAGTTGTTCCAAACTGAGTTTGAATCATGCGATAAAAATTCATGAATAATTGAAAAACTTCAGATTTATCTTTCATGAGAAATATCCATGTGACCCGAGTGCAATCATCAATAAAGAAAACAAAACATTTTGCCCTAGATAAATTATTAGACATCCGAATGAACAAGATCAAATGGTTCAATACTTTTATTATTATGAGGACGAAAAGTTGTACGATGGTGTTTCGCAAACTGACAAATATCACAATGAAAAGACTCAACTAATTCCTTTTTAAACAAATGGGGAAACAAAGACTTAAGAATACTGAAAAGGAGGATGACCAAGGCGTTCGTGGTGAAGCCATATCTGAGATGCAGCTGAATCTGAACTTGTCTAATCACAGGAAGTGGACAACTTCTATCTGGTACTACCATGAGTCCAATGTAGAACACCTAACCCTCCTTGTTCCTTAGCAACCCCAACTGTCTTCCCCGTGGTAAGATCTTGAAACACACAACGAGAGGGAAAAAAGGTTATTGTATAATTTAAATCTTGGTTAAGCTTATGAACAGAAATAAGGTTATTTGACAATTGAGGGACATGAAGCACATTATGTAAAGGAAGGGAAGGTTGAATTGAAATAGTACCACATCCTGAAATAGAGACATGGGATCCACTTGCAACCGTGATGTGATTTGCAACGTCCCGATTTTCACGTTTTCTAATTCTTCAGTATTTTAACGTAATTATTTTATTCGAGGTCTTAGGAATGGAAATAAAATATTCTGAGACCATAGTCATGCTCTACGATATCGTAGGAAGCTACGATTAAGTTTTGAGTAGAAAACTCAAAGGGAGTCCGGTCTGCGTTTTTATACTGAGAGTATAATTTTACTGCTCAGGAGACCTCAGATAGACCCGTGAACGAGACAATAAGTCTTAGAATTCGATTCTCTACGTTTTGATTAAATTTCACAAAACTTTCAAAAAAATCACTTCCTGACCTCCGTTCGAGCGGAATCCTTAATCGGGTGACGAACGGAGCCACATATGGATTTACCGTGACTCGCCAACAGATAATCTTGTTACCACATCATCCCAGGACACTTGGGAGAGTATGCCAGAGTCATCACGACCTTCGGAAATATCTGGATGCAAAATGATCAAAATGCCCCTAACCTTAGTCTTTTACACTTTTACCATAAATGACCTTTTTGCCCTTAAGTGAGATTTTAAAGAGCTGAACTCAGCCTCACAGCCCTCTCACTTTCATGCACAGCCCCTGCCCAAGAAGAACTCCATAGTTGTTCTTGAGAAAACACCATTGATCCTTGAGAAAACCTTGAATCACTTGTTAGAATCACTTGATTCCTTGAGCAATCTTCCTTCATTTTTAGGTAAGATCACTTCTATGATCTCCTAGCTTCTTGAATCTATCTCTATTTCCAGATCAAATTTCATTTTCATGAAAATCATTTCTTAGATCCAAAACTTTGAAAATCCATAGGAATTTGTAGAAAAATCCTTTTGATGTGAAACCAATTTTTTTGAACTCAATTCATCATTCTCTCCCTAAACCCAAGAGCTTATGGTTCAATTCTCATCATAGCTCAAAAAGCCCCAAATGGCCGAACCCTATGTGATGATGATGAATAGTGTTTTTCATCAATTTTTGATTTCTAACACTTGATTTTATCCTTAGCTTTCCTATTGCCTTTGAATCCATGGAATGGAAAACCAAAATCAATTCCTAACCTTTTTACCCTAGGGTGGCCGAAACTTCTTTTATGTAGAATTGTTGAGTTTTGCTTTGATTGTTGTTTAATATTTGATTGTTGTGTTGTTGTAGTTGGTGACGATTGTCAGGAGGTTCACAAACCGATCAACCGACTTTGATCTGGATATCTTCTCTTCAAAAGGTATGGGGAGTGAACCTCATCACACCAAAATAGTGGTGGTGAAGATGGTTGTTTAGTTTATGTGTGGGTGAAACCCTTTGGTTTGGGTTCACCAATTAATTTGGTTCTCTTGGAGAACAATGTGTAATAATTGTAGTTTATGCTTGTATGCCTTATCATGTGTCTTATGATGATGTTGTCTGGGTGAGAAAATAATTTCTTGCATGTTGAAAAGCCTACTTTGATCACTAGATCAAGTATGGACTTTTGTGTTTGATTATGAAGCAATGATGTGTGTTTAATATCTATCATAATTGTGTAAGTTTTGTGAGCCATAACTTGGTTAGTTTGGTGAAGTAAATCTTCACATTGGTGCATAGTTGGCTTTCGGCCATGACCTTGAGAAAAGGAAGGTAATGTGTAGTTCTTGAACAAATTAAGTTTTCAAGTAAGAGAAGTGTTTTAGTGGCTTATGCTTTAAAGAAAAACCATAGGTGATTTTGATCCAAAGATCAAACAAAATTTCAATCTCTAAGTGCTTTCACCAAAGTGAAACATGTCGTATACCTTCCCATTAGCTCATCTAGTTAATCAAGTATTTTTAAAAGTGAAACAAAGGAGTATTTTTCATAAAAAGTTAGACATAATTCCATAAGGCTTTTCTTTATTTCAGAACAAAGTAATGTTTTTCTTAAGGCAATTTCGCTAAGCGAAAACAGAGAAAAGACAAGCTAGGCATCACTGCCTTAATTTCGCTAAGCAATTGCAGCTTCGCTAAGCGAAAAAGAAGGAATTTCGCTAAGCGACTCAATTTTCGCTAAGTGATTCAGGGAAATTTTAAAAGAGGTATTACTGCCTCAATTTCGCTGAGTGAGTGTGTCCTCGCTAAGCGAAACTCATTCACATTTTATCTTTATCTTTTCCTTGTTTTCCTCGAGATTATAAACGTTGTTTTGGTTTACAAAAGGAGTTTTTAACTCAAATCATAAAGTTTTACGTATAAAAACCTAAGTTAAGTAATTAACTTAGAGCTGAAGACAAGAGTTAATTAAGTATAGTATGTGGTGAGACAAGACCATATACTATACCATTGATGACTTAGTACATCAATGACTTTATAAGACTTAAGTGAATCAACACTTATTTCTTTAATTGAAAATCAAGGAGTAATATCTTATAAAGGATTAAAGTCTTATCTAAGAGGATTCTCAATCCTTATTCATAATGTTTAGGACTTGAGCCTTAATTCATAAGACATAAACACAAACATGAAACGTTTTGGGTTTTGAAACAGTAGTTCGATGAAGGACCGATGATTCGAATCTAGGTCAATCGTTTACTTGTTTCAGTCTTGTGATGACTCGATCCCGAAGGGATCACGAGATTTATCCGGTGGATAAAGGTTTTGTTTTTTCAAAAGACGCGTATAGTTCCTAACGAAGAGAACCTTAGTGGAGCTCGAGGTTTACCCGGGGGGTAGACATGGCTTTTCGCATCTGCTTTGTGTAAGCATTGGCATTTCATTTGCATAGTTGTAAGGCCTTGAGCCTAGGAGTTGAGCTTACACCTTGATGCGGGTGCGAATCTTACAGTGACGATCTTCAACGGTCTTTTTGGAGGTATCAGGGTTGGAAGGGCTAACATGTGACCAGTTGATAGCTCTTCTGTGCCATGGCTAATCCGAACAATACACTGATATCCTCTACTAGATGTCGTACTTTTCATGTTTGGTCGAGAGTGTTACCATAAAGCCAGATACGTGCACGTTACGAATATTGTAGCATCTTGCTCATGGCTGGCAGAAACCGGAACATGTCCTCCCATTCAATCTCTCCGACGTTTTGTTAGCTCCATGGAGTACGGGTCAGAGTAGTATCCAGTGACACTGGCATTGAGTCATATACATTGCACTGCATTGCATGGCTGTTGATGTTTACATTTACTGTTATACATCGCAGTATTGTTTAAGAATGCCTTATTTTATGCTGTTAACTATTTAACCTGATATTATGCTGTTAACTGTTTAACATGATTTATATTGAGAATTTTAGTAAGCATGTTGGGTACGCTATTACCTGGTGAGTCGTCCCGTTTTTACTATTGTTGTTTTGTTGTGTTAATGAACGGGAATCTCACCCATATCTGTATGTTTTCTGCTGGTACTTGCTGTTGCTGCTTGAACAGATGGACGTGACGATGGTTCAGTTCAGCAGTTTCGTTGAGCCCGGAGGCGGACTCTTTTTGTGGTTTAGTTTTGTAGTTAGCCAGACTGTGTCAGTATCTGTAGTACTTTTGTATTACCTTTTGGGAGCTACGACTCCTAGTACTTATTATTTCTTATTATCAGTTATACATTAGACTTATGTCTGTATACAGTAATGTTGATGTTTCTGTTTTTTGTTTCTGTATTTATAATACAGTATGTTCTAGAAATGCATGGTGAACCTAAGTTCATTTATTAGTATTATTTACCTTTACTAATCCCATTATATCTTGTGAAAAGAAAAAAAAAAAAAGAAAACCGCATTTTCTGCATTAATAAATATTTTCGGCCTTATAAACGTTCGAGAATGTGACACTCGGGAAAGGGTGTTACATGATGCTTACCAGACAATTTAGAGTACGTGGAAAAATATGAGGGATGAGGGGTCATATGATCAGTAAAATCAAAGTCAATAATCCAGAGATCCTCAGATATAGTACTAGAAATATTAAAGGACAATAAACTTAAATTCTTACCTATCATGATTAGAGAACAAATGCCAGGAGGCTTACTAATTGGATCCTTGACCGAATAGTCATTTCTATTGAGAGTCGGAATGACAACAGGAGAAGCTTTGGAGGTGGTGGAGGACTGAGTAGTCTGGGAATAGGCCATTCTGAAAGGACCCACTTACCTAAACAGAACTGGAAGGAGAAGGCGAGCAGAACGGTGAAAGCGGCGACCGAATTGGCCGCCGAACGCGCCGTCACGCATAGCTGAAGCGGCGGTGCGTGGAACTCACACGCAGAGAGAGGGGAGGTGAGTGAGGGCGCGTGGCTGTGGTTTTGGGGCCGATTTTTCGGTGGTTTGCCGGCGAGCAGACCTTGGGTGGCAGTGTGCTGAATGGCGGCGAGTGGCAGGTGGTGGTTGCTGTATTTTCAGGTAGAAATATAGGAAGTAAAGGCTGCAATAAGGCTGTAAGGAGACAGCAATAAGGTTGCTCGAAAAAAAAAAAGATACTCTAGGAACCCCCTAGACCATTGATACCATATAGAAAGAAGGAATATGAAATGTGTGAATGTAATTCCTTGATTAGTTGTGTATAACAAAGGTTACAATATATAGACTAAAGACATTGAATGCTAATCTAAAAGTAAAGTCTAGAATCAGAAAACGTATCTGTACAAATAAAAGAGAATATCAAAAAATATTCTTCCAATATATTACAATAGATATTTTTTCCTAAACTCACCTTTACACTTTCTTAAACCAAACATGCAGTAATTATACAAAATCATATACACAAACTATCCGAAACCAAGTGATCAACGAAAGGGTGAAGGGGGCCCCAACAGCCAGAGGAGGAGTAGGTAACCTATTTAACCTTTCCTCGGGGTAAAGAAAACACAAAACCGCAATAATATATTGTACGGAAAACAACTGGCCAGCAAGTGTTGGAATGTTGTTCAGGACAAAGTACAGTACAAGATCACCTGCAGTGATGAAATCACAATGAGCTTTCATATGCAATTGAAATCTTTTTAACAAGATATCGTGGGTGTGTGATGCATACGTGGGTGTTTTTCTATCAAATAACTATACTTGCACAAACTTGGACTCAACTCCTCACATACTCACGTGCAAGTCATTAGATGACACTGGTCTCAATGTAACTTTATATGAATAGTCCAAGTTATGCAAATACCTTGCATAGTTTGTGTAAATATCCTTATCCAGTGTTTATGTAACTGGTTTAGCTTAATTAAAACTCGGCTCAATTCTTTAATTAAGTCATTTGCTTGGACCTGAACCTGACCCATTAATGACTTGATAATGACCGAGTTGAAACCAGCTCAAATCCAATATGTTGATATAATGTATAACTTGAACGTTATGCATAATTTTTTTTGGTGTACATCAAGGGTATCCCCCAACCGATTGTTGAAAATTAATCCGTTGTAAGTTGTAGAGATCATCGAATTGAGTTTTGTTTCTATCAACGAAACTTTTTCCATACACACGATAGGAATTGAACCTCTGACAACATACTTAAGAAACTCAGATATCTATCGAATGTTATGCATAATTTAATATAGAATTAAGGAAATCAGAAATTAAAACTAAAATATATTTTATAATATATATTTCAAAATAAATAATATCAATATAGATATATTATCATGCTATACAAAATGTTATTATTAATTTAAGTCAAGAAGTTTATTATTTATACTCAATTGTAAAAAAAATATTAAGTTTTAAAAGAATGTGTAGCACCGAGATGAATTCGGATAACTCGGGCATGGCCCGATCCTAACCCAAAAATATACCGGCTCTAATTTTTAGAATCTGAACCCGTTGTAATTAGCTTCATGCCGGGACGAGTTAGTAGGAGATGATGGATCTTGAACACTCTTAATACCTACTGTTGACTCACTGGGTTTGAACTTGGACCCACTGAAGACCCTGCAAGCATGAGAATAAATAAATATAGGCATGAGCTGACCTTGCAGATGGGGAGTAGGTATACAATCTTTTGATCTGAACCACAACCGAAATTTACTGTTTACAACAAAGAGGATGGTTGTGTCCATTTGCCAAACTATGTGATATCTATCTGCTAAACTAAAATTAATTTCAATGTATCAAAGTGGTTTACAGGTTTTACTTAGTTCAACATTTTTCATCAAGTAATGAGTTTCCTTTAGCTCTCAAGTCCACAAGCTTAAACTTAAGAAAGTAAATTTTAACTTGATATGATGAATATCAAGCAAAAGTATGGGAAGGGAGAGGAGGAAGCCAAAATAAAATAAATAAATATCATCTTATTACTTTTTTCATCACACCACTTTTTACACCTAAATCCTAATCATCTATCATCTACATATTGTTGTTTAAAAAGCAAAAGTCTTTGTTAACCAAAAAAGCAAAAGTCTTTAGATCAATGGTTATAAAATAGGTATAAAAAACGTGTAAAGAAAAGGGTGCTGAGAAAATCATCATTAAAAAAAAGTATTAAAAAACATTTGGTAAGTCCTATCTATTCATGCACTTGTTTTTACTGTAAGCAGATACTGATTCTCCCATATTGCTGCTGCTGCTGCTTAAATTCTTGGTCCTGCTCTATTCCGTGGCTCCTAAGGAGACAAATCATAAGAATTCTACTTCATTTTACCTTCCACTTCTGCTTATAAAAGGAGCAGGCATTGCCACCTCTCTCAACATATCAGCTCTTCCTTAATTGGAGTGTTCTTCTGTAGACTCTCTTAAATTACCTTCTTATTATACCCTTTGAAACCTTAAACCTTATTCTCTATTTCCTTCCTTCCTCAAAGAAATGGCATCCAGCTCAATGTCAGCCTCTGGATCATGGAGTGCTAAGGACAATAAAGCCTTTGAAAGGGCTCTAGCTGTGTATGACAAGGACACCCCTGACCGTTGGTACAATGTTGCCAATGCTGTTGGTGGTGGTAAAACTCCAGAGGAAGTGAAGAGGCACTATGATCTCCTTGTCCAGGATGTTAAGTATATTGAGTCAGGACAAGTGCCATTCCCAAATTACAGGAAAAGTGGAGGGTCTGAGGAAGAGAAAAGGTAGCATAATAATCTATGACCCTTTTTCTCGAAGTAACTAGTTCTAAATTGGTAGATTCACATTCCCACATGTTGCTTATTAAACAATGATGATTGCCTATGTATGTATGCTAATGCTATACACACCACCCATTATTAAATTCTACAAAGAATCATCTTTCAACAAGAAAGCTAGCACAAGTTTAATTATTTTATATAATATACTTTATAATCGATCTTCCTCAATCTAATATTTTATTTCTCTTTACTTTCTTTTGCAGGTTGAAGAACCTGAGGCTCCAGTGACCCAGAAACTGCATCCTTACAACAACAAAGATGTTCTGATTTTCATATATCAACAAACAACTTCTCCATAATCCTGGTAGTATTACGTGGTTTAATGTAATACATAGTGCTAGTGCATTAGCATTAGACTATTAGTCATAAGAATAATATTCCCCATGATTCCATCTTAATTTACTTTCTTGTCGTTGAAGCTGCAAAGATGAATCGACGACTGTTTCAGTTCCTTGTCCAAAATAAAAGTTGTAATTTTTTGTACTTAATTGTGATAACGTATCAGTTACCTTATTCTTACATAACATAGAACTGTTAGTTTCCTCGAGGATTCAAATTTCAATCACGAAGAAAGAAAAATTTAATTGATATGCATTATCATTGTCATTAAAAATATTTAACTCTTATAATAAGTGGTTTAAAAGTCACATATGAAATGATTTATAATTAATCACCAATATAAAAAAATTTATATCGACAATATATCAAAATTAAATTCAAGAAACCATTAAAATCATTATCAATAAAAATAGAAATCTATCCGGGAATTTTTGTATTACTGTTCTGGTTTTGATGATTCCACTGTAAAACATTATGGAACTGGAATTGCTCGTCCATGAACTCAATGAAACCATTGCCATTAGACCCTAAATGAAATTAAAAAGGCGGGAAATTTTGCTTTGATTGTTGAGAAAATATGGAATCATTAACTTGCAATGAAACTTAGCCACATAGTAACATAATTACTGCTCATTGACAGCACATCTATTTGGCTCTACATTAGCTTATCTTCTTTTTTTTTTCTTCTTTCATTCTTTTTAAGACAATGATTTAAACATTAAGTGCTGCACTGCTGCATAAAGTTTGTTTACCTTGTATATGCAATTATTGCTTGTGTGAGACTTCTATAACATCTTCAATTACTACTATCGGTTCTTATTGAACAAAACGAAGGAGACATGTTGTCTTCTCAGTCTTTTAAAAAGTGGTAACGTTTTTCTGCTTTGCTAAAAGATTAAAGCCAATAAGTTAATCCTTTTTTTTGATAATCATGACATAGATACGAAGTATCAACCACCGTTAGTAGTGACTAATTTTCGTCGGAGAAGCTATTGGACACATAAGATAGGTTTTCCCCTTCCAACCAGGTTTTCTCGATACTTAAGAGTAATGATTCAAACCTTTGATCACTTGCTTAAAGTGTTAGAATCCCTTACTACTCGGACCAACCATATGTTGGTCAATATGTTGGACATCTTTCATCACGCTATTTAAGAAGCATTTAGCAAGCTAATATTTTCATATCAACATGTATTACACCTACATATGTTCACTGTAGAAGAAGTCAAAGATTTTGATCATGTCTATAAAATGATAATGAAAAAGTTGTTCAATGGGAATAACAAATGTAGAGATGTTAGATTCCTGTAAAAATAAAAGATGACAGATTCCTACACATTTCAAACTCTCGTGTTTAAATTTGATCTAGATATCTAAACATAAACCTTTGTTGAAAGTCCGGCCTATATCGCTTACCTCAATTCCTAAGATGTAGTTTATATATCTGTTAGGCAATCCCGCTTAATTAGGTCCTGTTTGGATTGGTTTATAAACAGCTTATTTGGGTTTATCTATTAGCATAAGCGTTTGTCAGGGTGTTTGGAAGAGCTTATATATGAAAACAGCTTATGACCTGTCCATAAGCTGTTTTCAGCTTATTTTGATAATCTCTCCAGGATAGCTTATGAAAACAACTTATAACTTATATGAAAATAATTTGATTATATTTTCTCTTTGATTATAGAAATAGCTTATATATAAACGCTTATGATAAGCAATTATCCTATAAGCACTTAATTAAGCCGTTTACTCAAACACGCCCTTAATGTCAATTGTTTTAGGATAAAATTTAATAGCATCTATTTGCATGACATGTAATGTACTTTAAGTACCAATTAAAAATGGAAGTGCCATATGTACCCAAAAAAAATTTTTGAAAGTGCCATTACTTTGTAGAATAAAAGTTTAATGGGAGAAGTGTTTGTGTAAGCTATATGTCACAACGGGAGCTTACATAATCTGGAATGGATCTTCTAGAGTGTAGTTTTCTTTCCAATGGGAGAGAGGAAGAGACATAAAAATGTAAAAATAATAATAATAATAATAATAATAATAATAATAATAATAATAATAATAATAATAATCTGTATTAAAAAAATCAAAAAACTTATTTTGTTGTTTCCTTCTCTCACTTACATTGTGTAATTTTTCAGAAACCTTACTAACTTAGAGGATCTCAATCGATCCTACCTAATTATATATGGTTTACTAATAAATGATCACCAACAAAAATCTGAAGGGCACATGATATCTCTTATTTTTGAAACAGTGTTATTTAAACAACGTTCAAGTGTTCAACACATACAAGTTCATACTATTTTTAAATTATTATTTTTTATCTTTGATCCATGTATCCACACAAAATTGCAAACAAAGTTTGCCTAGATTGGAGTTAATATTTACTATGACCTACACCAGTTAGGTACTAATTTTACATCATTAATTAAATCTATTGTGAAATCTATACAATATCACCTTAAATTCTTTACACAAATTTATGTACATGTTCTATATTTGTTTAAGTACTGAAGTGCTTCCTTCAAAAAAAAAAAAAAAAAAAGTACTCAAGTGCTGTTCCTAACACTATCACTATCATTGATCTCTATGCATAGTCGTACTACAGCACCATGTACCCTCTATTATGTATTTCATTGCCCACAGATATTATATAAATCATTCACGTGATTATTAAACGTACTGTGGCATTGATAAAACATTGCACTTTTTTAAAGGTAAACAACAGTTGTTCCGTAGATTAAGGTTTACGCATAAGTGGAGACAGAAATAGCTAGTAGCTACAAAAGTTGTAATTACCAATTAGAGATAGAATGGTCCGGCCATGTTAAAGTATAGTGAGCAAATAAAGTTGCTCATAGGTAAGTTTGTTCAACAACCAGTGCCTCGGTATTCTTGATAAATATTAATGGTCTATCAAATAAGAAACAATTGTTTTCATTTTTTATTGTGTCACGTTTCCACAAACCAAACACTTTTGTTTTACTCTTTTTTTTTCAAAGTTCTGTATTACAGGAAAGGTTAACAGTGCATTCTTTTTAATGTACTTTTATTAGTAATATTTCGTACTCTATTTAAAATATAATTTTACAAAAAAATTAAATTTTAAAATATAAAATGTGGTTCAATAAAAATATATTAAAAATAATATAAAAAAAATTATGTTACTAATATTTATCCCTATAATACAAAACACCCATTATGCTTGTTGTTGGTGTCATGTTTAGCAGTTTTCTTTTGAGAAAATGGGCCTATAATCCAAAGTATTATGGGCTTACAGCCCAAATCACTACCATCCGGAGGAACAACTGTGGCGCACACATAATTTGAGTCCAGCCATGTTTGTTTCAAATGGCTTCCTCTAAAGCATCAAGCCCATAGTTTGGCAGTCAGCCGAAGTTTCCCTCCTGATTCACAAACAAAAATGGCTTCTCATGGTTTATTTAAGAGTTTGATTTGATAAATTATCAGTGTAAAATTTTATATTTTTAATTAATTATAAATCATCTCATATATGATTTTTAAAATAATTATCATAAGAGATAAATATTTTTTATGATATATCAATTGACCTAACCTACCGATCGGAGTCTACATGATGACCAAGATTTAGAGTTCAAATCATAGTGCCTTACTCGGTTAGTTAGTCAACTTTAGTCACATACTTGTTAAAAAGAAGAGGGCTAAAATTATCGAGAAGATATAAAATAATGAACCTAACGCGGATCAACAAGAATATTTGGATACTATATCTTAACACAACTTTAAGACAATAAGTTTAATATTTTAAAAATCAAAGCGAAGATTGAACCAATGAGACCTTTCAGCCATTGTTCAATTGGTTCAACTAGCTAAATATAAGCTTGAATCATGATTGAACTATGGTTGACTTAGATAATTTTCAAATTGGAAATATAATTGATTCATGGATCAACAATTTCAGTTCATTTTTAAAAACATTAAGTATGTTTATGGATCTAACCACATGTAAAATCCTCACCGTATTCATTCATAAACAATGTGAGATTTCTTTAACCTATATAATCATCAATTTTTTATTCCTAACAATGTGTGACTTCTTTAACTCATATATACACTTTATTAAATATATTATATTAAATGTAATATTCTAAAAACATGTACATTACTTTAAATGATACATTTGGATATGAAATTTGAACTCTAAGTGAATGACAACTATAAAGTATTATCAGTTTTCATAAAAGGGAAAAAATTAAAAGTGTGACGAAAGGTAGATTGATGAAAAAGTGACACCAGTAAAAAAAATTCATAAAACCACCTTATAATTGTATATATTATAGATTATAGATGATTTGATTCATTTTGAAAGCTTTTAAAATAAAACTAGGAAAAGAACCCCCAAACATTTGGGTTTTAAGTTTACGGTGCTTCTGTTATGCATTTTTTATCATATTCCTATCTTCTACCCATGCACCTAAAAAATGACATGTAATAACAAGTTGAATCTTGATTGTTTGTTTTCTGTATTTTAATATGAAGCTTTGTTATATAGCTTTTTAATTCCCACCCTGCCACCCTTTTGTTGGGAAAAATAACTAATAAAATCACCTAATACAAAGCCAACGGATAATTTATAATCACAGGATTAGACATTTCCCACCTTTTGTGTAATCATAATGAGACAATAAAAAGAATATCTTCCACTATAATAATAATAATAATAATAATAATAATAATAATTAATAATCTCACCAAATATGGTGGCTAAACTCTCTCTTGGTTTTTCTCTCAAGAGGATTTTTTTCTCTCACACAAACGAAGTTCTCTTTTCACTCAAATCTCTATGTTTTGGTTTTCTACGGGATGATACAAATGAATGTAGAAAGTGGCTTTTATAGCCAACATTGCTAGCTAATTAGTGGCCTTGAATGAAGGAGATATTTCTCCTTTTTCTTTCCATTCACTTCCTTCAAAATCTCTCGTACTCTACTTTATTTTATTTTTCTTTTTATTTACTATTTATTTCCTTCCTTTTCTCTCCTACACTAAAGAAGGAAACCATCAATATCTCCCTCCCGATTTAGGTGGAGGGCTCCAGTAGTCTCGCTGCTCTTCTGCAAAATTTGTACTTGTCGAGTAAGGACTTGGTCATCATATCTGAACTATTATCATCAGTATGGATTTTCTGGAGTTGAATTGCTTGGATTCCAACATATCACATATCCAGTGATATCTCACATCAGTGTTCTTCTATCTCAAGTAAAAAATCGAATTCTTGCTCAAGTGGATCGCACTCTAACTGTCACAATGCACAATGTACTTTTGTTTTTTCTTCCCTAACTCATACCAAAAATCGTTTCATCCATAGCATTTCCTTGCAAGCTTCTATAGCTGCAATGAACTCCGCCTCTGTAGCAGATAAAGCAACACATTTTTGTAACTTTGATTGCCACGATACCGCTCCCCTGAAAATGTAACCAGGAATCCAAAAGTAGATTTTTTGGAATCAATATCTCCCGCTGTATCTGCATCTATGTAGTTGATCAGTTCAGGTCTTCTACTCCCAAAGCATGAAATCATTTTGGAAGTTTCTCTGAGATATCTTAAAATCCACTTCACAACATTCCAATGCTCCTTTCCTGGTTTAGCCAAGAATCTACTAACAACACTGATTGTGTGTGTTATGTTTGGTCGTGTACACACCATTGCATACATTAAGCTTCCAACAGCTAATGCATATGGCACCTTGCGCATTTCTTCCTTTTCAGATTCATATGTCGGACTTTTCTTTGAGCTATGCATAAAGTGACTAGCAAGTGGAGTGACAACTGGCTTTGCTTTCTCCATGTGAAACCGCTCTAATACCTTCTCGATATAATTCTCTTGTGATAACCACAACTTTCTTTCCTTTTGATCACGAGAGATAGTCATACCAAGAACGTGCTTCGCAGGTCCCAAGTGTTTCTTAGCATAAGACTTTTTCATTTCTTTCTTCAATTTGTTGATCTTGTCATTATTTTGTCCCACGATCAACGTGTCTTCAACATACAAAAGTAGTATGATGAAATCACCATCAAGAAATCTTTTGACAAAGACACAATGATCAGAAATAGTCCTTCGGTATCCATGCTCAATCATGAAGGAGTCAAACTTCTTGTACCATGATGTGGTGCTTTGGTAAGTCCATATAAACTTTTCTTCAGTTGACATACTAGGTCTTCTTTGCCTTTAGACTTTAAATCCCTCTGGCTGCTCAATGTAAATTTGTTCTTCTAGATCGCCATGAAGAAATGCAGTCTTCACATCTAGTTATTCTACATCTAGATTCAAACTTGTAGCCAGACCAGGTACCACCCAGATGGATGACATCTCCGCCACGGAGGAGAATATCTCCTCAAGGTCAATACCTTCTTTTGACTGAAACCTTTCACGACTAATATTGCCTTGTATCTGGGTAGTGAGTTATTCTCTTCGGTATTCAACTTGTACACCCATTTGTTCCTGAGTGCTCTTTTAACTTTCGGTAACTCTACTAACTCATAAGTATGGTTCTCATGCAAGGATTGCATTTCTTCTTGCATGGCTTTCGACCATCCCTTTTGTCTTCATCCATTATAGCTTCTTCATAAGACTGTGGTTCTCTCCCATCAGTGCGTAGCACATATTCTGCAGCAGAATATTAGGTTTGCGGTTTGGGTGTCCTGACCGACCTTCTTAACTGAGGCTCTTGAATATCTTGTTCTTCATCCTCATAATCTACAGCCATATCATCATCAGTACCATCACTTTTATCACCATCTGCTGCTTCCTCAACTGAATCATTACCAATTGGAGGTTCATTTTCTGCATCTATTAAATCTCCCCCATAAAGCTCTAGAAAAGGAGCTGGATCCAAGTATATTGGATGTTCTTTAAAACTAGCAGACTTTACACCCTTCTGAATATCTTCAATATTCTAGTCCTCAAAGAAGATAACATCTCTGCTTCTAATAATCCTTTTCTTGATAGGATCCCATAGCTTGTACCTGAATTCTTCATTTCCATATCTCGTGAAAATGCATTCCTTTGACTTGTAGTCAAGTTTTTATCTCTCATCTTTTGGAATATGAACAAATGCTCTACAACCGAAGCTTATTTGGAAAATCACCATTCAACGGAGCTGGAGGGGATAAATTGATTAAAACAACTGCAATCATCAGAGCTTCACCCCAAAAACTCTTGGGTAACTTGGCATGGGATAACATCGTTCTCATCCTTTCAACAATAGTTATGTTCATCCTTTCAACCACTATTTTGTGCTGAGGAGTCTTTGGAACAGATCGTTCATGCCAGATTCCATTACTCATGCAGTAATGTCTGAAACCTTCCATGTATTCTCCTTTGTTTTCAGTGCGAACACACTTTAACTTTTTACTAGTTTCTCGCTCAACACTAGCATGAAACTGTTTGAATACTAGAAACATCTGGTCTTTTGTTTTAAGGGCATACACCCAAACCTTCCTGGAGTGATCATCAATAAAGATAACAAAGTACCTTGCACCTCTATGAGTAGTAGTGGTCATCAGACCACAAACATCCGAATGCACCAGATCTAAAATATTAGGTCTTCCAAGTGGGGCCTTGTAGTGGAAAGAGGCTCTATGTTGCTTTCCAGCCAAGCACAGTGTACATGGTTTGAGAGACATATTTGTTCCTTTCAAACCTGTCAATGTATCTTTTTGGCTAGAATTTTAAGCCCTTTCTCACTCATATGTCCGAGTCGTTTATGCAATAGCTCGACTGAGGAGTCTTCTTCGAGAGCATTAACACACCCATTATTGACTTTGGCTTCTATCACATAAAAAGTGCTTACTTTATTGTCTCGGGCTATCACCGGAGAATTTTGCGTTAGCTTCCATTTCTAATCTCCAAACACACTAGTATAACCTTCTTCGTCTAGTAGGCCTGTGGATATTAGATTGAGACACATATTAGTAACATGTCTCACATCTTTTAATATTAGGCAACAGCCAATGTTTGTTTCTAGGGAAACATCTCCTTTTCCCACAATCTTGGATTTATTATTATTCCTCATCCTCACATGACCAAAATCACCGCTTGTATAGGAGGTAAAGAAATCCCTCCATGAGGTTACATGAAATGATGCACCGGAATCTACGACCTAACATGTATCTTGTGATGTCAAATTAACATGACCAGCATCACAAACAAAGATTACCTCATCTCCATGAAAAATGGTAGCGGCTATGTTACTCGCATCACCATTCTTTTGTTGCTCTCTTTTGAGGTTCCTGCATTCTCTCTTTATGTGGCCTTTCTCGCGACAGTAATCACATTCTACGTCTCTTCTTGTCCTCGACCTCCCTCTGAACTTATCTCTTGACCTGACCCTTTACTTATCTCTAGTGTTGAACTTCTTGTTGCTGCCTCTTACATGATATTCTGTGACAAACATCTCAGACTTTGTCGACACCCGTTGATCCCTTCTTCTTGATTCTTCATTGAACATGCTATCTTTTACTATGTTCAATGTTAGAAAGTATGGTGCTGAATTACTCAATGAAACCTGTGTCCTAATTGTTTGTCAAGGAGCTGAGAAGTAATAATGCTTGCAATTTGTCGTCAACCACCATCTTCATATTTGTAAGTCGATTCACCAATCCTTGAAAATCGCTCAAGTGTTGGGAAACACTCTGAGTCTCCCTATACTTGAGGTTCATTAATCGTCAAATTGTTGTTGCTTTATTCTGGACCGTCTTTCTTTCATACATGGACTCTTGTTTGGTCCATAATGTGTATGCAACTGTTTCTTGAGCTACATGATGAAAGACACTCTGGTCTATCCATTGTCGAATTTGTCCGATAGTTTTTCTGTTCATCAAATGCCAGTCAACATTAAACTTCAATGCTGGTTTCTTCCCTTCATCTTGCAAAGGTTGGTACAAATCTTTGCAGTAGAGGATGTCCTCCATTCCGGGCTTCCAAATGGAGTAGTTTGAAGAGGTTAAATTAAACATTGTTGCCAATTTCGTTGAGGTTAACTCTTCCATTGTGAGTAACACAAGTTAAACCGAGTAATGAATCGAAGTTCTGATACCACTTGTTGGGAAAGATAACAAATAAAATCGCTTAATATAAGGCCAACGGATAATATATAATCCTAGGACTGGACTTTTCCCACACTTTGTGTAATCACAATGAGATAATAAAAAAATATCTTCCATTATAAAATAATGGGAATACAATAATAATAACAATCTCACCAAATATGATGGCTAAACTATCTTTTGGTTTTTCTCTTAAGATGATTTTATCTCACACACCAATGAAGTTCTCTTTTCACTCAAAACTCTATGTTTCGGCTTTCTACAGAATGATACAAATGAATGTAGAAAGTGGCTTTTATAGCCAACGTTGCCAGTTAATTAGTGGCCTTGAATGAAGGAGACTATTTCTCCTTTTTCTTTCCATTCACTTCCTTCAAAATCTCTCGTACTCTATTTTATTTTATTTTTCTTTTTATTTACTATATTTTTTTCTTCCTTTTCTCTCCTCCACTAAAGAAGGAACCATCACCTTTCTCACTTCCCTGGAACTTTCACCCTTGCCCCTCACCACCACTACCCCTTCCTCACTTCGTCGCGTTGGTGATTTATCTCTACCACCTTTGACCATGATCATTGATTTTGATTATATCTTATTTGAAAAGTTTTTTTCCATTTTGTTCCAAATTTTTTAGTATGCTGGTAAGGTTTGGGGATGGTGAATAAGAGTTTAGTAGGGGTGTAATCAGATTGGTTTGGGAGGGATTTGAGGTAATTTAGCATACGATTAAAATTGATTGGATTGGATCAGATTTTGCAAAGTTTTTGTATGAATCCGAACCGAACTAATCCGATTAAAGTCGGGTTGGTTCAAATCAGATTATCTGATTATCCTATTTTTTAATTAAATTAAATTTCCAATTTTCAAAAAAATAATAAAAAGTTATAAAAAATTAATTTTTTTTAAAAATATAGAAAGATTAATACACTTACAAAAAAACATCAACATGCGAAGTAAATTCCTCATACACTAGCAAATTCATAATACATTAAATGTGATTAAATGTAAAGATATACTTATTGAAAACATGTAATGAAACGAGAGTATATCTTCTCTATAAAAAAAGGATTAAATAAAAAAGATCATGATTATGTGAATTGCATCACAAAATATAACTAATGATGATTATAAGAATTGTTTGCCGCTAAAGAAGTGTATCAGTGGATGCGAATACAACCATGTAATTGACATTAACAAGAGACACCTTATCTGCTACCAATATTTGATGGATATCAGTACAGAATGAAGATGAAATACACCAATAAACAAGAAAAAAAAAAAAAAAGAACAATAAACAAGTAGAATCCCCAAGAGAATTTTATGCATTTATCCCATCCTAAAACCTTTTTTCGGTCACAACAAGCATAACCCCCACGTAAGCAAGAAAGTTGATATTTTTTTTAGTAAAATAAATTTCAAAAGTAACTATTGGAAAGGTTAAGCTTTAGGAATAATATATTATTCTTTAATGAAAATAGTAATATTATAATAAAATAAATAATAATGTATTATTTATTAAGCGGTCGGTTTGGTTTGGATTGTATGAGTTGAATTTTTTTGAATATGATATCCGAATCAATTGTCTTCGAATTCAATATTTAAAATATGATCCGATGATTCGATCGAAACCTCCAAAATTGGTTTGGTTTAGTTTGAATTCACAGGATTCCCGGATCAGACCGAATCAGCTTACATCCCTAGAGTTTAGATGGAGTAACCATCTTCTTCCTTTGGCGAGTTCGGTCAGATACGACCCATTGTGCATTGAAATGGGCCACGTAACCCTATAATCATCTTCTTCCTTTGTTCCAAATATTTAGAATTTTTAGACATGAAAGAGGAGTTTTTTCTGATTTATTCCGGAAAAATAGGGAGAAGAATAAAAAATTCTATAATCAAAGAAATACAATCGGGATTGAAAGAGCGTGTTCCTAGTTATTAGAGAAAACTTAGGGGCTCGACAGGCTACACATGGGGCTCAACAAGTTGCACTTCAGTCATCTTTGCCACAGTTGGACAACATGTAAAAGAATAGGAGAAAAACTTGAGAATTAAATTTGTATTCTTGAATTAATGAATGAATATGTTAAATGGTTCTATATAGACAACAATATTTTCTATCTATGAATAACTAGATCAAACTGAGTAAATAGATCAGACGACACCATTAGACAATATCAGGCATATCGATCAGACGATATCAGATGGTTCCATCAGACGGGAGTAGGTGGTTCCATCAGGCGATAAGAGAAAATTATCCAATCATTTAACTAACCTATCATAATTATAATAATTGTGTAATTAACTACATCCAATTGTATTAATTATCTAATTGACTAAACTAAGTATAATTTACCACACTAACTAATAACTAGGTACGCAACAACAAGAATCCACCTCCAGCCACCAAGTCTAACCCCAAAAGTTACCATCACCCACCATCAATACAAGATTTTGAAGTCGCCACTAGCAACCTAGAACCATATACATGTCTTTCTAACCATTGATTTGTTGAAAAAGTTATTTCTTTTGCCCTTTCTTTAAACCCGCGAGTCTTTGAACCTATGAGCTAGGGCTGGACAAAAAATTTATTTCGACCCGAACCCGAGTAACCCGAAAAAGGGAGCAGGCGAACGGGCGGTTTTTTTCGGGTTCACGGGTCGTCGGGTTAGCGTTTCAGTTCCACATGGTTAGTCTCGGACGGGTTCAGGTTGGATGAAAATATTTCGACCTCGCCCGTACCCGACCGAATAAGAGTGTATTTAAAATTTTTTGATCTCAGCGACAGTGACTCTTCTGTTTCAGTCTCTCACTCTCTGTTTTACTCTTTGGGAAAGATAAAAAATGAATGCACGGGGAAGATAAAATATAGGCGCAGAGCTCAAGGCACTAACTCACTAAGGCAATTCCAATGCACCATTACCATTTACCAAATACCAACAAAAAAATTAAAATTGAATCTCATTCTCTCTTACTCTCTCAATCTCATTCTCAGATTCTCTCTTAATCTCTCTCACAAATTCTAGTCCCTTCCCTTCTACGAGAGCCCAAAGGTTCTCTCTTCTAAAATCCTCTTTAACCATAACAAACCATCATCAACATTGACAACACCACTTCACCTCCCTTCTATGCAACCAGATAGCTACCGCCCACCATCCACGAACCGCCGTTCAGAGACGCCGTGAACCGGCTCGTCACACCGGCCTCCACGCGAAATAGCTTTCTTCGTCGCTCGCCGTCCAGCTTCGCCTCTCATCGCGAACCACCACCGCAGTATCTCCCTCTATCGTTATCGTCCAGTCCCGTGGAGTCCTCTCACCTCTGGGACTCTGCCTTTCTCTCAATCTCGTTACCCTTCAGAGAAGGGTTCTGGAGTTGGAAGAAAACCGATCTCCATCGCTGTTCAGATCTGCCCAACGGAGAAGAAGCCCAGATTTACACTTAGATCTGTAGATTTGATGAAAAAAATTCTTGCTTTGATGCTTTAAGTTATTGTTTCTGTATCTGGGTTTGTTATTGATGAAAAATCTTTGTTTCTATTTCTGGGTTTCAATAAAATCCTTCCTTCTACTGAATCTACTCTAAGCTTTCGGTAAAGGTTTTTTTTTACTTTAAACCGAGCCAACCCACCCGTTCACCCGTCCAACCCCGCCAATCCGAAACCGACAAAATCGACTACTCAATCGGTCGGAAATGGGCCTTATAATTCACCGGTCGGTTATCTTCAGTTTTGATTTTTTTGGTCCGAAACCGACCGATGTCCAGCCCTATTATGAGCTCAAATTTATAAATCCATGGAAGAGGGCTAGACACGTATACTCATGGACAATGACACGATTGGCAAGGTAGAGCCCACAATTTGTGAATTTGGTGCGGTAATCTACTTTAGACTCGTGGTAATTTGTCAGTGACATGTCCTCTGATAGAGCGTAAGTGTCAAGTTGAAGTGAGAAAGAAGAGATAGGTATAAAATTTTTGTATATATTTTCAAATTTAATAAAACCGGTTTCAAGTTTTGGATCAAAGTATAAATCAACATAACGATCCTTCAATAATCATCAATAACACACCACACCCCTATATGCAGCACCCTATTTTGCCAAGTGCATATTACACGCCTTTCTCAGTTTAAACAAAGTTTCTCCAATCTTCCTACGCGCCTCTCCTCACTTATCCATTCATTCAAACACACCGCATTCAAACGAACCAAAACCCTTCCCATTCCATTTCCGTTTCCATTGCGATTCAACCAACACAAGCCATGGATTCGGAACACGACGAAGACCAAAATTCTCAACCCTCACAGTCTCAAACCCACCTCCTCGGCTTCCTCATTGCCAACATTGTCGGCCTCAAATACTACTCCGGCAACATCAGCGGCCGCGAAATGGTGGGTTTGGTCCGCGAACCCCTTAACCCTTACGACCCCAACGCCATCAAAGTCCTCAACACTCGAACCCAACAGGTCGGTCACATCGAACGCACCGTCGCCGCCGTTTTATCTCCTCTCATCGACTCAAACGACATCGTCGTCGAAGGCATTGTTCCCAACCCTCGCTCCAAGGGTACCCGGTTCAAAATCCCCTGCCAAGTTCACATCTTTGCTGCGATTGAAACCTTTCCCGTTTTAAAAGACTTGATTTTGAGAAGTGGGTTGCAATTAATTTCGGATTCTGATGCGTCTTTCACTCTCTCTGATTCCGTGGCGGTTAAAGAAACAAGGGCGGAGAAAAAGTGGAAGAGCGTGGATGAGGTTTTTAAATTGGTTGATGAGGATTTGATGAGCAAGAAGTGTGGTTTTGAAGCTTTGGAGCCTCCAAGAAGTGTGATCAAAACTCAGCTTCTGAAGCATCAGAAAGAAGGTTTAGGATGGTTGGTTCACAGAGAGAATTCTTGTGAGTTGCCACCGTTTTGGGAAGAGAGAATTGGTAACTATGTGAATGTTTTAACCAATTTCGAAACTGATACAAGGCCTGAGCCTTTGAGGGGTGGGATTCTTGCAGATGATATGGGGTTGGGAAAGACTTTAACTTTGCTTTCTTTGATTGCTTTTGGCAAGGAACAAAGTGGTACTGGTAAGATTGATGATGATGAAGTGAGGAATGAAGAGTTGTCTAGTAAGAAAGGAAGAACAAGTAAAAAAGGCAGTGGTTCACATAAAAGATGCAAGACTATGAGTATTCCTTCAGAGGATTTTGTTAGAGGAGGAAAAGAAGTTGGTGGTGTGGTTGGCATGTATTCTACTGACATGAAAACAAAGGCAACATTGGTTGTGTGCCCTACTTCTGTATTGTCAACATGGATAGCACAACTAGAAGAACACACTAGAAGAGGTTCATTGAAGACATACATATACTATGGGGATAGAACCAAGGATGCTGAAGAGCTTAAGATGTATGATATAGTATTGACCACATATCCCACTTTATCTAGTGAAGAATCCTTGCGGGATACGCCAGTGAAGAAGTTAGAGTGGTGGAGAATCATTTTGGATGAAGCACACACAATCAAGAATGTGAATGCTCAACAAAGTCAAGCAGTTATTAAGTTGACTGCTAAGCGGAGGTGGGCTGTTACAGGGACACCAATTCAAAATGGTTCATACGATTTGTTTTCTATTATGGCATTTTTACAATTCCAACCATTTTCGATAAGGAGCTATTGGCGAAGCTTGGTGCAACGCCCTCTTAATCAGGGCAAGGAGAGAGGGCTCTTACGTTTGCAGGTATAGTAATGTTTTAATTTTTTTGTTCATAGTATGGTCAAAGGTTGCATGCATATAGAATTACACTGCAGCGTACATTAATTTAGGATTAGGACTTTGTTTAGTTTGTTTGTGATTTACAGAATTACAATGAATATACCATTGTTTTTTTTTTTGTCAGTTATTTTCTGCACACATTATTTGAGAGGCAGACTTCAGATTATAGTTCACCAAGCTTTGGGAAGTATTTTGCTTAAACCTGTGAAAACATGCCTTCCTTTCTTTTTTATCTTTTGTTCCTAATTGTCCTTTTGTTCAGCTGATTGTATTGTTATTTGTAGGCGCTTCATTTCAGTGCTGCTTACAAATTGTTCTCATGTGTTTTTGGTGTCTTGATTTTTTGCATAAGCTTTTTTAGATGATTTTTCTTACTCACTTTGTAGGTTTTGATGTCAACAATTTCATTACGAAGAACCAAAGACAAGGGATTGGTAGGACTGCCATCAAAGACCATAGAGACTCATTATGTTGAACTTTCTTTGGAAGAACGTGAAATGTATGATCAGATTAAAGCGGAATCCAAGAGAATATTGATGGGTTATATCAATAATGACAGTCTAGTGTACCATTATTCTAGTGTACTGAGTATGATTCTACGACTTCGCCAAATCTGTGCTGATATGGCATTGTGTCCTTCAGATCTCAAATCAGTATTCTCTTCAGCTAATATTGAAGGTATGTTTTCACTTTTCGTATCAGGACCAAGTAGATATTTGCTTGATAGCTTATTCAACTGGGTTCAATTAGGTTTCTTATGCTTTCCCTTTTATTTCTATAATTCCTTGAGGCTGAATCTAGTTTTTAAAGTATTATATTTTCAAGCAGTTATTATCCTACAAAGAAAATTTCATTAGCAATAACAATTAGGTATGATTAACCAGTATTCTGTATATATATTTAGTACAGTGATATTTTTTTATGGATGCTGACGAAAATTGAGAAGATTATGTGGCAAATTTATAACTTCATGTTATGTATCCTTAAATTATAAGGCTCATAATTATTGTGATTAGATCCAACCACAATGTGCTTTCTCATGCCCGACACATTGTTTTCATACAAAGTAGGTTAATTACATTAGCAATTTCAATACATTGTTTGACACATAATGATCATTTATTTTGGTGATCACACATAATGATCATTTCATTGGTTAAGCTAATTGCTTAGTGTCAGTTTGACATCTTTTGAGGAGTGGAGTTGTTAGAGTGTATTAGATAAACAATAGGTTAGCCTATAGAGGATTAGGCGCCTGCTGAATCAGCAAGGCGGTTACAGTTAGTTAGGACTAGCTTCTCTTACAAGCATCTCTGCGATGCTATATATAGCTATCTTTGTAACAGATTCAATCAACTTATTCAGAATACACTTTCAGTTACAACTTCTTTTCGCTCTCCCTCTTTCTCTTTCTCTCTATGTTGTCAATCCCAAATAGCAGCGCGGAGCAGCCGAACCCAAAAACGCTATAGCGGGATAGCGGTAGCGGGATGGCCGCTATTGCGAAGACTAGAAAACAACTTACATATTTTATATTATATACATACATACTCAAAAACAGAAAAATACACAAAATTAAAGGGTTAGTCATAACATTCAAAATACTCCATAGTCAGTAACATTCAAAAAGTATGATGTCTCCACTTCAAAAAGTATAACATAAGTACTTAACTACTAATTTAACTTAAGTTCTAAAAGTATTCAAAAATCAAAATAAGTACAAGTTACAACTGATTCCTTAATTAGATGGTGGGTGAGAAGGTGGTTGAGATGGTGGGTGAGATGATGCCATGGTGATGCAGTGAGTAACTGAGGCAAAAAACTGGACATAGAGGCAAGAAATTGATGCAGTGAGTATTGGCTTCACAGAGGCAAGAAACTGATTGAGTATTGGCTTCGCAGAGGCAAGAAATTGGACAGAGAACTAACCGCCGTCGTCGTCGGAAAACCCGCCACCGTCACCGGAGAGGAGGGACGCAGAAGGGTGAGCAAATCACAATAGAGGAGGGTGGCACTTGGGTTCGCAAATCGCAGAGGAGAGTGAGTGAGGGTGGCTTCGCACCCTGACCTAAATACTGAGGGTAGGGTAAAATGACCGAAAACCCTTTAAAATATAGACCCAACGGAAAAAAAAAGAGGGGCAAAGGGGGGGGGATTTCATGCCCATACCCTATAGCGGCCGCGAATGGCAGCGAATAGCGGCCGCGATTTCCGCTCCTGAAAAACGCACCGCTATTGCAAAAGGCGTCGCAGCAAGCCCCAAATCCGCTCCGCTATTCCACGATAGCGCGCTATAGCGTCGCTATTGACAACATAGCTCTCTCTCTCTGCTCTCTCTTTGTAACATGGTATCACGAGCTTGACTCGGCCATGTCTTCCGCTTTGAACGACAGCGCTCCGCCGCCACCACCGCCTCCGCCTACAGCGGCGCCTTCAACTCCCACTCTCTCTTCGGTGATAACGACGAAGCTCACCGATAACAATTTCTTGCACTGGAAACAGATCGTAGAAGCAGTTCGCGCGAATCGCCTTGAGCGATTTGTGGTGAGTCCGTGCATTCCTCCACGATTCTGCACCGATGCTGATCGACAAAGCGACACTACGAATCCTGAGTTTGTAGCGTGGGAAGCTCAGGACCAGCACCTGTTCATATGGATGTTAAACTCAATTTCAGAGTGAAACATTTAGGGATGAGTATTTCATATAAAGCTCATCACTGAAATTTCCACCCTTTTTTTAGGGGACACCAAACTCACCCTTAGAAGACATTCAGCTTAAATTGGTTTGGATTGTCATTATCTCTGAGAGTTGTAGACTTGTAGGCATTTCTCTGGGTTAAAGCAGTATTAGAGTCTTATATACATTCTAGAGTCCAATGTATGTTTGATTTCTTATTATTAATTCTACATCTTTTATTTCTTGATTATGAATTTATTTTATAAATCTTAGGGGAAATTATACCCATCTCCTAGAATTTTAGCTTAATTACACTCGATACCTTTCCTATTCCAAAAGCTACACTTACCTCCCCTTAGGGGACGTCAGCATAATTACAATCACCTCCCCTCAAGGGAGGTAAGTGTAACGATAACTAAATCTCAAGGGAGGTGAGTGTAGCTTTTGAAACAAGACGGGTGTTGAGTCACTTGAGTGTAATTAAGCTAAACCTCAAGGAAGCTCAATTTAGTTTCCCCTAAATCTTATGGTAACTAGTTGAAAGGTATTTTAAAATATGTTCTGCTTGTCAATTCCTTTGAACTTGAAAGGACTTCAAGACATCCTGGTTTTTTTTTTTTTTTTTGTTCTTAGGGAGGGCCTACAACTAGGGTGGGCCCTAGGGAACCCACAGAGGGGCCAAGTGAAGGGGGAGGGGGAAAGGGATAGGATGCAAGAGCATTTCTGTGGATCAAATCCAGTAGTTACTAAATGTCCCACAGCTTTAACCAATTGAGCTGCCTTTAGGGGACAACATCCTGGTTTTTTACTTTTCAGGGTTTTGCATCTTGTAAAATCTGGTTACACTCGTGTCTCTTAAAACATTTTAATGAATATAGTACACACTACTTTTCAATTCCCTGTTTTACTTCGATCTAGTTTTGCTAAAATCAGAAGCTGTTCTCACACTGTTCAATGACAAATAGTGCAGTACTACCATTCTTGTATCTGGCTATCTGCCAACCATAAAAAATCCAGGACATCCCAGGATGTTAAATCTTTATTTTGTTGGAATGTTCTGCTTGCTTTGCTTTCTGGCTTGAGTCTCAAAGACGCTTTTAGTGCCCGACCTTGGGGGTAGTACTTGTTTCTTCTAGTTAACATTTCCTAAATCAAGATTTGGTGTTCTCACCTCTTAATATGCAAAGCGTTCTCACCTTAGTAGCTCCCTATATATATATATATATATATATATATATAGCCTACTTCCATTTGAGTCAGCTATTATGTCTTAAGTTGATAAGGGGGTCTTGGCAGGTTGAAACTGCACTGTGGCCTTGACAACATGGACTTGAATGAGTGTATGAATTGTTGTCACTGTGTTATTCATCTAAACATGGAATATTTCAACCTTCTGATGTTGTGGCACATTGTTAGCTTGCCACTTGATGAATGAACTAAAGATAAAACCAAGGAAAATCTATATCATGAAATAATTTAGTAAACCTCATATAAAGATTTGTTAGTGCCTGTTTGGGTTGTGAAAAGGCACATTCCTCAAGTAAATTACATCGGAAATTGTCATATAGATGTTGCTTTTGAACGGAAATCCTTTTCTGTTGTCCATTATGCGGAGCACTAGTAGGAAGGTAGTTTATTTGATGATTGGCAGAAATTTCTGTCTCTCTCTGTTGTTTTTTAATATATGGGTGGCTGAGAAGCTTTAGATAATGATTGACTTCTTGGTAGCTTAATTCAAATGGGATAGGAACTAGGAAGGATGGCCTGTTAATAGGAAGGACTCTTCAATTTCTTCTTATGCTTTGAGCAATTAGAAATGTCTTTTTGTAATCGTTGCATTTGATTTGAATTGATTATTTTTGGATATGGTAATTTTAAGTCTTTCACATTTAATGCTATTAATTTAGGGGGCGTTTGGAAGAGTTTATAGAAAGTTTATTATTGTATACACACTTAAGCATATGTTTGTACGAGCTTATGAAAATAACTTATGACCTTCTGTTATAAGCTCTTTTTAGTTTATTTCAATAAGTTTATCAGAGAAGCTTTTGAAATAAGCTAGAGTTTATAAGAAGATCATAAGCTCTCATATGATAAGCATTTATTTCATAGGTGCTTAATTAAGCTGTTTACCCAAATACGTTTTTATTATGTTTGATCAAACTTGCTTTGATCACTTGCAAAAAGGTCCCTACCAGTAAGCCGGTATGTAGCAGACTGATATTTAATATGTATACGTTGCTAGAAAAGTATTGTTTGTTGTGCCCTAATACTACTTAGTGAAACTATATTGTCATTAGTGTTGAGCATAGTTATGAATCACGCCTGATAGCATAAATTATTGTTCTTCTAACCACAGTTTGTTTCTAAGCAGATGTTTCTAATAATCCTGACTTGCTAAAATCATTGGTTGAGGTGCTGCAAGATGGTGAAGATTTTGACTGTCCAATTTGTATATCTCCGCCAACAAATATTGTAATTACATGTTGTGCTCACATTTTCTGCCGTGACTGCATTCTTAGAACTCTACATTGCAGCAATCCCCGTTGTCCTCTTTGTCGTCATCCCCTCTCAGATTCTGACTTGTTCTCGGCCCCTCCTGAATCGTCCAAGGCTGATAGTACTGAACTTTCCTCATCAGAAACGAAGTTATCTTCCAAAGTTTCTGCTCTGATAAAACTTCTCGTAGATACAAGGGTCCAACATCCTGCTACAAAATCAGTTGTATTTTCACAATTTCGTAAGATGTTATTGTTACTCGAAGAGCCTCTTAAAGCAGCTGGTTTCAAGACTTTGCGTCTTGACGGGACAATGAATGCTAAACAAAGGGCTCATGTTATGGAGCAATTTGGAGTCCCAGGAAGAGATGAGCCAATGGTTCTGCTTGCAAGCCTTAGGGCTTCAAGTACAGGTATAAATCTTACAGCTGCCTCTAGAGTATACTTTATGGAGCCTTGGTGGAACCCTGCAGTTGAGGAACAAGCAATGGATCGCGTCCACCGCATTGGACAGAAAGAGGCAGTGAAGGTTGTCAGATTGGTTGCCCAAAACAGCATTGAAGAAAGGATATTAATGTTGCAGGAGAAGAAGAAAGAGCTAGCAAGGGAAGCATTTGGGAGGGGATCAAAGCATTTGGGCATGGATGATGTGAATTTCCTTTTGTCCTAATAACCTTACATTGGGGCTCGTGGATTAGTAGTAGTGTATAAAAAATTGTCTACTCATGTTTGGTCTTCAAACTCTTGTTTTGGCCCCCACACTTTTGATACAAACAAAAATTATGTTTGGTGGGCTACTTTTTGATATACAAAAGTAAATAATAGAGTTGTTGATTGTATGTGAATCTATATTTTTTTAAAAAAAAAAAAAAAAGGAAAATGCCAGGGGTACAATTTTTGCTAGAATTTTTGACATGGTGAATTGGTAAATTATATGCATCAAACAATTTATATTTGAATCTAGGTGAATTATATTAATATTCTGGCAGTATTCTTCTGTTTTATAGAATTTTTGACATGATGAATAGGTAAATTTATCGAGTCTGGGAAGAATGAGCGATTTCTTATACTTTTATGCATCAAACAATTTATATTTAAATCTAGGTGAATTATCTTAAAATTCTGGCAGGATTCTTCTGTTTTATAGAGCTACTAAAACAAAATGATGATATATAAATGTCGAGGTTGATCTAATTATGCATGAGTGATTTTCTTGTATGTATAAAAAGTTGTATAATATACAGTTCCAATATTCTAAATGAAAGTACTTTCAAAAGCTAATTCAAAATAATTTTTGATGCTTCATCTTTTTATTTGAAGTTTACTTTTATTTAGGCAAAAATAATATTTTTGTTTTATTTTAATTGTTTTGTTCAACTTGATCTCTTAGTTTTCAAATAAAACCATCAAAACTTCGTCTTTTCTCTTCTCTATCTTTCTTTCACCAATTTTTTGGATGAGATTTTTCCTTTTTCAGAGAAGGAGGTGAAATCACCACTTTTTGTGTTGTCGAACCACTATTTCGTGACGCTGTCAACTTAGAATCATCATATTTTGGATTCATGAAGAAAGAAGTCATCCGTTTTGGAGGAAATGAGAGAAGAAGGAGAAGAAATAGAGGGAAGCGAATGTGGTCTAACTTCCTTCTAGAAGAGAAAAGATACTTTTTTATTGAGTTTTAACGGAAGTTGTGATGATGTTAGATGGAAACTAATGGAAAAGGTGAGAGTGATAACATTTGCCAACTTAGAGAGCTAACTTGACAGGAAAAAAAAGTTAAAGGACCAAGTTAAACAAAATAATCAAGATAAAGGACGAAAAAATGAATTTTGTCTATAAAAATTGCTTGATATAGATGACATTAGAGTATGTTTGTTTTAGATTATTTGATGATAAAAATCATTTTTTTAAGTTAAAAAACATTTTTAGTGGTTTTAATTGTGCTTGTTTAAGATTTTTAGGAAATCATTTTTAAAAAAAAATCATTTTTATGGCCAAAATGAGAATCTATTCCCTTTAGGTTCTCACTAAAATCTGATTTTATAGAGGAGAGAGAAGATATGTTTATTATAGATTATGAAAAAATGATTTTCATATAATCTCTAAGAGCCAGTTTGTTATAGATTAAGAAAAAATGATTTTCATATAAAATAATTTAGAGATTATATGAAAATCATTTTTTCATAATCTGTTACAAACATATATTCTCTCTCTTCTATAGAATTAGATTTTAGTGAGAAGTTAAATGGAAATTAAATGGAATAGCTCATCGTTTTAAACATAAAAATGATTTTTTTTAAAAATAATTTTCTAAAAAATCTTAAACAAACATAATTAAAATCACTAAAAATGATTTTTAACTTAAAAAAGTGATTTTTATCATCAAATAATCTTGAATAAACATACTTTAAATTATTTTATATGAAAATCATTTTTTCATAATATATAACAAAGCAACCATAATTTTATATTCCCGCAGTGCATCTACAAAAAGACACTCCCCCTTAGAGATTTACCAGCTTACCATTTTTCACTGCCCTTCCAAGTTGAATCTTTAGCTTGCCACTTATTAGGATCCACGTATTAACGAAAAAATTTATGGCATAAGATCCATAAAATTCATGAATGTGGGACTTTTTTATCTTATATTTTGTACTTGCACTTAAATTTTTAATTGAAACGATATTTTTTTCAATAAAGAAGAATGATAATTTCGAACAATAATAGTAATAATAATGAAATAATGATGAGATAATAAGAAATATATATAAAAAAAATACTAACAACATATTCTCTAACACACGCTTTTTAATTAATTAAAATTAATAAAAAAATATATGTTAAAAAAATATTATATAAAATATGTTATTAACACTCCTCACCTACATAATACTTATATTTGGGAAGAAGCAAAGAAGTTATTGTTCGTCGTGGCTTCAAGTTGTTGATGGAGAGAGATTGGATTGTTAGCTTCTCTCATACATGCACACAGCCCTATGGAGATGCAGCCTGCTTGACTCATTTGGGATATGATCTTGATTCTTGACCTTGACTCATTTGCCACGTAATACACATTGTTGGGTGAATGAATGACTGAGTTAAGCACAGATATTTAAAAAAAAGTTTGCAAATTAATGTATCACATAAATTTGTTTTTTCTCATTTTTAATGTATCACATAGCTTTTATTAAAAATTATGATTATAGTCAAGTGTAAAATAATTTCTAATTTATATAAAAGATATATAAATAAAAATTGCTTTAAAAAAATTTAAAATCATTTTTTTAAAATTTAAACAATCAGATAATGTTATCTTTTTAGGTGATGAATAAAACAACAAAGAATTTTGGCCTATCTTTTAAAACAAATCGACAAAAATCTAATTAACAACTTATGCGTAAGGGTGTTCAACAGATCAAATTGACCCGATGAACACATGATCCAAATCAAATCAGTTAAATTGGTTCGGACTGGTTTGGTTAATCGGTTCATTTCATTTCAAACCCGAATCAAACCAATTATAATCAGTTTGTTCTTGGATTTATCTTTTTCTTTTAACCCGAATCAACCCGATCACTCGATTAACTATTTTTTTAACTTTTAAATTAATATATTTTAAATTTTAATACTTAAAAAACTCTTTTATAGTTTTGTGTTCTCTTTTTTCTATTCAGTTTGACTTTTTATAATCTTATTTAGTGTTACCAAATGTTTTTTATTATGTTTATTATCCAACTTTACTGTATATATTTTAGGTAAAGAGATTAAATTATGCAAAATTATAACTATAGAATTAGATAAATGTTAATTAGAAGTAATATTAACGTTTGAAATTAATTTTATTAAGCCATTGTCTAAAGTGGTCTATGGTCTAATCTCTAAAGGTTTTTACCCTTCTTCCTCTTTGCAACCTCTCTTTGAGGAGGCTATTTCTCTTCTTCGTCTCCCAGTTTGGAAGGTAGCTATCTCTCTCGTTAGAAGGGAAGCAAATTTTTGTGCCGATCTTCTTGCTTTTTTTGGGCATAGTGCCTCTTTTTCTTGCTTTTTGGTTGAGTCTGTTAGTCCTTTGTTAGGATCTTTCCTTGCTAGAGATTCTAAAGGGTCGTCCTCTTCTAGTCCTGTTTAGTTAGTTCATACCCCTTCTAAATCAAAAAAAAAAAAAATATAAGGAAAACTTTTATCTTGTGACAATATAAAATTCACAATTTTATATATAAAAAAATAATACGTGAGGATAAAAACTTGAAAAAGTATAATAATTTATTTTTTACCTTAACCTGATGAACCGATCAATCCGATTGGCTGAAAAAGTTTTTTCAATCCAAACCAAACCAAATCAATTAAAAATGATTAGTTCGGATTTTATTTTATCCTAAATCAGAATCAAATCAACCCATGAATACCGCTCCTGACCGGTGAATCATCACTTGGAGTTGAGAGTAGAAACACCCTTAGTACTCTAACTAGTAGAATACATGTGGAGTAATGGGCTATTGGGAACATCTCCAGAGCAGAAAAAAATTGTCAATGAGGTGACACGTGTGTATTGAGGAACCCAACTTAATTTCTTATATAACTAGTTGTTACAACCCGTGCACGGGTAAGTTTTTATTTAAATCAAATTTATTCAAAGTTTAATAATATTGATAATTGTGGTAACAATTTTGATAAATAAAGAAATAATATTATATTATTGATTATAAGATTAAAGCAAATTTAATCAAATTAACTATATTATGATACTTAACATATAATTGGTGTAGAAATAATTGGGAAAATTTAGTTTTTTAAACATACATTTTAAATTACTACTAATACGAACAAAAACTTACTACTTATTAATAAAAAGGTGTAATTAATAAGGAATTTTCATTCAATTGATATTATATGAAAGAGAAATACTAGCAACACACTCTTTTTGGATAAAAGGTTGAATTTGAACGTTACTTCGTTTACGTCTTTATATATAAAAGTAAGGTAGTGGTTAAGGATAAAAATGTAAAATGACTTGTGTAAAAGGTTTTCTCATTCATTATGCAATATTTATTGATTTTATGTAGTTAATTTTATGTTTATATGGTTATTTTGAATTTTATTAAACTACAAATAATGTGAATATAAATCTAAGTATTTATGATAATTGAATGAAATATTAACATATATTTTTTTCTTATTTTATTTTAATTTAATATGGAGTTAGAATATTAAATATCACTTATAAATATGTTATTTAATTGTATTTAGTTATAATAATATATTTTTAAATATTACTTTTAAGTATCTAAACTCTTATGTATTTATTATATTGATAGAATATTGCCATTTACATTGTGGAATGTTATTTGCTGCCAAGATATACTTGAATAGATGGAAGAAAATAAAAGTAAATTTTTGTAAAATGCAAAATTCTATTAGAAGGGAAAAAGTACGAAATTTGCTTACCAAAAGATTACAATTATATTATAATTTTTGGTAAAAACTTTTGGAGAGGAAGGTAATTGGAGAGAAATGTTTGAAAATTAGTTTGGATAATCAAGTTACTAAATATCATTTTTTCTGTTCTCTGGAGTAATTTAAATGTAAGTTATTTTTCTATAAAAAAACACGTTTCACTAATTAGTGCTATGTTAAATAATATTGTTTGTTAGTAAAGGTAAATTAACTTGCCTATTTGGATATTAATCAATTTATTTGTTTATAGCAGCCTACTTACCTATGTGATTGTATATTTTACTTTTTTTGTATAGCTGCCTACTTGATCAATATGATTCAGTTGGATGTTTTAATGCATTTGACTTGAGTAGTTGAATTAGATGTTTAGCTTGGCCTTTTGCTTTTATAAGTTATTGTTTATTTTTTAACAATAGTTGCCTAACTTGCTATTACTAAGATAGTTTAGAAAATGGATCTTGAGCTCCATATGATAAAGATTGATTCGTTATCTATTCTGAAAAAACAATATAATAGAAGATGAGAAACCAAAGGCAGTGACCGAGGGTAAAAATATATAAAACCACTTGTGTAAAAAATAAATATTTTTTGGTTAAGAATTTATCAGTAGGAAAGAGAGGGTGGTTTGAGTCATTCATATGTATGTGTTCAAATAAGATTGATATTGATTTAATTTATCAAAGATTATTTTGGTCTCTAAAAATACATATAACATGCATGTTAGTTGCTTCAAATAAGATTGATATTGATTTAATTTATCAATTATTAAATTCACAGTAATTTGGTTTATAACCATCGATTGTATGTATTTATTGTCTCTCTCTTTGTTTTATATATATATATATATATAGGATAAATATTACTACAATATCATTCAGTTATATGCTTCAAATAACAATATTCTCGATAACATATACATTAAACCAAAATCTGTTGTTGTATCTCACAATTTTGGCCTATGTTTTTAAATGTTAAATTTTCATATTTAAATGCTTGAATGATAGTCGCAATATCAAATTTTAAAAGTTTTAATGATATTAGTGTTTTCACATTTAGAAGTCTCAAAAAAAAAAAAAAATCATGCGATGATTTTTCGTTTCAAATAATACACAAATACTTATTCATTGCATTTTTTATTTGTTATTTTCAACATTTAAAAATATAAAATAGAGTAAAGTAATAACACAAAATACACTCGTGCATCACACAACTTTTAATCATAATAGTGTTTTCAAATTTAGAAGTCTCAAATAAAAAATATCATGCGATATTTTTTTCATTTCAAATATTACACGAATACTTATTTGTTGCTCTTTTGAATTGTAATTTTCAACATTTAAAAATACACAATACTATAAAATAATCACGCATAATACGCTTGTGACTCGCACGGGTACAAAATCTAGTGTGTGGTAATGAAAATGTTTTCATACATGTATTATGTTTTTTTTTTTTTCTTTTTCATTTTTTGGTTGTTGAATTTATTTTACTATGTAAAAATGGGCATGAGCAAAAGATAAACTGAAAAGTTTTTTATGACTTCAACTTTTTGTGATAAATTAATCAAGGGACTGAACTTTTAGGATAAAACTTTTTTAAATTGAATTTATAATGTAAGTAAAGGTCTATCTACCTTTAATATAGTAAACGGTATAGATACCAATTCACTAATACTTTGTTTGGATATGGAAAGAAGTAGGAGAGAAGAGAGGACTGGGTAGAAAATGGGTAGATTTTTAGGTTGTTGGATTGAAAAAAGCATGAGAGAAGTATAATAAAGAAAGAGAGAAAACCCAAATTAGTGATCCCTAAAAAATTTCAAGGACCCACTTTCAATCCCTGAAAAAATTAAATTAACCATTTAGTCCTCAAATTTACAAACATGGGACACATTAGTCTATAGGCTAGGTTAAGTTCCGACAACCATTTACTTGCGTACATGTTTTATTAACCATCTTACTTGATCCGTTAGTGGTCCTGCGTAGCATATGATGAATTTGCATTGTGAAAAATGAATGAAAAATGAAAAAAGTGCATAATTTTAATGTATTTTGAGTTTTAAAATTGGGCATGTTTTTTCCACTATTTATTCGTTTTCGACAGAGGAATTTCGGCATAGGCTACATAGGACCACTAACAAGTCAGATAGGATGGTTAATGGGACACGTAGGTAAGTAAATGGATGTTGGAACTGGACTAGGGACTAAAGTGTCTCGCGTTTGTAAATTTGAGGGACTAAATAATTAATTTATTTTTTCACGGATTAAAAATGAATCCTTGAAATTTTTCTGGGACCAATTTGGGTTTTCATTCTAAAAAAAGTTGAGTTTTCTTGAAAAGACGTATTTGCCTCTAATAACATATTTGTATGGTATAAAACAAAAGGGTGGAAGTGGAACAATGCAAAAAATGACTATTCTCTCTCCAAAATCTTCTGTCAAGTAAAGAGAACTAAAAACATGTGGGATCCGCAACAAATTTATCCCTCCTTCTTACTTCTCTTCCATCCCAAACAACATAAAATGCTAATTCTCCCCTCACTTTCTTCGTCTCTAATTAGTACTTCCCTCTCTTCTATCTATATTCAACCAAACATAAAGTAAATGATTTAAGGATGAATATATTCTTACTTGTCCACTTTAGAGACAAACACAATATAGAGGAGGCTTTTCCAAACTTTTACTCTATATTACCCATTAAGGAACTTAATTTTATTCGAAAGAATTTTTATTAAAAAAATTATTACAAAGAAAAAAATTATATAATTTAATAAATAAAAATAATTTATAATATGAACCGAACACATGAAATATATGTCCTCTATTTTTATTAATTATTAAAATATATTTTCATTAAAGTTGAGGATTTTAGTTGATAAGTAAAACAAAGTTGCCGTTCGTATTGAGTAATTAAGAGCAATTCCAATGGGAGTTATACTCAACAAGTTTTTAAATTTATGGACAAGTTCTTTGTGGATTGTACTATTAGAGTAATCTAATGTGAATGTCATATGTAAGGACGATTACTTCTATCATACAAGCAACCGATTCTTATATAAGGACCACCAACAGCAAAAAAAAAAAAAAAAAAAGAGAGAGAACCACAATATTCAACAACTCAATAACAAATGAATTATTATTTTAAAATGCAACAAAAATATATGTAATTAAAGATATGTGCTAACATGTGGTACTCATTTAGTGAACTTTTAAATAAAGAACACTTCCAGAGATACTTATAAATTACCCACCAACGAGGTCCTCACATCGATAGCGGGATTCAAACCCATATCCTTGTTGGATATGAGTTGTATCCTTATCAACTAGACCAACATTCATCGGTTATTATTATCAATTTTTTAAACAACAGGGATTGACATTAAAAATGCTTTAATAGGAAATGAAATGAAATATCTTTCCTAAAATAATGTTTCGCTAAATATACGACATATTATGTCAAATACTGCATAAAACTAAGGAATTAATTTTAATATTCATTTAGTATAGAAGTTATTTTACACTACTATCTAATTATAATTGTCATGTTATTAAAATATTTTATTTTCATATTATTTACCTCAAAAGTCACATGTAAATAATATGTGATTGGTTGATCATATAATATTTAGAAAAAAATGTATATACACCCCATAAACTTTAGCTCATTTGTATATAGGCACCTTCAACTATTTTTTCGTCTCACTTAGATCTTAAACTCCTACTATTAGTAAAATCAATCATTCTGTTAACTCTTAATTACATCACTAATGGTGAATAAATGCAACAATTCATTTCGCTTAAATCCAAACCGTTGATTGCAATTTTTATTTTTTTATTTAAAAAAAATAAAAACAAAGTCTCGAGGTTTGTAAACTTCTAAACGCGTCCAACCGCCACCTGGTTGCGGCCAACAATTTCACGTCCAACCTCCTCGTTGTTTCAACCTGCACTATGCACTACCTCACCGTCGTCCTTCAAGAACCGACCACCAAATGCAGATCGTGAATCGCACGAGCCATCATTAGACGCACACATCACCAGTCGAATGCCTCCCAGAAGAGGAGAATAGAAGAAGTGATTGAGAGAAGTAGCGAGTGTAACACCCTGATTTTCGAGTTAAAATTTTTAGAACCGCGTTTTCGAACGTAACTACTTAATTAAAGTATCTTCCGAAAGCAAGCAGCGTTTTATTTTCTTGTTTTTATTCCGCATTAGAGTTCGTGTACGTAGCACCCGCGAGAGGGGGTGTTACAGCGAGGAAGAACCCAGGGGAAAAGAGGAGATTAGAAGTGTAGAAGTCTCAAAACTTTGTTCTTAATTTTTTTCTTTTGTTAAAAATTAAAAACAATGCTATCAACGGTTTGGATTTAAACAAAATTAACGATTGGATTTATTCACCGTTATGATTTAACTGAGAGTTAACAAAAAGATTGATTTTACTAATAGTAAGAATTTAAAGGCTAATTGAGACGAAAAAATGATCAAATGTGTCTATTTGCAAATGGACTTATGTTTAGGGGGTGTATGCACTTTCCTCTAAATTTTTTTACACAAATCAAAAGTATGGTCTAAAACTAATGTGTACCTGTCATGATAATCCACTGCAAGTAAAAATACCTCTTATAGTAGCTTGTTAATATTTTTCTCAATCTGACCATTTATATATAAATGGTAACAGTTTAATGCATTCCTAAGAACAATGATTATAAATTCAAATTTCACCAAGATAGTAAATTTGTTTTTCATATATATGTTCCCAAAAATGATACAAAACTTAGAAAGAAGAAAATTTTATATATCTCAGAGTTGTATACTCAAGTCATGTGGAGAATAATATAACCATAGATATCATTAGATTAAACTGGGTTTAGGGTACTGGGTTCCTCAAAATTGTCATCTTTGAAGCATTTTTCTAGCAGAACGATGATACTTAACTGGAATGATGTAGAATGGAAGAAACATTATAATCAGAATGATTTAAATATATAATAGTACACATTCAATGGAAATTCATGCTGCTAATATTTTAAACTTTAAAGACAGTTTTCCTACATTCTCACCAAGGTTACATCTTAATATATTTCCATAAACTGGGGTATCTATTAAATGGACAATTTTTCCTAATCTTTATAAAAAAAAAATTAAATGGACAATTTTGAATGCATTAATTGCAGCAGTCCAATTAAAAAAAACATACAAAAACAGGATTTTGAGGTGAACCACTGATGATCTTCCAAAACAGTGGATTGAATTTGCTTATTGTATTGCTCCGTTTCGGTCTTATGTATCTCATTGCTGTCCACCTAGCTTGTTATCACTCTCCTAGTTAATTTACAGTCACAAACCACCAAAGAGCATATTTTCCTCTCATTTGCCGACTCTATTTTCCCATTTCATCTCTTGATATAACACTTTTAATTTCTTTTGTTACATGCTTTGAATTGTCTTATAGTACTGTCCTAGCTCAGGTGTCTTGGCTGAAACTGCTGTGGATCATATCAGAGTGCTAGATTTTGTGTTTGTCACTGCCATCTGAGTAAATCCCCCAATACCCATATGCACTCTCTTCCATAGATTGAACTTTTTTCCTGAATGTTATTTTTCTTATACCCTTTTTATCAATGTTTGATTATAGGACATGAAACCTATGATTCATGAGCAGTGGAAGAAGTATTTTGAAAGTGCAGGTTGTAGTATCTATGAAATCATTCACAATGCAATAAAGGTGGCTGCTTTGGATGATCCAAAGAAGTTCAGGATAAGAAGAAGCCGGATTGCTGAGAGTCTTTACTCTAATTGTCAATTGAGTGGTCATTGCTGCAGTGACCAAATGAATCATCATCAGTCAAATGTTGAAAACACCAAGGACAAGAAAAGTGGTTGTGCTAATAATAAGGTTCAGGTTGATGGCCATGTTGGTGATTTAGAGGTTCATGGTGAAAGAGGGACTGAAGATAAGGTTGAGGAACATGAACACAATGATGATGGACTGATGATTAGTTTACTCCAAAGTAACAGATACAGCACTAGCAATTATACCATGCAGGAAACTGAGGAATTGGATGAAAAGATTGAGGAGGAACATAACAATATTAGACACATTTTAGAGATTAAGGAGCTACTTGAAGACTCTGAAAATAAGGTCAGTCCCACTTGATGATTCAACTAAGTAACATATATTCAATCTTATGCTGATTCTAATTAAATTGTAATGTGACGAAACTATGGAGTTGGATACTTGGATGTCTAGTGGAAATTAAAGCATATATATGTGGGGAAAATATTGTTGCACATGAAAAAAGTGTTAATCACAAACCTCATCAAAGAATTGTGGGTCATTGTTGTTTTCTAAAAAAATGGAAGACTGAGAATGTGAGGGAAAATTGAGTGGTGGCTATGAAAATTATGTGAGATGTGTATAGAAAAATATCTTTGCAAATAACAACACATATATAAGGGAGAGTAGTGTTATATGTAAAAAAATGAATTAAAGATTTTTCACAAAGCTAATCAACGAATAAAATTGCTTTAGCCATCACATCACTTATATCTCAATTTTGATTTATTGGTTTGTGTTGTTTCTATGTACATACATCTTCTTAGCATTTAGTTTTTTAATAACAAAAATTTTAGTCAAGGAAAAAATAAAAAATAAAAACAGAATTGAAATTTAGAGTTTGTAAATTAATGAATGAAGGGGGAAAAAAAAGTCTTATCACACAAAAACCATAAAAAAATGAGTGTGTCTTGTGTTTTTGTAGCGGGTTAATTTGTGCAACTAACCCCACTTTACATATAATGATGACACGTTTGAGGTGGTCATCTTTAAGATTAATTTTCTACGTTTTATCCTTACACTTTTAATTCCACCATTTCCATTTCCATTGACTTTGACTTGTTTGTGCTTCGATTTGTTTTGATAGACGGAGACAGAAATAATAGATTCGTTACAAATGCTGAGAATAATTGTTCGCTCTGTTGAGGATCTAAAGGTGAGAATGGATATATAGATTTGGCTTTATGAGTGTTGAATTTTTTCAACAAAATGGGGGAAGCATGTGTAGTCTCATATGTGAAGTTTATTTCCCATTTGTTTTCTTTTCTGAAGTAGTTTTTAGCTATAGAAGTTTTTAAGAAATTCCAAATGTTTATTATGCTTACTGTTCATTTTCTAAAGTAACCCGACTTTTCTTTTTAATTTCTTTCGTTATATTTGAATTCTATTAACTCCATGTTTTCTTCTATAGCTTTTTAATAAGCCATTCCAATTCGCTACTGCTAAGTTTTCATGTATTGCAATTTTTCTCTAGTGATACCTTAGCAAGGATTTTGCGACAAATTTTGTATGTAGCATTGCAATTAGTATAGGTTTCACACACTTGAGGCGTCACACTCACATAGATATCCTCCCTAAGGGAACCAAATTTCTTTAAATTAATTTTATTCAAGATTAGTTGACTGAGCATAAACCAAAGCTTGCATCATATATAAAAGATATACCGATCATCAAATGAAGCTCAAGGAACATCATTTTTTAGTTCTGATTAATTTGAAAAAATGATTTTAATGGTGCCATATGATAATGCCTTCATTTATATCTCTCAGTCATTCATTTATATTGAAATTTCCCTTCCCTTCTTCTCCACAGACATTATATATATAATCTGTGTACTTTTTATACTTTGCCTAATATTTCAGGTTACGAATATTAGAAAAACAGTAAGTGATGTTCAACAACATCATTATCATGCGTCAAAGATTTCTCAAACAGCAAAGATGGTTGCAGGGTATAAATCCTAAGCCCTTTCTTGAAAATGCTTATATTTCATTTTGAATATATAGTTTGTAACGCCTTGATATCTTTCACATGTTCATAGTAGTATGGGTACATTGTCCATTTTTAATTAATGACTGCTACTCAATCAGGTTACTTAGCACTTTTTCTCAAGTCTCAACTCTTTTTGCATGAGTTACAATATTGCATACACACCTTTTTGTCAACATCTAACTAGCATATCACTTTATTGGAAGACCCTACGCATATTCTGTTAAAATGGATTAAGTTATGTGTATACTATTTTTTTTTTATTGGTAAAATATACTTTTGGTCATTTATCTTTATTTTAGGTTTCAATTTAGTCCCTCTTTTATTTTTTATTCCTAAATGGTACCACATAGGTTTAACTTTTGCAAAATAAGAAATCATTCCGAAATGGTCCCTCTTTTATTTTTTTGTTCCGAAATGGTCCCTCTTTTATTTTTTGTTCCGAAATGGTTTCTTATTTTACAAAAGTTAAACCTATGTGGTACATTTTTTTGTTCCGACGTGATCCCTCTTTTATTTTTTTTTTGTTCCGAAAACAGTCTCTTATTACAAAATTTATACTAATGAGGTCTTCTCCGTACCACAATTTAAATGGAAAAGATCACATTGAAACCTAAAATAAAGATAAAGGACAATTCCGGAACAAAAAATAAAAGAGGGATCAAATTGAAACCTAAAATAAAGAAAAGGAACCAAAAGTATAGTTTAGCCTTTTTTTATCAATCAAGTAATAATATTAAGGTTAAATTAATAATTTGGTATGCATGACAATTTGGTTTTGATACATGACACACATTTTGAATTTTTCTGTAAGTGAAATTTTTTTTAATCGATTTTTATATGTGCAATTATTTTCATCGCTGTTTATTGATATTATAACAGCGTTTGTTGAAGTTCTTTATAAGGACCAAATTCAAAATGATTATCACATATAGGGACAAAAAAAATTGAATTCAGTCCCTACATGTGACAATCATTTTGAATTTGGTCCTTATATTTTAACTCTAACATAAGGCGTTATAATATTAATAAATAGCGAAGATGAAATTAAAAATAATTATATATAGGGAGCTATTTTAAAATTTGTTATATATAGAGATCAAATTCAAAATTATGTCACGTATAAAGACTAAATATCATACAAGGGTGGGGGTCAAGGTAAGCAGAATATGATATAATAGCATGCTACTTACCCAATATGTTTTTTTTTTTCTCTTCAAATTTCACTATCAAATACTTTTGGTTATATCTTAGTCAAGCATTGCTACGTGCCGATATCACATAAATACAAGCTAATTTGGTTTACTACTAGAAGCATATACTGCTTCATATATCTCTTCAAATTTGTGCCCACTTTTATGTCATTTGTTTACTTTATATTTTTTATCATTAATTTGCTTACTTTATATATTTTAGAGTTTTCTTGTAAATTTAAAATTAAACATTACAAAGATTGTATTTATCTTATGGATTAATTACTTTATTATTTAGTTTTTATATACATTTCTATAACATATTCTCCTCTATACATGTACATATCCCTAGTTTTTTTTTATCACTAAACATATCCCTAGCTTTTAAAAATAGTTATACCTCATATTTACTAATATTTATGCTTGTATCCATGCAACCACTCAGAAAATGTCTTAGAGAGATCAATGATTTAATTAGCTACTTGTTGAGTGGAGATCCTTTCCATTTTGTTCTCTCCATTTTTCCTTCCATTTAGAAGAGAGATAGACACAAATTTTTTTAAATGATTTATTTTTTTAAAATAATAATAAAAATTTAAAATATAAATTCTTCTTTGTGTTTATCTCTCTCCTAAATGGATATTTACCCCCTAAACAGAGAGGATCTGAACTCCTAGTTGTTAGAAGATGGGAAGAAAGTTAACCTCTTCCAAAAGAACCAGGATCTTCTGAATCACTTTTTTTGTCACCTCAGTTCCCACTAATAACAATTTACCACCTAAAAAAAATAACATAAGGGAAGTCACGGATAAATAAAATGACAAATTGTTATTGGTGGTGATAGAAAAGGTGATAGAAAAATAAGATCGAAGATCTTGATTCTTAGTAGTTCTATGTTCTTTGTCCTCATACACTGATATGAATATTACACTTTTCTAATAACTATACTTCACTACATTGGATAAACAACGTATTAAATATTCATCCTACTCCACTAAGGGCGACATGTATTGAGGAACTACGTTCCTTGCATGAAAAGAGCTTTATGTGTTTAATTACTTTGCTGCATTACTTGCTTCTATCTCGCATAATGATGAAGTGTTAGATTCAAAATCCAATCTCTTTTTTATGCATTTCCCCCCTTTGCTAAAAAGATAATTAGAAGCGTTTGAATACTGAATGGATGAAAGGAACATATCCATGTCCATATAATTAGGAATCTTTACCAAACTAGGAGCTGTTTCTTCTAGCCAAGGGTTACGATGGCATTTAAGCAAGCAAAGTTTTAATTCATATCATCAAGACATGCAAATTATGAGTAGGATTTCTGTATAAGCTAATGGATTTCATTGAAAGTGCAGAAATTACAAGTTCCAATTAATTATACTGAAATTAATCATTATAAAGAGAGAGGGACATACAGACATTATTGCCTGATAATGTGAAACAATACATTCTAAAACCCTTCTTGCCCATTTCTCACTTTGAATTAAATAGCTCGAGTTACTTAATTTCCTGATTGAGGTATAAAATTTATGATCCACGGTAACTAATATTATAACTGTGTTTCCCAGTCCAGCAGATTATTGTTTAGGATCTATGTAAAGTTAAATATTGGTTCTTAAATGAAACTATAGTTGATCATAAAGTGTACTTTTTTTTACTGCAGTATATTTAAGAGGATGATAAAGGAGCGGATTGATGCTAATGCTAAACTTTCAGGTTAGTGAGAGTGAGATTAGTAGTGATTCACCTAAGAAATTCTTAGCTAAGCACCATTTATAATATTATTTCTTATGCACTCAAATTATTATTTGACTTGTTAAAGACAATTTTAAGATAAGTGCATTTTTAATATATGATCTACACAATTTTATACATGTCAAACAATAATTTGAATGTCTATAATACACTGTACTTAACTAAGAATAACTTGAAGTGAAGTCAAATAGTACTCAATTTATCATATTTTAGTAGACAGCAAAACTAAGCCAACAATGACTAACAATGCATACAGAAAGGACTAAAGGCCTTGATCCTCCCACTCTATTAGATGAATATGTATTGCCTACTCCTCCAATGGATGAAGGAATTCCCATTGTTAACATACCTCCAGGGGAATTGACAACGGTATTATAAATGTTTATTTTCATGTAAGCTTGATATCTTGTAGTATTTCACATGATTATTGCTCAGTATTGAATGTCTTCTTATTTCTTTTGCTGATGCCATGGTGCGGTCTTCTTTCTTCCCTGGGTGAAGTTCTTTGATGAATTGGATGATGATGGAAGTGAGTCAATCATAAGATATCCTTGTTAATGTTCTTCTCTATTAGATTCTTGGTTTTCTTCTTTCTAGTTGAATTGTAATTAATTCACTAAAATTGTTTATTTCTTTATGCAAAACAGATCCAAAAATTAGCTATGAGAGTGAGAAGTTTCATGAAAGACAAATAAATCGTCCAAAAGAAAAAAAAGGAGGAACGAAATTGCTACAAGGATCAGCATCCACTAGAGCCACTACCCTCCATAAAGAAAAACCAGTTCCCACTAACAAATTGATGAATCCAAAAAATTCTAGACCATCACACATTAGCTGTGAAACTGAAATTATTCATGAAGGTCAGAGCAATCCTTCAAAGAAAAACATGAGAAAACATGTGTTGCTATTTTTAGAAGACTTGGAACCCTTCCCCACAATAAAGCGTCCAAAGATTGCTACGAAATTAGAATCTGGTGACAAATTGTCTAACCCAAAAACTTCTAGACCCTCAGATACTGAATATTCCACACAGAGGTATGGAAAACAAAAATTGGAGGTAGATGCTGAGAGTGAGAGAAAAAAGACTCAAAAGAAGAAGGACAAGCAAAAAAGTAATCAAAGGTCAAATGCTGTTATCAGACAAGTAAGTACAAGAACTGTGTTGTTTACTTGTTTTCGGTTTCCAACTTTAATATTTATATTTTTCATCTTTGCTTTCTCATTTCTTTCCATATATAGTCACTCGGGTCATCATCAGATGATGTTGCAATGATGGATGAGAAACTTGAAAACTCAAAGAAAAAACTTCATCGGGGATACCAAGAACATGAAAAGGGTTTGTGCCTTCTTACTTTCACCTTTTTTTTATGTTTTTATTTGGACAATTTTACTGTGTCCATCTTTTTTTTTTTTTTCCATGGTATCCATGAAGCATTTTATTGACTATTGATTATAAATGATAGAACTTTAAACATTTATTAAGAAATCAGTATCATTAAATACCTAACAACTTATCCTCTAACAACAACTTCTTTCTTAAAGCATTTAGTGCATGTTTGTTTGCACGTCAGGTTGGACACGACGTTTGGTAGCTTTCACGTTTTATGCTAAAACATTTACCATGCTGACATATCACGACGTGAAAAGCTCCCGAAACGTGATTGTGTAAAGTGAAATCAAACACATGTTTATACTTTCTAGCCCAACAATAGGTTCAATATTCAAGCTATTGCTTTTGACAACTAAGTGTAATTCAATTTCTATTTCAACAGCTAAAAGGTCCACAAAGTTTGTTGGAGCAATCTCTGATGTTCCTAAAGACGAAAATTGGAGCAGAAGCTCACGCTGGAGGTACAACAATCTAATGTATTGGAAATGGTGATAGGGATAACTAAACTACTTGTTGCAGATTTGGGGTTGATCATTTGAGTCTTTAAGATCATTTAGTCCAAAATGGATCAGGAGGCTTAATATAAAACATAATTACTTATTGCAGACTTGGGCATCATTTATATTCTAATTTTAAATTTTAGGAAGGCACATGCATGCTGCAGACTTTTATTGAAGTTGCTTTGCTTGTTGGATAATTTCCAGAATTTTTATGGAATCATTGGGAACAAAGAATTAACTTTAAAGTTCAATGTGAGTTTTATTAGCTATGTGTTGAAATTAGAAGTTCTCAAAGTTGAAATTAACATTATTGAGAACGCTTTTTGATTATATAGGCAGCAATGCATGCAGGGTTTATCTGAATCTGAATTCGTTGCTGTGTTCTGAAACTAGTAATAGCAATAAATGAAACATGTAAGTGACATCATATATTCAAAAGGCTGTATCTTTCTATATTCTCATATGACAACACATAATGTTTTGCGTGTAACACATTGCATGTAGGTTTAATATCTTGTTCTGTGCCATTTCATATGGATGACTTCAACTATGTGGGCTATTATGATCTACTCTAACTAAATTTTTAATATTATATGTAATGTGGTACACAATGAATGGTAAAAGGCAAGAGATTTCTCTTACTCTAAAAGCAAGTGATCTATTGTTGGATGTGATGATCATTTAATCATGGCATTGAAGTAATTCACGTTGAAGTAATTTTGACCTTTGTCCACTAGGCAAAAATGATCGACGAATGTTATAACATCCACTTCTAAATTTTGTTTTTGCATCTTTTCAAATAGTCTCACGCTTTCTTGGCCTGGGCATGCTGTGCATATCCGGAGATCATTGAGCTCCAAGAAACCAATGAGGCCCTGCCTTTTCAAATCTTCATGTGCACTTTCAATGTTGCCTCTCTTTGTGCATTTTTAGTCTTATATTAAGGGTGTGTTTGGGAAAGCTGATAAAAAAATATTATGCTGATAATCGATTTATGAATAATCGATTATAATCAGAATCTATTTTTGTTTGGGTCTGTTTGCTGAAAAGCGATTTCAAGATAATCTTTTCCGTTTGGATGGTCTAAAAAAATTGCTTTTTATATAGTAAATTACGAAAAAGGATATGAAGTTATTTGTATAATTTAATAATATTTATTTGGAAGTTAGTTTTGTAGGAGTAAATAGGGAAGAGAGTTTTGAGAATAAGAAATAATCAAATCATAACAATCTTAAGCTAAAACAAATTAGATAACATAAAACAGCTTTTCCTCCCCCCCCAAAAAAAGCTTTTTTTATAAATTTAAGCTAATTGTCAAACATGATAGATTATGTATGAAACAGCTTTTTAGCCAAAAAACAGCTGAAATGGGAAAAATCTATCTTTCCCAAATATGCTCTAAGTCATAAAGTAAAAAGCAATATTTAATCTCATTTTGTTAAATGTGATGCACATTTTTAGATAAGAATTATAATTATATCTATATTAAGTTCACTTGCTCCTTTAGGATGTATGTAGAGAATAATAAATGAAATGCAGAAAATCCTAGAGCAAACATTTGCCACCACACATTTGCACAGTGGACGTGCTATAAATAGGCCCTCACACTCACAAGCGAGGCAAGCTAAAAAAGAAGCTCCTCTCAATATATAGCTCTCATACCCAACTAGTCTTGCTCTCTCATAATAAAATCCTCCTCTCTTAATGTTCTTTCCATTGTCATTCTTCTTCCATTAGCAAACTAATCTTCTAACTAATTAATTCCTCCGTTAAATTCCACCGGTCGTATCAGAGTACATTGGTTGTGATAAAAATATGATCCATTAACCAATAAATAATTACCCTTCATGCTAAACGCATTATCGACCACAAACACTATCTGTTGGAACCAAAATGGTTATGGTTCATAACTCCTTAAGATTTTGATGTTAACAATGGACTAAATTAGGTTAACAAATATCTGTTATGCTCTAACGTTTTTCTCCTAAGTGTGCAGGAATACAAAGTCCAAATAAGACTTTGAATCTGATCGCATAGTCCATCGGTTTGCTATAAACAATAAACGGACAAAGTCCTTCTTGGACTATGATCTTATCAAAGTATAACTGAGTCTAAAGACTTATCAAAGTAAAATATACTTGTTTTAATTTAAAGTCCAATTTAATAAATTAGTTTTACTTTACTGGACCATGTTCAAAGCGCGACAAAAATTCCTTAGGCAAAATTTCTCTGTAACTCAGTACTCTCGAACGCATAAAGCCAGTTTGTTCATGTCACAACGAAGTTGACTATCTCAAAAAGTTAAGACAAAAGAGAACTTTCGAGTACAAGGAAAACCTGTCAGCGTTACTTTCAACCCTCTCTCTCTCTCTCCAATAGTCTACTCTGCTTTTCATAAGCTCTTCACAAGCTATCAGATATTGAAGAAGCAAAGTTACCGAAAACACGAGAGTGCAATACGAACAAAAATCAAACAAGCTCACACACTATCAGGAAATCAAAAAGCATACAAAAGCTCTTAAGCTTTCTTTGAGTTTAAACTTTCATACTACTATCTGCGAAGAATTGCTTTCAGAGTTTTAGTTCTTAAGTTTCATATCCTCACACATAGTGAGTTAGATTTAAACTTAACTTTTCCTTAAACCAAATTTGTAGTTGAGCCTGAAGAGGCTTGTCTGTAAAATAATACTTGTAGTTGCCTGAAGAGCTATTGAATACTTGTGCCTAAAGAGAATTGAATTTGTCTTCTTAACGATCGTCTTTCAAGAAAACATTTTTAGCGTACGTCCAAAGTTTAGTGTATATGCTTTCAACGTCCGTTAAGTATCTTTGCGTCCAAACGTTTACGAAAAGATATCTGCTTGCGAAAAAGTTTTCAAAAACTTAAGAAATACAATTCAACCCCCCTTCTTGTGTTTCCCAACAGGTTCCTTCACAATCAACTTCTCATCCATCCCTCAACCAATTTTTACCACAGAAAACTATGACTTTTGGAGCTTAAAGTTTAAAGATGTATTTTGTCTCACAAAAATTGTGGAATATTGTTAAAGATGAGGTAATTGTTCAATCAGATAATTCAACTATATTCGCTGCTGATAAGAAGACTTTGAAGGAAAAGCAACAAAAGGATGCACAAACTCTTTTTGTCATCTTTTTTTTTATAAGCAAATGAAATATATTAAAGGAGCACAAGAGGTGTTGAAAACCCATTACATCACAACATTTATAGCATCCTAACATTACAGTTTCACCATGTAGCAAATAACTTTACAACATAACCAAGACAAAAGCACCTAATATCCAATAACCATACATCAGAACCACATATCCCATGATAGCAAAAATTCGAATTGAACCTAATAGGCTAGAACTAATAGCAACAATTTGCAGCCTTGATAGCAGCTAAAAGCCAACAAAATTCAAAATAGTACATAAAAAACTCTAAAACCTGATATTTAATGCAGTAATACAACCAATTAAAAACATAAATTGATTGCAAACCCCCATGTAGTACAATGCAGTACTTGCAACAACTATCTTTGAAGACCCCAACACCCTTTACAAATATCTTGTCCCATATTCCATACCCAGTAGCAGTCGCAACTATTTTCCAGACCTTTTCAAGATCAAATCTGCTTCAGAAAAAGGTGCAAACTACAAAAGACAAGTGATAAAATGAAATGAATTTGAATGATTCCAAAAGGACTATCATCAACCCCCAACCTTTCCAGTCCTGCAATTACAAACCAAGGGGAATAACCTTTTCCACGCCGCTAATGTATCATATTCAAAACCTTTCCATCTGCTTTTTGTGACATCCGGGGCAGACGAGGGTGAGTGGTTGCTGGTGCAAATGAAGCACGGACAAGGAACGACTCTTAACAGGCTTCCAAACGGAAGGATGTATGAATGAACCGATTTCAAACCGGAACGAGAGGGATCCTGAGACTGTGCAAGTATGAGACTGTATAGTTGAGGGATTCTGAGACTGTACAGGTATGAGACTGTGCAGTTGAGGAAGTCTTAAAGGAAATGATTGGCACTACCTATAACAACAAGATGCAACTTCTTTTCGGTAGCTCATAACTTAAGAACTTCATGGTTAAGTGTTGTAACGTCCTAAAAATTTAAAGTTGATAAAAATAGAGATGCATGTTTGAATTATTGATATTGTGAGTTTACTACGTCTTGGAGTCCGAAGGGCATTTATATGTTGAATATAGGTTTGGATTATTGTTGTTGATGATGACAAGCTAATTGGGTATGGAGCCCGGAGGGCATATGTATTATTATTGAGGTTGAATATTGATTTTGGGTGATAAATAATGCTAGGACAGGTTATAGGCAAATAGTGAGATACTAGGGGGTGTCTCAAGTGTGCTTGACTTGGAGCAATAATAGGATAAGTGACCTTCTGGAATGTTTTCTTAGGAAACGTGTGAGTAAGGACAAAGCACTCTGAAAGAACTCATGTTGATTTGTGGGGAAAGTCTTCAATTCGAAAAGCAGCCTGAGACATTACAAATGGTATCAGAGCTGGACTTGCCCAGTACGGTGTGGTTCGGGGACAAACCAAAGCGGAAGCTGGTGGCTGCTAGTGCAAATGAAGCACGGACAAGGAGCGACTCCTGGAAGGCTTCTAGGCGGAGGGACACATAAATGAACCGATTTAACATTGGAATGAGAGAGATCCTGAGACTGTGCAAGTATGAGACTGCATAGTTCAGGGATTCGAAGAATGTACAGGTATGAGACTGTGCACTGTGCAATTGAGGAAGACTTAAAGGAATTAATTGATACTACCGATAAAAATAAGATGCATATTTTTTTCGGTAGCCCATAACTTAAGAACTCCATAGTTAAGCGTGCTTGACTTGGATCAATTTTGGGATGGTGACCTTATGGGAAATTTACCTAGGAAGCGTGTGAGTGATGACAAAGCACGCTGGAAGAACTCATGTTGGTTTGTGGGGACAGTCGTCAATCTGGAAAACGGTTTGGGACGTTACACTTTTTGAGCCACAGAACTTAGTTTCCTTAGCCAAGGGCAGACATAATATCCCAATCACAGACACAGTCAAAAGGAATGTGTGTGCAACAAAATAAAACAATTGCCTTTTCCCAAATAGGCAAGCAAAACCATAAAGCATGTTTTACAGAACAACAAATCAGCAGGATCGATGACCATATAGTGATTGTACGCATTCTTAGATGCACTACAAAAGAAGGTCATTTACCGACGGGCACGACTCCGTCGGTAACGTGAGAAATTCAAAAACACCACATATTATCGACAGATTAGCCGTCGATAAAGAAAAAGGAGAGTACCGATGACCATATCCATCGATAACTTTGGCGCGGTAAACCGCGAAAATCTACTCGGGATGCTTACCGACGGAAAAACTCATCGGTAATATCTTTTTTCATTACCGACGGTGTATCCGTCGGTAATGTGTTGGAAGTTTTCGACAGATTAACCGTCGGTAAGTCTAATTTTAAATGTGCGAACCTAACTCACATTACCGATGGTTTATTCCGTTGGTAATGTTCAACGGCCCTAATTTACCGATGGATTATTCCGTCAATAATTTCTAATTTTGTTTAAACATCAGCTCCCCTTCCCCCATTTCACTTTCCCCCTTCTTCCCCCATTTCTCTGAAACCCTTCCCCCTTCTTCCCCACCCCGTGCCACCATCGTGCCACCGCCGTGCCCATCAACTGCCACCACCATGCCCATCAACTGCCACCAACGCCACCACCCCATCTCACAGTCTCTCGTTCCCCCTCTCTCGCTCTCCCATTCTCTCTCTCTCTGTCTCTCTTTCTCTCATTCTCCCTTTCACTCGCTCTCCCTCTCTCTGGTTCCCTTTTCTTCAGCCACCACCGCCGTTGAATCGCCACCACCCCTACCGTTCTCCCCCTCTCTCTGACTCCCTTTGCTTTCCTACGTAGAGGACCACCACCTCCACCACCCTTTTGCATCACTGTTTGCACCACCACCACCACTGTACCAGGTATTAAACCCTCTCATTTTCCAATTTCTGTAACTGTTGGTTTATTTTCATAGGTTAATGTTGGTTTACTTCCAATTTCATTTTTGAGTTTACTACCGTCGTCGTTGCTGCCCGCTGCCACCATCTTGTTGCGCTGCCGCCATTACCGATTCCCCTCTCTGTTCATTGTATGATTTTTTTTTTGTTGGGTTTATGTGTATGATTCTGTTTCTTGTTGGGGTTAGATTGAATTTTATGAATTATTGGGGTTAGATTGGACTTTGTGAGTTAAATTGGGAATGAGGATTCTGGGCTTTATGTTGTATGATATTGATTTCAATTGAATTTTTTTAAGTTGTATGATATTTTGATTATGAGTGATTTTATGTTACTTTAAATACTTTAAATAATATTATGGAAAATGCTTGCACATGGTGTAGTGCCTGAATTGGAAAAATAATTAAAATACATACTAGAAAATATCAAGGGTTTTCCTCCCATATATACCTACAACGGCGAGGAAGTGGATGCAACAGTAGCTCGTGATGCTCGACGAACCACGAATGGAAAATCGACTATGGGCGAAAAATTGTTAGCTAACCTGAGTATCTAAAAAACAAATTGGACAAATATTCTAGTAATCCAGACTAGTTTAATGGATTATACCTTTCCACGTAAGACTTAAAATGAAAAATGAAAAATATGGGAGTGAGAAGACTAAGTAACATTTAAATAACTAATATTTTAGTAATTAAATGAAAAAACAAATGAGAAAAATATTCTAGTTTAATGGATTATACCTTGACACATAATACATAAAAGAAGATATGAAAAATAAGTGGCAAGAATAAATAACATTTATATAATTAATATTTTAGTAGTTAAATGAAAGCACTACAGAATGGACAAATGTTCTAGTTTAATGGATTATACCTTGCCACATAAGACTTAAAACAAAACAAATGAAAAATAGTCAATTGTTTTTATATGAAATAATATGAATTAAATAACAGGATTAAATATTTAATATGAATTAAATAAGAGGATTAAATAATATTTAAATAGTTAACTAAATTGATTAAATAATTAAAAAATTTAAAATAAATAATTAAACCATAAAACTCATAATATGAATTATATTTAACATTTAAAAATTTAAAATCATTATAAAGCCTTGATATAAGTCTCATAAAACTTAACAAAAGTCAAATAATCAATAAAAATTTAAAATTACATACGCCTTGATTAATGTATGAAATCAACTTTAGATAAATAGTTTCTTTAGATATTGAATAAATTTACTTTTGTGTTTGTTTGAGCAAAACCTTAATTTCCCGTTTGAGGTTCAATACTATTGAGCACTTGTTCTTTTTCAAGGTACCGCTCGGTGTATTGAATCTTGAATTGTCCGAGGATACTGCCACTACCAGAAAACATGCTATTTCCCACGGCCAAGTAGCCGTGTGTAATTTTGAAATTTCCCACGGCTTTAGGTAGTTTTTGTTCCTCGCACTTTCCCACGGCCTAAACCCTCGCAAATTAAAAAAGCAAAATTTCCACATTTAAGTCGTGGGTAAAGAATAGATCAAAGTGGCGCCAATTTTGCCCGCCTCGTTTCCCTCGGTTTTCCCACCGTCTAGCTGTAGGTTATGGTTTTAATTTTCCCACGGCCTTTACCGTGTGTAGTTACCAGTTTAAACTCTCAATTTTCCCACGGCCTGAACCGCGGGTAACTGTTTTTGTGATTTCCCACGGCTAAGCCATGGGTAATGGTCTATTATTTCCCATGGTTATTACCGCGGGTAAGGGTTTATTGGTTTCCCATGGCATAAAAAGGCACTATATTCATAACCTAAAACCCTTCGGCTCATTCCCTCCCCTCCATTGCTGAAACCCCTCCCCTCCATTGCTCAGCCGGCAAAGCCCCTCCCCTCCATTGCTCCGCCAGCAAAACCCCTCCCCTCATTGTTTCACCGGCAAAGCCCCACCTCGCCTCCACCTTACTTCAAAAAGCTTGCGGCCAATGCTCCCTCTACCTCACTCGGTCGCGTATCCCCTGTCAACAGTTCCAGTTGCATCCTTCTCTGTTCCAGCTGCTTCTCCTCGCATCTCCACTGTTCCTACCTCTCAACTTCAAGCTATGCGGCCTGCTGTGTAGGTAAGTCTCTTTCTTTCTTCAAGGTTACTACACATTTTCATTACTGGGTACATGATTGGTGTCTGCATTGCTGATGAATGTTTGGTTGATTTTGGTACTAATGGTGTTTATAGGGTTTCTTCTTTTTTGAAGTGCTCACATGATCACATGGATATGTTTGCTAAAGCAAATCGAAACAAAGTCAAATAGTATATAGTATAGAATGTCATGCTAAAATTGTTCAAGATTTAGTTAGTCTAAGGTGACTTAGTTAGTTTAAGGTGACTTGATCCCAAGCTCCTCCCCGTTTTTTAGTGATTTAATTAGTGGGACTCAGCGATGTCACTCGAAAGTGGCCACAAACATGTAAAATTGGTTTATTATTGAGATTTCAATTTTTTTAAATTTATTTTGACTAAAGGATCCGATGACTTGAAAGTTATGGAAATGTTTAAGCAGAAATAGACATCGTCGTCAATCATGCAAGGGAATGTGAATAGCAAATCTACAGTAACCCTTTTTCATTGTGCCCATCATACTATTATAACAACAAGACAAGCTGGATTTTGTTGAATTTTTTATTTCTGGCTATAATATAGATTTTGCTACAAGTTTTTATCTATTATGTTCTAAATTTTGGTACACTGTCATTTCATCTATTATGTTCTAAGCTTAATGTTGCCTGCTTGCCTGTTAACTGAGACTGTTGGAAAGATCTAGATCAAAGCCCTATGTTTTTTTTTAAAATTTTTTTCTCCCTTTGAATTTTCTACTGTTGCTATCATTATTACATGGTTGCTTCGATATTTTTTTTTTTTTAAATTGTCCCCCCCAAACCAAAAAAATGTTAGTCAAGGACACGGTTGTGTTGAGTCTCCAAATGTTTGATGTGCATTTACGTTAGTTTTGATGAGATTAAAACAGTTATTCAATGATTTAATTGAACCCGTCTGTGGAATTTAACTCGTCTACTTAGTGTGCAGATTATAGCATTAAGCGTCTATATGAACTGTTCACACGTCTGAACTAGCTTAAGTTCACACGTCTGAACTAACTAAAGTTCACTCGTCTGAACTAAGTTCACTCGTCTGAACTAGCTAAGGTTCACTCGTCTGAACTAAAGAGAAGTTCACACGTCTAATGAAGTCTTCAACCGTCTGATCAAAGGAAGACTCACCCGTCTAAAAGACTTCGCAACTGACGTCATCTCTTTATTAAAGAGGCAACCCATCTAATGAAGCTACTCATCCGTCTAGTGACTACCGTTGAAAAATACATTGGATGAAAGCTGTCTCGACTCTAATAAAGAACTTCAACAAAGTGCTTTGCCTGAACACAACTGCATCTTACACCAAAAGGGAAAGTCTTCCCTCTGCAAATAAAAAGCACGTATACAGACCTGCTGAGACCAAAGGTATATCAGAAGTCTGTATCACTCTGATGAAAGAGAATAAGTGAAGTTCCCTATGCTTTAATGGCTGATCAGAACGACTCTATTGCATTTATTGAAGATTTGCAAGAAGCCAAGACTTCAGACTTTGTGTCCAACGACTTTAAAATTTTGAAGCCTATTTAATGAAGAAGACTTTGAAGATTCCAGTAGACAAGAGAACGATCAAAGCAATCAAGAGCAATTACTCTGTGCATTTATATCTTCATTCTTTCATTATATATTCTTCAATCATTTGAAGTTATTACGCAGTCTTTTAGAACTTCACATTTAATACACTCGTCTGAGTGCTTGTGAAAGACTTGCAAAGTGTAATCTTTTTACAACCTCTCTCAAACAAACTGTCGGAGCCTGAAGAGGCTAGGTGTGCAAATAATACTTGTCTGGAGCCTGGAGAGGCTAGGTGTGAAAACAATACTCGTCTGGAGCCTGAAGAGGCTAGGTGTAAAAATAATACTTGTCTGTCCTGTAACCTAAATTAGTTATAGTGAGAAAACTTGGTGCTGCCAAGGACTGGACGTAGCCTCATTGTTAAGGGGTGAACCAGGATAAACCTGCTGAGTGATTTCTCTTTTCCTTAACTCTTTAGTTTGATTATTTGTCTTAACTATCATCTAACTAAAGGGGTTTATAATTGTGTTTATCAAAACTTTTCTTATCTTGCATGATTGTGTGTTTTCTGTGAAAACCTTCAGACGAGTTATCAGTCTGATTGACCTGTCTGTGTTTACTCGTCTATTATAACCCGTCTGTGCTTGCGAAAAAGTTTCTAAATTCCGCATAAATTTGTCAAACACCATTCAACCCCCTTCTAGTGTTTGCATCTGTCTATTTCAGGTTGATCATACGGGTTGTATTTTGCTTGTTCTCACATACGGGTTGTAATCTCACATACGGGTTCAACAACCCCCTATGCTGAAGATTGTCTGATATAAATATTATGCTAAAAGAGGTATGCAACTTCAAACCTATTGAAGAAAATTAACAAATTGAAGAAAACATAATTCTTTTTAAATTGTAGATTTTAACATGATCTAGATGATTTTAATGTTGCAACTTCCATTTGCATTTTATTGTGTTTATATTTTATTTTGTTTAGGAAGAAGTTATTACATGTATATCTGCTACAAAATTATTTATAAAATTATAAATGATATGATAAATTAAATATTAAATAATAAAATGATAAAGTAAAAATGACTCGTGCTATGGTGGCGGTTGGTGTGGTTGCAGTTCATGTGACTCGACGGGAAAGACGAAAGTAAATTTAAAAATTATCAATAAATAAATCATTGTTGATATGCATTTTGACACGGGAGAGAAATGTGCTTGCTTTGACATAGAAGTTTCGTACGGTAGCAGTTTGGTGGGACGCAACGAAACTAGCTTAAACAAAGATAACTAAATAATAATACTTAATAAGTTAAATAATTGTTTATATAACTAAATAATAATACTTAATAACTAAATAATTAATATTTATATAAATAAATAATTAATATTGAAACGGAATACATGAATAAATAAATAACAAATTACACTAATTTCTCTTAGCACTTAAAACAGGTGTTAAGCCTCATAATAAGTAATAAATATAAATAAATTTTTAAAAATTAATAAGCCTTTATTAAAGTATGAAATTGTTTTTAGATGCATAGTTTTTTTAGAATATTTAATTATGATTTTGTTTGTCAATTTTATGACTCCTTTATGCACTTTATCTATGTTGCAAAAGTCAAAGGATTTTAGCAATTACTGCTTTTACGTACCCTACGAACTTGAATTTCAGGTACAAAGGGTGTCTTATAGGCTCAAATTTTATTTTATATAATACTTGAGCAAAACCTTAGCTTCCCGTTTGAGGTTCAATATCATTGAGCACATGTACTCTTTCAAGGTACCGCTCTTTGTATTGAACCTTGAATTGTCCAAGGACAGTTTGAGAAAAAACTTTTTCGTCACTCATATAATAGTTATTGTGTACTTCTCATGCCTTATATTTGATAAAATTGCGGTCCGATACATTTCCTTTCGTTCTCTAGGTGCAAACTTGACCTCAGTTAAGTCGTGTACTTGGAGACCAATGGGAAATGCTGCCAAAATTTTGTCAAATATAAGGTATGTGAATTAAGCAATAACTGCTAATATTAAGCAATAACTATTAATACTATTATATTATTGCTTTATCCGATGAGTTATATATTTCATGAATTTTATTTTAACATTAAAATGCTCTATAGACGTGGCATCAGGAGGAGGATGTGACCCACCTCCACCCAAACGACCCACTGGTGATAAGGGTAAGGGTGTGGTCTCCGATCCTGACCTGTGTTGTCGTCGGAACAGGCCCTCTCGCCATATAGTGATTCGTTAGTTTGTAGATGGATACTCGCCTATGTCTTCTATATCTACCCAGTCAGTGCCAGCACTCGCACCATGCCCATCCACACCTACATCGCGTCCATCCGCACCTACACTGTGCCACCCACACCTACATCGCGTCGACCTGTAGCTACACCACCTCCACCACCGAGAGCAACTAAACCACCTCCACCGATTGCTCCTGAGATCGATACGATTCCCACTCTGAGGTTCATGACACATGCACACCAGGGCACTTCTACTTCAGCAGGTGTGGCTGAGATGTCACCTGCTCATCGTCAGGTTGAGGAGGAGTAGTATAGTCCTGGTTATTCACGCTCACCTTCAGAGGCAGCGGTGGGAGAGGATGAGTCAGAGGAGGTAGAGGAGATTGAGTTAATGCTCGATGGTCGACCTATTATCAGGCCGGTTGGTAATGGGTAAGAATTAATAAAGAAATATTTATTCGATTTTTATTATAATTTATTACCATGTCTTTGATTGATTCATACTCTTTTATTGTTAAGGTTCCTTCCTTCGAAGAGAGCTGCGTCTGCCATCTCGTATGTTATTCATCAGAGGTATCATAGGGCAAGCCCATCATGGGGAGCGCTTAATGATGGGGAGCGAAATATTATGTTTGAGGCTTTTAGAGTAAGTTGCAAAAATTCAATTTATTTAATGTGGTTTTTATTATTTCGTAAATAATTAGTATAACAAATATTATTTATGTTCGTCTAATACAGGGTCAAGTCACATGGAGGATTGACCATGAGTCGGAGATTGAGAGGATCTTTCACATGAAAGCCTCTCACCGCCTCTCCGACATGCTTAGGGAGGCCCGCAATTCAGGCTCACAGCCAGAATGGATTGGAGATGGAATTTGGGAGGACTCGTGTCGTCACTGGGCTTCTGAAGCATTTAAGAAAATGTCAGACCAAGTTAAGAAAAATAGGGCATCGGAAAAGGGGGGAGCCTGCACACAGGAGGTTCCATCAGCTAGGGGTAGTACGCAGAACGTATGGTACGTTTATACTCTCATTTTTTATGCATTAAATATATTTATTTCAAGATCAATAGTTTATTAATTATTTTTAATTTATTATCCATGCTTGTGTTACAGGCTATGAAGTGTAAGTGAAGGGTGAAGGTTAACGAGCTCCACCGCTATACCCATACTAGGAAGGGTACAGGCTAGTATTTAGATGAGCGCTCGAGGCGCACTCAGGTAATACATATACCCTTTATTTTTAATTTAATAATTTTGTATTATATATGAGCTAATTAGTGTGTTTGGTCATGAATAACAGGAGGAGTTTGAGGCGATGATGTCTCAGTCTAGGTTGTCTTCATCCACTTCCGCTAACCCCAAGGAGGAGGATCGGCTTGCATGGAGTATTTGAGCAGAAGTTGTTGGCGGTAAGTATAAGGGCCACTTGTACGGTGCTGGAGATCTTGCTCGCAATTACCGGAAAGGGTCTTCGTGCACGTGCATCTTGGAAGTTCGTACTGAGGCGTCCACTGGTCGCGGTAGTCGTCCTCGGGAGTCCGCGAAGATTGCAGAGCTGAGGCAGAGATTGGCCGCTTCCGAGGAGCGTGAGCGGCAGAGGGATGAGATGATGCAGCGGATGATGGAGACGATCCAGCGATTAGAGCAGCATTAGTCCACACAGGCCCCCCAGCAGCAGCAGCCTCCGTAGCCTGCTCAGCCGACCCAGGGCACCTAGAGGAGGATGATGACTCTTTTGACCAGCTTATTGACGATCCTTATAGAGATGGAAATTATTATATTATGTTGTTAGGTTTTGTATGAATTTTAGTTTTTGTTGATTGTAGAAAATCATACATTACTTCTGGTTTAAATTATGATGGGAATTTATGTGATTTATATTATATTTATTTTGTCATATTTATTTACTTATTATTTTTAAATAATTAAAAAATATAATATTGACCAAATGAATAAAAAATTATAAAAAAATCTAATTATTTAAATAATTAATTAATTTTATTTATTATATTATTGAAAATATTTTTAAAAAATAAATTAATATTTCCCAGGGCTAAAGCTGTGGGAAATTTTCATGGGCTTGACTGTGTGTAATTTCCCAGGGGCATAGCCGTGGGAAAGGCTCTTGAAATTACCCAGAGTTTAGGCCGTGGGAAATTTCCCAGGGGCATAACAGTGGGAAATTTCCCACGGTCATGAAAAAATGGCTATGGGAAAACAATCCCGACGCCTATTTTCCCGACAGCTGAGGAGCTATGGCTAGTCCGTGGGAAAATGGTGTTTTCTCACGGATTTTTGTGTTTTGCTAGGGATTATGGCCTTGGGAAACAACGAGTTTTCTTGTAGTGTGCACGTCGGACTAGGGAGGAGAACCAGCAGTTGAGGGGTCAGGCCGAGTCAGTGCACCAGATCTTGCAGGCTATCCTCCAGGTACTCCCTCCTAAGACACGTACTGCTTTGAAGCAGCAACTTCCACCGGATGACCACTAGCAGCAGGGACATCATCTCCAACCGGATGACCAGCAGCGGCAGGGACAGCAGCAACAGGAAGGACAATAGCGAGAGTCATCAGATGATGTCTCTCCAGAAGACTATACAAATTATTAGGATTTTTGTATTAGTTGTAGAATTTTGGTACATTTTTCATATTTTTATGACAACGTTGTTGACCTTATATAATTTTCATTAAATTTTATTTAATTTAAGTTATTATAATCTATAATTATTTTAATTAATATTTTTATAATAATTTTAATTAAATTTAATTAAAAAAATTTAACATTACCGACGGACAAATCGTCGGTAACTCAAACAACAAGTTACCAACGGTTTTATCCGTCGGTAATCCACTGCATATTTACCGACGGTAATCCAGTCCACATTTATCGACGGATAATATCCGTCAGTAATTCAAACCACATTTACCGATGGTAACAGCCGTCGGAAATTACCGATGCATACCTTCATCTGTCGGTAAAATTTAGGGACGAGCAAATTACCAATGGATTTTTGGCCGTCACAAAGCCGCTGGTAATCCTTCTTTACCGACGGCTTTAGTCGATTACCGACGGATAGTGACCGTCGGTAATCAAAGAATTTCTTGTAGTCAGTATTTTCTTCCTAACACCAAAGGTTTTCTCTACCTCACCAATGTTTCAGTCCCAATCAAACACACCTCGTAAGCCTTATGATGTCCACTGATAATATCAAATCTTGTCTCACACCTGTAAAAAAACAAAAAGAAACGAAGTAGGAGAGCTAACCAAAATTGTTCCATAAGTTAGTAATTAGTAGTACAACTATGAGGGCAAAAGACCCTAATTATTTTATCTCCCTCTCCAGTGTTTCTCTCCTTCTCCAATATCTCTCTTTCCCTCTCTCTCTGACTTTAACATTAAGGCCAACTAAACTTGAGTTCCACTATCAATTCCATGCTCATACTTGCAAGGAAAATAAGCAACCAAAACATAGCACTACATAGATCATTAGTAGTATTATATAAATAAAAATGTAACATTACTCCATATCAACATTAATCTAAGGCCGTTGCATCTCACAAAATTCAAGTACATCTTTGCAGCAGATCCTTATACATAGTAAAGGAGCAACACACCAATCCGAAATTACTATATTACCGCCAAAATGTGCACACAACCAAGTCTAAGACCTCACCTTAATTAGATCAAACAATCGTAAAAAAAACTAGCAGAAACAGAGTTGAAAATAACACCATTCCTATAAAGCCAAATAGACCACACCATCGCATGCCAGATGATTGTTTAGCTAGCTTCGCCTTTTTTCCTGCAAACTAACCCGTAAACTAAAAATACAGAGATGATAAAGAGTACGATAAAACATAAACCAATCCAACCATGTCAGTACATTAATCCAAACCAAATGGGCAAAGCTGCATGTTATGAATAAATGATCTGTGCATTCAGTTTGTGCCAAGCAGACAACAAGAAGACACATTCTTTTTGTCATCTAGCAGGTTGTGGCATGCGATGTTTTGGAGGAGGAGTTACACTATATTGATACGGTACACACAATCAAACAACAATGTCTAAAGAGGGAGACTGAAAAGCTAAAAATAATTGGCTTTGATAAGGTTTGCTTTTCACTCTTGTATTCTTTTTCATACCATTGGTAGCTAAATTTTATCTTTACTAGGGAGAATATGTAATTTGCCTACGATGGTGTTTTAACTTGATTTAGTTATTCTACTAATAGTTTTCTTTGTTGATGTGGCTTTTGCATGCTTAATGCTTTTGGATGCTTGGTCGCCATTTAAATGTTTTGTTGGCTCATGTTTATACTAGGAATAATAAGATGTGGGTTTGCTTCTTGAAATTACTACCATGAACAAAGTTAATGTAGGAATAGAAAGCTGAGTTTGTGTGGTCTTTGCTTAAATTCCATAAAGCTTAATAATCTTACTTTGACCTAAGGAATTATGCTTGTTAATAAGGTTTAGACAAAGTTATTGTTTCATCAAGAAATTGAGTTATAACCAATTTAGGGAATTTGAGGAAATTGGGATTAGAATAAATTCAAAGAATTTGTCTATGAAGTAGCCAGACTCACAGGCAAGTGAAATTGGACTCCTAGTGCTTTTATCTTTGTATTTGTTGTCTTATTGTTTGTTTTATTTCCCTAATGAAACACCCATTTTTTCATGCTTATATTATTTTAGAATTTTGCCTTCAATTTGTCGTGTACTTTTATCATTGATTTTTATAATTTTTCTCATTAAATCAATTCATCATTTAATTCAATTAGTGTAAAACTCAGTGAACCAAAAGCGTTAAAGTCAATCTTTGTGGAGACGATACTATCCTCACTTTATATTACTTGTGTGATTTGATACACTTGCCGAGAGCGTATAAGTGGTAATTGTGGCTCATATAGTTAAAGCAGGTAATATGTGTGTAGATTTTCTTGCTAAATTTATGTACCAAGTAATTTCTCATGCTCAGCGAACTTGTGATTCAATTCTTATACGTAATTGTTTATCAATTGTAACTAAAAAGATGCTCACTATAAAATGATGTTCTAATGTGATGTGATCTTTTTGATGATGAGAGTGCCATTAACACGCTATATAAGCAACATTAAAATCGGGAAGATCAATATCATGTTGTTCACAAAACAATGTCACAGTTTTCAATAAATTCTGCCAATCATCATCAACTTCAGAATCGATACTTTTGCAGTGCGGACTAGCTATATATAATTAAGCATTATTGTGCGGTGAGCAATGACTCTTTCAATATGATTAAGAAATGCATAATTCTTCCCAGTGTTGACCTTTCTCCATGTTCTAAATCTTTTCTAGTAAAGACATCTGATCCAGGATGCCCACTTGGATTTTTACTGAACAAGTAACAAGGCAACAATAAGCACCATCATTAGTTGGAGAGTACTCTCACGTGGAAGGAAATTTTTTTGAGCCAACCAGATTGAAATCGTCTTGGATTTTTATTTTCAAAGAAAGGATAATTTTCAACATGACATTGATATGGACCCCATTTTAGATAAACTCTCTTCGAACTTCATCTCTTTGATTCACTGGATATTCCTAGTTCATCAAGTTGAACTATTTGATCATTAGAAGAATGCTTTTGATTTGAACTTTTTATCTTTGATGAAAGTTTTCCTCTTGAAAAATGCATCAACTTTCTTATGCTTAACCATTGTTTATTTAATTTCAAGAAAATTGTACCACTCCTAAAACATTTGAAATAAATTACATAAAAATACATGAAAACTTCATAAATCAACAACCAAATCAAATAAAAAATACGCATAAAACTACAAAATGGATACTAGTACTTGGAGTTGGAACTGAGGTAGAAGATTTGCCTGAGATGAAGACTATAGGAGGCACGCGACTGAGTTGGAAGGAGGACGACGACAAACGAAAGAAGAAGAAGAATATTGTTGATCAAGAAGTAAGAACAACTGATCAAACTCTTGAACAAGAACGTTGTTGTACGCCTGTGTCTATGCTAAAGAAGAATGATGTTGTGATGTGTTGTCAAATAATGAAGTCTGCAAAAAAAACCAACGAAGAAGACGAAGTTGGTCTATATGAAATTAGGGATTTGAAAAATTAAAACACCTCAATGTCGTTTTGAGGGTGCCATTAAATTTTTTTTATATGGAAAAAAAGGTAAAAAAAAAATTGGGAGGAGCCGTGGGTTCCCCTCGTTTTCAAGATAGTTTGTCTCTGGTTTTTAGGTACAATACATAGTGTTTTGAGGCGTGTTTTGTTATCTCCTCTTATAAAATCCTCTCATTGCTAAAGAAATAAATATTAAATAATAAAGTTATATGCATTTTATGTTCGAGAATATAAAAAGGGAAGATGCTACTTGGTACGAATAAAATTTTATAAAAACACTACGAATGACGCAGCGTGCATCACGCAATCACTCCCTGTTTCTGCATTCACTCGTGTTTCCGTTCCTTTTCTTTTTTGTCATTCTCTATTCAAGAATTGCAAAGGAAGTTCATTTGGGGTCTCAAGCTATGTCTAACTACGATGGAACAAGCAACAATGTCACTAAATTGACCCACAAGAAAAACCCTTCCAAGGACAGCTTCTCCGTCACCATCTGCATGCCTATCATTTGCACCGCCTATGTCTTCCATGTCATTAGCGAATTGAGTCTCAAGTCCGACGGTCAAACCTTCGAGTCGCTCCTCCGCCATTCTGAACCTTCCATCATCGTCGTCACCGGTGCCAGCTTCTCCGTCTCTGTTCGCGGCAGCCTCGACTGCAACTCTCCATCATCCTCCTCACTCAACCATAAGCCCCCATGCCCTTCATCTTCGGCAAGCGTATATGAGACAACCCCTTCATAGGAGGTCCCATTGGTGACCACACTTCTAATTATTAGAGTTATAGCATAGCGTAGTAGTATAAAATTTGCGAAAATATTAAAACATACAATACATACTGATACCATAATAAAAGTATATATACATAATAGTATTGGCTCCATCAGTAGAGCCTACAACATTGATACCAAATATATACATAAAAACTAAAAACATAACATCAGAACAAAATGCACTCCGACTTCATCTCTTGGCGCTCAAGGTCCCCCAGTATTGGGATCTGAGGCTCTTCCGCCGGCATCAGGCTCAACAGGTATTCCGTCAATCTCCTCTGGAAACTCCTTATCAGGGTCTTCTCGTATAGCCGAGAACAAAGAAATACAACATAGAAAAGTAAAGGAGATAAGAAACAGTAATATGTCATGCACGAGAAAAACAGCGATATAAATAATGTATATAGATAGCAACACACCAAATCACAACAGTGACAACCAAACAACTCCCGAATAATTTTTCCCTTAACTACTGTCTCTCACACTCATGCAACTAACGACTATATGGACGCGATCACGACGCGACATCCCCAACGGATCAAGGTGTCCCAATCATCACTATGCCACCCCCATAAAGGTAGGGTTCGGTCTAAAGCCCACAGGCCCAAATCGTCTCATGGATACGACATATTCCCCCGCCCGCAGGCCAAGTCGGAATATTCGCCCGTCAACAACGCAACTTACGGTAACGACATGTTCCCCCGCCCGTAGGCTAGATCGGAGCATTCGCCCGTTCGTTAACAACTCAACTTTCAGTAACGACATATCCCCCCGCCCGCAGGCTAGGTCGAGATATGCGCCCGTCCGTCTACAATTCGATTAACGGGTACGACCACCTCCTTGCAGGTAAGATCGAAATCGTCCCTACGCCAAACTAATCGGTACGACCATCTCCCCGCAGGTAAGATCGAAATCGCCCGTATGCCAACGCAGTGATGAATAACAACTATGCAACATGAATCTCACTGACTCATCTCAAGATCAACACTTAGTGCCTCAACCATGACTTATATACAACCACGACCAACTTTCATCCGGCTTAACCGGGTATCAACTCACATCACAACAACAAACTGATCAACTATATCACTAGGTTGTGCACTACGACATATATATATAACCTCGACTTTCTCACCACACATTCATCACCCAATTTCTCATAAATCACTGCCTAGTTTTACTCAGACATCAACAGTCACAACAACATATACACAACATCAAAATCAACTTACAGATAAATCATGTTTAATCAATCATAGGCATATAGTAAGCATAACATATATCACATATATCACATTAAATACCAATCACAGAACATACATCCTTGATATACGGTAAAATCAACCTAACGGACAAACGACCTCTAGTAGGGTTTGGGTCGCCCTACGCATATCAATATATATTATTTAAAGCTTGCCTCCCCGAAGATATTGTGGTTCTTTCCCCCACCTTAGTGATTTTCCCGAGAGATTCCGAATGCGGCTCTGCAACTTTCAATCGGGTGCACGGTCGAATGTCTGAGCCCTGTCCGATTCTATACCACAACACACAACCACAAATTTATATAATTAAATCATAAACTCCCTGTATCTTGTGTATAGGTTGAAATGAAGATAATTTAATAAAGGAAGTAAAACTGATAGAATCCACTGAGCGATTTGATTTCGCTAAGCGAAAATTGAAAGGAAGTAAAATTGCTCCAGGATGTAAACACTCATTTTCTCCAGATATACACTCATTCGGCCTCTTTAAGAAAAATAGGCTAGAGAGATTATTTGATTTCAAGCTCTTGGATTATGATAGTAGGGGATGATACTAGCTCATAGGAATTGGTTTGACATCAAAATGATTTTTCTACAATTTTCTAGAGATTTTTGAAGTTTAGATCTAGAAATTGAAATTCATGAAAATAAATGGAGAAAATAAAGATTGAGAGCTCAAGGATGAAATCTATACCTTCTAGGTGGTAGAGGAGGATGAGAGGAGCAACTTTGCTTAACAAACCTTCTTGAAAAAGCTTGAGGAAGCTTGAGGAAAATGAGGTTGAAAATGGAGGAAGAAAAGAGAAATGGAGGAGAAGAAAGAAGGAAGAAGAAGAAGAAGATGAAGGTGAGAGAGGAGAAAGGGAGCTCGAAATTATGAGAGAGAAAGTGAGGGTGATCATGAAAATTTAGATATTTTCTTAAGCTTTCTTAAGAGTTAAGAAAGGTAAAAGGGTAAAAAGGTAATTTAGTAAAAAGACCAAGGGCAATTTGGTCATTTCGCGTCCCGATATTTTGAAAATCCTCACGACACTTGTAGGAGTCCCCAAATGATTTATCATAGCTCTAGTATGAAAATCATTGGCTCAAGGTTCTCGAAAAACCCTAAGATGGCTCGAATCGTCTCCTAGAACGATTATCGGCCTGAATATAATAATATTATTTTCATTTTCGAACGTCAGGACGAACTTTTTCGAAAATATAGGAAACGTGATTCTAAGACTAACTGTCTCGTTCACGGGTCCAAATTAGGTCTCGAGAGTAGTAAAGCACTACTGTCAAGGAAAAACGTAGATCGGGCTCCGTCTGAGTTTTCGACCCAAAACTTAACCATAGCTTCCTACGATAGTGTAGAGCGTGACTATGGCCTCGGAATAATTTATTTAATTTTTCTAGACCCTCTAATAAAATAAAATTACTTAATACTAGTTAAATAAAAAGATTAAGAAAATCGGGATGTTACAGTATACGGACCGACGATGACGCCTCCGCCGCTCCCAAGGACGATGACGTCTCTTCCTCGCCCGGTTTGTGGCCTTTCCTGGGAGGCCTGATTTCGGACAAATTTGCAGCTTTGTTGCTGCTTTGGAAACATTGGCCCAGCCTGTTTCGATGTCTCAGCAACAAGCTTCTTTGTTCGTTCATAATCAACGGCAAGCAGCCAATGGAGAAGCTTAGGCAGCGAGACGGGGAGGGAGACGCGGAAGAGGATGAGTCAAGTCCTTTTTTTTTTCATTTTTTTAATATTATATCTTAGTTAAGTAATATAATTTAAAAAAATAAACACCAGCCATGTCATTCGTCATGAAGTGCAAATTTTCTTTCGAACTAAATAGCGTTACTGTATAAAAAGCATTTAATATTTTTTATTTAGTGAGTATGAGGAATATTAGGATGATTTAGTAAGAAAAAATAGAATTATAATAAAAATTGAGTAGGATGATTATTAAAATATTGAGTAGGAGGATTTAGAAATATTTTCTTTATTTACATCCAATGTCTTACTTACCCAGTTACCCTACCGCTCTTTTAATTTTTGGATCAGTTACCGCTCTTTTAATTAATGAAAGGTGAATCTAACCATTACCTTACCAATTTCAAGAAGGAAGACTTTGATGGATTTATATCTTGAAAACTTCAACAACAACAAAAATTGACAAATTGTATAGTACTAATTAGGCATTATAGTGATTATCCATCATGAAGAATTTATTAATAGCAAATATTAATCCGTGCCTTTAAGATGCTATTTAAGGGATTTAAAAAGGATTTGGCAAAAAGTTGTGTACTTAATAAATTGAGAAATAATATATTAGTATTTCATTTTTTTAATAATAACTTATCTCTTATTTAAAATACTAATTGGGTAAGACCTTTATTTATTATAGCCTTACAAGTTTGTCCTACCCGTCGACTATCAAACCTATGCTGATATACGCGAGAACCATGTGCATAAATTGCCCCACTAATAAATGTAAGAGAGATTTTCTTATTAATTACTACCGTATGGGTATCAATCCTTTATTAATGCCCCACTGTTTCCTAGAGGGTCGATCCGGTTCGTATTAGTCCGCACTTAGATGGATAAGATCAGAATAGTCCGCAAAATAAATAGACTTGTATTTATCAAACCCGCATTCAGTCCGTATAGTATACGGGTTAAATGGACTGATTCATGAACTCAAAAAAATAGAGGAGCAAATTTTGTAGACCAGTTCTAAATTTTATTTATCTTCTTTAGTTGAAATCTTTTTTATGCTACAAAGACTGAAATTGATAAATGCAAAGTCTGAATATGACTTGCTTTAATAGCCTGCACCATTTTCATGCAATTTTATCTAAAAATTTTTAAAGCAAGTAATATTTGACTGAAGTACATCAAACATGAGTACATCCATCACAATCCAAAGCAATCCGGTGGGTCACAAATTGGGCCCTAAATTCTTTGGGCGCATAAGTCCTCCTAATTTAGGATTTTTTTTTTATATTGTGTAAGTTCGCGGACCAAGTCCGTTTAGTCCACGGGTTAAACAGATCGGACTTAAAAAACCCACATTTAAATGGACATGAATTTTGTCTAGTCTAGATACACACGGTCCGCTGACTATCCATATAGCCACCTCTACTGTTTCCTTTTGGTTTTCTTTTACTATAAACATACATGAATAAGTTTCACCAAAAAAAAAAATACATAAATAAGTAATGAATAATAAATTTGTTCTATTTTGTAGAACTATTAATAAGATAATTAATCAAGATTGAGGAATTCCAAATTTTTGCTATATATAAACAAAAAAATTAATAAAATAAATTTTAGGATCTTACTAACTAATGTATTAAGAACACCGAAGAAATCAAGTAAATATAGCGTTTTTTTGTAAAACTAAAAATTTCGATTCTTAATATATTAATTATACAATTTTCTCATAAAAACATACCTTTCTAATTTTTAACCAATATCTTAAGATACTAGTTAATATTTCCCTAAATTTTAATAGAGTCAAATGTCAAAATTAAATTACAAATGACAAAGTCAAAGTTTCACGTGACAAATTAAACAAAATAATTTCTTTTATATATAACTAGCATATATCACCCTGGTGATGCAAGGGAGATATTAAAAAAATAAAATTATATTATTATGTCATATCAAAGTATAAGATTGACTTGAAGAAAACTAAAAATTACAAAAATTCTAATCCACCATAATATAAACAAAATCAAAATATAATTCTTCATATTTATATCAAAGAATAATAAATCTAAAAAGTTCTGAATAAATTTATCAGAGAAAACAGCAAAAAGAATTTAAAAATGAAAGAAAACGAAGATGCTTAAGAGTAATATTCTTAAGGACGTAACTTAGATGATATGTTTTTAAAAAAAAATAGCATTATACAATGTTTGAAAAATGTAATTATGCTGTGTCGATGTAATATTTTAGAGAACAGAAAAATGTATTCATGTTACCATGAGGGTGTCATGTTTAAAGATTAAGAACGGGTCCAGTTAATTTATGTCGGAAGAATTAATAAAGTGACTTTTTTTAAGGAAAAGAACGCTACTATGATTTCTGAAATTATTTAATTAGGAGGTAATTCAATCTCATATATAAAAAATTGGATATCTATTACTATCACATGGAAAATTAGTCTCATATAGGAGTACTATCAATATATTTTTTAATACTCTTTTTTTAACATATCTTCTTTTATTGATTAAAATTTAAATGGATTTCAATAATTCATATGGATTCCACTTAAATTTTATAAGACCCACATAAATTTTAACCAATAAAAATAATATATATTAAAAAAAAAATTATTAAAATATGTTACTAACATTACTCTCCTCTCATAACATATATAAAAATAGAAGCTGTAAACCCAAGACCATAATTATGGTAAAATTCCAAAGAATAAACGCGGACTGTGGTTCACTCCCAAGACTATTACCACGTGTTTGTTTCGGCAAAACCATTTAGTATTTACATGGGTCCCACGTTGAACCTCGACCGTACGATTCTGTAGAGTTGACATTTGACAACGTAAATTTATAACTGACACAAAAATAAACGCGGTCTATTCTTCCTCTCGCTGTGTGTAGGGCCCAGATCTGATAACATGCAAATGCACAGTAAGAACGTCGCATCTGAACACCCCCCCCCCCAGAGTTTTGTGTTTAAGTAACACCAAGTACCATGAACGCGTTGTTTTGTTTTAATTTTCATTGTGATTCACGTTTGTACTTCTCATGTCATTTTCATTGCAATTTCGAAGATTTTTTAATCCTCTTTTTTTAGAGTAAACAGTTTCTTTTTACAGAGTAAACATTGTAGAGATTATTACATCACAATATCAGTTTCTTTTTAGAGTAACATTGTAGAGATTAAAACTGTAAAAAAAGAAATTGTAGAGATTATTACATCATAATTTTATTTGCAAAATATTAATCATAAGGAATTAAAAAGGCAAGTTTTGATGAAAAAATTATATAATTAACATATCTATAACCAAAATATTCAATTTTTCAATAAGACCTTACATTTTCTTGATTTATTAATTACTGCTCTTAAGACAGCGATTAGCAAGACCCTACCATTTTTTGGAAAGAAAAAAATGTAATCTAACACCCCAAGCTACATTTCAACTATTGGGAGAGAATTTCTCCCAACAATATTTTTTGTACACATGAAATCAAATCTTCAAAGAACCTAAACTTATGTGTGTGTTTGGTTCTACCGTAGAGAATATTATCTTTGATTTGTCTCCTTGTCAAACGTTATTTTAGTAAAAATAGATGTGTTTGATTACTGTCAGGAAGAATCGATCTTGCTTTCAAATCTCCGTTTCACTAGAAACTAAGTTTTACATCCAACTTGATTTTAAAATAAAAACATCCAAAACTGAAATTACTTCACTTCAAGCTCGATTGTAATTAAATCAATTTTAAAAAATCAATTTCATTCAGAATCATATTTATCAAATGCTTATTCAAACACATAATACTAAATAGGTTCTTGTTAACCAGTGCCCTAAGGGCATTGGTTAAGTTATTAAGTAATAAAAAGTTTCTATTAGTAATCTAAGTCCATCATTTTTTAGTATATTAAATACACAATTTTTGAATGAAAATTTACCTTTCTTAACTCCTTAACCAATACCCTAATGACATTGGTTAGCATTCCCCTACTAAATAATTACACTTGAACTTTATTTGGAGTGGCATTAAATAAACACATTAATAATAACTAATGTTATTAATGTCATTAATCGAAAATCAATTTGATGTTATTTATGGAATAATTTAATAACAAAAATATGGTATTAAATAATCGATATCACATATTTTAAAAAATTATTTATATTTAATGTTGTGTATATATGTTTTTAATTTTTACAATTATTATTTTATTTACTCAACTGATGTCATTGCATCATAATTGTACGTCCAAATATCCGATTGAAATATCTGTAACCTATCCTTTGGGTTGGTTAGGGCCTGTTTAGTTTGACCATTTTCTGTTTTCATTTTCAATGAAAATAGAAAATGAGCTTGAAAATGCGTTTGGTTGAGTTTAGTGAAAATGTTTTCACTGAAAACATTTCCTGAATTGGACCCAAATCTGAAAATAAAAAATTGTTGTTTTCAATGTTTTCATTCCTAGATTTTTGAAAATAGGAAATGAAAACAGAAAACAGGAAGTCAAAACAAACACGTTTTCAAATTTTTCAAAATTTGAAAATGAAAATAATTTTCAGAAAATAGAAACAAGAAATGAAAACAGGAAATGAAAATGCAAACCAAACAGGCCTTTATTGGTTCAGTGACTTCAGTCTTTAGTTATAACAAGTTTGTAATTGACCCGATCAAATTTTGGTGGTTGGTTTATCCGCTCAAACAATTTGACTCATGTTTCTCTGTTTCTTGAGAAAAGAAAAATTTCAAGTTTTAAAATTACAACTTGTAGGATTTAAATATTATACCTGATTTGGTTGAGCACTTGTGCAAGACCCATTACAACATTTGGGCCAAGTTGGCCACCTCAGAACTTGAGCAGGTCATCCAACCCGTCCAGTTAAAAAAGTGCATGACAGCTGACATTAGGGTTGATCATGAACTGTGACCCGTCTGAACCCGAACAAACTATTTTGAAATCAGGTGAAACGGACGGGTTCAAATGGGTTATCGGGTGAAAAAATAAAGTTAATATGGGTATGGACGGACAAGTTCAGTGCTGTGTTATTGGGTTTTCTTTTTTTTTTTTTTTTGCATTGGGGGGGGGCAAAGCTAGTTACTCACCTCCAAACCAGGATCTATTTTCAGCCCATACCCGTATCCACTTTTTCCTTCATCATATTCTAACCCTCCTTTTCACTCCAAACCCTAATTGCACAATCACACACCCCTCACCAAATCTCATCTTAATTTCCTTTCTCAGCCGTGCACCAACGAAAGGAACACAAAAACTCATAGAGCCACAATGAAAACAAACGAATGCAGAAACCCACGAAAAACTCACAGAACCACACTTTCAGATTTTGCTGGAGCAATCCTCTAAGAAGGACGAAGGTGAAGGCAGATCGAGTTGAGTCCAGCAAGAAGGGCTTGGCGACTGAACTTCCTCTGAGTCAACTCGTTCTCTATCAAATCGAATCGGCTTCCCCTCAACGATTTTAATCGGTCCCCTAGTTCTGAACCTCATTCTCCCTCTCATCCGAAGACGAAGACGACGTCGTTGAAGAAGAATCATGAGTTGACGACATCATTTGCTTCCCTCTTCCTTTTCCTCTGTCTTCTTCCTCGTTGTCATTTCCAGAAAGATGGATTCACCTCTGGCTTTCTCTGGATCGGCTTCTAAAGTAATCACGTCGTCATCTTAAATTAATGCAAGAAGTGAAAGGTTCTTTTTTTAAAGAGCCACAAATTAGTTTAAATTTAAGGGAGAAATATGGAAGGAAATAGACTTGAGATTGAAAATGAAAAAGGGGGTCAAGAGGAGGATGTGGATCATGTCACGAGGAGAAGAAGAAAGAAAGTGACTTGTACCAACCCACCCTAACAACCCATCACCCGACCAATTAACCCGTTGGTCCGAACGAATGAAAATGGGCCATATTTTACTCTGTTCGATTTTTCATGGATTAAGTTTTTTGGGTCCGAATCCGACTGAATCTAACTGTTGAGCAACCCTAGCTAACATCCGCATCTCAAAGGAGTAACCCCTTTCACACTGACATCACATACCCTAGGACTATAAATACTAGACTTATAACTTGAGGTAAGCTCTAGATTTCATTATGCATATCCCGAATCTGACTTCAACATTGGAGTCCTCCTTGCAGATACCTCCATCCGACTCTGCTGTGATTTCACTGCAATGGAAGGTGCCCTCATCACTCAAAGTTAAACTCTGACCACCTTCTTAATCCAAAACAGAACAGTACCTAAAAGACTATTGTAATAAAATATAAATAGCTATTAAATCACATATTTAATTTATATACACTAACAGTATAAAAAAAGTTATACTGACATTAACCATAAATTCTCATGCCATTTAAAATGCTCGGCTCTTATCATAACTACTCTGAAGGTCGCAGAAAGATGATTTGTGATTGGTATAGTGTAAAAAAAATAATACTGACAGTATATCGAAATTAAACTCTCTTAAATCACATATTCTTATTAAATAGTGTTTTCAATTTTTTTATCAATAATATTATTTAACAAATTTGATTTTAGAAAAATTGAAGCTTATTATTTAGTACTACTTGTATTTTTTTTTTTTTTATTTCCTAAGGTATTTTTTGCGTAACTGCGAAGACTAATCCATTGAGTCGGACAAGATCACAAAGGCATCAAAGCTCTTCCTCAAAAGTTTTAACGTTGTTGTATTTTCTAGGTTCGTGATTACTGATTAAACTGAAAGAGACCAATATCAAAGACCTATGTCATCTCATCTAAACATTAATGGATTACTAGTACTGCTGCTTGTTAAGTTACGTTGTTAATATTTTTTCTTATGATATACTTTTATAAATAAACAAAAATACTTTTTGCTTTGTTCAAATTTTCTGATTTAACTGCAGAACTCGCAGTCTAACTACTAACCTATTGACCTAACCTTTTAACCAGGTGAACCTACTGTCTGAGGTACATAACTATGCATACCATTGGATATAGGCCTGGTGTTTGGATGTTAGTTTGATGGATTGTACTGTAACTCATAATAATTAATAATAATTATAATATCGCTCATAATAAATGGATAACGCCATGCCACGCATGTCTCAAAAAAAAAAAAAAAAACGCCATGCCATCTCAAATAAAAATGATTTTAATGAGATTATAATGAAATGTTAAAAAAATAGATTCAGTTTTTTTTTCAAATTATTCATTTTTTTTAAATTCTCATTAATTTCAAAAACTTAAACAAATAGTTAGTTTCACAAAATAAATGAATATATTTTAAAAAATGATTTTTTTGAGTAAATCATTATTTTGGTCCATGAAAGTGTGAGACGCTGTCAATTCAGTCCCTGAAAGCAGTTAAATTATGAAAAAGTCCCGAAATGTTAATTTCCTTAATAAAATTAGTCCCTGACAGAGATTAACTTGACTAGCGAAATTAACATTGAGGGACTAATTTGACTGACAAAATTAACATTGAGGGACTTTTTCATAATTTAACTGCTTTCAAGGATTGAATTAACTGCGGCTCATACTTTCAGAGACCAAAATGATGATTTACTCTTTTTTTTCTTCACAAAATAACTGAAACAAATGGGCTCTTAATTAATTTTTTCCTTTTTAAGACTACTTCTCATTTATTTAATTATTCTCTTTATATTTTAGACTCCTTATATAATATAATGGATTTAATTAGTATACATTGTTAATGTAAAAGTTTTTTACATTGTCGACCTATCACAGATTATCACGACATTATAAATGTTTGACTCTTATTTTAACCACCGTAAAAGTCATATATACCATGATTTTTGATTGATTGACAGTATAAAAATTTTTATACCGATAATACATATCATTTAAACTCTAATAAAAATCACTTATTATTTGAATTGCAATTATAATTTCGATACTAAATCAATGTAGATACATATATAATAGGAAAATTTTATATTGGACGTAGGGTTTGAGGAGCTGAAAATATCATGAAGTTATTAATTAAAAATCACAATAATCAATTTAACATCATATCTCAATACAAAATCTTAAGATATTAATTTTATAAATTCATCTATTGATATGATCATCACTTTTTCAATTTGTAATTCTTATTTTGAGACTTCTTTTTACTCACACTTAATTCATACATAAAAAAGTTACTATCCTAGGTACAACAAGAAAAAACATAAGAAACTTTGATTTTCAAGTATTTTATTTTATTATTTTGACAAATTGCATCAATAGTGACACATCATCTTTTTCTTAGGATTTATGATAGAAGCATATTAAGACGGGAGGCGTCTAAGACCCACACTCTCTTTTGGGGAGGACCGGTCCTCCACTTTTATTAACCATTGCTTTATTATTATTTTAAAAAAACAACTGTTTAGGTCTTTCTATACTTTTTACCTGTAACTTGTTTGTACAATACTTTTTTTTTTGCATATACTCTTCCTCTCATCCTTCCAATGACAGCCGTGGTCGCCCTCCTCCCACCACTTATTCCTCCGCCATTGTTGCTGTCATCGAGGAAGAACACCTCAAAGCATATTTCTGGAAGCACCAATCTTTAATCTTGAAGTTATAATGGACTGGGATTGTGAATCTGGAGATCCCATGAATCATTATTTATTTGCACTTCCAGTTGAGGGCAAACCTCGTGATAAAGCATTTGATCCCTTCAGATCCACTTCTTCTTCCCTCGGATGGAACTTCTCTCTTAGATCCTTTCCTCCTTCATCAGAAAAATAGTCCCAATCTTCCATTGCTAGAAATAATATTGAAGAAAATGCTATTGCATATGGTCCTCACACATATCCTAGAATGTTTCACATGCTTCCCCAACATTTAACTTTGGTGCTCATGATCTAGCATGGATTCTAAGATTCTGGAGTTTGAACTACTATGACGCTTGAGGCTAACAAGGGTGGAAAGTGATCATCGGTGCATGAGGTACGGAGAAGGAGTGGCTCCTGGCAGGCTTCCAGGCAAAGGGATACCTGAATGAACCAAATTCACATCGGAATGAGAGGGATCCTGAGGCTGTGCAGGTATGAGACTGTACAGTTGAAGGAAGGCTTATAAGAATTGATTGGTACTACCTATACCAATAAAATGCATCTTTTTTTCGGGAGCCTAAAACATAAGAACTTCATATTTAAACGTGCTTGACTTGGAGCACTTGTGCGATGGGAGACCTTCTGTGAAGTTTTCTCGAAAGTATGTGAGTGAGGACAAAGAACGCTGAAAAGATCCATGTTGGTTTGTAGGGAACATTCGGCAATCCTGAAAGCAGTCCGGGCCGTTACAACTACATTCCTCCGCATAAACCACAATGCTAAAAATTAATAGAAAGATTAAAAAAAAATCAAATGATGAGAGGTTTGAATTTTAGAGCATGTTTGAGAAAGATTAATTTTTCTCATTTCAGCTGTTTTTTGGTTAAAAAATTGTTTCATATATAATCTATCGTGTTTGACAATTAAGTTAAATTTATAAAAAAAAAACTTTTTTTGAGGAAAAAGTTGTTTTATGTCATCTAATTTATTTTAGCTTAGGATTTTTGTGGTTTGATTATTTTTCATTTTCAAAACTCTTTTTCCTATTTACCCCTACAAAACTAACTTTCAAACAAATATTATTAAATTATACAAATAACTTCATATCATTTTTCGTAATTTACTATATAAAAGTGATTTTTTTTGCATCACCCAAACGAAATAGATTATCTTAAAATTGTTTTCCAGCAAACATACCAAAACAAAAAACAGATTTTGATTATAATCGATTATCATAATAATCGATTATACATATTTCTCAGCATAATCTACTTTTCCAACTTTCCCAAATACACTCTTAATGGGGTGAGAGAAGATTAAGCATATGACCACCGATCTGATGAGGTGGACCACCATGCAGGAGGTTGCCCGGAATCTGCCACCATCATCAACATTACCAGTTCCGAAGATGTTCAGTTGAGGAAAAGTGATGAGAAATAAAGTTTTATTTTTTAATTTGTTTTTTACCAGATAACCTGTTATATAAAATAGGTCATAATGAAAAAAAAAGTGTGGACAGGTCCCCAACTTTAACGTTGGTGGACTGTAGCCTTCTCCATTAAGACGACTATATGGGTTGATGATTTTAAACTTAAATGATCAAATTGAGAAAAATAAAATTGTGAGGTCAAATTTAAAAAAATTAAAAAAGAGAAAAAATATTTCCCCCTATCTTTTATATATAAAAAAGATATTAAGTATTTTTTAATTTTTTTGTTCACAAAAGAGATGTAAAACCATCAACACTTGTTGGTCTAAGTATCAAGGAACTTGTTTTCCGTTAATCAATATCTTCGGTTCGAATCTTGTGAATAAAAAAACATTGGGAGAGTTTTGCCTTAAAGGGGCCGTCCCAACTTGATTCGGATTAGCCAAGTTCAATGTGATTTTCGGATGCGGGATCTATGACCAAAAAGAGATATGCAAGACTAGTTATGTGGAAGGATAAAGGTATAGAGAAATTAGATGGGATGGGAACCTATGAATCCTGGCTATACTTAGTATGACACAGGTACAATAGACACAGATACGAGGATACAGACGATTGTTGAAATTCAAGATACGATACGTTAACAAAAATATATATTTTATATAAATGTAGAATGTAAAGAAACATTAATCATTTCTTATTAATGCATAATTATGATGATCACAATTTACATAAGAGTCTTGTGATCATAACAAAAAAATACAGTTTTTCCCCATATCATAATATATTCTTTTCCGTATGTCAGAATATCAACAAAAAAACATCTTTAGTATATAGTTATGTATTAATGAGAAATTAGAGAATTTTGTACGGTTTCTACCCACACCACAAGATGAGAAATTAGGGAATTTTATGTACTTTTTTTCTTTCCTCGGCATATGGAAAATATCTCTTTAGACATTTGTTCGATCCTCTCTCTAGAAACTTCATCATCTGGATGAGGAGGAACCTTGTTTGTATTCATATGAGTATTGGGGAGTATCTGATAAATTTTTTTTAAAAATGAGATATTTCTTCTTAGATATATATCAGAAAGTATCGTATGAGTATAAATGTCGGATACGGACATGACACTGATATTTTTCCATTTTTGGAGTATCCAAACTTCATACATCGGAATGAAAGTAGTCCCTGAAACCATTTTGTTTTGAAAAGAAACTTATGATGTGGTTTTTTTTTTTTTTTTTACATATTGTACGTACGTAATGTCTCACAACACTGTTTAAATTGCCTCCCATCTGTGATTTTAGCATACAAATGGAATGACGTTAAGAACTAGTCATGCGAATGTACAGGCATGCATAAATTCATTAATCGGAAAAATATGTCATGTTAATAAAATGAGTAATGTTAGGTTGACACCCAAAATCGACAACATACAGTGGATACCGTAGGTCTAAATGGCAAAATAGTAATAAAACAACTCAACAATCATCACTCCCAAGACACATAATTGCTTTCCCACTTCTTTATTGTTTTCTTCTCTCTCATCATGTATTTCATCACTCCCAAGACACTCACCTGATATTTCTCTCATCTCAAAACTCGTCTAAGCTGATCTTCACCCGTCTAATGAAGATATATGACTCGTCTGACCGAGAAAGCTCACCCGTCTACTCTCCCTTTCACCCGTCTGAAGCTGAAGATCTTCACCCGTCTGATGACTATCAGTGAAGAAATGCTCACCCGTCTGGTTCACCTGTCTGATGAAGGTATATGACCCGTCTGACCGAGAAAGCTCACCCGTCTACTCTCACTTTCACCCTTCTGAAGCTGAAGATCTTCACCCGTCTGATGCCTATCAGTGAAGAAATGCTCACCCGTCTGGTTCACCCGTCTGATGACTCTCAGACGGGTGAACATTTCTTCACTGATAGTCATCAGACGGGTGAAGATCTTCAGCTTCAGACGGGTGACACTGAGAGTCATCAGACGGGTGAACATTTAAAAGGTTATTCACTGAGAGTTCAGACAGGTGAATCAGACGGGTGAACATTTCCTCACTGAGAGTCAGCAGACGGGTGAACATTTCTTCACTCAGAGACATCAGACGGGTGAAGATCTTGAGGTTCAGACGGGTGAAACTGAGAGTAGACGGGTGAGCTTTCTCGATCAGACGGGTCATATATCTCCATCAGACGGGTGAAGATCAGCTTAGACGAGTGTTGAGATGAGAGAAATATCAGGTGAGTGTCTTGGGAGTGATGAAATACACGATGAGAGAGAAGAAAACAATAAATAAGTGGGAAAGCAATTGAGTAATGTTAGGTTGACACCCAAAATCGACAACATACAGTGGACACCGTAGGTCTAAATGGCAAAATAATAATAAAACAACTCAACAATCATCACTCCCAAGACACATAATTGCTTTCCCACTTCTTTATTGTTTTCTTCTCTCTCATCATGTATTTCATCACTCCCAAGACACTCACCTGATATTTCTCTCATCTCAACACTCGTCTAAGCTGATCTTCACCCGTCTAATGAAGATATATGACCCGTCTGACCGAGAAAGCTCACCCGTCTACTCTCCCTTTCACCCGTCTGAAGCTGAAGATCTTCACCCGTCTGATGACTATCAGTGAAGAAATGTTCACCCGTCTGGTTCACCTGTCTGATGAAGATATATGACCCGTCTGACCGAGAAAGCTCACCCGTCTATTCTCACTTTCACCCTTCTGAAGCTGAAGATCTTCACCCGTCTGATGACTATCAGTGAAGAAATGCTCACGCGTCTGATGACTCTCAGACGGGTGAACATTTCTTCACTGATAGTCATCAGACGGGTGAAGATCTTCAGCTTCAGATGGGTGACACTGAGAGTCATCAGACGGGTGAACATTTAAAAGGTTATTCACTGAGAGTTCAGACGGGTGAATCAGACGGGTGAACATTTCCTCACTGAGAGTCATCAGACGGGTGAACATTTCTTCACTCAGAGACATCAGACGGGTGAAGATCTTCAGGTTCAGACGGGTGAAACTGAGAGTAGACGGGTGAAGATCAGCTTAGACGAGTGTTGAGAATATCAGGTGAGTGTCTTGGGAGTGATGAAATACACGATGAGAGAGAAGAAAACAATAAATAAGTGGGAAAGCAATTATGTGTCTTGGGAGTGATGATTGTTGAGTTGTTTTATTACGAGTAATGTTAGGTTGACACCCAAAATCGACAATATACAGTGGACACCGTAGGTCTAAATGGCAAAATAGTAATAAAACAACTCAACAATCATAACTCCCAAGACACATAATTGCTTTCCCACTTCTTTATTGTTTTCTTCTCTCTCATCATGTATTTCATCACTCCCAAGACACTCACCTGATATTTCTCTCATCTCAACACTCGTCTAAGCTGATCTTCACCCGTCTAATGAAGATATATGACCCGTCTGACTGAGAAAGCTCACCCGTCTACTCTCCCTTTCACCCGTCTGAAGCTGAAGATCTTCACCCGTCTGATGACTATCAGTGAAGAAATGCTCACCCGTCTGGTTCACCTGTCTGATGAAGGTATATGACCCGTCTGACCGAGAAAGCTCACCCGTCTACTCTCACTTTCACCCTTCTGAAGCTGAAGATCTTCACCCGTCTGATGCCTATCAGTGAAGAAATGCTCACCCGTCTGGTTCACCCGTCTGATGACTCTCAAACGGGTGAACATTTCTTCACTGATAGTCATCAGACGGGTGAAGATCTTCAGCTTCAGACGGGTGACACTGAGAGTCATCAGACGGGTGAACATTTAAAAGGTTATTCACTGAGAGTTCAGACAGGTGAATCAGACGGGTGAACATTTCCTCACTGAGAGTCAGCAGACGGGTGATTCAGACGGGTGAACATTTCTTCACTCAGAGACATCAGATGGGTGAAGATCTTGAGGTTCAGACAGGTGAAACTGAGAGTAGACGGGTGAGCTTTCTCGGTCAGACGGGTCATATATCTCCATCAGACGGGTGAAGATCAGCTTAGACGAGTGTTGAGATGAGAGAAATATCAGGTGAGTGTCTTAGGAGTGATGAAATACACGATGAGAGAGAAGAAAACAAGAAATAAGTGGGAAAGCAATTATGTGTCTTGGGAGTGATGATTGTTGAGTTGTTTTATTACTATTTTGCCATTTACCCCTACGGTGTCAACCGTAGGTGTCCAAAAGCAGTGTCAAAATAACATTTCTCTTTTATTACTATTTTGCCATTTACACCTACGGTGTCAACCGTAGGTGTCCAAAAGCAGTGTCAAAATAACATTTCTCAAAGCAATTATGTGTCTTGGGAGTGATGATTGTTGAGTTGTTTTATTACTATTTTGCCATTTACCCCTACGGTGTCAACCGTAGGTGTCCAAAAGCAGTGTCAAAATAACATTTCTCTACTAAAATTACACCGTCAAATATATTCGATATAAATTAGTAGTACAAAAAGGCAAATCCAAGGCATAGAATATCAGAATTTTCTTCTTATTGGATAATTAAGATGCTCTTGCATTTTCTCAAGATATCATTCCAATTGGATAGGATTCCGATTTCTGAAGAAACAGGGGGAATGACCTATATCTCATCCCAACCCCACCACAGAACAACACCATAAAGGAATGGCATAAAATTTGTTAGATTCTACTTAATCAAGGAATATTATCCATCCATCATATAAATACCATATCAAATTAATTAAATGGATACCAATAAGTAACTCGCGGGTGATTTTATTTTGTTTTTATTCTAAAGTTAAAATAAAATAAAAATTATTAACAAAGGACTAAACTAAAGCAAATCAGAAATGGGGAAACAAGCTCCTCTTAAATCATTCGCTAATACGGATGAGAACATATTGATGCATAGTTGTCGGTAATACGAATGAGCTCATTGAGGACTTTAACGCAAAATCGTTGGTAAACATTAACGACACACGTTTTTCCAACTGAATATAAGGTCGTCGGTTGGCCATCGAGAAAAAGGTCATTACTGATGGCTTTAGGGTTTTTTCGAGGTCGTTCGGTTGTTGGTAATAGACCTTTCTCTTGTAGTGTTAGGATTCGAACTCCTAACATTATAAGTGAAGATCGACTGAACTCGCAATCCAGTTCCATTACGATTAACTGCTGTTGGGTTAAGTTTAATTTTGTCCTTTCAAAACCACTATAGATTTCTAATTTCTTTAAAAAAAATCTCATTTGAAAATTTATGGAAACATCTGGTTTGACTTTTATTTGGTATACTATACTTTATTATTTTTTAAAATTTATCAATCAATTATATAAAATCATCATAGATAATGCAAAATAAAAACGGCCAATAGTTTTCGATATACAATTGTTTTCTTTCCTCCTTTTTACGCGCATTCTTTTTTATTTTAAAATTTAAGTCTAAAGTCTCATCAACAAAAATAAAACAAAAAAACGTTGAACAGGCTTTTCTTTGTTAAAGAGGGTTAGTTCAACTGCGCCTTCTTAATGTCATCAATATGGAGTGGGAAAGACTGAGTACTTGTTAAGGTCCCAATCTATGTTTTTTTCCTTAAAAAAAGAATTAACACTGTACCCAAAAAAAATCAACAATCTAACTTGGAAAAAAACCAGCATTGCAGTGTAATAATTGGGGAAATCTATCTTTCCGGTGCGTATATTTTTTTTTTTTTTACTTTTAAGTGATTTGTTGATAAAAAATAAATATTCCTTAATTATTATATATATAATTTTAAAGAAAACTATTACTTTTTGGTACATAAAGAAACTATTTTATTGGGTATGAATCAATTTAGAGTAATGTTAGGTTGACAGCCAAAATCGACAACATACAGTGGACACCGTAGGTGTAAATGGTAAAATAGTAATAAAACAACTCAACAATCATCACTCCCAAGACACATAATTGCTTTCCCACTTCTTTATTGTTTTCTTCTCTCTCATCATGTATTTCATCACTCCCAAGACACTCACCTGATATTTCTCTCATCTCAACACTCGTCTAAGCTGATCTTCACCCGTCTAATGAAGATATATGACCCGTCTGACCAAGAAAGCTCACCCGTCTACTCTCCCTTTCACCCGTCTGAAGCTGAAGATCTTCACCCGTCTGATGACTATCAGTGAAGAAATGCTCACCCGTCTGGTTCACCTGTCTGATGAAGATATATGACCCGTCTGATCGAGAAAGCTCACCCGTCTACTCTCACTTTCACCCTTCTGAAGCTGAAGATCTTCACCCGTCTGATGACTATCAGTGAAGAAATGCTCACCCGTCTGGTTCACCCGTCTGATGACTCTCAGACGGGTGAACATTTCTTCACTGATAGTCATCAGACGGGTGAAGATCTTCAGCTTCAGACGGGTGACACTGAGAGTCATCAGACGGGTGAACATTTAAAAGGTTATTCACTGAGAGTTCAGACGGGTGAATCAGACGGGTGAACATTTCCTCACTGAGAGTCATCAAATGGGTGATTCAAACGGGTGAACATTTCTTCACTCAGAGACATCAGACGGGTGAAGATCTTCAGGTTCAGACGGGTGAAACTGAGAGTAGACCGGTGAAGATCAGCTTAGACGAGTGTTGAGATGAGAGAAATATCAGGTGAGTGTCTTGAGAGTGATGAAATACACGATGAGAGAGAAAAAAACAATAAATAAGTGGGAAAGCAATTATGTGTCTTGAAAGTGATGATTATTGAGTTATTTTATTACTATTTTTCCATTTACACCTACGATATCAATCGTAGATGTCCAAAAACATTGTCAAAATAACATTTCTCATCAATTTATATATGACGTCTGAAAAAATTTACCTAGGAAGGTAGGAAAGTGTGTGTGTAACAATGTACGTATGTAAATATAATAAAATAGATAAAATGTTGTGGGATGATGGTGGTGTGACATTCGTGCGTCGCCACCACACATGCTTTTTTCCTAATCGCTTTCTCTCACTGCCACAAAACAACACGTCCACTTCTTGACCACCACCTACCCATTTCTACGTGTCCCCCAAAGCAATTCTCCTTCCATCTCAAAACATACCTTCCCACTTCCCAATTCTCCTTCCATATCAATATACACACATAAACGAAATATATATTAAAAAAATTGTTTAATTAGTTTTTTGGTCTCAAAATATTTGATAATTTTTATTTTTAAATAGGTTCCTAAATTTAAAAAATTTTAATTGGGTTCTTGAACTTTTAAATACTTTATAATTGTGTTACTACACTTTAAACGTTTGTAATTATGTCCATGCACTTTAAACGTTTATAATTGGATACCTGAATATATAAATAATTTATAATTAAGTTTCTGAGGTAGGAGAAGAACCTTGTAATTAGAGCACCGTATAAATTTCTTTCGTGGTTTCTTATCGGTCTTAGAGATTAATAGAACCAATGGATTACCACAATAACAAAAGTTTTAAAAATATCTCATATCCGAGGGACCTAATTATAAACTATTAACAAGTTCAGGGATCTGATTACAAACGTTTAAAGTGCATGGACCTAATTACAAAATATATTAAAGTTCGACGACCTAATTACAAATTTTTTAATTCAGAAACTTATTTAAAAATTCTCAAATAATTCGAGAATCTACAAAGTAATTAAACAAAAATGAAAAGCAAACTTCTGCTTGAGAAATTCTAAAATTGTAATTACATAAATAAATAAGAAAATGTTTGTTTATAATATTTTTAGATAATATTTAATTTATGTGAGTATTAAGGCATCACTATTTTGGATATATATATATATATATATATATATATATATATATATATATATATATTAATTAAGTTATTGTGTCACAAGCTTGTCCAAAAATCTTAGAGTAATACTAACCAGATTAGCGAATTAAAAAGACACTTTTTTATAGGGAAGTGATGTATAGTATGTTTGGTTTCAATTCCTAGCTCTTAGAATCACGTCCCCCATGTCTGTAATTTTTTTTGCTCAAAACGTGGAAGCTATAGCTTTCTAGCTTCTAAAATTTCACGTCCACGTTTAGTGGAACGTGTGTAGTTCATTATTTAGAGGTAAAATTTTTAGTTTCCAATAAAACATTATTTTTCTCTTAACTATTTAACTACATATCTTAAAGAAAGAAGTGCATAAACAATTGTGTAATTTAACATATATAAATGAACTAATTTTTTCTCATATAATAAATGACCGTTTTTTTAGAAGGAAAAATCAATTATTTTTTCCGGTTTTCAACATTAAATTACCATTAATTTTACTTTTTTTCCGTAATATAATTTTACTTTATTTTATAAGTTGAATTTTGATATAATATTAGTGTAATTAAATTATAAGACATGATTGATTGATATTGTATTTAAATTCTTATTATATAAAATAAAAAAATTAAAACTTAATTTTAATATATTATTAATGAGTGTACCAAAAAAAATATTATCAATGAAAAAGGATCCACTAATAGAGATTGACATATTTGATCAAGTCTTTTACTTACATTCGTTATAATTTGAATTCGATTCTTAGTGTAAGTAAAAAATGACTTACAGTAATATAAAGAGATCTCAAAACCTCCTCAAAATCCAATATTTGTAAATGAATTTTATCCAACACAAAGGAAAGTTTAGAGGTTGAAGAATATAAAAGAAACACACACTATATCATTGGCCAGGCCAATTACACTAGCTCATAATTTTTAAAATAGTTATTATTATAATTAAATATTTTTAATAATATAATAATATATAATTAAATGACGTTATCAAGAACTTTTACCCTAATATCATATCAAATCCAAATATCATTGTGGATCCAGCATTATTGAAAACAAAAATAAGTAAATAACGCGCACATAGATAGAGATAGATAGAAGAAACAAGACAGTATCCCATCTTCCCAAGTCCAATATTATTATGGTGAATTTTTTTGGTATCCTACGAATAATTTTATTTTGCTTAAATAATCCAACTAGAAGATAAAAATTATTTGATTTAATTTATTAATATAATTCATTTAATTAAGATGATAGATTTTGATTGAATAAGATAATTTTTATTTCAAAATTATTAGAAATATTAAAAAAATCACCTATTATTATATCTCAAAATCCGAATTGAACTGTCACGGCGAGTCAGACTTTGTGATAGGGCCCCACATAAACTCGCTGCTAAGAACCGCTTCTCTTCCTCAGCCCTATCTATCCGTATTGTATATGTATGTTTGGTTTAATATCTAGAAATATTAAAAGTGTTTTTATCCCTATCAAATGTGATTTTGATAAAAATAGAGATGTTTGATTATTGTCTTATAAAATTGATTTTATCTTCAAACGTGATTCTAGTAGAAGCTATAATTTGTAGTTTCTGCGTTGAATTGAAAATTTTATACTAAATTTTACATCAAATTAGCTTTCAAAATAAAAACATTCAAATATAAATCACTTCACTTCAAACTCAATTATATTAAAATCAATTCTACATAATCAATTCTATCCAAAATCATGTTTGTGAAACGCTAATCCAAACGTATACTACATCATACCACATTCATTACCTACTTTTCTAATTTCTTTCATGCTCCCCTCTTTTTTATATTTTTCAATTATTAAATTAAATTAAATAATAATAATAATAATAATAATAATAATAATATAGCAAAGAAAAAGAGCGCAAACAACACACCCGCTCGTCTCTTTCTTTTCTACGTTTTCTCTAAACCATTGTGCCGATCAAGTCAAAACAACAACACAGGTAAATAAAACATTTCACAATTCATAACCCTCTTTCCAAACACTTCCATTCTTCTCTCTCTCTCTTTTTCAACTTGTCAAGGAGTGTGGTTCTTGGACAAGAATCAAGTTTCATATAGACAATCATATTTGTCTGAACACTGGAACATTACATAGACACAGAGGAGAGAGAGACCAACTACTACATACATAGGTAGATTAAGATTAACATAGAAACATTATGTTATATGGTTACATACAATCTGCTATCTTTTTGATTCATTTTTGGGAACCCAAATTTCCATTTTTAGCTCCTTTTTTATTATTTTCAATTTTGGTATAGAGGAAAAAAAAATACCAGAGGGAGAAAGGTGTCTTTCTTTGAGGTTTTGGTCTGTAACGCCAGAATCTTCTGAAACCACAACACAAAACAACACACGACGTTTTATTTTTTGTTGTTGTCATACAAACGTGTGTTTCTGTGTGTTGGTTTCTGGTTTCTGATTTATGTTGTTACCAAACCCATCCAAAATCACAAAGCATATCTTCTACTTTCCTTACCTGCCGAACATTAATCCAATCCAATCTTGCCAAAACGAGGGGCACCCTTAAAACAAAATCTTGATAAATTTACAAACTTGAACCATTGATTCTTGATTAATCGTTCATCAAAATTCACCCTTTTTCATCTTTCATCATTGCTGTGTGTCCTTTTCCAGGACTCAAGCAAGATCAAAGGGCAACAACAACCAACAACTCTTGGAAGCATCGAAAAGACCCTTTTGTTAACATTGGACAAACAGTGTAATCTATCACCACCCCATGAAAAAAATTCAATTTTGATTTCTGGGTGATTGTTGGAATTCCATTTTTGTTTTTGTTTTCGGATCTGGCTTTGTGTGGATTGATCTGGGGTGTGTGGTTATTGTGAAAGACCATGATGTCTTTATCACTTGATCACTGGAGGAGTTACTTTCGGTCTGCGAATTCTGATATATTTGAGATAATTGACCATGCGATCATGGTGGCCGCTTCTGATTGTCCTAAAGAGTTCAGGTTGAGAAGGGATGGGATTGCAGAGAGGTTGTTCTCTTGCAAGTTGACTCGTTGTGTGGGGTGTGACAGGGTGAAGTTGGCTGTGTCCGCTGATGATGGTGATGAGGAGGATGATAATGATGATGGAGGTTGCAAGAGTGGTTTTGATAGAGATGATGGTGTTGAGTTTGAGGCAGGTGCAAGCAAAGAGAGCAAGGTCAATGATAGAAGGGAGGATCGTGCAGAGATGGATGTGAACCGTGTTAGCAATTATAGCTTTGGGGAAGCTGAGGCATTGACTGATGAGATTGAAGAAGAGTCTCAGTATGTTGGAGAGGTTTTGAGGATCAGAGACATTCTTCATAACCGTGAAGAAGAGGTATATACTCTCTCTCTCTCTCTCCCTGAATATTCTACATCAGTTCTTGCTTCTTTGTGCTGCAATTTACTTGGATGTTTGATGAGGTTTTTGAAAGAATATAAAGGTTTTTGACTTTATGAGCTGCTTTCTTGGTAGTGATAGTTGATACAAAGAAATATGGTTTTATTGGATGGCATTTTAGTTCTTTATGAAGGTTTAGTTCTTTTGTGTCCTATAGTCCTTGATTCATGCTGCTTCGTTTCATGTTGCAACAGTCTGACTCTGTGATATTTGAGTCCTTGAGGAGGCTTCAGTTGATGGAACTCACTGTGGATCGTCTAAAGGTTTGAATTGAATCATTCCTTACTCATTCAATGATCCTATAGTTTTTTCCATGCGTTTTTAGCTATATAGTGCACTTTTAGCCCAAAGCATCACTCGTGTAGCTTTGGGGCAAACGTAAGTTTGGACTCCAAAAGTACGTTTGTAACGGTAAACCAAACATAGCATTATTCTTGCTTTTTCCAATGCCCTTTAAGGCAAGTCCTCTAATTTTCGGAATTTAACTTTGGCAGGCTACTGAGATTGGAAAGGCTGTCAATCCTCTACGAAAGCACGGATCAAAGGAAATTCGTCAGCTCGCACGAACTCTTATCGAGTATGAATTAGTTTTTTCCTGGATATTTGTTTACCGTCCATGTATCGTTCTGTTGTTTTATAGAGGATAGATGAGCCTGTTTATCTTCTACTACCGGAATCAAAGAAAAGGCTTGTAACTAGTTTTATGATTCCAATCAGTGGTTTGCTATTGTTGTATTATATGACTGAGTGAAGGTCAAAACAATTGTTCACTTTAGTTTCGCAGATCCATCTGTGATTCACTGTCATCATATATTTTTTAAAGATCAACCATCCTTAACTCTAATTAGATTAATGTACGGATTCCATAATCGCAGTGGTCATCAACTATTAGATTTAGTTAGCCTGAACCTGTTTCTTACTTATAAAGCCAATTTAGTTTGATATAAATTATACTCATGCTAGAAGCCTAGCACATCTGATCTGCTTAAAAGTTAGCAATTGTTGTTTTGGTTCATATTGGTCTGCTATTTGAGGTCTAGAACCTGTTGAACTTGTTCCGTTGCATCATGAACAACTATGAGTGCTAATTGTTAAACCTGTTTTTTTGCTTTGTGTAGTGGCTGGAAAGAAATGGTAGACGTCTGGGTCAAGGCTACCACTACTACAGCTATTGCAGGTAGAAAATTTTTATCTGCCTTCTTCTCTTCTCATGTAATGAATTTTCTTCTTCTATTAGAACACTTATCTGCCTTCATGTGCAATCCATTAAGATAATCCTGCTGCTCTTTTGTCCATTTTTAAAATTAATTCATGTTTTGAAAGCGGCTTTATTATTAAATATTTGTAGGTTCAGAAGGTACTCCAGATTCAGTAAATCCATCTGTTCTTGATGAAGAAGAAGGACTTCCATCCCCTCCTATGGATGAAGGGGCTTTCTTTGTTGCTCAAACTGGTTCAATAGAACTTTCACAGGTACTTACTTGTCCTATTTCCCCTTTCTCCTACTTAATTTTTTGCAGGCTTTGATATTTAGAAACTGACTTCTACGGCTCTCTGTTGGATGTCACATATCTGGATGATGCAAAGTTTTTCGATGGCATGGATGATGATGGAAGTGAGTTGAATTTGCAATTTCCTATGCCTAGTCTTGCTTGCTTCCACTCTTGAGTTCTTTATTTGAATCCCTCACATCTTAGATTGATGATTATGAATGCGGTATGTTGTTTCAGATCCTCGACAGAGTGGACAATTCAGCAGGAACCGTGAAAATGGCAGAAAGCCATCTGTGGACAGTCACATTATAGAACAGAGGAAATTGCCGGCTTCCAATCAGACAAGTGTCACTGCCAAGGACAATAACAGTCAGCCAGCAAGGAAAAATGATGCTGCTGTGAGGTTAAATAAGCCTGTAACTGCTGATTCTGGCCCCGGCAGACCACCGAAATCTAGTATGCAGCGAAAGAGCAATATGGAACCAAAGATGCAGCAAAAAGTAGATAATAATACTCTCACAAAGCGACCTCCCATTGGTCAGCAAGATGTAAGGAAAAATCTCTTTGTGGATAAAATTTGTAGATTTGAGGTCTCTCTGACATTCATTTCTTGCCTCACAGAAATCCAAGTATTCAGATGATGATGCGGTTCAAGTGAAGCTAGAAGCCACCAAGAGGAAACTTCAGGAGCGTTATCAACAAGCTGAAAATGGTTTGTCATTCCTTTTCCAACTATGTTCTATCTGATTTCGAGTATTTTTAGTGTTCAAACAGTCCACAGTAGTCTACATTACTACAGAATCTTCTATGCTAAAGTTAATGGCCTTACCCTAAAATGTAGGACTTGGGTGATCAACTTTTGGATATTAGAGCTTGAGACACTAAATTATAACACACTGATTTTTCTGCACACATTCATCGGTTCATAACTAATTGGTGAATCTGTTATCTCATACTTACTTGCAGCTAAGAGGCAGCGTACAATACAAGTTATGGAATTGAATGATCTCCCCAAGCAAGCGGTTCACAGAAATCCACATTTCAAACCTGGAAATCACAATAGGCATTGGGGGGCTCATGCACGACGATAGAGCTGTTCATTCTGGAGGACCTGCAGATTTTGCAGCATTTCCAGGCTTCTCCCCTTCGTAAAGTTGGAGGAAGATTTTCCAGCCATTCTGTGGAATGAAGATTGATCCCCTTGACTGTAGAAAATAACAAATCCATTATCATCATTCTTTCTTGGATAGAGCTGTTCTGATTGAGAGGGAAGTAAACTCTGAAACATTGCTTATTTCCTAAGTTATAGACATTGAGTATATAGGAACTTTGTTAATCCAAGATTGGATTTGAAATAGGGTCCCAATTTGGCATTCAACTGCTGACTTGGTACAATGATTGTTTATAGAAATCTCTATTGTTTCCACCCTTTCGTTTGGTCATTTAACTGGGACATTTTTCTTTAGCCACTTATGACTGAACACTAGGGTCTCATATAATTTAGTATATACCCTTGGAGAGTGCATGTTACAACCTCAATGGCCTTTCTGTAAAGTCCTAGATGTGATTATGTAAGCAGGTTTATAAATTGTTTATCTGCAATCGCATTGAATTTATACTTTGGAAGCCTGTGTCTTTTTTAATACAAATTTTCTAATATATAATAGCATGAAGTTTAGCATGGATGTTTGAGTAGGATTCTATATATATAGTAGAATCCTATTTAAATCAGCTTGGCTAAAAGCTTCTCTCCCATAGCATTTGAAAAAGGAACATTGGGACTCATTTTTTTTGCGTTTGCATTGAGAATGATCTCGACCAAACAAGTTCTAAGTAATCTGAGCTAATATATATGTTTAAAGGTTACAGAGGCAGTTAAGATTATTTTACTAATATAATTACTTAAAGTGATAAAAAAAAATAGATTATTTTTAGTGCATCCCTAGTTGTTGACTATTAAATGAAATTTAAAGAGCGAATTTAATTGTCCACAAGATGGCAACAAAATGTGGTTCTAGTTTTAGAGTGAAAATTAACAGAATGTGACTCTGCATCCAATGAGAATATGTAAAACCGAAGAGCTTGGATTCATATTCTGGATGCCTAATATTTTATAACATGTATTTGATGATTAATTTTTTTTTTTATGAATTTTATACAATTTTGATTTATGACATCAATGATCTAACGATAATTTTAATCCATCCAGAGTACCTAAAGTTGGTCAAAGTCAAATTTATTCATTTAGGGTGGGGGGTCTGTTTGTAGAAGAATAGAGCATATGAATAAGGATGAATGGCCGTAGATGGATGGCATGGGACAATTTGTTGCCATGGTTGAATATTCTACAGTCCGCACCATCTTTTTAAAACAAAGAAAGAAAACAATGGAAATTGTGAATATGATTATGACTATGACTCTGAGAAAGTGAGAGCACGTGCAAAAGTTGGAGGTTTTTTTTGGTTGTCGGCTTGACTTTCTTTGTTCTTTGTTCTTTTTTTTTTTTTTTTTGCTTTCCTTATAATGTTAATGGGACTAAACCAATCTTTTAAGCATGTTCTGTGATTTGCTTGTGTCACCAAACTCAACTCAACAATTCTATGCTCATGCTATGCTACACAACAATAGCAATAGCTGTCCACTTTTTATTTTCCGTGAACTAGGTGAAGATTCTTTGTTTACGCTAAAGTTTCTGTCATGCCGTCTCATCCACTGAGTTGCACAAAAATGTTCCTAGATTGACCGTTTTCCTTTTCTTTTTTTTTTTTCTTTTTTTTTAATGTTATTACCTTTAAACATAGTAAGAAAAAAATTATTCTGTCTCTTGAATTATTAAGATTTCAATGACATTAAAAATTTAAAATAGATAATATAATAAATTTAATATTTTATTATTAAGCCTCCCAACATAAGCATGTGCGAGACCAGACTTCTTTTTATTTTTTATTTTAATTCTTACACAACGTTGGGTTAGAAACTTAGAATTCTTCAGTCAAAAAAAAAAAAAAAAAGAAACTTAGAATTCTATTAATTGCTTGAAATTAATATTTTGACTCTTACGGGTGGTTAAAATTTTAAACTCCGGTGATGTGGAAATGAAAGATTTTAATTTTAACTCATTAAGAATATAAAAATTGCGTCATTAATTAGTGAATTATGTGACCATATCTATTTAAGAAAGTGTCTTGCTAATGACACTAGTTAAAAAATCAATAAAATAGAAGTTTTGCATTGAGAATTATAACTTTTAAATTTTTAAAGTATTGGATAGACCTCCTAAGAGTATTTAGATGAGATGACACAAATATTTTTCAGCTTAACGAATGGTCTCGAGTTCGAATCTTCATCTCGAAAATGGAGCAGTGTTAAAATTCTTGAGGGAAAGCTTTGCCGTCCTTATGGTCCTATCCGGCTTGAGGAATTAGTCTTTGTGATCACACAAAAGATACCTTAGGAAAATAAAAAAAAAAATATTCGGTACACCACTTTCCAAATAAATTTTTTATATTTAATTTCTTAATTAATATCCCTACGGCATAGATTAACATTTTACTTTAAAAAAATGAAACGTGTAAAAGTAAAGAGAGTTTAATTTGAATATACTCTGAATTTTTTTTTTACTTTTACCAATCATACATCACCCGATTTTGAAAGTTGTTATTACAAAAGTTAGATTTTTAATGATATTATAATCCATGATTTATTTACGATGTAAAAATATATTTCAATTAAATCCAAATTTTCTTTTTTGGATAATTGGTTTTTATTAATAAAAATGTGATACTTTTTTGTCTTTTGATAGCATAAATCCATAATAAAACAATCACATTTAAATTAAAATGTAATTGTGTTACCTACTGTCTCAACATTAATTGACATATCCCGTAACACTTTATGGCTACGATTACAATGATGTACATTTCGTATACAAAAAATAGATTACAACCTCCTATAATTCTGAGTTTTTTTTCATTTTGAGGACATTTAAATTTTAGGAGAATGCTAACGAGTATTCTAAGTACATTTTATAAGAAAACAAAAAAAGAAGTTTTTCATTAAAAATTGATGTATTTAAAATTTGAAGAAATGATATATTTCATTTTTCAATGAAAAGTTATTTTTCTTTGTTTCCTTAAAAAATATCATTCATAACTCAATTTCTTATCCCCCAAAAAAAGGCTCAATGCGGAGAATGCTAATAAGTGTCCTAAAAGCATTGGTTAAGGAATCAAATAAAGAAAATTTTTATTGAGAATTGATGTATTTAATATTTGAAGGAGTGATATACTTAATTTTTCAATGAAAATTTGTTTTTTTGGGTTTCTTGAAATAATGCTCTTAAGACACTCGTTAACATGACCTTTCACATAAAATAGGGTGTGATTTTTAAGATAATTAAGAATAAGAGTCAAATATTTTAATGATATGATAATTTATGATCTGTTGACAATGTAAAAAATCTTTACAATGATAATACATATCAATTAAATCCTTTGTAATAATACAATGTTACAATGTTGACTGCCCATGTTAATTTCAACCGAAACTTCATAATTTTGAAAATTCTTTGTCTATGCAAAAGTTATTCTCAAAACTAACATTTATAATTTTTATCAAATCTTCTCTCAATCTAATCATTTAATGACTGTTGTTATATTTTATTATATTATTAGCGACGTGCTATTTTATATTTGGTTAATAATAATATTATTCACACATAAAAAGCTTTTCTGATGTACTGGATCTCTCATCCACCATCACCCTTTTTCAGGACCTGGATTTGATGCGGTAGAAACTGGACACAGTTTTATGCTGTAGCCGATCTTAGCCGTCGAGATCAAATTGGATGGATAAGACTAAAACTGCATCAAATCGACTTAAATCGTTCTCGATCGTCGAGCTCAAATCAGATGATCACGATTTCACGCAATTACATGCAATAACCGCAGGAAATCCGAACTCCCCCCCCCCTTTCTACCAATTTGCACACATTTATGTGAGGTATGTGAATCGTTTTATTATATAATAAAAAAACGCTTTCCTTCATATTTTTCTTGATTGAGATTTCTACTGGGCATGGGATAGCACCTTAGCAGAAGAAGGTTAGACTAGACAAATCAATGGGCCATCAATACAGTTTTAAATCTGAAGGATTACTAACACGTAACTTAAGGATATTATTTAAGGAATCTAAATATAAAAAAAATTTATTAAAAAATATAACTATTGAATGTTCAATTAATCCAATGAAAATATTACTTTCAATATAAAATTTTTATCTTTGATTTTTTAATCAATATTCTTAGGACACTGATAAATTATCCTTTCTACTTTTTAATTGTATAGTTTAGTTTTGCCATCCTTCTATCTTTTGCCTATCTCACTCCCACTTACATTAAAAAGTTCCTAAAAAGTGTTCTCTCTTCTCAACCCAGGTGGGAACAGGTATTGAATGAACAAGTCAAAGAAAAGTCCCTTTGTATTCCAACTATAATCCATTTGACACTTGGCAGCCAAGTGACGGAAGATCAAGATCAAGATATATCAAGGCATATTGCATCAGGATAAGGGTCTGAATTAGTAGGATACACCTATATCTTATCCTTGAACCACCAACAAATATAACAAAATAAATTAATACTTTCTTCTATAGCGGAATCGAAACGTGAATTTGGAATAATTTATCTGATATACGCAATCTCCGAAGCGAAATTTTCATCTTACATATTATGCACCGAGACTTTAAGCAAGGTCAAAGTTGGCAAGGTAAGAAGAAATGTACCACCCAATTAAGGGTTGTGAAACCACACATAAGGCTTTCTCATTTTATTTGTATTGTCTTAACTTGTGATCGACTTTAGATGTGTTTACCTCCCAAGCTTGCCAAGTGCACCTTGATTGTTATGTTATAGAAATTGTATGTAAGAAAATAAAGAAATCACAAAATAAGATATGATGATTTACGTACGTGGTTCATTCAATTTCTGTTATGTTTATGGATAATGACAAATTCTTCAACATATGGGATATACAGTTACAAGGACATAACAAGGCGGATGTAAAATCTTTCATTCTCTCAAAGTAAGATTTCACCTAATGCTCTCTCTTGAACACTCTTTGTACTCTCTCGGTTCTCGTCCTTCTTTGTCTCTCTCTTAATAACCCTAGGATTAAAGTGCCTTCCTAAGTTATTGAAAAAAAGTCCTAAGAAAACCCTAAAACTTATGTCAGATCCGTGCAGCAGAAATGAGGCCAATGCTAGACTTGAGAATAGCTCTGAATTCTACATGTTTCCAAGAGGATTTCAGCCACATCCTCACAAATCTCCACCACGGATTGAATATCCTCTTCACACATCCACATAAATCACATTTAACTTTTGCCATTGCCATGCTCTTTAGGCCTAATTCCATCTATCAACATTGAGGAAGTCCAAACAGTGCATGAACTTGCTCCTAGGAATCGGCTTAGTGAGCATATCAGCAAAGTTGTCCTTTGTGTCAATCTTCTGCATTGCCTGCCAAATCTCCTTTCCCGATTGACTCAGAAACCTGCTTATCACTCTCACTACATATATGCAATGTCTGGTCTAGTGCACATCATAGCATGCATCCAGCTCCCTACATTACTCACATATGGCAAACTAAACATATACTCTAACTGTTTCAAGTTGACCAACTCCCAAGTCTGGTTCTTGTGAATAGACTCCACTTCTTCACCCATAGTAGCAATCCATTGGGCAGACTCAACTCCATAAATAGCCTCCCTGTAATTGGTTGCTTCAGGAGACTCCACCTTCTTCGCTACCAGTAAGGCATAAGCCACCATATCCTCAAAACTGTATCACATGCAACAACTATATTTCGCGATTGGTTCTCTTCCACCTCTGACATTGATATATGACAGAAGATCACTCTTGTTCCTCCACCTTTGTGAACTGGAATCTTAGTAACACCGTCCAATACTCGAAAGTCTTCCGCTCGAGGGGAGCATGCTCTCATGTGGAGGACTCACACTTGAAGGGGAGATTGTTATGAATCCAAGTGCAAGTGAAATAAGTCCCACATCGAGGAAGAATGAAAAATTAGGAACATATAAGTGTATAAACCCATGAACCTAATGCCGTAAGGTTTTGTCAAGATGTGGTGTCAAGTCCACTTATGTGGTTATTTACTTAGCTCGTGAAAAAAGATCTCTCGATGCTTTGCGCTTCCCCCATCCAACAAGTGGTATCAGAGCTAATGGTTGATGAGTATTAGAGAGAAGGCGGTTGTTAGTGGATCATGTGTGGGGTCCCTTGTACCGAAATGTATCCCTATCAATGTGGATTCTAGGTAAATTGTTCCGTCATAGATGATGGATAATGGCGATACAAGTATGAAGTATAACGTGTATGACCTGATTTGGAGGCAGGCTGGGTTTTTGGTGACATGGTCTAATACTCAAAAGGCTTCCACTCAAGGGGGAGCCTGCTCTAGTGTGGAGGACTAACAATTAAAAGGGAGACTGTCGGGAATCCAAGTGTGGGTGAAATAAGTCCCACGTCGAGAAAGAATGGAAAAAGTGAGAAACATATATAGGTAAGTCGATGGACACATAACTGATTTTAGGTCAAGATGTAATATCAAATCCACTAACGTGGTTCATCATTTAGCCCATGGAAAAAATATTTCCTCGGTGTTCACGCTCGCCTAACCCTAACAAGTGGTATCAGAGCCAATGGTTTGACAGATAAGAGATGGTGGTTTCGTAGATCCATGTGTGGATCCCTTGTGTCGAAAAGTATCACTAGCAATGTGAAGGCTAGGTGAAGTGTTCCATTGTGGGTGATAGACAACCACGGTATAAGTATGAAGAAAAGCATGTATTGCCCGATTTGGAGGTGGGATGGGCTCTTGGTGGCACTGTCCAATGCTTGAAAGGCTTTCACTCGATGGGGAACATGCTCTCGTGTAAAGAACTCACACTTGAGGGAGAGATTATTAGTAATCAAGTGTGTGTGAAATTAGTCCCATATCGAGAAGGAATGCAAAAAGTGAGGAACATATAAGTGGATGAACCTATGAACCTGATGCATTAGGGGTTTGGGTAAATTATGCAGTTTCAAACTCACGAATATGGTACTTTTGCTTTAACCTGTTAACGGAGGTCTCCCTGACTTTGGGCTCTTCCTGTGATCCAACAGTTATTATTGGCGGGGTTCTATTATTATTGGCGGGGTTCTAAAAGTTTGGTAGAGTTGAATACATGATATACATAATTTAACCATAAATTGAGTAAAACTTAGGACCACCTCAAGGAGAGGATATGAAAAAAATATAAAGAAACAAAATTTATATTTTTCGAATATTTTAAATTTTTTGAGAAATTATAATTATTTAATAATGGAATGTATTTTTTTAATTGTCTGTGACATTTTTCAAAGTATATATTTGTGTAATTTTGAGTAGTCTATTCAAAAAATTTAATTTAAATTAAAAAAATGTAAGTTGACTGGGTGGCCACATTCAAACCCAACTCAATATACGTGTTCGATCATTCATGATAGGAATTGAAGTCCTTATTGTCAATAAGGGGCGGTTGGGATTGATATTTAATTAGTACGTCCTCACCAACCTGGTTGTTGAATATGCATGATTTAGCTGCCACATGGTCATTGCGATGCCACAGTACTTTTACTATACATTAATAAGTCAACTACTTATAGTTAGTTGGTAAGTGAGAGATTAGTAGAATACAGTTCCATCAATGAGACCCCCTTCAGCTATTTATTGTATTGATTTAACTTCCTCATCATAGTAGAAGGTTCTTTCCCAATGGGCAATGGCAAATAACAGAAACTATTTAACAATAACATATTGTACCATCAGCCATAAAATGCATGTTGAAGCTTTTTTACACCTGCATATAGGAAGAGCTGACAAAGCGGGGAAGGAAAATTTCTATGTTATGGAATGGAGAATGTTGTGTAGAACTAATTAGGAACAAGATAATATGAAATAATTACTACTTTTATCATTAATTAAGATGGTTTAGTTAATTAAGGGAGTTGCTATGATATCTATAAAGGTGTTGTGTGCGTTGTGAAAAAATTTTAATTATTTGTTTTACCATAAATGTTTAAGGATTTAACAAGTATAAACAACTTATTCTAAGTACTAATAGTCTGACACCATTAAAGAAAACCCCATACTAGTCCCCTGTTTTTAAAGAAAGGGTAAGATGGATTTAGTTTTCCGAATTGATGATGGTTTGATAAACTACAACAAAGTACTCCATCTGTATTATTTGTTTTTTGTTTTTTTAAGTTTATATTGAGTTGAAATAAATTTTAATTAAACTACAAATAAGCGTTCAACAAGTAAACAATAAAATGAGGATGGACTATTCCTCATGATCAAAGGCCACCATCCTTAGCATAATTTTGTGCTAAACTGTGAGTCACCCTATTGCAATTTTGTGGTATGTATACTCATCTATAACAAGAAGACTAAGCAAAAACTATTTATGTCCCTAACCATGGATATATTGCATGAGTTATCTTCCAAGCCCTTATTAATATGAGGAATGTGAAACAGTACCCAGGGTCAGCCCAACAACTATTGAGGTCTAAAGCAAAATTCTGTGGCAATGTCCTTTTAAAACGATAACAAATTAATCCAACAATTTTCTCATACAAAATTAATTATTTTTGTACATAACAAGAAGTTGATCCTTGAATCTTATAGCTAATGATAATCTTTCATACCAAGTGAGCTAACTCATGTTTGTTGATATACCAAACATATCAAAAAGATAATAATACAAAAAGACACAAACTGAGCCTCTTCTTTTAAAAAGAAAAAAAATGTTTTTTAGAGGCCTAATGCTAAGGCTTCACTAGCTTGGATCTTGAGCCAGCCCTGACAGTACCAATTGTTGTTGGTATGAATTGTTGGGAATTTGCGTATTTAAAACATATAACGCAGCGGAAAAAATTCCCACCAAAAGATCTATGCGAATGGTCATGACTCTTGATTGTAGTGTTTACCTCCTGTAGCGAAGCTTTACCGCGATCACTGCGAGGGAAGAACAGTCCTTCTCAGTTGATCACGAGAACTACGAACACTGCTCTGAAGAGGAAGATGAACGCTATCACTAGTACCGTAATGGAGCAGCACCTCTATGTAGTCCATGCGAACGAATCACCGTCGGAGAAAACATCGTGCTAGCTGACAGCAAGGGGAAAAGGGGCGCGTCTACCAAGGAGGTGGTGTGACGGCCGCTAGGTTATGCGCAACAATCTCTATACGCTTAAGTGACATGCACAGCCTTATAAGCTGTCACCCACTAACCCTAATCCCAATAAGCTTGTACGCTACAGGCCCAATCTATAATTAATATTATTAAATCATATTTAATAATTTAATTCATTCTCAGACTAATTGCTATTAAGTCTCCAAATGTCTGATGTGCATTTACCATAGTTTTGATGAGAGTAAAACAGTTATTCAATGATTTAATTGAACCCGTCTGTGGTATTTAACTCGTCTACTTAGTGTGCAGATTAAAACATTAAGTGTCTATATGAACTGTTCACTCGTCTGAACTTGGATAAGTTCACCCGTCTGAACTAACTTAAGTTTACACGTCTGAACTAACTAAGATTCACTCGTCTGAACTAAAATAAAGTTCACTCGTCTGAACTAGCTAAGGTTCACTCGTCGGAACAATGGAAAGTTCAACCGTCTGATCAAAGGAAAACTCACCCGTCTAAAAGACTATGCAACTGACGTCATCTCTTTGTTAAAGAATCAACCCGTCTAATGAAGTTACTCACCCGTCTGGTGACTAATGTTAAAGAATACATTGGATGAAAGCTGACTAACGTTACTCAGTCCTTCTCTGTATTCTGTAAGAAAGTAAAAATTGAGCAAGGTTTCTGTATTTCTACCTTTAGAAGTGATCATGGGAGAGAATTTGAAAATGAGCAATTCAAACTGTTCTGTGAAGAGAATGGAATCTCTCACAACTTCCTGCACCTAGAACTCCACAGCAAAATGGAGTGGTTGAGAGAAAGAACAGATCTCTGCAAGAGATGGCTAGATCAATGCTCAATGAAAATAATCTCCCTAAGTACTTCTGGGCTGAAGCAGTAAACACTGCATGTTATGTGCAAAATAGAATACTTATAAGGTCTATCCTAAAGAAGACTCCTTATGAATTGTGGAAAGTTAGAAAACCCAACATATCTTATTTCCATGCATTTAGATGTGAATGCTTCATCCTAAATACTAAGGATCAACTTGGAAAGTTTGATTCCAAGGTAGACAAAGGTATCTTCATTGGATATTCTGAAGTGTCTAAGGCATATAGAGTTTTTAACTCTAGAACCTCTGTTGTTGAGGAATCCATTCATGTAAAATTCAATGATAATGTAAAGATAACTGATAGGGAACTATCAGATCTAGAAGATGATCGTGCAGGACTTGACCTTACCCAGCAGACGAGTCAACAACCAGACGTATCAAAAACTGAATCTGCTGAGGAATCTGTCAGACAAGTGGAGCAGACGAGTCATCAGTCAAATCAACATCAGAATGATGATCTCAGAAGAGACTGGAAATTCAAAGCTCATCATTCTGAAGATCTTATCATTGGAAGTCCATCTGAAGGTGTTAGAACCAGATCTGTCTTAAGAGAGTCAAGCAATATGGCTTTTTTATCTGAAATTGAACCAAAGCATATTGAGGAAGCTCTTGAAGATGAAAGCTGGATTCTTGCCATGCAAAAGGAACTTAATCAGTTCAAAAGGAATGATGTCTGGAAACTTGCCTCCAAACCAACAGACAAGTCTGTCATTGGAACAAGATGGGTTTTCAGAAACAAGCTAGATGAAGATGGCAAAGTCGTCAAAAATAAAGCAAGGTTAGTAGCTCAAGGCTACAACCAATAAGAAGGTATTGACTATACTGAGACTTTTGCACCTGTAGCTAGAATAGAAGCTATTAGTATACTTATGTCATATGCTGCACAACATCAAATTACTTTATTTCAAATGGATGTAAAAAGTGCTTTTTTAAATGGAATAATTGAAGAAGAAGTGTATGTTAAACAACCTCCTGGTTTTGAAGATAATGAAAAACCAGATTATGTTTTCAAACTTAAAAAAGCTTTATATGGTTTAAAACAAGCGCCTAGAGCATGGTATGATAGACTTAGTTCTTTTCTTATGAATAATGGCTTTATAAGAGAAAAAGTTGATACAACTTTATTTAAGAAATGCTCAAAAGATAACTTCATAGTAGTTCAAATATATGTTGATGATTTTATTTTTGGAGCTACTAATGAAAAATTGTGCAAAGAATTCTCTAAGTTGATGCAAGCAGAATTTGAAATGAGCATGATGGGAGAATTGAAGTTCTTCCATGGACTGCAAATCAAGCAGACGAGTGATGGAATCTACATCCATCAACAAAAGTACATCAAGGAGATTCTAAAGAAGTACAAAATGGATAGCTCAAAGGTTATGAGAACTCCCATGCAAACCAATGCTAATCTAAGCAAAGATGAGGAAGGTAAAAAGATATACCCAACTGTCTACAGAGGTATGTTTGGATCTCTTCTTTATCTAACATCTAGCAGACCTGATATTCAATTTTGTGTCTGTATGTGTGCTAGATTCCAATCTGATCCCAAAGAATACCATCTTAAGGCTGTTAAAATAATCTTTAGATATTTACTTGGAACCACTAATCTTGGTTTAATGTATTTGAGAACACAAGATTACAGATTAGTTGGATTTTGTGATGCTGACTTTGCTGGAGATAGAATTGAAAGGAAAAACACCAGTGGAGGATGTCACTTCATTGGAGCAAACTTAGTCTCCTGGTCAAGCAAAAGACAGACGACTATCGCCCTCTCAACTGTAGAAGCAGAATATGTCTCTGTTGCAAGTTGCTGCTCACAGCTATTATGGGTAAAACATCAACTAGAAGATTACTCTATATTTGAGCATAATATACATGTCTGGTGTGATAATTCAAGTGCTATTTGCCTAACTAAGAATCTCATACAACATTCTAAGGCTAAGCACATAGAAATCAAACATCACTTCATAAGAGATTATGTTCAAAATGGTGTATTTGATGTTAAGTTTGTTAAAACTGAAAATCAATGTGCTGATATCTTTATAAAACCATTAGCTGAGGATAGGTTTAAGTTTATAAGAGACACTTGAATATACATTGCTTTGCTGAATAACCAGTCTGATGAGTGTTTACATTACTTGTCTGTGTTTAACCGTCTGTTTTCTTTTAAATGGTTATTATCTTTTAATACCATTTCTTTCTCTGAGGCAAAATGTGTACATGGATGTTTTTATTTTAAATCTAAACCTTTTTTTAAACCTCTATCTTTTTGTTGTTTTCATTTAAAATAAAACCGTCTTTGGTCTTTAAAAAGGGAAAACCTCCTTTTTTTCTTTCTTTTAAAGGTATTTCGTTCTTATGTTTTTCAAACTCTTTCTCTTCTTTTTTTTTTTTAAATCCATCAAGAGGATGCATCTGCTCAGGGGGAGCAGTTGAAGAAGCCTTTAGGCAAAACCAAAGGACAAACTTGCTTTTAACTCTTTTTTCTCTTAGTACCTTATTTGTAATTTTCTTTTTAAATTTCCTTGTACACAGCCAATGATGGTTAAATACAATTACCTCCTCTGTTTCTCTTTTTTGATTATGACAAAAGTGAGAGAAAGTTAAATGAAAAATGTTTTAATATTACAACTGTCTGATAGGAACAATTGTTTATCCGTCTGATATGAAAATATGTTTATCCGTCAGATATGGAAATATGATAAATAATATGTATCTTTTCTTTTCTCTCTGTCTATGTTTTATTGCTTTTGATAATGTCTAAAGGGAGAGAAAATACTAAGATAAGACTAAGATAAAAAGATCAATGCTTTCAATGTTTATCTATCTTAGTAAGTTGTAATAATGGAACAATGTTTTGATCTGTCTGATCATGTTACAATTGTTTGATACATATACATGACTGCTTTATGTGAATTTTCTTAAGTTCATTAAATCATTTAACATGTTTTGTCATCATCAAAAAGGGGGAGATTGTTGAGTCTCCAAATGTCTGATGTGCATTTACCATAGTTTTGATGAGAGTAAAACAGTTATTCAATGATCTAATTGAACCAGTCTATGGTATTTAACTTGTCTACTTAGTGTGCAGATTAAAACATTAAGTGTCTATATGAACTGTTCACTCGTCTGAACTTGGATAAGTTCACCCGTTTGAACTAACTTAAGTTCACACGTCTGAACTAACTAAGGTTCACTCGTCTGAACTAAGATAAAGTTCACTCGTCTGAACTAGCTAAGGTTCACTCGTCTGAACAATGGAAAGTTCAACCGTCTGATCAAAGGAAGACTCACCCGTCTAAAAGACTATGCAACTGACGTCATCTTTTTGTTAAAGAGTCAACCCGTCTAATGAAGTTACTCACCCGTCTGGTGACTAACGTTAAAGAATACATTGGATGAAAGCTGTCTCGTCTCTAATAAGGAATTTCAACAAAGTGTTTTACCTAAACACAACTGCATCGTACACCAAAAGGGAAAGTCTTCCCTCTGCAAACAAAAAGCACGTATAGACCTGCTGAGACCAAAGGTGTATCAGAAGTCTTTATCACTCTGATGAAAGAGAACAAGCGAAGTTCCCTATACTTTAATGGTTGACCAGAACGACTCTATTGCATTTATTGAAGATCTACAAAAGGCCAAGCTTTCAAACATTGTGTCGAACGACTTTAAAATCTTGAAGCCTATTTAATGAAGAAGACTTTGAAGATTCAAGCAGAGAAGAAGACGAACAAAGCAATCAAAGAGCAATTACTTTGCGCATTTATATCTTCATTCTTTCATTATTTATTCTTCAATCATTTGAAGTTATTATGCAGTCTTTTAGAACTTCACATTTAATACACTCGTTTGAGTGCTTGTGAAAGACTTTGAAAATTATAATTTATTTTACAACTTCTCTCAAGCAAACATGTCTGAGCCTGAAGAGGCAAGGTGTGCAAACAATACTTGTCTGGAGCCTGAAGAGGCTAGGTGTGCAAACAATACTTGTCTGGAGCCTAGGTGTGCAAACAATACTCGTCTGGAGCCTGAAGAGACTAGGTGTGAAAATAATATTTGTCTGTCCTGTAACCTAAATCAGTTATAGTGAGAAAACTTGGTGCTGCCAAGGATTGGACGTAGCCTCATTGTTAAGGGGTGAATCAGGATAAAACTTGCTAAGTGATCTCTCTCTTTCCCTTAAATCTTTAGTTTGATTATTTATCTTAACTATCATCTAACTAAAGGGGTTTATAATTGTGTTTATCAAACATTTTTTCATCTTGCATGATTGTGTGTTTTCTGTGAAAACCTTCAGACGAGTTATTAGTCTGATTGACCTGTCCAAGTTTACTCGTCTATTATCACTCGCCTGTGCTTGCGAAAAAGTTTCTAAATTCCGCATAAATTTGTCAAACACCATTCAACCCCTTCTAGCGTTTGCATCTATCTATTTCAATTGCTCTATACGTGTTACCCTATAGGTTCTCAATAAATTGACAATAATATTAAATCACATTTAATATTATAAATAATGAGCGACATCTAGCAATACATCATTGTTACCCAATTAGTGAGAATATCGGTGATATGATATATTCCTTACGGTAACCAAAATAACCGTGTAGTAAATGTCCCTTCGTCCTTATGTCTTAATTGAACACAAGGTATAAATGTGTCATCCTTGTTAATTTCAATTATTTATTTCTTAATTCCCGAGTAGACGTATAATCATAAATGGGCCCAATATCTCATACTGTCCCATTACAACATGGCCATGCACTTTCACATCTCACTCTATTGAGAGGCCCATGACATTACTCTTGTTATATATGAGGGATGAATCCTGTCTACATCACTCACATCCCTCTCTCAACATGATTCATTGCAGGCCCAATAACTATCTTTATGATCATCCTGTTACGGATAACGTTTGGTAGCATTAAAACCTACAACTCCTCATGTAGGAATATTAGTGACTTCAAGTCGAAGGACTGCTTCACTTTGGTTACCATGAGAAGTACTTATGACACTTACATAACTATTATGCAGCGTTCTCATAGTGAGTCAATCCAGTATAAATATTACTATAATATTTACACATATGTGAAGACTTGATATCTCATATCCATGACTTGTGAGATGTGGTTATCAGTCTACCCACATAATAGTCTCGATGTATTATTGTTGTCCTAATTAACAATAATACTTGACTACAGATACTTTAAGAATAGTATTTTAATTGTTCAATAGGGTCTCATGATCAAATCATGCACTTAATGTTCTATTGAACTGAAATAACTATTCTAAGGACTTTACTTCGTTTAAACAATTAATAGTATAAACTGAAATGCCTCATATGTAAATATATGTAAATCAAATTCATGATACAAATGTAAATCTCAAAAAATACTAATGGCCTTTAGGGCTTACACCAACATGAATAGTTACAAATGTATGCTAAAAAAAAGTCAAAACACATTTTTCTTGATTTACGGTGAGATTTGGCTTCTAACCAATCAGAAGAGAGTGTCTCCTTAGTTTTTTCCTTTTGTAACAAGCTGCATTTCTGTATTAATAAACATTACTCACATCACCTTTTGTTAGCTTCGTGCGAAATTTGTTGCTTAGCTGTTTGGTCGGCTAATCCGCACAGTTGATTCCTCCTTTTTTGTTCAGGCGATATGCTGAGAAATTGACTATGTTTCTCAGTTATAAGTTCCTAGATTACTCCATAGAGCGTCTAATGTATAAGGTGAAACTAGAAAACTAAGGTTCCATGAAAGCTATAAAGGAAATTATAGATAAATGTAAAGACTTGTGTTATTGATTGAGTGTGTTTACATATGAATAATACAACAAGTATTTATAGACCTAACACTACCCCTATCAGCCACTTTGTCATAATTGATAATGGTCAACAACAGTAACTATCCACTAACTCCATGGTTGTAGTCATGAAATATAACTACTCAGTAATTCAACTCTCACTAACTCCATGGTTATTGTCATGAATAACTACCCACTAATTCAACTCTCACTAACTCCATGATTGTAGTCATGAATAAACCCACGATCAATTAAAAAAAATTCTTCACGTTCCTATCATAAGAATTATTTTTTGGTGATAACATATGCCCCATACATCTTTTAGCTGACGACAATAAGAGGAAACTGAAAAATGTATTATGTCAGCCGAACTTCTTTCTGCATGTTGCCTTGAATCTCAGCTAATATGGCTTTGCTGCATATGGACACTTAATCTTCTGAAACAATTAGATTTGTAGATAGTAGACTTACAATGCTAGAATAGCACTGCTAAATGCCCCCGGCTTCATATGATATAACTGATCTAGGAGACTCCAACATTATAAAGACATTGAGTTTGCAGATAGTAGTCTTATGTTGTCGATTTTGCACAGCTAAATGTCCGCCCACTTTGTCTATATTCGATTGAGATGTCATTTTGTTCTCATTTCTTATGCATAAGCTATTTCCATTTATTCTTTGAAATGGTAAGCCAAACACTAAAACCATACAAGAGAATGCAGCTAGGAATAAATCTGCATCAGCCATCGTTTCATTTACACCTTTGTCAGCTAACTTGGATCTTTCATCCTTCAATGCCTCTTGGACAACATTTTTCTCAAAATTTCGGCTGCCACGACATTAGCTGCCTAATCACCAAGATTCCTATATTGAGTTCTGCTGAAAGCCGATTGATTAGCTGAGGTAGGTGGAACTGGATTCCATTACTGCCCTCCAAGATAATCATCAGCTCCCTACACAAAATTCCTTAAGGAGGAATTGAACCCATCAAAACATAAGGTGGTTGTTCTAGAGTTAGCCAATAGATTGTTTGATTAGCCGAGGTAGGTGGAATAGTATTCCATGGCTGCTCCCCCATATAATCACCAGTTAGCTTCATTTGCATTCCTCCAGCTCCCAGAGCTTGATAAACAGTAGGTACTTGATTGGTGGCATGTAGAGTCGTGCCATAAGCTAAAGCATTTGGCATAACACATAACATTCCAATTTGTCTTACCGCATTATTAACCATATCATTCGCCACTATTTGCCCCCTGGGTTAGCAGTGGCGAACATATTCGGCTGAACTTGTGGTAAAGGTCTTGCCTGAATAGAGTTCGGTCGAACCTGTGGTAAAGGTTCTGCCTGAACATGTGGTTGCTCTTATTGTGGTGCTTCAATTGTGAACAATGTGTTCACCTTCATGGTCCCACTAGGCATGCCATTTGTTATCTTCATACGAAATTTGGTGCTTAGCCATTTGGTCGTCTAATCCGCACAGTTGATTCCCCATTTTGTGCTCAAGCGATACGCTGAGAAAGAGACATTGTTTCTCAGCTATGAGTTCCTAGACTACTCCAAAGAGCCAAAAACTTGTTAACAAATTGGCAAGTATACCAAATTGCGACACGTAATAAAGTGATAAGTAGAGTATTGTTCCTACGAGGAATGTAATCAATTACCAACATGAACTAAAGAGTTACTATTTGAACTAATGAACAACATGTTACGATTAAAGTGAAACTAGGATTTGCAAGTGAATTAAGAAATGAATCAAGAAACAAGAATAATGATTTACCAAAACAATATAACACAAAGCTTATGGCGAAGATTAAGATAAAAGAGTGGCTAGGCTTAGAATCCTCTCAATTCTTATCTAATGTAACCTAATTCATCTACAATTCCAATTTCAAACATGCAATTGGCATTCGAATTCACAAACTTAAATTATCCTCAATTCCTTGGTAGAAAATCCTTTTGTTCCAAATTAAGAACCCTAATCCCTTAGACAATCCTAATTTAAAACAAGCATTAAGCATAAGAACTCAGAAGACTGCATAATAATGAGTTAACTCCTATCCCTAGGATCATCATCAAAATGGTAATCAACTTCAAATCTAGCATAATAACCAACTTTTCAATTGTGAAATCACACTTAAGATCAATTAAAAGATGGTCAATCAATGAAAAACATTAAGCATATAAGAGATTACTCAATTAATATGAATATAAACTAGAATTAAGAGGAAAAAATCACTTACAGCAGAATCCAATTGAGTTTCGTCCTAACCTAACCTAGGAAAATCTAGAAGTTCATGCTAGAAGGAAGAGAAATGGAAGAAATGGACTGGAATGAAGTTGGAGAAGTCATTGGAGTTTCAAGGATGTTCCCAATCTCTTGAATCTTCAAGGCCCAAGGAGAAAGAGTCTCAAAATCTGAAATCCCGCCAAAAGATCTGTCAAAATGAGCTCAAAATCGAATTAAAAAGTATCAGATTAACCTCTATCGCTGAGCGTTGGCTTCAGCACAAAGATGCAAATATGATATGCCAATTCGCTAAGCGAAGTTTCTGGTCGCTGAGCGAAAATTGCACTGTCTTAGACTTCAAAATGTGCAATAGAACTTTTCCAAAATCAGTGGAAATGCCAAGAAAATCTATCTACAAAATTAAACGAATGATTACCAAAACTACTTGATTCTACTCCAAAAAACGACCTCATTTTAATAATTCACCACACGAATACTCATTCTTTACCCCTATAAATCTACATATTTTATAGATTTATCAGGTCTAGTATAGAAGGTGAAACTAGAAAACTAAGGTTGCATGAAAGTGATAAAGGAAAGCGATAAATGAAATTAACGATAAATATAAAGACTTGTGTTATTGATTGAGTGTGTTTACATATGAATAATACAACAAGTATTTATAGGTCTAACACTACCCATAACAACCATTTTGTCACAATTGATAATGACCAACAAAAATAACTACCCACTAACTCCACGGTTATAGTAATGAAATGTAACTATCCACTAATTCAACTGTCACTAACTCCATAGTTATGAATAACTACCCACTAATTCAACTCTCACTAACTCTATGATTTTAGTCATGAATAACTATCCACTAATTCAATTAAAAAAAAAAAATCGACGTTCATATCATAAGAATTATGTTTTTGGTGATAACACCTTCCAATAAATCTTTAGAATTCTTAAACGGCTAGCTTCTCTGCTCTATATGCGTCATTGACCCTAAAATCGTTTTTTGTCTTGGCAACACATAAGTCTACATTGCTATCTGGGTTGCTGCATTGTTGGAGACATCCGTCCAAGGACAAACATCTTGAGCCCTCTGGAAAGCATAAAACCTCAACTTCGCTATTAATGCAATGCATCTTGCATCTTTCACAATTTTGTAATGCCACTGATTGTTCCTTTCTTCCTGTAATTCACACCATATCATGAAGCTATTTTGAAAAACTTCTTTCGACAATAGCAACCCAATAATATTCTATAAACAAGGCATACATTTGAAACAGAATTTATTCTTTTGATATAATTTAATACTTTTATTGAAGTGTTAATTTGTGATATTAATACTTTTCTCAGTAATTTCAATTCTAAAAATACCATCAAGATCAAAATGTTCACTAAATCTTAAACACTTTTCAAGATTAATACAATATTTTTGCAATTCATCTAGATACAAAATTTTAAATTTTTTCGATTCAAATAAAAAAAAATAGTTTCATATTGTAATGAGTGGGAATTTGGGAACTAAGGCATTTGTCTCATTGCCTTATGCTCTCCACAACCCTAATGATAGGTCATCATGCGACCCCAATTATGATGGCAAATACAAGGTTAAAAGCGCTAGGGATCGGATTTCATCCAATTATTAATCCGGAATCTTCATAGACAAAAAATACTTTGAATTACCAAAAACCCAATTATCCTAATTATTCCAATTCTCTTGGTGAAGGATAAATTCCCTTTAGTGGTTCTACCCAAATTCCTTTGCTAAAAAACCTAATCAAACATTAAGAAAAACAATCTTTACATCAACAAGATAAATTGTTCATATTAGCTAGAAAATCAATAAAACTTCATCAAGTCATCTATTCCATACCCTAGCTAAAAGAGATTTAGCTAAACACGTTAAACCCTAAAACAAAAGAAAAGATAGATAAAAATGAAGAAAACTCCATGAAGATGAAGATGAGTGAGCAATGTTGTCCTTCTTTTTCCTTCTTAAAGGTTCAAAAATACCAAATTAGGGTAAGGAGTGCGTGAGTCTCCAATGGGTGGCTCATTTCCCTTCTGTATTTCCCAAAAAGTTGAATATATAGCTTCAGAGAAATTCCTGTGTTCTATCACCATTGTCTAAATTAATCACTGGGTACTAGGTGCCTAGGCAATCAACCTATAGAACGATGCCCTTCACTAAACTTCTTAGGCACTGATTGAGGGTTGACTAGGCACTCAACCTCCAGAACATTGTGCTTCACTGCTTCATTTATTTTTAGTGTCGAGGCACTATCTCAACATTCTAGGCACTGACATACCCCAGAAGCCCATTTCTTTGAGTTTGAGCAATAAGACATGGCGCATTCTTCAACAAATCATAACCTTTCCCAAGCATTCTTGTCTCTATCTTGATCATTTTATACCTCTTTTTTGAGAAAACAATTAGAGGACAAGGAGAAGATTCAATTTTTTAATAAATCCAAGAGAAACTAAATTATACTACTAAACATAAGACTAAATTAATTTATTCTACAAAAATGCATTAGGAGCAAGTAAACACCTATTAAATTTGGGGAATTTAGAATGAAACACTACACAAAAGTAATGCATTTTGGACAAACATTAATTATATGCATAAATATATCTTTCCATACTAAGGCTAGTGAAAAGAAAACATAATTAGAAAAAAAAGATTAGTGTCGAAGAAAGAGAAGTGAAGTATACCAACACTAAAAACAATATTAATGAGTCAATTAGATTCAAATCCAACATCTTGAATTGTGGAAAGTATGTGGGCCTAAGCACGCTTTCCACTAAGCAATCCGAGAAACAAGTAGAGACACTCACTTCATTAGGGCCTAAGGGCAAAACTCATCATCTTGTCCAGCATACTAGCTCTTTATTGTGTCCTGTTTTTTGAACATCAAGTTATGAACAATCATATTTGATGTCGTATATATTTATTTTTATCTCTCACTTATTTTTTATCTTCTTTGTGTGAATGTGTGCCTTAATAACATATTTTGATGATCGACTAAGGTGCCTTAAGACAAGTTCAATGATAATGAGATGTTTGAAGACCAATTGCTTCAAAAGGTTAAAATAGTTAAGGTCTTAGGAACTTTGTAAGATATGATACAAATTTTGCTTATAATGGCTCACAATTCCTTTAAACATGTGTTTCTTACTTAAGGCTTTTGCGAAAATCATTCAAACAGTTTTCATGCTTTCAAACTTGAAAAACTCATGTTTTTCATTGTATAATTGATTAAGTGTTTTGCATAAATATTTAGAGATAGTTATTTTTTTTGAAAAACAGTTTTTGATCGTTCATAATCAATTACATTATTAGTATAATCGATTGCATGCTCTTTGTTTTCATTCAAAAAGAACAACCACAATTGATTATTGGAAGTCCATAATCAATTATGACACCTCTAGACATGACAAAACTGATTATCACAGTTCATAATAGATTACAAGTAATATGGAAAGACGATAATCGATTATGATGGTTCATCTAATTAGTTATGTGTTCTTGGTCTTACTTGGAAACATGATGAACACAAGTCATAATTGATTATATTGTGCAAAAACGACAATTTTCGAAATTGCATTTATTATTGCATTAATGCTTTCAATGACTAGTTTTCTTGTATGCCTATAAATACTGAGGCATGGCAGTGTTCTCACACATTAATTACAACTAAGAACATTATTTTGTGCATCCTACTTGTGCTTTAATCATTGCTTAATCGTACTCGATTTTTGAGCCCTTTTTCCATTTTTCTTGAATATTATTGATTTTCAATTTGTATTATCTGCACTTTGAGGGTACTACATTTGTCATCAATCTTTCTTTATTGATTTCATGAAAGAGGGTGTAGTATCCCTTTGAGGATTGTTGAGGCTCATGCACAAAGGGCAAAACCCTGGAGGTAAAGAGTGCTCTTTGGTGTATAGGTTACAAACACTTGTTGAAAGCTTGTTTGTTTAGTGACGAATCCCAAGTTAATTTTCTTGGGGACTAGATGTAGGTCATAAGTGGTTGGTAACTGAACTAGAATAAATATTGGTGTGCTTGCTTTTCTCCCTTTGTCTTTTATTCTTGTGTTCATCAGCATATCTTGCTAAGCTTTTTGTTTTCATTTAAAAAATATAATGAGTTTATCTTACACAATCGATTAGTTCTTTTTTGTCATTACGGCCTCAAAAAGACCATTTATTCGATCCTTTTTTAATATTCTCTTTTCTTAAGCTTCTTGCTAAAAGTTTTTAACATGTCGTTTGAAGTTACTTGTCAACGCTTTGTATATACATATTTCAAAAATACAGAAAAAAAAAAAAAAAGATGTCCCTGTTTTGATGTTCGATGTTCAAGAAAACTTTTTCCTTTATATTTGGTGTCTACTTTGTTATGTATGTTAATTCAAATTTATTTTATTTTATAGTAATTTTTTAAATGAAATTTGCAAATGGTTCAATTAATATAATAGCAAAAAAATTCTATCAATATCTTAATTTCAATTTAAATAATTAATATAGAAAAATAAATTTGATACTACATATATAATTAGATACTAGATAACTACATTGCTAAATTAAATTTAATCAGTTACATATATCTCACAGACAGACTTTGGTGATCAAATAGTTTCTACAGATTTTTAATGAATTAAATAGTTCGCCATCCAATGACTCACAATTTTTTTTTTTTTTAATTCTTTAAAAATAGCATTGCTATATGTCTATCTAGTTGCTTTTCGGCAAGCAAGTATAGTATATTACCAAAATAAAAAATCTACAGGTTTACGAGGGACATATTCATGAAGAAATAGCGCGCAAGCCACCAAAACAAAGGCATACAAGCCCCAACCAAAACAAACCGCAAAAAGCTGAACTATCTAAAGCGGGACAAACATAACGCAGACCAACAAAAAGAAAAGCATGCAAGCCCCAAAACCAAGAAGACTAAACTCGAATCGAGGAGACATGTAACCCCACTCGTTTTGCCACCATTGGTTACGCATAGAAAGTGGAAATTTGTGAGTATCGAATAGGCGATCCTGAACAGTCCGCACAACAAGGGCACAAATAGCAGAATGAGTACTTATGCCATAGGAAATAATCCGAGTATTACGCTCTCTTCAAATGAAGTAAATTCTAACGGCAAGAGCAATCATCGTAACAAAAGCAGGAAGAGACCGACTATGACATTTACCAGTAAGCTTCTGAATAATAATACTCCAACTCGATGAACAAGGATCCAAGCAGCACTTCCGGCGAATGAAGGACCACACCGCAAAAGTAAAAGTCCAATTAAAGAACAAGTGGAAAAGATCCTCAAGATGGTCACCACAAAGGAGGCAAGTGCATTACTATCTACTTGGTAGGCTCCAACATATTCAAAATAGATAAAAAAAAAACATGAAATAAAATGAAGAACAAAATGTGACAAGGTGAGCTATCCTTCTTGAATTAGGATGTTAGACACATGGCCCAATTCTGAATCATTCATTGTGACATATGCAGAGTGTATCAATTTATGGGTAACGAGTGACGTACTAATTTATGGGTCGAATCTCTCTACCTAGCAGTGAATAGAAGAAAAAAAATTTGGTAAGCGAATAAATTTTTTTAAATACCAGTGGTGTATCAATTATCACTCGTGTAATTTTGGATCTTAAATATGGTTTTAGCAGCAGTTTTTGTCGTAAAAGAATGTCAAGATTAGTTACCCCAGTGTGTCTAATACTCGGCCCAAGCAAGTATAACTCAAGGTGAGACTATTCACACTTTTTAATTTAATTAATGATATATTTATAAAATAAAGTAGATTTTCTGCTTAGTTGTTTGTTTTCCCCCCTTGGGCTTAGGCCCCTCATAACTGAATACCTCCCTCGCTTGTTTTTATAGGCTCTGCTGTATCATCGGTTTATCTAGTAATGAAGTTTCTTTGACCAAAAGAGAAGGGAAATGAAAAAAAAACATAGTGGAAGGATCCAAGACAATTATTACGTTTAGCAAAAAAAAAAAAAGGAGGACAAATATTAAGTGATCAAATCTGCATATAAGAGCTATGCTTATTACTGCACTTTCATATGAAGGCTCCTGTCGATTATACCATACAAAATTCCACGTTATAGAATGCACCCAACCCTGGACGAGGATGCAAGTTCATATTTCAGAAAAATAATTCTTGTAATAAAAAATTGCATGACTGTACTCTCACAATCTAACTATGATCAATTTTATAGGTCATTCAAATAAGCTGAACTTGTAAAAATACTCTGTAGTCTAAAAATAGTTCCACACTAAAGAAATAAATCCGTAATGGATATTTGGCTCATGAAATTTCAAGAGTTCTATTTAAAAACTCGGCAAAACATATATTGTGTTGAAACACAAGCCCAAGCATACACATAGAGAAAATATTGAGAGGAAGAAGAAAATACCCTAAATTTTATTGATTACTTTCACTATAATTACACTTTTTTCATATCACATTGGTTCACATAAACACATATTTATATTGCTCTACATACTTAATTCTCACATGAACTATTGATCACTTATTAGTTACAACAACTTAACTAACTAACAAAAACTAACTAATACTAATTGAATTACCTAATCTGAATTATACTCCAACATATTGACTAATGCAAATGTTAATTATGATTCATATTACTAAAAATAGAGGTATCCCGAATACATAACAGCGGAGACTAATCTTGTGAAAAAATTGAGATCCATTTAAGGGATTGTCATCTCCCAATAGATATTTTTTCATACACACCGATTAGGGATCGAACCCCCAACCATAAAAAAGGACTTGAATACCTACCACTCATATCACATCATGTTGGTTACTAAAAATAGATGTTTTATTCTGGATAATTATATCGAAAACAATAGCTGATGTGTTAAAAAAAATTATATAAAATCAACTACAGTATCTACAAGTGGAGAAGCTTTTGGAATCAAATCTTACACTCTCTTGAAATATTGGCACTTAAACAACTTTAATACCCGTATCAAAATTAACGGGCCTGTACAACCAACTATTCGAAAAATTGAGGATATATAAGTGATTTCTTATATTTTGGGTCAGCGTCTCTTCTAATTATTCCCAAAAATTGGGTAATCATTCCCAAAGCATAGTTAAATTTAATCACTAGTCTCCTCCTAATCACAAGATGATGGTAATATATGAAGGGACGTTTAAAAGAGCTTATAGTAAGATTATTCAGGTTTATGAAATGAAAATAGCTTGTGAAATTATTATCAAGTAATATGCCATGTGCACTGTTCTTCAGTCAGAAAGAAAGGATGAAAGATGAGGCAAGACATTCTCTAAAAAAAGAAGACATATCAAGGATCCAATTTAGAGAGAGGCCATGCATAAGAATAGCAAAATATTAGGGAAACATGATCCAATGTACCAGATAGAAATGACAAACAAAGCCGATATAGAACAAACAGATAGGTGCCGTAAGAATACTTTAAAACATGTACCCAAACTCCCACTAGCATTAACCTCTATTGCCCACAAATATCGGAGAAAGAAAATAAGCATTTCCATTCTCCACATTAGGCTCATCACCAGCTTCCCTCAAAACATACTAATTTACAATCTTCATGTAGGAGATAAGAGTAAACACACTTACGCATCACATAGCATAATGCAATAAGTAGGAGACATCAGCTTAGTATTTTATTTAGCCCCTTCAAATATGCTCTTGTTCCTCTTCCTCATCATCATACTCCTCTTCCTCCTCAGCTGTGGCATCCTGGTACTGCTGGTATTCAGACACAAGATCATTCATGTTGCTCTCTGCTTCTGTGAATTCCATTTCATCCATTCCTTCCCCAGTGTACCAGTGCAAGAAAGCCTTCCTCCTAAACATGGCAGTAAATTGCTCACTCACTCTCCTGAACATCTCTTGAATGGAGGTTGAGTTCCCAATGAATGTGGAAGCCATGGAAAGCCCCCTAGGTGCAATGTCACAAACACTTGACTTAACATTATTGGGGATCCACTCAACAAAGTAGGAAGAGTTCTTGTTCTGCACATTTATCATTTGTTCATCCACTTCCTTGGTGCTCATCTTACCCCTGAACATTGCCGATGCTGTAAGGTAGCGACCGTGCCGAGGATCAGCCGCACACATCATGTTTTTGGCATCCCACATTTGCTGGGTCAGTTCTGGGACTGTTAATGCACGGTACTGCTGGGACCCACGGGAGGTAAGAGGTGCAAAACCAACCATGAAGAAGTGCAGACGAGGGAAGGGGATGAGATTTACAGCCAGTTTCCGGAGGTCAGAGTTGAGTTGACCTGGGAAACGAAGGCAGCAAGTGACCCCACTCATGGTTGCAGAGATCAGGTGGTTCAAGTCCCCAACTGCAGCAAACAATCACACTTTTTGAGTAATTACAAACATCAATAATAAACAACAGGACCAAGTCACCCAACTCTAGAACAAAGCAGTTATATATATACAATCATTAAAGCCATAATAATCAGATAAATAAAAAGATACCGTTAAAGGTTTTGAATTACAGTTCAAGTTCATAATAATCCTAATAATTTAGAACACATTTATCCAGTGAAGCACTCATCTAACTACTTGTAGTAGTTAACAAAAGGCATTTTTAGAGTATATGATATCCAATCTAAACAGATTAGCAACTTAATACATTCTTAGGATAAGCTGAGCATTAATTACTTACAGCTAGGAGTAATCAATTTGAGAGTTCTAAAGCAGATATCATAGAGGGCCTCATTATCCAGAACCATGCACTCATCAGCATTCTCAACCAACTGATGAACAGAGAGAGTGGCATTGTAAGGCTCCACCACAGTATCTGACACCTTGGGCGAAGGGAACACGGAGAACGTCAGCATCATCCTATCAGGGTACTCCTCCCTGATCTTAGAAATCAACAGAGTACCCATCCCAGACCCAGTTCCACCTCCCAGCGAATGGCACACCTGAAACCCTGCAAAAAAACAAAAACAAATAACAACCCACACATTAACCACAACATCAACAATCTACAAAAACCACAAATCAAACACTGCAAATACTCGAGATTAGAGATCCAATGAGTAAATTAGCAACTTAAACCCTAAAACTACTGACTATTTACAGTTTTGTCCCTGATTTTACAAAATTCACATCAACCCATCCCTCCTTAGGAAGTAACTCATACATATTAAAAATAGGAACTAAACCATAAAGGGCAGCCCGAAGGCTCCCATTTGGTAGGGTCTCGGAAGGTAGATATATGCAAACTTACCCTCGCAAGTGGAGAATGTTTCCAGAATTTGAACCCGTACCCTCTAGGAAATAAACCATAATTGGAAGATAATTTAAAGTACTAAATTGATAACTCACTCAATGGATCTCAAATCTTGATTCTTTATAAATTAAGAAACTAAGTGCAATTAGAGAATAATTTTCAGCTCATTCAATTCCCATTTTACCTTGAAGGCAATCACAGTTCTCAGCCTCCTTTCTGACGACATCAAGAACAGAGTCGATTAGCTCGGCGCCCTCAGTGTAGTGGCCCTTAGCCCAGTTGTTTCCGGCACCGGACTGTCCGAAAACGAAGTTATCGGGGCGGAAGATCTGACCGTAGGGACCAGTGCGAACGCTGTCCATGGTGCCAGGCTCCAAGTCCATAAGGACGGCGCGTGGGACAAACCTCCCGCAAGAGGCTTCATTGTAGTAAACATTGACACGCTCAAGCTGCAGATCCGAGTTCCCTACATACCTCCCCGTCGGATCTATCCCGTGCTCGTCGCAAACCACCTCCCAGAACTTGGAACCGATCTGGTTCCCGCATTGCCCTCCCTGCACGTGAAGGATTTCTCTCATTTTCCCCTGAAAATCACAATTCAACTTCATCAACAACTTACAAAACCTAGAAACTACCTCAAATTAATATATGATATATTAGATCTTCTATGAATAATTAAGATTAAAATATAAATACACATCAAACGACATTTAAGTAACTTTAAATCTAGGTTTTGTAACTTTAAATCTTCAGTAAAAAAAAAAAAGTAACTTCAAATCTTAATAATTTATGTATGACTCTTCTCACTATAAAATTTCCTATCACTAAATCGAAATTTATCAACATTGAAACATAAATTTCGATCTGCATGAAATTTACAATTCAACTTCATCAACAACTTCCAAAACCTAGAAACTACATTAAATTAATACATATATAGGTAACATGAGTATTTACACTGTGATATATTAGATCTTGCATGAATAAAAAGATTTAAATATAAATTCACATCAAATGACATTTAAGTAACATTAAATCAAAACAATTCGTGTATGATCTTCTCACGATAAAAACGAGTGAGGCTAAGTCGAGATTTAACTACATTGAAGCATAAATTTCGATCTAGATGAAATTAAATCTAAACAACCAAAAATGGCAACAAATTGAAGCAAATTGAGAGGTGAGTTTGGATCCAGTGGATGAATGGAGAGTACTGAGAACTGAGAAGAGAACCAGAGAGAGAAATATACCTGTGATTGGAAGAGGGAGGAGCGAGAAGTGGAGAGAGAGAGTGATGCAACGCAGGGATGGAGTGTTTGAGATAGTGAAGAAGAAGGAGTGACTTAGCAGCATATTTATATCAGTGAAGAGTGAGAATGACTATATCGACGGTTTTGGTTTGTTCCCTCCGTTTCAGATCAGAAGCAATGTCGGACGTTGGATGGAGTCTGCGGACGCTAGGGATGGAAGATTGTTGGTAATTTAATTTTTGGTTTGAATTTTTGATAGTATGATATGATATGAGATAATTATTTTTGGACAGATATGCCCTTTGTATTAAATGACGGAATGGTCCTCAGAGAATTTTAAGGATGGAAAGGCTGTGGACAGAGAAAATCCAAATTTATGTTATAGTATAATTATCTAATCTAATTATTTTTCTGGTTAATAATATTTTTGGTCCCGTAATTTTTTTAATTGTTTAATTTTGATCCCTTAAAAATTTTAATTAAATTTTTTATCCTTTAATTTTTTTAATTGTGTAATGAAAGCTTTTATTTTGATTTCTAAAAGGACTAATTTTTCACAACTTCACAAATTAAACGAATAAATGTGCAACTAAAATTTTCAAGGGACAAAAATCATATAATTGAAAAAGTTGAAGGACAAAAATGCAATTAAGCCTTATCCTTATATCTAGAGTAAAGGTCCAAATTAGTCCCTGAAAAATTTCAACTACTCACTTTTAGTCACTTAAAAAAATAATTAATTATTTAGCCCCCAAATTTACAAAGGCGGGACAATTAGTCCTTCGATTTAGTTCGATGTCCATTTACTTGTTTACGTGTCCCGTTAACAATCCAACTTGGCCCGTTAGTGATCCTGTGTCACCTATGATGAATTTTCGCAGTGAAAAATAAATGAAAAATAAAAAAAAAGTGCATAATTTTCAAGTATTTGGGTATTAAAATTGTGTACGTTTTTCATTTTTTATTCGTTTTTCACGGGACTGAAGGACTAAAGTGTCACACATTTATAAATTTGAGGGATTAAATAATTAATTTATTTTTTTAGGGACTAAAAGTGAGTTACCGAAATTTTTCAGGGGCCAATTTGAACATTCACTCTTATATTTACTGTTTTGGACCACGCTTGTTATTTGGTTGTTCTACAAGGGGTTTGCTAAGGGCACTCCCAAAATTGTTAAGGACACACCATGAACAGTGCATTTGCCAAAATACCCCCTTAAAATTATTATTTTTTGTCATTTGGCTCACTCGCAAATATGCTATTTGCTAGTAGGCAAATTGTTTGCACTCTCGCAAATATGGTAGCCTATGCTTCCAAACAACTGAAAGTGCATGAACAGTATTACCCAACCCATGACCTAGAGTTGGCTGCAATAGTGTTTTCATTGAAGATATGGAGGCACTATCTCTGCGGCACTAAATTCAGTATGTTTAGCGACCATAAGAGTTTGAAGTATCTGTTCGACCAAAAGGAGTTGAACACGAGGAAAAGGAGATGGATGGAATTCATAAAAGATTGTGAATTTGATCTACAGTACCACCCAAGAAAGGCCAACGAAGTGGCAGATGCATTGAGTCGGAAATCTTTGCATATGTCCGCTATGATGGTGAAAGAGTTGGAACTGCTGGAACAGTTTAGGAATCTGAATCTAGACGTGGAGTTATCCAGATATAAGATAAGTTTAGGAATGGTCACTATCACTAGCGACTTTTCTGAACTTGATCTGGAAGAAACAAGGAGAAGACCAGTACCTACAAGAAAAGAATCAGATGGTAGAAGAAGGAAAAACTTCAGAGTTCAAGAAAGGTACTGATGGAATCCTGAAGTATGGAGACAAGATATGCGTGCCTAAGGATAGCGAAGTTAGGAACATGATCTTGGAAGAAGCACACAAGAGTAAACTAAGTTTTCATCCCGGATCTACAAAGATGTATCAAGACCTAAAGGGAATGTTTTGGTGGCCTGGGATGAAGAAGGAAGTAATAGAATATGTACAATCTTGTCTGGTGTGTCAAAAGGCAAAGATTGAACACCAAAAACCAGCAGGGGTATTGGAATCACTGGACGTCCCGGAATGGAAATGGGATAGCATCGCAATGATTTTTGTTTCCGGACTACCAAGGATGCAAAAGAGGTGCGATGCAATTTGGGTAATCGTTAACATGCTTACGAAATGTGCTCATTTCTTGCCGATCAACCAAAGATATTCTTTGGAAAGATTAACCCAGATTTATATCAAGGAAGTGGTAAGATTGCATGGAGTACCTTCGAGTATAATTTCGGACAGGGATCCGAGATTTACTTCCAGGTTTTGGCAGAGTCTAAATGGTGCATTGGGAACTAAGCTCAGAATGAGTTCAGCTTATCATCCGCAGACGGATGGTCAGTCTGAAAGGACGTTGGAAGATCTTTTGAGAACATGTGTTTTGGAAAACATAGGAAGTTGGGACGAATTCCTTCCATTGATTAAATTCATATACAACAATAGTTTTAACTCGAGTATCGGCATGGCGCCATACGAGGCACTGTATGGACGAAAATGTAGAACACCGCTCTGTTGGTATGAAATCGGGGAGAATCAGTTAATAGGCCCAGAGATGGTGTAGCGAACGACGGAGCAAGTTAAGAAAATTCGGGAAAAGATGAAAGTCGCACGGGATCGGCAGAAGAACTATAGTGACAAGAGGAGGAGACCTTTGGAGTTCCAGGAAGGCGATCATGTCTTTATGAGAGTCACTCCAAGAACTGGAATCGATAGGGCAATCAAATCCAGAAAGCTTACACCTAGATTCATTGGACCATTTCAAATTCTTCACCGAATTGGTCCAGTTGCCTACCAAATTGCTTTACATCCCAACCTATCCAATATTCATAATGTATTCCATGTATCCCAACTCAGAAAATACCATCCCGATCCAACACACGTGATAGAGCCCGAATCCATCTAGGTAAGGAAGAACTTAGAATACGAAGCGTTGCCTGCACGGATTGAAGACATGCGGGTGAAAGAACTCCGCAGGAAGCAGATTCCCTTAGTCAAGGTCATATGGGATGCTACAACAGGAGAAGCCACCTGGGAACGCGAAGAGGATATGCAGCAACGATATCCACATCTATTCTAAGGTATGTCGAATTTCGAGGACGAAATTCTTTTTAAGGGGGTAGTAATGTAACACCTTGATTTCTTAATCTCTTTAATTAATCAGTATTTAAGTAATTGAATTTTGTTGGAGGGTCTAGAAAATTAAATAAATTATTCCGAGGCCATAGTCACGCTCTACGCCATCGTCAGAGGCTATGGTTAAGTTTTGGGCCGAAAACTCAAACGAAGTCCGATCTATGTTTTTTCGGATGATAGTGTTTTTCTACTATCAAGACCTCATTTGGACCAACGGTCAGAACCATTAGGCTTAAAATTCAATCCTCTACCTTTTTGCTAAAATGTGTCCTGACGTCCAAAAATATAAATAATATTTTATATTCGGACCGAAAATCGATCGAGTAGACGATTCGAGCTGTCTTAGGGTTTTTCGAGAACCTTGAGCCAATGATTTTCATACCAGGGCTATGTTAAATCATTTGGGGACTCCTACCAGTGTCGTGAGGTTTTTTCAAATGTCGGGATGTGAATTGACCAAATTGTCCTTGGTTAGTTTTTACTAATTATTTTTTTTTTATCATTTACCTTTACTTAAGTCTTAAGAAAGCTTAAGACAAATATCTCACACTCTCATCACCCTCACAAGCTCGACCAGCCACCCTCCAAACCTCATCTCCACCCTTTTCTCTTCTTTTTCTTTTCTCTCCATAGAACTCCATTGTTAGAGCTTGAAACCTTGAAATTTCTTGAAGCAAAATCACTAGTTTTTGAAGGAGATCATCATTCTCTCTATCTATCTCAATCTCTCTTTGTTCTCCTCTAATTTCCATGATCATAAAAGTTAGGGTTTTTACCTCTAAATCTTCAAAAATCCATGAAAAATTGTAGAAAATCATTTTAATACCAAACCAATTTCTATGGCCTAGGTTCATGACATACTTGCTTGATCCAAGAGATTAGAGCCAACAAATCTCTCTAGCTATTTTTTTATGGAGAGGCATAAACCCCCTTTAGTGCAGGGTAGGGTTTTTGGTTGATTTTTGATGTTCTGAGTTGATATCTAGAGTTATCACACTTAGTTAGGGCGTTATCCAAGAAATGCGAAATTTTGGAGCTCCCTAACTATTTTTCATTCAATAGGGTCGAACCCTAGGGGTAGTATAGTAGGAGAAATCTTTATTTTTTTATTTTTTTGAGCTTATGCTTTCATTGATTATGTTTAGGGATACCTAAGGATTATGGATCCAAGAGCTAGGAATTTTTAGACATCCCTAGCCTAATTAATTAAATAGGGGCAGTAGCTAATCCTAAGGACTTAGAGAGTTTTTGATTTAACTATTTTAATTTCTGATTATGTTTTGTTGTATAAAATCGGACAGGATTTGAACGTTCGACAGCGCACCCAACCGACTGTTGCGGGGTCGTAGCCGGAGCTGCACGTGATCATTACTAAGGTGGGGAGAAAGAACTAATATCGTCGGGAAGGCAAGCTTAGTATAGAATATATATATATATATATATATATATATATATATAGGGAAACCCTAAAACCCTACTAGAGGTTGAGCCCTGGATAAAGTACCTAGACCCTACGTGTTGGTACTTTTGGACTATCACCACTAAGTGGATATTATAAATGATGTGATTGATCGAGGTTGATGTGTTGATTTATTCAATTGATTATCTGTTTATATGTTGTGTTGAATTGCTTGTGTGATTTACTGTTATTCGACTTTATGATGATATCTGCACTGGACGGAGTTACTATTGTAATGTTATTGTGATTTGACTGGTGGTTGAGTGTTGATGAGAGTATGATGAGTGATGATGTTGTTCGGGTTGATATCGTTGTGGTCCCGACCTTGGAGTTGTGGCTCGTAGACGCAAGGCGTCGTGATGCTGACGTTGATGTTGATGTTGATGATGATGTGATGTTGATGATTGATATTGATGTTGATGTGATGTAATGTGTCGTGGTCGTTGACGAATTTTTAGGCGTGAGGTCCCGATATCAACCTGTGATGGATGTTTGTTGCATTTTCATATTATTTCATACCACAGCATTTGATCCCAAAGGGGGATGTCTAATTGGGGACGTTACTTAAAATGCCAAGGCGGGATGTGATGTGATCCTGACGGGGATGTCCAATTGGGGACGTGATGTATCAGCCGACATGCATATAAGGAAGTCAGCATATACATAGGGACTAGTATCCCTCTTATAGGCTTATTTGAGAGAATGATGTCGAGATGATTGTGATGGGTGCTTAAGAGATGGATGAGGTTGTGTTGTATATGTTATCTGTGTTGTGTGATGTATATAACTGATGCCTCTCTCCCATATTTGATTATATATGTTTCTTATCTCCCACTATTTTCTGTATGTGTTGCCCTTTTTTTATGGGAAGACATTGAGGAGGAACCAGTGGTTGAGGAGCTGGACGACATTCCTTGCGAGCCTGACGCCGGAGGACGTGCCACGGACCCTAATCCCGAGAGGTTGGGCAATGATCATGATTAGCCGGAGAGTTGTCTCTCGGCCTACTCTTCGTACTTTTATTTTGGTTTGTATTATTATACTCTGGATGTATTACTTTAATACTATAGCCCTACTGGTGGGGCAATGATGTATGCAATATATTTATTTATATTTTAAAGCTGTGTACTCTGAAGCGTTGCGTGCCGTGTATTTGATTGCTTCCGCGCTCAATTTTTCGCTTAGCTTTATGTTAATAAGGTACGCTAACGTTTATTATGCGATTAAGGTTAGTTACTATCTTAGGTTTTACTGATGGGACGGCGAGTCGTCTCACACCCAATGCTCGTAACCTCCGCCCGAACCTCCTCATAAGATACCCCCAACAACGACTGTAGCACTGATATAGCAATATCTATGTCCATCTCGGGGGGTATAAACAATGCACCTCTGATCGGGATGCCCAAAATGCATGACACATCTTTCAGCGTGATGGTCATCTCTTCGAATGGAAGGTGGAACGAGTTGGTCTCCCGGTGCCACCTCTCGAAAAACGCTGTCAGCAGCGAGTTGTCTACCATCGGGTAGCTGCAATACATAAGAGGAGACAAACCAGCTCGATCGACATGAGCCTGTACTGGAGGGGTAGTAGCTGACGCTCGCCAAACCACTTCTGTCACTTTTTGCCGTGCGAAAAAACCCTAAGCGATTCCTCCCAGTCTTGCACACATAAAAATAAACGTCTCTTGTCATGAATTATACAACAACAAAAAAACCCTTAAATGTTTGAAAAACAGTAAACAATAAATACCTCTCCATACCACAAGCTATAAGTTATGTGGTCCCTGAATGAAGTCAACAGCGATGTATCAGAAGGTCCTCTAGAAAATGGTCCCTCCTCTGCCTGTGCATCAATATGCATCTCGTCCTGATGTCCCTCGTCCTGAGGTGGCTCGTCCTGCTCATAATGAGGTGGCTTATGTTGAGGTTGAAGTCTACGACGCCCCCTCTGTTCGGGCCAATTCTACTGTCAACCAATCTCTGACGGTGCGAAGCAGTAATGGCCTCCCGCTGCTCTCGACAGTGTCGTTGAGCCTCCGCTCTCGCAGCCTCAACCGTCATCCTAGTGGCCTCAGCCTCCCTACCGGCCAACCAAGCTGCTCCCCTGCTGCGCGGTATAACTGAAACAAATAACAAATTAAAATCAACAATTTTAAAAAAAAAAAAAAATACTAACTCGCAAATGTCATATTTGCAAGTGAAGAGAATATTTCTTCACTCGTAAATAACTTATTTGCGAGTCAGAGTAATTTTTCAGAACTCGCAAATACCTTATTTGTGAGTTCTGGATGATTTCGTAAATAAGGTCTTTGCGAGTGAAGAAAACTTTTTTTTACTCGCTTTGCGAGTAAAGAAAAATAAAAAATTTTCAGACTCGCGAATACCTTATTTACGACAGCACAAATTAACCAAATATTTCGCAATTACCTAAATTGCAAGTGAACAAGATATTTGCGAAAATTCTATACTTATTTGCGAGTTTCCAGAAAAAAATTACCAACTCTTTGAAATTGGTAATCTACGAGGGAAAGAATGGGGGAAAAAATATTGAGTTTTAAGGGTTTTTTTGATTGGGGTATTTTGGCTAATGCACTGTTTATGGGGTGTCCTTAACAATTTTGGGGGTGCCCATAGCAAACCCAGTTCTACAACCGCAAGGCCCATCAAGGAAGTCACCGCTAGATAAGGCCCAATTTCTTGTGTCCTTACCTTTGTCTCTTATTCTATAATATTGCTTTATTAATACTTATTACTTATCTGTGATTAACCTTGAAGTTAAAGTGTGCATATTCAAATACCTATTTGTGAAAGGTTTTGGCTTAAGGCAAAACTTGTTTTTAAAAACCAAGCGCCTGATAAAGACGTCTACTCTTCTGAGAGTTTTTTGTTTTTCTGTTAAGCGTCTGCTTACACAGATCTTTGTTTTAAAACTTGCTTTTCAAAATAATTTGGGTAAAACAATTCAACCTCATTCTTAGTGTTTAATTGTGATACCTTCAGAGATAACCCTACTGGGGTAGGACGGCTCTATGAGGCATCATGCGTTGGTTGGGATTGCGCTGCAGTTGGCCAATTTTGCTTAAGGCCACAGCTCAGCCGAATATTATCTTTTGGAGTTCGCTCACTGCCCGACCCAATGCGTATGATAGGGGTGCTAGCTGGGCCTAGAATTTTGGATTGTGGCTTAGAACACATCACATATAATTCCGCTTTGAACTCTATAGTGCATGTTTGGAAGAGATTTTTCAAAACGCAAATGACACTATTTCGGTCAAACATGGGTTGAAACCGGATTTTGGGGTGAATTGAATCTTAAACAAACAAGCTGATGGAATCAAAGTCCGGAATAAGAAAAGATGACAAAATTATTATTTATCATAAAAATGTCGGAACAAATTGCATACATGGAATTAATAAAGTAGTTTGCCTTTACATAAGGAGGAATGGATGAAAACCCCTCGAACAACCATCACAATCGTCTACATACCGTGACAGTTGCAGCGTAGCTTTTCGAAAACAGTTAGATGTATGATGGTACCTAACAAGGCTTGCAAATCCAGCTGCCAATTTTTTGTTTCTGTTCATGCATGTTCATTATGGGTTTCACTAGGTGAAGCAAATGTATACATCTGTTGTTATTTGAAAATTGACGAAAGCCAAAATGACTTTGTTAGGTCTTGTGTTCAATCATAGAGATAGCACTGTGATGAAGATGCTTCATATTTTTCTTTCATTTCTCTCTCTCGTGAAAAGGGCTATGTTATTGCAAGTCTATGTTGTCATTTAAAAACAAAAATTTTTACTATTAGATGCAGATTTGACTATAAACATGAATCATGTCATATTATATAATTAAGTTAAAATGTTGTCTTCATTGCTATATTTTATGGCAATTATATGGATTATATATCTCGTCGACGGAAGGTGAGTATATCTTCACAGCTGGCTTGGTTTATAGAACTAACCCAAATAACATGTATGTTTGAATATTTCTTCTTTCTTTGCCTGATAGAAACATTATGGATTGGTATTAGTATTTACTTTATAGACTCTCTAAAATAATTGGACCAAAACTTATTAAATTGAAGTCCTTACGGGAAGACTCGACTAAAGCCAAAATTCTGAAGAGAGACCGTGCCAAGTGTTTGCCGTGTGCCATGTGCCATTTGGTCAATGTGACCTTTGTTATTATGCATAAAGCAAGTAAACTCCAATATGGGTGTGTAGGTTTCTGGAGGGAAAGAAAGGGAATCGAAGGATTTACGGTAGGCTAATTAGGGGTCGATTTGAATAGTTGGATTGATAAGTTAATTGAATAACATGACATAGTAAAAAGGTAAAAATTGCGTGTGTGGCTATGATTTATTTTGCATTTAGCGAAAAAGAAAATCATTCTTCCTTTAACTGTATAAGATTTTATTTTGAATTTATTATTCATTTAATAATAAAATATATAATAAATAATAAATCGAATCGGATTGTCTCTGGTCAGCCCATTCTCCAGCCTCTCTCCAGCAGCAAGCTGGACCATTCATTTAATCTAACGGTCTCCAAAAACCATCATTTTTAAATAAAAAAATATCAAAAAAAAAAAAACCTTCCTCTCATTTTCGACTCTTCTTCCCATGGTGCTTAAGAGTCTAATTCTTTTTCACCACGGAACTACCGTCTCTCCATCGCTGCCACCGTCGTTATCCATTCTTTCTCGCACAGGGTATTCTAATTGACTAAGTATATATTTGTTTTAGTCATTTAGTAGTTATGTTGCTTCTTTAATCATCAGGTTTATAAAGATCTTGAACAAATTGGTTATTGATTTTGATGGAGTATACATCTTATGGGACATTCACCATGGAAGAGGGAGAAGGGATAACGGGATCCGGGAGAGAGAGTATCGAAGGGAGAAAGATGGGGAGAATACAAAACTTGGTTTTTTTTTTTATGCTTTTATTTCATTTTTCAATTTTTCAATATTATAAAATCCTGATTTTTATGGATTGTTAGATTTGGATGGACAATCCGGATGTAATTGTCGGAGGTGCTCGAGAGATAAAGGCAGGAGAGAATCCGATTATATAATAAATAATACACATATTTAATTTTGATTGAGAGAAAGAGTTTTTTAAGAGAGAGAAAGATTTTTGTAGAGAGAAATTTTGAAATAAAATTGTATACAAAGATAATTTTTTAAATTTTATTAAAAGAAAAGTATGGAAAAAACACAACATAATAGTTCTTTATAAAAGAAAGATAAAATCTTAATTTTAATTTAACTAACCCTCCATGCATTTTTTCAATTTTTTTGCATGTAAATTTATAATTCTCAAACAGTAAAGAATTACCTTTCATTTTCTTCTCTTTCCTTACCCCTCCCCTTTCCTTTTCCACATAAATCGTAAACGAAGGCTTAGTATTCGATCGAAAAAATTATTGACCTCTATGTTAGTGTCTTAGGCAAAAAAAACATATCAATTTAAAGTCTTTGATATTGACAATCATTTGACACGTTTGTCCAGTTAACTAGATTTATTTTATTCTATTATAAGGCTCTCATTGTAAATAGTTAGATGGTGTTATCCAACTAGATAAATGAAAGGACGTTGATTCACATGCGGTTTGAAAACCCAATAACTTACCATCTATTCACACAAAAACCTTATAAACTTATTAGTAATATGAGGTCAATGTTTTTCTTAAGATCTAAATTAGGAGTTTATACTCAAAAGGTCCCGTGACAAATCCCTTTAACAATAACTTCACAAAAAGAGAAAACTTAATCATTTACCTACATCACTGAATGAAGATGTGTGCGGAAACACAATCTTACACTGTTTTTGGGAAAGAATGATCTTCCCTATTTCAATTATTTTTGGTTAAAATGTTATTTAATACATAATCTATCATCTATCATGTTTAGTAATTAACTTATATTTATAAAAAAAAAAATTTTTTGGGGAAAAAATTATTTTATGTCATCTAATTCATTTTAGTTTAAGATTGTTGTGATTTGATTATTTTTCATTCTCAAAACTCTCTTCCTTATTTACCCCCACAAAACTAACTTCCAAACAAATATTATTAAATTATACAAATAACTTTATACACTTTTTCGTAATTTACTATGTAAAAGCGATTGTTTTGCATCACCCAAGCGAAATAGATTATCTTAAAATCGCTTTTCAGCAAACATACCAAACAAAAATATATTCTGATTATAATTGATTATCACAAAAACTGATTATACATATAATCGATTATTAGCATAATATATTTTTTTTCAGTTTTCCCAAACACACTTAACCACTGAATTTAAACTTAACATTTAAACAACTCATAGAGTGTGACATTTAAACAGAGTGTGTTTGGGAAAGCTGAAAAAAATAGATTATGCTGATAATCGATTATATGTATAATCGTTAGATAATGCAAAAAAATCACTTTTCAATAGTAAATTACGCAAAATGGTATGCAATTATTTGTATAATTTAATAATATTTGTTTGTAATATGGTAATGGTAATGGTAATGGTAATGGTCAGTCTGTCAATTTTTGGAATGATAATTGGTTAGATGAGCCACTGGTTTCTTTGTTGAGTATTGCTGATTCTTGGCATCAATCCTTGTTCGCTATGGTGAAGGATTTTATTGTGCGCAACTGCTGGAATATTCTGAGTGTCTCCATTCTCATTTTCCTGATATTGTTGACAGGATTCATCAAATTCATATTCCTATGGAGGATTCACTACAACAAAAAAGGGTTTTACCAGCGTTTTTTTTAGGCCTTTGCTAGCACTTTCGGGCGCTAGCTATCTATCCGCTAGCAAAAAGGCGGAAAAGTTCGTTAGCGCTTGAAAAAGCGCTGGCAATTCCCTTATTTATTTTTTTTATATATTTACATTTGTTTTATCTATTTTCCCCTGTAAACCAAAACAATTTGCAAAATCAACACAAGAAAAACAAACAATTAAGATACAGATGATTCAAAACCAAACAGGTGAAATAAATTGACACAAGCATAATGAAAGTATAATTGGAGAGAAAACTATGGCAATAGTTGAGAAACTCAAATTTGCTAATAATCAAAATCAAAAGCATTGGGTGGTATGTTGAGAAACAACCAAAATTTCAAGCATAAAAAAGAACAAAAAAGGGATTTCTAATAATCAAAATCAAAAGAACAATGGCAGTAGTTGAGAAACTCAAAACTCAAAATCAAAAAAGGGAGAAACTCACAAAGAGAAACTCAAAAGAACAATGGCAGGAGTTGAGAACCCAAGCAGAGAGGAGTGAACCCTCGCAGTGGAAGCAACAATGGCAGCGAGAAGACAGAGCAGTGAGCAGGAGGTTGCACGAAGGAAGAATGGCAGGAAATTAGGGAAGGTTTGAGGGTCGCGGTGGTCCTTTTGGTGCAGCGAGCAAGACGATGGTGACGCGGTGGTCCTTTTGATGTTGTGAGCAGGACGATGGTGGCACGGTGAGGGGCTTAGGGTCGCGGTGGTGCACGAGCAGAACGACGGTGGGGCGGTGAGGGTCACGAGAAGGAATAAGGAGCTCTAGGCGCGCGAGACTAGATTGAAATTGAAAAGTAACCTGTAGGTGGGAAATTGAAATATTATAAAAGGGACATTGTCAGCGCTTTCTAAAGAAAGCGCTAGTAAAGGTTATACACCTTTGTCAGCGCTCTCTTCCAATAATAAGAGTATTCCCAACGCTTTCTTAAGAAAGCGCTTGTAAAGGTTCTACACCTTTAGAGAGCGCTGACAATTCCCATAATAAGAGTATTCCCAGCGCTTTCTTAAGAAAGCGCTGGTAAAGTCTCCCAATTTGCTAGCGCTTCCTTAAGAAAGCGCTGGGAATACTCTTCCGCCTCATATTTTCTAGGGTTTCACGGGAAAATGCTGGTGAAAGTAGCGTCAATTATTCCCTAATGTGGCGTAGTGATTGTGAAGATACCATTGTGTGGAATAAATCAGCTACTGGCAAGCTTTCTTTCAAAGAAGCTTTTCTGTTTCTTAATCCTGTCAGCAACACATCTTCCAAGTTCAAGCAGATTTGGTCTAAAGTTATTCCTCCAGCAAGGTCTTCCTTGATTTGGAGAATTTTTCATCACAAGATGCCAATTGATGATAATTTGAAATTGAGAGGTATTCCTTTGGTTTCAATGTGCAGTTTATATGGTTTAGAGGAGGAATCAGCATCTCATCCTTTTCTAAATTGTAGCTATGCTCAATCACTTTGGAATTGGTTGGCTTCTAAGTTGGGATTTTCTATAGATTATTCAACTTTTGAGACCTTGTTTCAGTTCAATAACAAAGGATTTAGCTCTCAATTGTTTGATGTGATCCTTTCAGCTGTTATCAATGTGATATGGGTGATTTGGTTTGCTAGGAATCAGTACAGATTTCAGAACAAAAAATTTGATCTATTGTCTGTCCAGAATATAGTTTGTTTTGCTGTGTCTGCTTCGGGTAATCCCTTGGCACAATGCATAACTCTATTAAAGAATTTGTAATTCTAAAGAATTTCAGGATAAATGGTCATCTATGCAAGGCTCCAAAGATCAAAGAAGTGGTCTGGCTTTCTCCTCCTTGCAATTGGACAAAATGTAATGTTGATGGGGCAGCACATGGTTGTCCTGGAATCTCTGCTTGTGGAGGCTTGTTCAAAGGTTTTAATGCAGTTGCTCTTGGAAGTTTCTCATGCAATTTGGGCTGCTCAACATCCCTTGCTGCTGAATTATCTGCGGCTATGTATGCTATAGAAATTGTCAATGATAGAGGCCGGTTTCATCTTTGGATGGAAATAGATTCAAGTCTAGTGGTCAGTGCTTTTAAAAACTCAGCAATTGTCCCTTGGAGGCTGCAATCTAGATGGAACAATTGTATGGTTTTCGTTAGAAAATTTTCTCTCCATGTCACTCACATCTATAGAGAAGGAAATTCTTGTGCTGACAAATTGGCTAATTATGGAATTCATCATCCTGGTTTTATTTGGTGGGACTCAATTCCTTCATTCATTAGAAATGACTTTAGTCATAATATGCTAGGCATGCCTAGTTATAGGTTTTCTTAACATTTATTTTCTCTCATGAGTTTGGTTTTATTTCCCCCCATGTCTCTCTCTCTCTCTTTTTTTTTTTTGTATTTTTTTAATTCTTTAATAAAATAAGCATTAGAAGTACTCTTTTTCCTTTTTGGTTTTTTTATCCTTAAGGAGAGTTTTGCACCAAAAGGTTTTAACGAGGCTTCTTTTGTTTCATAAAAAACAAATTTATTTGTTTGAAAGTTAGTTTTGTAGGGGTAAATAGGAAACAGAGTTTTGAAAATAAAAAATAATCAAATCATAACAATTTTAAGTTAAAACAAATTAGATGACATAAAACAGTTTTTTTCCCAAAAAAAGTTTTTTTTATAAATTTAAGCTAATTGACAAACATGATAGATTATGTATGAAACAACTTTTTAGCCAAAAAATAGTTGAAATGAGAAAAATCAATTTTTTTTCAAACATGCTTTAAGGGATTTTTTTTTCTTCAGTTAATGATTATATACTTGAAACAATAATTAATAAAATGGAATATAGGGACTATACATTATATCTAAGAGTTCTATACATCGTTCGCATGTAATAATTTTGTTCTGAGATTTTCTTCTCTTTTTCCTTTTTTTTCTTAAACAATGTTGTATAAAAACTTAGGGGGAAACATTTTATATAGAGTCCTAAAATCATATGAAAATATTTTAATTACAATAGAAGTAACAAAACGAGTTATTCAATCCGACCCAATTCGATTCTCGGGTCACCCACGCTATAGGTTGGGTAAGAAAATTAACCTCGACTTTATTCGTGACATAATATGGTGGACTTGTTCCACAACTGATCCAATTAAGTCGACCTAAACTCGGTTGGGCCACGTGCTATATCAACCTGCAAATTAATTTTTTGTTTATCCAAACTCCTGCCACCTCTAAATCACAACTTATTTGTCTACACGGCTACAGTACACGCTACGCAACATGGTGAGAAACAATGAGGAAAGGGCTATAAAGGTACTTTCATCAGAATATACACAGCCTATGAGGGGCATGCAAGAGGGCAAGAGGGGAAATAATGTTAGGGGCAATGTCGTAAATTCGGATCCGGTTGTGATATTATTGTATTCTTTCTGATTGAAATCCGACATATAAGCGTATCCTATTATGTTCAATTTTTAATTCTCGGATTTATAATGAAGCTCAAATAAATAACCATTCGACTCAGTCGCGCGTGGTGCATCGATCTACATGAATAGTAGGAAGTACGTAATCAAGTGAAGAATGAATGAAGTGTTAAGGCGCGTGGGTTTGGTGTTTGGAAGGGCAACGAAGGAGACAAAAGTTGTGTAAGAAAAATGGGGCAACCCACATGAGATATGGTCCATTACATGTGACCTCCCTGACCTGTCACACTGCCAGCGAATACCTAGGATATAGATAGATTTTTTTTTTATACCCAAAAAAGTTAAAAATAGAAACTCTGTGCTAAGTGTTAATCATTAACCAAGGTTATAATTTGACTGAAGCATCTGGATCTGGTTAATCCAGCATTAGCAGCTGACATGTCCCTTGTGCTGTGATGCTTGCTTGAGTTGGGGTTTAAGCATCAGAGTCTGTCCAGGTCGCAACTACAAGCAAGTAGGCATTCCTAAATTCACCAAAACTATGACACTTTGATAGATCATATACTGTTATTATCTTAATTTGCTTAGTTATAGATTTTAAGAGTAATATTACTAAGTTTGTAATATGTCACTGATCTGGGTAACAAAAAGTTACTTGCCAAACGCGGATAGTACTATTTTCAGCCAAGGTCGGTGAACTTGGTGCATGTTTGGTTTATAGTAAAAATTTTAAATATATGTTTGGGACATAGACACAATATTTATAGAGTTTCTTTGGGATAAATATATGTTTGGATTCAAACGTATGTTTGCAACGATAAATCAAACATAACTTTGATCACGACGGAGTGTGTGGTAGAATGTAGCTCCAAAGCGAATTTGACACCTAAATTAGTCTAGATTTATCATTTAAGGTAAGGGATAGTGTTTTACATGTGTCCGGGATATCCGCTAGGGAGGGAATCCGGGCGGTAACGATCTGGTGAGTGAAGACATAATCGAGGTTACTGGTAACAGTCTCGGATGCCTCGTCACTTAGCGGCTTCATCTCTTGGGCCATTATGGTCGTTCGATCCATAACGGTCACAATATTTGTTTCTTCTCATTTAATTCCTATATTGAATGATGCAATAACATAGTATGTTATCGACAAAATCTTTAATCTCTAATACTAATGGTTCATTTGGTACAACAGAAAAAGGAAAGAAAGAGTTTGGAGGGAGAGAAAATGGGTAGACATTTCCATTCTCTTGTTTGAAAAAGCAAAAAATATGGGAGAAATAAAAAAGTAGGTTTGGGCCCTTCAAAAAAAAAAAAATTTCTTCTCCCACTTGCTGAGAAAATGAAGAGAAGCATAAGAACCAAGAAAATTACTTCTCTATCGCCCTTGCTTTTAACTTCAATAAAAAATATAATAGGGGCATAATTATCTAATAAAAAAAACTCATTTTCTTTTTTTTTTATTTTCTATCCTACCAAATAAGTGGGAAGAGAATCTTCCATTTCTTTCTCTTCACTTTTTTTTCATGTTTTTTTCATTCCAAACAATCCTTAAGCGTTTGTTTGGTTGATGGGAAAAAGAACGAAAACAAAATGAGGAGAGAAAGAGAGAGAAAAATGCATTTTTCCATTATTTGGAACGGGAAGAAACCAGAGGGAAGAGAAGAAAAAAAGTGGGAACTCCATTGTGAATTTTTCTTCTCACTCAGCGTGGAAAACAAGGGGGATTTTATACTTGGGTAAAAAATCAAGAAAGCAACACATAGGAGGCCTTCAGTGGCACCACCCTTTTTTTTAAAAAAAATAATGTGACATATGGTGCTTTCGGATTGGTAGATTTGAATTTTTTTTTAAAAACAAAAACAAAAACTCTAGCCTCCATTGCGCGCGCCATGTGACACAACGTAGTGGAGACTGCCCCCTTCTACCAACCCACCACATGTCACAATAAGAGGTGAGATGTCGGTCCACATGACGTCTCGTAGACTAACACATCCGACGATAGAATAAAAAATAAATAAAAATTGACACCTCATCCAAAAAATCCCTAAACTCATAAATAGTTTTAAAGCAATTCCTAATTACTAATTAGTTTCTAAAACAACCCCAAATGGGTCAAAAAGCATGTCAATGTCACTAGAGTTGGAAATGGGTTTGGTAGATTAGGATATTAGTTTTGTCTAATAGGTCTAAAGCTATTTTATAAAGTATCTCTTAGAATTTGGGTTTGGGTCTAACTCAACTCAAAAATTAGCTCATAGGGTGAGGTTCCCCCCACTTATAAATATTATTCATGCCATATCACTATCACGTCCAAGACTAGACATCTGGACCATGAAGTTTGTAGGACTGGACATCTATAGGTGACCCAACGGATCTCGGATAAGCTTTAGTACCATCTTAGAATTTGAGTTTGGACCTAACTCAACCCCAAAAGCTAGCTCATTGGGTGAAGGTTGTCCCTCACTTATAAACACTATTCAGGCCAACTCCAACAGTATCGATTTGAGTCTGATACATTATTCGTCATTGACATTTTTTTGGGACTCAATCTAACCTATTTATGAAAATATAAAAGTATGATATAAACGGAAACTCTATTTAAATAATATATTATAAGAAGAGCTTCATATAAACTAAGAAACTTATATTTTTAAAAATTTTAAGTTGTTATAACCTTTAATAGAATTATTCGTTCAATATAAAATAAGTAAATTATATTCTTTTTATCTACTTCGAGAAATATTCTACCGTCAACCTGAGATGGGGACTAGTCTCCCACAGGAGTTTATTCGGCACCTCGATAGGTGACATCCCTCCCAGCTAAGGTTTTTTTCATATTCAAGGCTTGAACCTGAGACTTTGGTTAAGGGACGAGAGACCTTTAATCACTCACGTCAACCTCACTTGATAAATAAATAAATTATATTAATATAAATTCTTAGATTATGTAAATATTAAAAATTACTAATTATATCAATAAATATTAAAGTAAATAGGTTATCCCGATAGGCTAAATTCAACTTTTAACTTTTATAGTTAAATAGATATTTTAAAAAGTTTAAGTCTGCTATATAAGTAAGAAAATAAACGGAAAGTGAGTTAAAGTGTATTTAAAAACACGATGGATATTAAGGAAAGCACTTCCTCCTCAAGATGAAAGCTACTCGTAGTAGATTCTAGTAAAAATATTTTAAAACTCTCAATAAAGGGTTTGAAACACACTTGGATTGTACGCTTGTCATCGACCGCCTCAGCTATTCTTATCCCTATATGCCAGTACAAGCATAATATCGGGCAAGTATTTGACACGTGACACGGTGCTTCCTAGCTTTAGCTTCAAGCTGAGTCGCTCTGTTTTAGAGACCTCTGCTCCTAACTTGCAGACACTGACGTGCATTTGAAGCACTGGGTGGACCAATTGGTGTGAGGGGTAGTTCAGTGGGGTGTGAATTTTAATATTAAAGAACCGAGCTATGAAGATTTCTCAATTTGTTCCTGGATCCAAAGCTCACTTCATACTAAGATAATAGTGCAATGCTTCCTAAAAAAATTAATCTTTGTTCTTTATGTATCGCATAATATCTTATGCTTCATTTGCATAATTTCATTTGTCACCGTCGTGATTCTTTGACGTCTCTGTTTTTTCACCCAAAACTTCATCTATATGCTAGATCAGATCATTAAGTAACAAGTAATAAGGCTTAGTTACAGTCATGAACAAACTACATTTCTAAAAAAATAATTAAAGTTCAAACTTTGTAGAAAACAATTATTAGAGGATTTCCTAATTGCAATAATACTTGAAAGTTAGTGACACCGGCATAAATGTTTGATCCAAGACCAAAAATTAGCATAAAGGAAAAAAAGAGGAAATATCCAATTTGGTCCCTGAAATTATAGGGTCGTATCAATTTAGTCCTCATATTATCAATATTCCAAAATGATCCTTGGAATTGCAAAATGTAGCAAATGCATCCCTGACATTATTCACTTAGTTTCAAATGCATCCTGACATTACCAACTTAATGTCATTATAGTTCATGCAAATATTAACGGAAGGACGAATTTGATTAACTTTCTGCAATTCCAAGGATCATTTTGGAATATTGATAATGTGAAATACTAAACTGATATAACCCTATAATTTCAGGGATCAAATTAAGTATTTACTCGGAAAAAAAGGTACTTGCTTATGATATTTTTTGCCACTCCATATGAATATTTTTTTTTTCAGTTTTCCTCTGTATTTCGCGAGTAACTATGAAAACTAATTCCTCGAGTCGGATAAGATCACAAGAACGGCAAAACTCTCCTTAAAAAAACTCTTAAATTGTTTCTCTAAAAAATAGCATGTTATCGTTTTGCTTTTTTTTTTCAAAAAAAAATTAATTGTTATACACTATCAGTATAAAGATTTTTACACTGATAACCAATCGAAAATCATGGTGTGTGTGATTTTTAAGGTCGTTAGGATAAGAGTCAATCAGTCAATCACTTTAGCTTATGTGCTAATTTCTGATTGGTTATCTGTGTAAAAAATCTTTATATTGACAGTGTATACCAATTAAATCCAAAAAAAATACCAAATAAGATCCTTCAAGATATAAAAATGTCACTAAATTTGTTTGTTATAAAAATAATAAATAAAATAGATAAAATATAAAAATAAAATAGAAAACAATAACTCCAATAAAATGTTTATAGTTTGAGACCTGTGAAATCACATTGTCCTTAACGATTATTTCGCCACAATGATAATAATAATGCGAATATCCCTCAAGATTTAATAATATTACCCAAGGAACATAGAACAACAAGAACAATATCAACTCTTACACATTAGAAAAGAAAGAAAAAGAGAGAAATGTGATTGTTACAAATAAAAATACAACTTTGGAATAAGCAAAAGAATCCTCCTCTATGTCATTCACGGTCGGAAGCCATCTTTATATAGAAGTTGAATGCAAGTCTCAATTGCTTCGGATCTTTCGTTTTTGGATAAAAAATAATTGCCCAATTAACACCCAAAACCAATAGCACTTCAGCTTTATATATTAAACAAAGTAACGTTTTTAATCAAATTAAAGTTAATAACATTGGAACATTATAACCAATTCAATTGCATTGAAATGAAATTCTCACGTTGGAGATATTTTAAAGTAAAGGACAAAGTGATTAAAAAGCATTAAAAAATAATAAAAGTAAATCAAATTATTAACAAAAAATTAAAGAAAATTAATTATGATAAATAATAATAAAGTAGAGATTTAAAAATTATCAAAACAAATTATTTTGAAACAAATTTTCCAACAGTTTTGTCATAATTATTTGGTGGATAGCATAAGGACAAATTTGATGACACTTTTTTTGGTGACACACAAATCTTTATAATACTAATTTAAGAGTTTAATCAATAAGTTGTTTTTCCATATTTTTTTGGGTGCATATATTTTGTTAAATTTTATCCACTCTTATATGTTAAATTTAGTACTTTTTCTTGAAAATAAATAAATTTGTTATGCTATTTTCAATATTTGAATACCATATATATCTTTATTCAAAATACTTAATTCTCTCTTTTTAGCTTTAACATATGTGCATAAAAAATAAAAATTGTAATATATGAAGGATTTAATTGTAATGCAATGCACTATTAATGTAAGATCTTTTACACTATCAACTAATCATATATTGTCATATCATTAAAAATGTTTGACTTTTATAATAATTACCTTAAAAAGTCACACATAGGATGATATACAATTGATTGACAATGTAAATAACCTTATACTGACAATGTATCGACATTAAACTCACATATAAAATACAATAAATTTTATGTTTTCAAAAAAGAATATGACCACATTTATAATAGAATTTAATTTTTATATACTGTCAGTATAAAGTTTTTTATAATGACAAACAATTATAAATCATCATATTTATGAATTTTTTAAGGTAATTATTGATAAGAGTCAAATATTTTTTATAATATGTCAATGCATTATTGTGCATGTTTGGTTTACACAAAGGGAAATTGAAAACGTATGTTTAGGACAAAATATTTATAGAGTTCCTTTGAAACAAACGTACGTTTGGACTTAAATATTTATATGTTTATGACGGTGAACCAAACATAACATAAATAGTTCATAATATAGTTTTGCATGGCAGCTTGGCGCGCTATTCTCGCATAATCTTGGAGAGAGATGCTAGCTTGTGTTGCTCCTTTGTTAACTGACTTCACGAGTCTTTTACCATCCACATTTAAAGAATATATCAACTTATACCTAAATTGTGTTGTGCTTTGATAAGTATTGAGAAATTCAAGGTGTATTACTTGATTGATCAATTGATTTGTCTCATCTTGTCTCTTTCAATTACTATAGCTACAACAGAACACCTATTTTCAGTGATGAATATAATCAAGATAAGATTGAATAATAAGATGGAAGATGATTTTCTTACCGATAATATGGTGATTTATAATGAAAGAAAAATAACTACAAGTTTTACTGTTGATTCTATCATTGATGATTTCAAGTCTTTCCTCCCATTTTCACCCAAACCAAACAAAATGTAAAAGAGAGGAGAACAACAGTTTAAGCGGAGGTAATTTCTAGTTATTTTATTTAATATTATGTTTAAGAGTTTAATTATTATGTATTGTCTTTGTAAAGTTTTTTTTTTACAGTATCAATCAATCACAAATCATGGTATGAATGGCTTTTAAGATAGTTAGGATAAAAGTCAAACATTTTTACTTATGTGCACTAGTAGAAAATAGACTTTTCACGCCAGGCTTTTAACATCTGTTAAAGAAAAACAGATGTTAAAAATAGACGCGGTGGCAAACTTGTAAATAAATAATGCATGGAGTACACTTTTAACATCGGTTCATTAAAAATCGATGTTAAAACTGGAGACTAGGTGGCAATCCAGTAAATATGGAATAGAGGGAAGAAACTTTTAACATCGGTTATAAGTAACCCGATGTTAAAATGTACTTTGAACATCGATTTCTGGTACAACCGATGTTAAAAGTTTCTTCCCTCCATTCCATATTTACTTGTGCTAACTTTTTAACATCGGTTTTTAGTGAACCGATGTTAAAAGTCAATTTTTAACATCGGTTTTTTGTATAACCGATGTTAAAATAAAGTTTAACATCGGTTTTTTTAACAATCGATGTTAAAAGTTATTAAAATGTATAACGTTAACTTTCTCAAACCTTCTCAGTCCCGCGCCCTACATTTCAACGTTACAGTGTTCTCAGTCTCGCGACCTACTTTTCTTTTCTCTTCACGGACCTCCTTCTCCTCCATTCTTGAGCCACCGTAGAACCACCACCATCACTTCCTCTTCGCAAAGTTACGTAACTCTCTCTTCCCTATTTTTATTTGCTAAAACCCTTATTTGCTAAATACAATTTTTGCTAATATTTGCTCAGAACCATTACAACTGAACCATCGCAACTGAACCACCCCAACTCCCTCTCTTCTACAACTGACCACCGCAATTGAACCGCCCCAACTCCCCTCTATTTTACTTGGTAAGTCCTCTTCTTTATTTCTCTTCTACTTGGTAATCCTTCTCTGTTAGTTAGTGTTTAGCATTGTCTCTGTTTTAATGATTTGAATATTTTATGAAATAATGAAATGCATTTTGAGTTTTTTTTTTTAAAATTTAAACACTTTGATCTTACATATTGAGCAAAGACTTTTAGGTTTTGCTTATAAAATCTCAATAGTCAAGGGGTTTGGGTTCTTTTAAAAAGTTAGGTCATCTGGATTGGTTTGACCAATAGTCGAGGGTTTTAGATTCTATTGTAGGACTTAAGGTTTAGGCCTATAATTTCAAATACTGCTCTTTGAGAGTCTCCCCTCTTATGCTCATATTGTATAAATATGTGTATATCTACAGAACGTGGATATGGACCGTAGTTGGATGGTTAGTAGACGCACAAGTGATGAGTCTCGGGAGGGAGTGAAAGAGTTTCTAGAGTTTTCTCAAAGAAATCTTCCTGATAGTAATGGAAGATTTAATTGTCCTTGTGTTAGATGTTTGAATATGAGGAAATGTGAAGTTAAGCAAATACGTGATCATCTTATTTGTGAAGGGATTTGCAAGAGTTATACAAGATGGATATAGCATGGTGATGACTTGTTCAACATGCCAAGTGTGTCCCAAAGTGAAGAAGTTGATGTAAATATGGAGGACGATCGACTAGAGGACATGATCTGTGATATTGGACAAGAGTCATTTCAGCGAGCACGTGTGTATGATACTTTGTGCAGTGATGCGGACACGCCTTTGTATCTGTGGTGCACTACTTATACAAGGTTGTCGGCGGTCTTAAAATTGTTCAGTGTGAAGGCGGAAAATGGGTGGAGTGATAAAAGCTTCACCGAATTGCTTGAGTTGTTGAACAGCATGCTTCCAGAAGGTAACACACTGTCAGACCGTAACTATGAGGCGAAGAAGATACTCTTTCCGATGGGTATGGAGTATAAGAAGATACATGCATGTCTAATGATTGCATACTATACAGGGGTGTGTACGAAGGGATGCACGACTGCCCCAAGTGTGGGGTATCGCGGTACAAAGTGAAGAATGGTGATTCTAGTTGTGATGTGGTCATAAAGGGTCCTCCTGCAAAGGTGTTGTGGTATCTTCCAATAATTCCAAGGTTCAAGCGATTGTTCGCTGATGTAAATGACGTAAAGAACATTAGATGGCATGCAGATGAGAGGAAACGTGATGGAATGCTTCGCCATCAGGCTGATTCTATGCAATGGGAGAGAATTGATAGTTTGTTTCCTGATTTTGGAAATGAGCCAAGAAACCTTAGGCTTGGACTTGCTACGAATGGAATTAATCTGTATGGTACCTTAAGTAGTATCCATAGTTCATGGCCTGTTCTCCTCGTAATTTACAATCTACCTCCTTGGTTGCAAATACATGATGTTATCTATGATAATTTCGGGCCCAAAACAGCCAGGAAATGACTTAGATATTTATCTAAGTCCCTTGATTGAAGACTTGAGAAAGCTGTGGGTGCAAGGCGTTGATGTGTTTGATGGCCATTACAAAGAGACTTTCAAGATGCGTGCCATGTTATTTTGCACCATCAATGACTTTCCAGCATACAGGAACTTGTCCGGGTATAGTGTTAAGGGGCATAAAGCATGCCTAATATGTGAAGAAGGCACATGTTTCACACAATTGCAACATGGAAGGAAGACAGTTTACCTTGGGCATCAGAGATTTCTCAGACGTGATCGCCCATATCGTAGACTGAAAAAAGCTTTCAATGGATTCCAAGAGAATGGAATTGCTCCGACGGCCTTTAATGGAGAGAAAGTTTACCAAAGGGTGAAGGACATTAATGTTATGTTCGGAAAGCCTCAAAAGAAGGCTACTGAGAAAAACATATGGAAGAAGAGGTCGATCTTCTTTGATATTCCATACTAGTGCAAACTTGATGTTAGACATTGTACTGATGTCATTCATGTGGAGAAAAATGTATGTGATAGTCTAATTGGAACGCTTCTCAACATTCAGGGTAAGACAAAGGACGGTGTGAATAGTCGTTTATATCTGGTTGCGATGGGTATACGAGAGCAGTTAGCTCCACAACCAGAGGATGGTAAGCGGACATATTTTCCTCCAGCATGTCATACCTTGTCAAAAAAAGAGAGAACGAGTTTTTGTGAGTGTCTACGAGGCGTCAAAGTGCCACAGGGTTACTCTTCAAATGTTAAGAGGCTTGTCTCAAATGATCTAAAATTGGTTGGCTTAAAGTCTCATGATTGCCACGTCTTGATGCAACAACTACTACTAGTGGCTATTCGTGGTATTGCTTCTAAAAATGTTAGACATGTCATAACTAGGTTGTGCTCATTCTTCAATGCTATATGTAGCAAAGTCATTGACCCCCAGAAGTTGGATGAGTTGGAAGATGAGGCTGCTATAATCTTGTGCCAATTGGTGATGTATTTTCCTCCTTCATTTTTCGACATCATGGTTCACTTAATTGTTCATCTAGTGAGGGAGATTAGATTATGTGGCCCTGTTTATTTAAGGTGGATGTACCCGGTTGAGCGATACATGAAGATGTACTTGCCACTCGTGATGATCATCATGAAGGGATATTGATCTAAACTTGACCACGGTGTAAGTTATGTTTAAATTAAAGTATTCTTTTTTTATTTATCCATGTTAAAGTAGACTTATTTTTATTTCTCCATGTTAAGTTAGACTTATTTTTATTTATCCATATTAAAGTAGGCTTTTTTATCCATGTTATAGTAGAATTATTTTTATTTATCCATTCTTATATACTAACCTAATTTATTACTTTTTGTCTAAATAGGCATACATGACTGATCCAGTAGGCATTCCTCCTTCTCCTTCACATAGTGGGTCAGGTGATGCACGCCCCAAAAAAAGGGGTAGATCAGCCACAAAGTTACGATCGTTGGCCCTGAGTCGTTGTGGGGATCAGAGGCTTCCGGTTGAGTTTGATACATATGGAGGGCCATAGGGCCGAATGCTGGCAAATTCAGCGGTTTTGTGGCCCTGGAAGCTCGAAACAGGGTTAGCATTCTGATTGAGGAATGGGCTCAGGTACCGAGTATGGTGAAGGATCAAATTTGGTCTTCAATCTTGGTATTTTACTTTTATGTTCTCTATTTGTATCTAAATTGTATTTACTTATATTATTATCATACTCTAATATTTCCTCCATTTTGTTTTGTACTATAGTTGACCTTTGATGTCCCGAATACCCCTGAATGTAAGAAGAAATGGCTTTCTTTTGCCGCGAAGCGGTGGACGGGCTTCAAGACCTATTTGGGCAATAAATATATTTTTGAGAAGAAAGACGACAAATCTCCACTTGACACATACTCTTTCATTGATAAGGAGACGTGGGATAGGTTTGTTGTGAGCCGACAAGACCCTGCCTTTCTGGTTAGTTTCCCGTTATATTTTTTATAATAGGCCTATCTAATTTATTTATTTATTTATTTAATTGAATTGAGTATGTGTTATTTGTAACAGAAGAAAAGAAAAAAGGCCAAGGAAATCCAGAAAAACAATGTACACCCACACCATATGTCTCGTGGTGGCTATCATATGGTTCGGCAGAAGATTATGGAGGAGAAGATGAAAAAGAAGCAAGAAGAGGCCAAAAAGAGGCAAGAAGAATGTGGAGCTGATGGAGAAGCCGAAGCCGATGGAGAAATAGTTGTTAATCCTCCATCTTCACCCGAACGCCATGAAACATGGATGGAAGCCCGAAAGACAAAATCGGGAGATTTTAAAGCCGAGCCCACACGCATTGTCGTTGAAAAGATTGTAAGTAATTAATAGATTACTTCTACTTGTAATTAATAAAGTTAAGTAAATAGTAATTAATAAAGTTAAGTAAACACTATCTTACACATATTTTGTGAATTTCCCCCTTGTACACATCACTGGTGGAACAAAGCTCGCAAGGATCATTCGTTCAACATGGACGTAAGGATATCCTGAGCACTGCCCTAGATAAAGATAATCACCCTGGCTTTGTAAAGGGTGTTGGAGGGCTAGTGGGCATTCGGCAATATCACGGACGACGAGTCCATGTTGGAAGCCGAATCAACAGCCACGAGCGGGAAAGCATTAAGGAGGAGCTTAAAAGGGAGATGTTTCCGGAGCTTATGGAATCATTCATAAAGGAGATGTCATCTAGGGGGCTTACATTTTCCCAACAAAGCCCAATGAGCCAACCTTCTCAGCATGTGAGCACCGTGGGGAGCTGTGAGGATGCACATAAGGCAGTTGAGATGCCTTTATCCCCGGTATACATATTTATTTCATATTAATCATTTAATTACTTATGTCTTATTTATTTACAAATGACATTACTTAACTAATGCCTTATCTTTGTTGTTTAGAACATTGATAAAAAGCCAAGATCGAATGTAGTTCATTTGGCCGCATTTGCTGCGGATGCGCTGGATAAAGAGTATGCTATTTCCTTGGAACATGAAGGTGCTTGCGACTTGCCAGTCTTTTTTTTTTCTCTGGGAAGGATATAGGTGACATATGTCTGCCTGGTAATTGGTTAACCAGTACCGTTCTGAGTATGTGGTGCACGTAAGTACACTGTTGACATGCATCTTAAGTATTTTAATTCTATAATTTATTTCAATGTCTTAGGTATTTAACATTATTTTATTATAATATCTTAGGTATCTTCATCGCTTATGTATGGAAAGAGGCAACCAAAATACGTATGGATTCTTAGACCCAAGCGTAATTCAGGGAAATTACTGCACTAATGGGGATGCGATGAAGACAAACATCCTGAAGCTACTTGGTCGAACAAGGAAAGATATTTATCTAGCACCAATACTTAGGAGTGGCCATTGGCAGTTGTTCATACTTCATCCTAGCCAGCATCGTGTCGTCTTCTTATGCTTATTGCACTATAGTCCGACATCTGAATTGAAGGACGCGATTGACATGTAAGCTTTAATTTAATTTGTAATTCAAATTGCTTTTGCTTTATTACATGAACATAATTGACATTATTATTTTTAATCATAGAGCTATGGTTGCAAGTAGCATGGCTTGTGCAGATGGCAAAAGTAGGCCATCCAAGTCAAAAAGAAAGCCTGAATGGATTATCTCACTCGTAAGTAGTTTATTATTTCTTATAAAAAATTTACAACAGCAATTATTATTATATTAGTACTGTACTTGATATTCAATTTCATATTGCCTTGTAGTCTCGTAGACAAGCTGGCGGCTGGGAGTGTGGATTCTACGTGATGAAACATATGTTGAACGTGGTCTCCGCCACTATTATTGACGGATGGCAACAGGTAATAAATATAAAGTTTTGCACAAGTTAAATTATATTTTGTTTTTGTTGATGATTTAATGTAGAGTTTATTTAAACTTGTGCAGGCTTTTGACGATCAAACTCCACTTGATAAAGAGGAGATGAAAGACCTGATGGATCGTTTTGCTAATTTCTTTTATGAGTATACTAGGCAACATAATATAGATTGTATATGATTTTTGCACTTGTATGTATTGCATGTGACACATTTTGGACTTTAGGTTATTGCACTTATAACATTGTATATATGAATTGTCATATAATTTAGTTTAGTTATTCTGGACTTGTGTAACTGTAATATTGTAATTCTGGAGTAGCTATATATGAGTTACATGTTTGAATCTGTTTCTGGCATTCTGTTGTGTACTGAATTGTGTATGATATACTGATTGATATGCAGGGGTGGGAAAGAACTATAAATGTAACACACCATTTAAAAAAAAAAATTAATTTTAACATCGGTTGTTATAATAACCGATGTTAAAAGTACATTTTTAACATCGTGTGTTCCTAAAATCGATGTACTTTTAACATCGGTTGCAGCTACAATGGATGTTAAAAGTGTGCTGACCAGAGCACCTCTCTGACTGAGACCATACTTTTAACATCAGGTATGCCTATAACCGATGTTTAAAGTGTACTTTTAACAGCCGGTTTTTTATTAACCGATGTTAAAAGCCATACTTTTAACATCCCTTGAATTAATGTCGCCTCCTTAACCGATGTAAAAAGTGCTTTCTGTACTAGTGATGACAATATATGATTGGTTGATAATGAAAAAAAGTCTTTACGCTTAGGATGCATACCTATTAAATATAATGTTTAATTAGTTGTGTTATCACATTTCTAAATTTTAATACATTAATTGATGTATTATACAGTAAACTATCCTTTTGAGTTTCTTGATATCTTTTTCTAATTTTGCAATTGACATGATACAACAAATCAAGCTTAGTATCCATTTTATCTTATACAATACAAGTATTTATCCTTGTAAAGAATGTTTTAATATATGACGTATTTTGTGCAGGGTGGCTGTTGGACAATGGAGTTTTCTTCTTGTTGTTGTGGTCGACTATTGTTTATTCTGACCACCAATTCTACTTCGACATCCAATGCTTCTCCATAATCTAGTTCCGGTTCCACAGTAGTCCAATGGTTATGCACCAAGAACAGAGGCTGCTGCCATTTCGGCCACCAAACATATTGTCTTTGGAATAAAATGAAAATATGAAAGTACATAGATATCACCATAAATAACATGAGGGGTTTCAACATAAATAACTACTTTTTTACTCATAACTAGTTGGTCTGTTTTTAGGTAATAATTTTAGAGAAACAATAAATGATACGATACGAAATCCTTACGAATTCGTATGAAAACTTTTCATATGTATGAAAAAAAAAATATTACTGAAATGGATCTCCACTTACACATTTGACCGAATTTTGGGAGATTAGTCTCTTACTAAAAAGGTGAAGGATAGAAATTAAAAAAAAAAAAAACTTTTATTTTCAAAGGTACCACTGATGCTCCACCATAGAAATAAAAAACTGATAAGTTGGGTTCATTGCTTGGACAGGAGTTATACCCGTGGCCCAAACTTAGGTCTCAAATCAGACAGGACACGCCCCAAAAATAAATACAAAGGAGTGGATAGGAAATTTAAGGGTTAATGGTACATAAATAAGCATTTTTTGGTCTTTTCATAAATAAGCATTTTACCCATTAACATTTCACCCTTAGTTTTGTATTATTGAATAATAGATTAATTCTTGAGATTTTTTTCCCGATAAATATAGATTTTATTAAAAGAGATATAACTTTAGCATCATTGTGCATATCATCTCCATTTTCTAGGAAGGATTAAAGAATACTTACACTATCATATACTTGAAGCTAGACTTGTAGTGTTAGTGGGTAGAGTTAATGAATTGTATTGTTGCATATATATTTAGTTAAAAAAGTTTTAATTTATTTTTATAAATAAATAAAATAGGTTTAATGTTAGATTGTACAAATCTAGGCGTAAATATAACGAGTCAATGACACACAATTGCACAAATGAATGTAAAAACGTTTACATTTGCAAAGTGTTGTCTATATAAGTGTCATTTGATGTATCAAATTTAATTACCTTTCACAATTAAATAATTAAAACAAGACAAAATGAATAATATATTAAAAAAATCTACATTAGAACAGAAAAAAAACGTGCACTAGAATTGTAACTAGAAAACCTATACTGGAAAATAATAAAATATTATTCACCAAAAAATAAATAAAGTAGTGATGCTCCATATATAAACACAATGAAATACTTTTCAGTGTGATTATTATGTAGCAGATAATCATCATTTGGAAAAATAATTTGGGTTACGTTTGAAAAATATTTTAAAACAATAAGGGGTGATTCATGCTTGGTATGTTTTCTATTTTTATTTTTAATTGATATGTTTTTATAATAATTATAAAATATAACATTGTTTTACTTTCTTTTTTATTTTCAAAATTTTATGAAGGAAATGGTAAAAACAACTTTTTCTTATTTTCACAATTCATAAAAGATTGAAAACAAGAAATAGAGAAAAAAATATGTGCTTTTTTATAATTACTAGTGAAAAACATCAAACACCCATTTTGATGTCGACAATAGTTTGGTTATCAAAATGAATCTAGCACAATAGGTCAATCCTCAACTTGACAAAATATGTGCGCATTTGCTTTTCCTACCTTCCCATTGGCTTTTCCTACCTTCCTCCATTTTTCTTTAATTAAATCTTATAAATATCTTTATCCCTTCTCACCCCCTATACGGAAACTATAATTTTCATAAAGTATCAAAAATTGAATACATTACGAAAACTATAATTTCTGTAAGGTGTTCGATTTTTTATCTTACGGAAACTATAGTTTTCATAATGTATTTCATTATGTTTACCTTATAAAAACTATAGTTTCCGTTGAATACATTACGGAAACTATAGTTTATTACGGAAACTATAGTTTCAGTAATATATTCAATTTTTTACTTTATGGAAACTATAGTTTTCGTAATATATTCATTTTTTTTACAAGTATTCAAAATTGAATACATTAAGGAAACTATAGCTTCTATAGTTTTCGTAATGCACTCAATTTTTTTACCATACGAAAACTATAGTTTTCGTAGTATATCCACCTCATGAGACACTTTACTTACATAATCTTTCATGTCCACTTATATTGATCTACATAACACCACAAACTCAGAAAACACCACAACACTAAGTTTCCCTAATGTATTAAAAAAATTAAATACATTAACAATAAATAATATAAAATATTATAAATAATATCAAATTAATAATATTATTAATTATTATTAAGAATATCAAAAGCAAAAAAAATAATTATATTAAAATTAAGTTTATTCATGGTAATTAGTTATAATTACCATTAACTTTTTTCTAATTTTAGAGTATTCAAATTTAGAATACCCTACGGTACTGATAAAAAAAAAAAAAAAGAATACCCTACGGAAATAGTTTCCGTAATGCACACAAATAGTACATTAGTTTCTGTAAGGTATTCTAAATTTGAATACTTTACGAAAACTATAATTTCCGTAGGATAGTCAAATTAAAAATACCTTATTATTCTAAGTTTGAATACCTTGCGCCGTAAGATATAAATCATACGAAAAATTCAGAAAACTCACCTTACCATCGTTGTGTTTGTTATCGCTTGCTGGTCGCCGCTATTCTCCCCTCTGCACCTCACCAGAGGTGGCGATGAAGTTGAGTGGGGTTGGGACTATGAGAATAAAATATGGGGAGAGAGGAGAAGAAAAGGAAGAAACAAAGGGGGTGAGGAGGAGTTTGATGAGAGATAGAAAAATTAATTGTGGAAAAAGGGTTAGTATAGGGATGTGAATGTCATAAGGGTATTTATGGGATTTAAGTGTAAAAAAATGGGGAGAAGGAGTAAAAATAATAAATAATGATGTATGAAAAGCAAATGTCAAATATGTGGGATAGACTAACAAAATTAAAGCCCAAATATATTATGCCTAGACTTTGGTCTAACTTAATTTGGTCCAACCTGATGCAAAATAACCCGTAGTGGGCCAGCTGGCTTGTAAGCCTAAACAATGTCAAAATTAACCACTATAACAATTAAGCTTGTAAACATAGAATTATTATTAGGTGGCGTTTGATATCCGGAATATTTTATTGTCAGGTAAACTATATTTTTGGGAATGAGATTCCCAGAAATGATATTCTCAAGAATGTTTGTAAAATATGTTTGGTTGACACTTTAGTTTCCTAAGAATAATATATTGCATTCTCAATTTCATGTTTGATTTATTTGAAATATTCTCAGGAATATAATTCATTTTTCAAAAGTATCCTTATAAAAGAAAAAAATTCAAAATAAAAGAAATGATGATTTATGAAAGTAATTGTAATTTAAGTACTTCAAACAAAATAAAGTTTTAATAGAAAACTGATCCATTAGTGAGGAAGGGTCCCTGGTTAAAATTTACATGTTATACACTACCCATTTCATGTAAACTGATTCATTAGTCACAAAGTAAATAAAAGACAAAAAAAATGGTTTTTATGTTGTGAAATAAAACCTAAAGAAAAAGGCAAATGCTTTAAATTCAATGAATGAGACATGCTGATACAGGTATGTCAGTAGAAGCTTACAATTGATATACGACACCCACACACAATAATCGGAAACACAGAAGCAAGTGAGATAAGTGCAGAAAAGGAGACAAAGAGGGAACGTGTAGAGGGAGAACACAAAGACTTAGTTTTAAAGCAATTAATTGCAGTAATAAAATAATTTAACATCTCAAAAATTTCACATTCCCTCACGAAAACTTTTTTCCCATCCTTATACATAAGAATATGACTTTCAACTTTCATTCATAAACTCTATTTCAAGAAATCTTTTATATCCGGGAATATATTTTTTCTCTTATACCAAACGTGGGAAAAGTTTATTCTCAAGTGACATTCCTGAGAATATGAAAATATCTTTTATACGGGACGTCACCTTAATGTATTATTATTTATCTCTCTGCCCTTATTGTGCGAGATAGAGAAAACCTTTATTATATTATACCATCATGGTAATGATCCATCAATTTGCCCGTTGTCTTGTACACATTGGGAGAAGGGAAGAATTTATCCCCGAAGCAGAAAAGAAAAATAGATGAATTACGACAATGGAAATATAAACCAAAAACCTAGTTCTTCATGAACTAGTTGTACTTCATGGAAAATTATGTCCTTATATAAAACTCTAAACATAAGTAAAGAGAGAGTTATTGTACTTCTTGATATAATACACCATTATATGTGCACATATTAAAAAATAGGTCCAATACTTTATAAAATAATTAAGAGGAGTGTTAATAACACACTCTATAATACTGTATTTTCAACACACACTCTCTTGTTGGTTGAAATTAGTGTGGGTCCTACTAATTCACGTGGGTCCCACTTGAATTTTGTAGGACCCACATAAATTTCAACCAATAGGAAAGAGTGTATTAGAAAAAAGTGTTAGAAAATATATTGCTAGCATTTCTCAATAATTAAATACTCCTTGATATCAAATCGAGACAATTATGTACCACAAGTAACATATACATATTTTGGAGTAGTTCTCTAAATTACCTAAACGTCATTTCAAAACAAATTCCATCTATATTAAGTACCAATGTTAAATATTTTATAGTTTAATTATTATATACTGTCAGTATAAAATTTTTTATATTGTCAATCAATCAAAAATCATGATATAAGTGACTTTTAAGTTAGTTAGGATAAGAGTTAAATATTTTAACTTATGTGACAATTTCTAATTGGTTGTCTGTGTAAAAAATATTTAGAGTGACAATGGATACAAATTAAATTCAATATTTAATCCATATTATTTTCTCTTTAAATTCAATTTAATTAATTAAAGTGTATGAAATCAACATTTTTAAGCTCTATTTTTATAAATAAGTAAATGAAAATGTAAATCAGTGAACTAGTCGAATAGCTCACAACCCGACTAACAACAATCCGCTAGCCCAAACACTAAACCCACATTTATCCTAGCGATTATATGTTTGGTGTGAGGACCTTTTTTTGGGTTACATTAAGCAATGCATATACTTAATTTATTTCAAGAAATGACTATATATGTTTTTTAGTTTAATTTTGATGTATTGTGGATTTATATTATCATCTAATTATATATTCTTTTTTTACTTAAGCATCTAATTATATCTTAATATATCACTTAATTAGTTTAATTGTGTTAATAATTACATAAAATACCAAAATCATAAAATAAAAAATATGCATTATACTTTTGGACTAATAAATTCAATAGATTTAATGTACATTGTACGGTCAGTTAATTTTATATAAAAAATCATTTAGTTATCACAACAAACCAATTAAACAACTGCTTGGAAGAATCATACAATTCATCTTGTTTCAACGGTACAATAAATTGGGATAACTTTTGGGATAACAATGCGTCAATGGTTAATGCAGTTCAAAATGGTGGTTAATGATGTGTTGAACTTGATTAATGAGTACATATGTAATAAATGGGTAACTCACTAATCATCCACTGAACTGCATTAACCATTAATGAGTATATTAGTGGATGGTTAATACAGTTCAGCTGATGGTCAATGAGTTACCTATTTATTACATGTGTATCCATTAATTAAGTTCAACACATCATTAACCATCAATTTAAACTGTATTAACCATTATCGAATTATTATTCCAAAAGTTGTCTTATTTTATTGTACAAATAATTTCTGTATTTTCAATGCTAAACTGTATTCGATTACACCCTAACTAATGCCAAAAAACATAAAACCGTGAGCTTCAATTTAAATGGACATTGTGATGGACTAGTAACACAGTAGGGAGGATCCCATTCCGAGGGTACAACCTCTCCCTCAATTTCTTCCTCCCTAATCCATACTCTTCCCCAGGGCCGTCTTAAACATTTTGGGGGCCCTGTTCTAATCTTAACAATTGGGCCCTTAATAAAAAAAGGACAATTTTAATAATTAAATATTATTTCAAAAAAAAAGGCAATCTTAAATATTATTTCAAAAAAGACAATTGTTCTAATCTTAAATACTCACTTCAAGACAATAAATACAAAGAAGATTATTAAAATTCTACCAATACAACTTTAAGCTAATATCAATTTTCTAACTACTTAAAAAGAGCCTTCTTTCTAACACATTTTTTTTGGTCAAAATAAATTTTGGAGGCCCCAAATTTTGGGCCAAATTTGAGGCCCCGTGCTGTTGCACTCCTTGCACGCCCTTATCGACGGCCCTGCTCTTCCCCCGGACTTCATTAAGTAACTAACTAGATGCCTCACTAAAAGGTCCCTCTGCAGTATTTACATAATGGGACCTAAGTCTTTATAGAGATTCAAAAAATATGGGAAATAAATTTAAAAATTTAATTAATATATACTGACAGTGTAAAAAAAATTTTATACTGTCAAATAATCATAAATTATCACATTAACAATAATGTTTAAATCTTATCCTAATTAATTTAAAAATCATCTAAATCATGATTTATCATCGATCAACTGAGTGAAAAACTTTGGACTGTCAATGCAAATTAATTAAAGTCTAAATTTAATGCCTTATGATTTGCTTTCATCTCATGAGATCTCACAAACTTTATTGAGCTTAGCTTATTGGGCCCAACTCTAGGTTTTCTATTAGATATGGGTTGCAGATTGCACTGGTCAGATGGTCTAAAGTCAAGTCCGTATATGAAGCAAACTTTTTTTTATATTGTATATGAAGCAAACTTTAAACGAACTTTTTTTATTTCGATAATTGCAAACTTTAAACGAACTTTCAGGCAGTTTAAAAATAAATAAAATGTTACTGTTGTGATGGTTGCACAGGAAGGGTAGACATCCAGATAAGAAAAAAAAGAAAGGACTTTGTAAACCTCAGACTTTAATATTTTACTTTGAATTAACAAGTGTCATTGAATTAGGGTTATTTATTGAATTTAGTCATGTGACATCCACACTGCCATGCATCTTGGCTATGTTTCTACAGTTGACCTTCTGGGTTTGGTATGCATCTAAAAGAAATTATAGAGAGGTTACGAGAATACGAGAATAACTTATGAAAATAAACTTATGCAAATAGTTTATGAAAATAGTTTATGATCTTCCTATAAACTTTTTTTAGCTTATTTCCATAAGCTTGTCAGAAAAGCTTATGAAAATAAGTTGTTTTTAGGTTAATTAAAAAAAGAGTTTATTGAATAAAAATTTAAATAAGCTATTTATCCAAACGCACCTTTGGTAGTGTTGCTAGTACTTGTTCCATTCTTTGCTTTGTGGGTCGCCCTTAGTTGGAACATAGTTGCATGGGTGTGTTCTAGACTGTTGTTGCGGAAGAGCTAAAGCTCTTTTGTATTGTAATTAATTAAATATTTCGTGAGCTATTGTGGTCAGAGTTTTGGATTAAGATTAAGGATTCTTGGTTATGAAGGTAAATTTGGCGCAAAAGTCATTTCAGTACTGTAAATTTGTTTTCTGTCTTTTAAACATAGATCCAATGTTTCCATCCAAATTAAGGCTTTTGTTAGGGTGGACAAGTGACATAAGTCACTCACGGTGAGAGGCCTAAATTTACCGACCCCAATCGGTAACTTCTTTTTAAAAAAAGGTTTCGTTGGGTCCCACGTAGTTTGTATTTTGGCACTGAAGCTCATCCTCTAATGGTCTGCATACGTTTTATACGATCCGAAAAGAAGACGACCATCCCACCCCCTGCTGTGGATTTTGTTGTCTTCCCCACCGCAAAAGTGGGTTTACTAGTGTTCCATTGAGCCACCAATCTTCCGCCATTATCGGTGCAGACAATTGGAGCTCATTTGCGGTATTGGTCTTTGGTGAGGGTGGTTGGAGGTAGGTTGTGAGTAGAGTTTGGTCGTGTTCGGTCGTTCGCGACATTTGTGGTGTTCAGTCATGTTCAGTCGTTCGCTTCAATTAACCCGCACGAACAACGACTCTGGCCCTCGGAGGACGACATTTCTGAAATCCACAGCTCAGACGAACGTCTTCCATGTCTCCTAACACCTTCACCACCATCTTCCGTATTGTATCTGTAAGACCTCGATTTTCATGCTTTCTAAGACCAGTAAACTATATAAATAAGTTTATATTTTTATCCGTGGTTTAGAAAATGATTTTGGAAAAACCAAAATCATATTCATGCTCCATGCAATCGTAGGAAGTTACGGTTAAATTTTGGGTCGAAAACTCAGACGGAGTCCGGTATACGGTTTTCACTGATAGTAGTATTTTACTACTATAAAGACCTAATTTTGACTCGTGAACGAGAGAGTTAGTCTTAGAATTTAATTCCCTACAATTTTGCTAAAATTGGTTTTTGACGTTAAAAAATGAAAATAATATACACCATTCGGGTGAAAACTCGAACCGGGAGACGATTGGAGCTGTAGATGGATTTAACGGGACCCGCTAACGAATAATCTTGAAGTCACATCAGGTCAAGTCACCTAGGAATGCGTGCCAGTGTCATGATGGTTTTCAGAAAATATCTGGACGCGAAATGACCAAAACGCCCTTGAGTTTTCATGGAATTACCATTTAATCATGGTGAAATGTCCAAATTGCCCTTAGTGAAGATTTTAGAACCTCCTTATCTCTTCACCCTCTCACTCCCACGCCCCCTTCATCTCTCTCCCTCCCTCACACTTGTTCTTCATTTCCTCCACCATTTCTCTCAAAATTTCTTGTAAACCTTCAAGAATTTTGTGAAAACAAGTTGATTTCTCCTTAAACATTGTCATCTAGGAGGTATAAACTCCATCCTTGATCTCTTAATCTCTCTCTTTCTCCATTCAATCTCATGAATCATGGAAAGTTAGGTTTTGAAGCATAAACTTCAAAAATCCATGAAAAATTATAAAAAAATCCTTTTAATGTCAAACCACTTTCTTTGAGCTAGGTTCACTGTATTCTTTCATAATCCAAGAGCTTAGATCCAAGGAATCCTTCTAGCTCATACGGGTATTTTTGGCCGAACCTACCCCCTTGGGTGTGTAGAGTTTTGGTTGAAATTTTGGTATTCTAAGCTTGAATTTAGTCTTGTCACACCTAATTAGTGTGGAATCCAAGAGATGAGAATTTTTGGATCTCCCTAGCCAATTTTCTAGCTATATGAACGAACCACTATATAGATGGGATTAGTAGATTTTGTGTTGTTTAATGTTAATGTTTGAATGGATTATGTGTTTGAAGTTGTGATTGGGTAATCGGATGAGAAATCGGGAGAGTTCACGGATCGACTGGGCGACTTTTCATCCGGAGGATACTTTGAGAGGTAAGGGGAGATAACCTGAGAAATTCAATTTCCGACGGTTGTATACTGTCTGTGTTGTGTATTTGGTGGAAATGTGTAGTGGTGTATAATTGTAATTATTTCTGTGGAGTGATTTATTTATTGATTGATTATATATGCTTATGCTTGATTTTGCTTAAGTAGGTGTGATTGCGTTTTATTATGCTCAAGCATGTTGAATTATGCCTATGTATGCCTAGTATGATGTATTGATTGAATTGGTGATTGATGTTGTTGTGAAGGAACCTAACATCGATTAGAGTTCAGAACCGCGTAAAGGTAAAAACTTCAAAATGCTTGAAACATTTAATTAAGCGGATAAAAAGTTACAAGTGTCAAAAAGAAATCGAAGAAAACGTATATAGACGTTTTGGCTAAAGAATGAGAAAGCACAATATGGTGCATTAATGAAGAGAAAGGACATAAGAAAGTTATGAGTTTGGAATAGATTTGAAAACAACACGTCTTGACTTTGGTTTTGGGGAATAAGCAAAATGAAATATATTTTATTAATGGAAAAGAGAGAGATGTAATGAAAGAAATTTGAAAACAAAGTTTAGTTTTAGGAAGAGTCAGTTTTAAAGATGGAAGTTCCTTAGAAAAATCACCAATAGATGTGAAAGGATAAAAGGAGATATTTCGAGTAATCGTATTTCAAAAAGATCAGTTTCAGAAGCAGATTGCTTATTAAAAGAAAAGAGTTTTTACAAACTATATTTCAAGGTTTTGGTGGTTTACCAAGATGTTTTAAAGGAGAATAGTTTTGACCAAGAGTGTTCATGAACTATGTTTCGAAGTGATAAGGTTTTTCTAAGAGTTTGTTTTCACAAGAAAAATGGTTTTGATCCAAGAGTTGGTTTTTATGGAAAACCGATTTCGAAGGCTTCGAATGTAAGCTTCGGAGATGTGGGTTTTGTGTTTCAAAGAAAAAGGTTAATTTTGGAGGCAAACCTAGGCACCGAGACGTCGGGATCCTAGGGTTCTGCAGAATACGTGAATCAAGGATCCGTGTTAGTAAGTTGGTCCTAAAAGCTTGTGGACAATCTCTGTGGTCCTGTAGGCTTGTGGACATCTTGTATGCTCTAGAGTCCAAAATCTGAGACTGGTTTATCGGTCGGGGATTGTTGGGTTTTGAGCTGTGTGGACTGCGTGTCCCCTTTTTGGTTAAATGGACTGTGTGTCCTCTTTGGTTAATCGGACTGTGTGTCCCTTTTGAGAAAATGTTGAAAAGACTTAAGAGTCAAAGAAAAATTGTGGTGGTTGATAGCTTTGAGCTTCAACGAGGAAATAATGATACGACACAGAAAAACTTACGAAAACAAAAGGTTTTCTCATGCATTTGTTGTTGGGCAGACGTGCCATGAAATGGGGGACCTTGATGAGAGGGAACCCAGTGGTGACCTTATGTCATTCGATATATATATATATATATATATATATATATATATATATATATATATATATATATATATATATATATATATATTGTACCCAGAGTTGGATAATGTAGTGATGGCACGATGGTGCTAGTGATGGCATGTTGGTGCTAGTTATGGCACGATAGTGCTAGTTATTATGGCATGCTGGTGCTAGATATTGCTGCCTGATGACCAATGTACCCCGAGCCTGATCAACTCTTTTGAAAGGTGATGAGATTTCCGGAAATTAAGAATCGAGTATTAGATGATATATTTGGAAGTGTAATGCATATATTTTGAAAATGCTGCTGACTGTTGGGTATGAGACCCTTGAATTATCTGGATGGTCAAGATATTCTGTGTTATGTTTATCATGCTTAATAACTGTGTTTGATATACCTGTATGCATCTGCTGTTTGTGTTTTGGGTATGCAGTAGTTGTATTTTGAGTTCATATATTATTGTCTCACCTTTGTCTGTACATGTTGGACACCCTGTTGTGTTTTTGAATACATGTACAGATGTTTGTTAAAAACCCTCTGAATCGCTCCGGAACCCTATAGCTTGAGTGCTGGAGGTTGACGACGAAGAGGTGTGGTTTGGTGACGATGAGACCCTGTCCCTTTGGTACGACTGATGTCGGGGTAGTACACTTTATTATCTGTAGATTTCTTTTGTCAGACCAGCTTAGATTTATTTTGAGGTAGTTACTTTTGGGTTAGTCTGTTATTGGCTCCTGATGGACGTGTGGTAGACTAATGGATTTAATAGATGATGTTTATATATATATATATATATATATATATATATATATATATATATATATATATATATATATATATATATATATATATATATATATATATATATATATATTTGTGAATTATGCTAATGTTATCGTCAGTATATGTTCTTCAATGTTATAAGAAGAAAAAATTCTATCATGATTTTCGTAGTAAGTAAGATATAAGTAAAGAAAATCCTTTTCCGAAAGTGAACCAACAAATCTTTTTTTTCTTTATAGTGTTTGGGGTTACGAAAGTGACACCCGAAGTAGCGGTGTTACAATATCCGCATCCACTGATCTCTCCTTATCCATAAATGCCCCATCAGTCACCCACAACCTCTGTTTCCCCTCGGATAATCGTCGTCCCTTACCAATTGTGTCCACAATCCCAGTTGTCTTCGATCACCGTCAGAATATCAATTGTTCAAACTTAACGATGCACCAGCACCACCCCCCACCGCACAACCCATTTCACCATCTTCCTTTCTTCCCCATTTCGTAGGGACCAATTTGTAAATAAAGTTGAAACTGGGATACCCGGTTGCCTAAAACACATCTTAGCCCTCTAGATTTTTTAGGCACGATCCAACGATTACAACACATCTCCCACCGTGCACCATATGTTTACATCGCCCACCGTAAAACCTGCCTCCAAACCAACATGATTTAAGTCGAGTTAGATTGATTCAGCTTAGTTCAAAAATTATTTTGAAACCGAGCTATCTCAATAAAATTAAAATTGGTTAGTTTAGATTTTCTTTTACACTAAACTCGAACCAAATTTCCCTCCAACACCTCTGCATTGAAAATATGGTGTGGAAATTAGATTATTTTATTAATAGATTATATATAATGAGGCCACTGCCTTAGGCTTCTTTTTTTTTTTTTACTACATATATTGATGCCAATTGGCTTGGTAAGTGATTGAGCAACAAGGTTTAATTTCGTGTACGCGGCCTTTCGCGTATAGTGTATGCGCTATTGAGATCGAAATCAATCACAGATAGTGCAATCTGCAAGGCGCAACATTAGTTACGTTTCAACTTTCAAAGTTCTGCCTTTATGCCTTATTGCCTTTATTACTCTTCCATGTAAATTGTTGTAGTTAATTTCCATCAGAGGTAATCCGCATAATTAATAATTGAGAAATGGGAATGCAATTGTGCAAAAGGATAAAATAGCCGTTGAAGGTAATTAGTTATGATTTAATTACTTTCTTATATTTCCAAAATTCAACCGTTATTTTTCTATATATATATATATATATATATATATATAAATAAAATTTTAATATTATATTGTTTGATTATAAAACTTCGATAAATGATTTCGTAGGTCAAAAAGTTATAAGCTTAATATGAGATTTGATAATTTATATAATATTAAATCTCTTTATAAATTTCATGTAAGGTCCCAAAATTATTATACATGACCCTGTATATAATCGAGTATTATTATAATTAATAATAAAAAAATAAGTTTTGTGTTGTTAGATAAAAAAATTCATTTGTATATAGTAAATTATAAAAAATGATATAAAATTATTTATTTAGATTAGTAATATTTATTAAGTAATTAATTATGTAAGAGCGAAATGAAAAATATAATTAGTTTTAAAATAAACGTGAAACTTTTAATCTTCAAAAACCGCTTTTTAAGTAAAAATCGTTTTTCATATTTTTTTGTTTTATAACCATGTTATAGGTACAGAGTATCCACCATCATTAGTTATGACTAATTTCTGTCGGTAAACTTGTTGGGCACACAAGATGAGTTCTCCCATCTTAATCAGGTTTTCTCCATATACAAAAGATAAGATTCGAACCTCTAACCATTTATTAAAGGTGTCCGAGTTTCTTATCATTCGGACCAACCACATGTTGATTCGTTTTTCATATTTTAATTAACATTACTAAATATATCTGACTAAACTTGAAAACTTTTTAAACGTATTTTTGTATAGAAACAATATATCGATCCCAAACAAACTCTCTTTGTTAATTAAGCTACAAGCCTGCAAATTAGTTTTTTTTTCTTTGAGTGAATGTTTAAATTAGTCATTGACAAAAAAATATGGTGATATTTTGGTCTCTGATAAATGAAAATACCAATTTTGTCCTCAAGAAGGTAAAATATGACTCAAATTAGTTGTTTTTAGGATAATTTTTAGGGACATTTTAATCTCTGTCAGAGACTATTTTGTGTGTTCTATCATGATTATGTGTGTCCATAAATCAAATGGTAAATTCATGAAATGTTGCATTCCTTTTTTTCAAATACATGAAAAGTTGTTTTCCTTTATTAAGTGGCATGGTTAGTTTATAAATAGAACCACTCTGTATGCTGGAAATTCATATGAAATTGCCTAGTTTTTTGCACTCCAAACCAGTTCCTTTCTTTCCTTGTGTGTAAAGAGAATTGAGGAAACCATTATTCTATAAATTTTAATTGATGATATAGATCCTTGATTGTGGGTGTATAAACTAAGTTAAGAGATTTTCGTTCTGTATATCCTAAAGGGGGCCGGATTCACTGATACACCTCTTACATTTAGTTTAAACAAAAATTGGTGGGGCCAGACCGAACCTAAAACCTATTGTCCCCACACATCCTACAGATCTGGACTTGTTATTTCTTCTTTGTTCGAGAACCTTCTCTTGATTATCCAACATAATGTTTCTTCACTTTTCAAACGGAATATTATTGACCAGCCGTTTTCCAACATTTTTATTTGCAAATTAATTAATTGAGATGATTTTAAAATTTGTCTTAAAACCACAATTATTAATTAGTGGAAACAATTACATATCCCAAAAAAGATGTAAAATTTCTGCACAATTACAAGACTTCATTTTTCTTTTGAAAACCCAGTCGTACATAAATAAGCATATTCACATCAATGTCTATGACTCTGCAAGTGGAAAGAAATGAAATGATGGCAAAACTAGAACTTTGGTGGGGAAGAGAAGTAATTGTGTTGCATGCATATCATGCTTGCATGGATCATGGATCCGATCAGGTACCCTACTGCAAGTGGAAAAAATGGGTAGTGTTTTGTGTGAAGCTGGTTGGTATAAATGATATATATTTTTTTTGACTGAATATATATATGATATATTTAAAGGCAGCTATTCAAACTTACGTATTGGACCCTACCATGTGCCTCTCTCCAACATTGCTAAAAGACTATAATAACTGAGGGTTCGCTCAAATATATCGATAGCTTTCCCACAAGATAAAAGTACCTCAAGTTAGCACCAAAAAAAAAAAAGTACCTCAAGTCATAGTCGCCTGCATTTAATAAAGACGTACAACTAAAAAGGGAGAAAAGGATAAACAAGATATATATATATATATATATATATATATATATATATATATATCTATATATAGGAAGAGTAAAAATCTAAATTGATCATCGATAACAAATCATGATGATATTTTGATCGTTGAGAAATGAAAAATACCAATTTGATTCTCAAGAATGTAAAAATATAAGAGATTTCTGGTGTAAATTGATTCTTTTTACGATAATTTTTAGGGACATTTTAGTCTCTATCAGGGAAATGAACCGTATTTTATATTTTTGAGGACCAAATTGATATTTTTTATTTCTCAGGGACCAAAATGTCACCATGATTTTTTGTCAAGGACCAATTTAGGTCTTTACTCTAAAAGGAAGGATCAACTTACACTAGAAATCTCTTACAACTCTTACACTTCATCTCAACCATTGATTTTATGTAGATCTGATGGCTCTAACCTATTCACTAAAATCTCTCGTGACTCCACTTTCTCTATCCCGTTTTTTTTTCTTTTCCTCTTTAAGATGTCGCTTTCTATTGGTTAAAATATATTTTTGATCCTTTATCTTATTTTCAAAATTTTATTTGGTCCTTTTATCTTTAAAAAGAACTGTTTTAGTCCTTTATCTTAGAAACGTTAACTATTTTAGTCTTTTCTGATAGATTTGCACTAACAGTATTAGTAAACAACAGTTAGTCGTCGGAAACTCACACTCCATCATCGGATTCTGGGTTTTCTCACCGGAATCAGTGGTTTGAGAGAGAAAATGAATTTGCTTCTCCTTTTCTCTTTCTCCTTCCTCCTTCGATCTTTCTCTTTTCTGCTCTTCTCTTCATTCCCTCACTCAGTATCTCATTCTCTCCGCATAGAAGAGACCGCAAGATAGACACAAGTTCTCATTTTCATTTGCTCTTCATTCTTTGTTTTGTCATTTTGTTTTAATTTATGTGGATTTTGTTCTGCTATTGGGGTTAGGGTTTCCAAATTTTATGGATTTTGGTTAGTCTTAAAAATTTGTATAACCCATATTTGATTTGCCGTGCATTACATCCATTATTTGATTTGGTGAGTAACAATCTTCATGATAATATCGAATAAAATTATTTAAGAAACGCATTGACGGTACCTTGTAAGTAGAGGAAGAGGAAGAGGAAGGAGAAGGAGAAGGAGAAGGAGAAGGAGGAAGAAGAAAAAGAAAAAGAAAAAAAAAAGAAGTAAAATCGTTTTCTCTTTCTAAAACCTAAATTTTGGTGACATAAGGAAATTTTCGGTCACCAACTGTTGTTTATTAATATCGCTAGTGCAAATCTAACGAAAAGGATCAAAATAATTAATATTTATAAGATAAAGGAATAAAATGAACTTTTTAAAGATAAATGATTAAATCAAATTTTAAAAATAATACGAAAATTATATTTTAGCATTTTCTCTTCTCCGGCAGCAACCTCTCATCATTCTTCCATCCCTCAATAATCAATAAAAGAAAACAACTGCCCATTTCCGTCCGGCTGCAGGCTGCCCAGCCACGAGACTGGAGCCGCTGCGCGTGCATCTTTGTCCAAGCTCCGCCGCGCCTAGGTCCCAGATCTACGCATCCCCGTCCGCGTAGCCACGAAGCCACCATAGCAGACGCGCCCTTCGAACCATTTCCCCTCGTCAACAACCGCGCCAAGCCACTACTCAAGCTCTTCTCCGTGAGTGCGTGAAGCATACAAAGCATATGCTCTGGTTCACTGTTTCAGTTCAATTGTATTTATTTAATATGCCTAAAGCCCACCTAGACGAAACCCAGTAGAGAATGGTTCTGTTTCTCTTTTTAACACTTTTTCACTGTAAAATGGAAATAATGATGAGAAATGGTACTTGTGATTTATGTAAAATGGAAATGCTCCACGGCCTAACTTAGCCTAATCCACCCGTACTCTGTTGTGTATAAACATGCCTCTCTTTTTTGTTTGGATAACAAAGGATTATTGTATGGCGGTAAATTGCGTGAACAAAAGGAAGATAGATGTATGAAACATCAGATCTACGTTATATAAATGGTTGATGGTTGAGATGAAGTGAAAGAGTTGTAAGTTATTTTTTGTGTAAGTTGATCTCGCATCTATATATATATATATATATATATATATATATATATATATATATATATTAATGAATTATATATTAATAATCCTATTTTATGAAAAATGATAAAGAGCCCGACTTTGATAAGCCAGGGTATACATGCAACCTAACTGCTGAATCACTTTTTCAGCCGTTTGTTAGTTTTTATATTAAATCACCAATTTGATCTTAAAATTGTAAGGTAATGTTAACTTGATTCCTGATATTTTCGAAATTTCAAACATATCTCTGAAGTTCTCAAATGTTAATCAATTCAATTCCTCCATCAGAGATCAAATTGGTACGAATCTTATAATTTCAAGGATCGAATTGATACACGAAATATATTAATACGACTTTATAATTTCATGAACCAAATTTAAGATTTACTTTAGTTTTTAAAAGTGAGTCTCACGCCCATCACTTTTTTAGTATACAATTTTAGTACTTTACTATTAAAATCGACACTAGGTGATATTTTTATTCCTTCCTTTCTCATCTCTTTTCCGCTCAGTTGCACTTCAAACCCCCATCCCCTTCCACTCCTAACTTTCAACTTTCAAACAGACGCTAAGTTAATATTCGTTGAAGTATGTTTACATGTTTTTTTCTTTTTCCTCAGCAAAAGTTATTATAACGAGGGAAAATTACCTAGGTAGCTCATTGGGCTCAACGACCTAACATATTCTTGGTAGGGATGGCAAAAAAATCCGTACTTGCGGATATCCGCGGATAAAATCCCTCACAGATCGGATTTGGATAGTTTACTGGATATCCGCGGGTAAGTCTTAACGGATTTTTTTACTATCCGTTGGTTAACAGGGCGGGTACGGATTTAGTACTATCCGTACCCGTGGATATCCGCATATACTAAAATAACCCTAATTTCAATATTACTCTCACACTCACTCACACCAGACGCCCTCAGACCCTCATTCCCTCTGTCTTCTGCGGCCCTCACGGTCTCAACTCTCTCGTCATCCACTCATCCCTCGATTCACATTTCCCTCACTCTCACAGTCACACCTCCTCACGGCCCTCCGCATTCCGCCTCACCTCACGACCCTCCGGCCTTCGCGTTCCGCCTCACCTCACGGCCCTCACGCAACACTCTCAACTCAACCTCATCAGTCATCCCTCGATTCCCTCCTCTGGGTCCGGCGCCGCTCTCCCTTCTCTACTCCGGCCTTCGCCAGCAACGCCCCGAGTCACGCAACACACGCCCTCCCCTCCAGCAACCGCAACAACAACCCGTCACTCTCTCTCCGCTTCTTCTCTCCTCGACAACGACTCCTCCAGCTACAGCACGGTGCTGGCGTTGCTCTCCTCCAGCCACGGCGGAGACATCACCATCTCCCCTCCCTCTCCTCTCCTCAACCTCCACCTGCATCCTCTGCTCCATCAGTGAGGCATTAAGATATGTTTTTTAATTTTATAATTTTTTTATTAGATATCCATGGATACCCGCGGATTTTTCAACAATCCGCGGATATCTCCTTAACGAATATCCGCACGGGTAGCGGGCGGACATGGGGCGGATTTTGTCCCCGCGGGGCGGGTAGCTACTATTCTTACCCGCCCCGCCCCGTTGCCATCCCTAATTCTTGGTCTACATAGATTTGTCGTGTTCAATAAATAAGTCAGGTTTAGATGTTTTAACCTATCAGTTTGGCACATCTATATATATATATATATATAGGCATATCTAGTGAGAAGGGTTTTTTATGTGAGAGTAAGAGGAGCAAATCTTGACCATTAAAACCATACATGGATGATCAAGATTAAAAGTTGGTTAGTGGTCATGTGATCACTTAAAAAAGTCATGTGACTCTATGTTTTAATCTTGACCATTTATGGTTTGATCCAAAGGCTAAGATTTGCTCCTTTCACTCTCATATAAAAGCACTGCTCTCACTTGATACATCTCCTATATATATATATATATATATATATATATATATATATATATATAGTTGGGATCCATTGATTTCAACCCTAAGTTTAAAAGACTTAATTTAAATTATCATCATTTAACTTATTCTAATTCAATGATTTACATTAATTCATTAAAATAATCATCTAACTTCCATTGGATTAGAATAATTTGAAGGGTGATGATTTGGAGTAAGTATTTTAAACTTACTTTTAGAGTCAATAGATTCTCTCTCTCTCTCTCTCTCTCTCTTATCTATCTATCTATCTATCTATCTATATATATATATATATATATATATAATTTAATTTTGATATATTGTCAGTCAAGATACAGTTTTTACACTGTTAATAACCAATCATAGATTACCCTTTGTTGACTTAAGGTAGTTATTATACAAGTAAAATATTTTTAATAATGTGACAATATAGAATTGATTGTCAGTGTAAAAACTATTTATACTTAGTGCATTATAATTATGAGTTTAATGTTATACACTGTCAGTGTAAAGTTTTTTACACTATCAATCAATCAAAAATTATGGTCTGAATGATTTTTCAGGTAATTAGAATAAGAGTCAATCATTTTTGCTGATGTAACAATTTTTGATTGGTTGATACTGTAAAAAATATTACACTATCAATGGATAACAATTAAATCAAATAATTATATTCATTCATCGCATTTATATTTTTTTTTATTCTCATTCACCGCATATTTAAGTTGAATTTTTTATGGCTCAGTCATGGAAGTGATGAAAGTGTTTTACTCTAATCATTCACGGATAGCTTTATCATCTAATTTGGGCGGAAACTTCGGCATAGTTAGGAACTTAGGATCAAGATTCAAGGCCCACGTCGTCTTTAAAGTGGTTTTGGTATAAAAATGATATTAACATAGATCAAGTGGGCATATAACATAAATAAATAGTTTACAAAAAAAAAAACATAAATAAATAAATAAATTACATTTGTTTGTACAATATGTAGACTCAATAAAATATTGATCCAAGGAGTGTCATCTCACATATGGATTAGAGGGTTGTTATATGTGGCAATAAGTAAAGGAAAATGTTTTTGTTTTTGAATTATTTACGTTATGATATATTGTATGCCAAGTTAACTTTGAGATGATTTATCTCTATGTGAATTGAGAGTGTTGTAAAATTAGTGGTCGTGTATTTAGATATTTAAATAACGGAACTCACAAGTAAATGCCAACTTGAAAACTGAAAAGGATTAGTAAACTCTCACGTAATATTTTAGTATGTTTTTCATGTAATAATTTTAAAAAAAAAAAAAATAAAGTTGCTGTTGATAATATTTTTTTTTTTTGTTTAAGACCTTTAGTATTTACAAATCATTTCAAATTCCGATTCATCAAGGTCAAGATATAAAACTCATTTAAAGGTAAAACTCTCTCAATGTTTATATTTTTTTTCATTCACATTACTTAAAACTCCATACTATATTTAAGAAAAACTGAACTATTTATATCACTCAGACCAATATGTGTTTGGTTGATAATAGTTTTACTAATAATCAAGGTATGGGTTAAGTTTCACCCTCAAAAATCAAGAATAAGGTGTTCCTTAAAGTTACTTCAACTTGGACCAATGAAAGTGCCACATAGGCAGCACTTTTTCCCTATAAAAAATTGACCGATCAAACGTATATTTTTAGATCAAATGTATATAACAATTTGTATTTGTCCTTTAGTCCCTCTTAGTTTCGTATTTTCACCAAAAATATTTTTGGTTCCTCTTATATTTTTTTGGTAATTAACCTGAGTCATTCATTAGGTGATGGGGTTGATGGGTGGGTTTTGGTAACTTTGATAAAAAGAACATAAACAATTGATAAAAAAATACAATTTTATATTTGTTAAAATTAATAAATTGATTTTGTTACCCAAAAAAAAATTTAATAAATTGATTTTGCAAATAAAAAATTACGAAGACTTGAAGTGCAAATATATAAACTATGGGCTGCCCTTTGACTAGTCTGAAAAACTCAAAAGTGCTTACTTTTCAACTAATGACAAATGACAAATGGCACATTTAGCGGTCTAGATTGTCCAAAATTATAAGGTGCATGATGCACCATTTCTATGAAGGTGCAACATAGAAGACACCATATATATACTCCTTCTTTCTTGAGGTATACTTATGTGTCTGTAGAGTATAAGGTATTACAACTTTCATAGTTCTTTAACATATTGTTTTTTATTCTAGCTGATCCAATTTCATGATGGTGAACAAACTGAAATAAGCCAAACCAAAAATATTCAGAAGTATATATAATAAATCATACTAAAATTATATTATTACTTATCGGAGGCTTAATTGCACTTTTGGTCCTCAGGTATTACGATTGTGTAATTTTAGTCCCTCAAGTTTTAATTGCGTCAATTGGGTTCCTCAAGTATTACAATTGTGTAATTTTGGTCCCTCAGGTTTCAATTGCGCCAATTAGGTCCTCCAGGTATCACGATTGTGCAACTTTGATCCTCCAAGTATCACGATAGTACAATTTTAACGTCAGTAGCCTACGTGGCCCACGTGGGACTGATTTGACACTTAGTGATGTCGACTTGACAACTTACAAGGCATTCTTATGTGACATCATTGACATCTCACACACTTTAATGATCAAATGCATATCATTAAGTGCAACATAGGAATGAAACATAAGATGTCAAGCTGGCCCCACTAAGTGAAAATCAGTCCCACATGTGTTTCATAGGCTAGTGACGTTAAAAATTGCATAATGGTGATACTTGAGAGACCAAAATTGCATAATGAAGATACTTGAGGGATCAAAATTGCATAATCGTGATATCTGAGGGACCCAATTAATGCAGTTAAAACCTGAGTGACCAAAATTGCATAATCGTGATACTTGAGGGACCCAATTGACGCAATTAAAACCCAAAGAACTAAAATTATACAATCATAATATCTGAAAAACCAAAAATACAATTACGCTCTTATCCAACTGATCGGCTATTTAGAAGCCGCAGAACAACTGTATTAAATTGAGTTTATATGGGAAGCTCTAAAAGTGCAAGTTAGTGTTTTAGTGGCATTAGTTGCGGGTTGTAAACGGCCCTAATAATCATTAACGACAGACAGTAAGTAAGTTGATTGTTGCCAACCAAATCCTACCCCACCCCAACTAATAGCAAGCATATATTATAAAGGTGGCATCTTGCCAAAGCATAAGTTCAAGATGGCTGTTATAATAGCCAGTGTATTATATATCTAATACTGTAGCAACATGTGGTTAATCTGAGTGATAACGAGTGGTCAGAGGTTCGATCCTTGAATCTTGCATATGAAGAAAACCTGATTGGAAGAGGTCAGTCCTTAAATATCGTCCAATACCTCGAGGGATTAGTCTCCACAGTTGAACGCAAATGATACCATAAAAAATCAAAAAAAAAATATATCTAATACTTTTGTCATTCCAATTCCTTCCTCTAGACGCGCCCCCTCTAAATTATTATTCATGGCAAAAATATAATGGATAGTAATTAGGAAATGCATACACAAAAAAAGAAAAGGAAGTGCATACACATATATATGATGAGATGAGTTAATTAATTTTGATTATTCAATTTTATATGAATGATGAATATTAGAATTTAAGTAATGTGACTTTTTAAATAGCCATATGAGCCTTTAATAATTACTTTTGATCTTGATAATCAATTTATATGGAGAAATTTTGTTACTTCCACCCCTTTTCCAATAAAAAACTCCTCTCAATGTATATATGCCTTTAGAGTATGTCTGTGAAACGAAGTCGTATCAATCATCATCACTTCCGATGCTGTAGATGACTTTGATGCCAAAACGGCATGTGGGGTATGCTAGATAGAATATTGGACCTTAAGTCATTCTGATGCCTTTTTTTATTTTATTTTTATTTTTATAAGGAAAAAGATTCTTTTATTCATTCAAATTAATAGGATACATCGATTATAATACAGATCCAAAATTGCTAAAAACAGAAAAGAAAGAAACTGAGAACAAATTCACAGCACCCAGGTTAAAAGCATAATATACCAAAATCAAATTGCCTACAAAAGTGACACCATCAAAGTCACCAGAATACTCATGCTTCCGGATCTGTAGCATTGAGACTCAAGTCTTAATCAAATCTGTGATGGATCGAAGCAAATCTGTCAATCTGGAACAAATGAATACCGCATCAAGATGGGAATCAAATTGCACCGCATCAAGACGGAAAACCAAATAAAGTAACACCAAAACTATGAAGAGCAAGAAAAAAACACAAAAAGATCCAGATTTATGTGAAAAATCCACACAAAAGAACTAGATCTATGTGAAAAACCCACATATGAAAAGAAAAGAAGAGAAAAACGAAGTAAATGGATGGTTTTAGGCTAAAATGACCTAAAATCATCCCTATAATATATGAGAGTGTGAGGTGGATGAGAAAAAGAGAGGAGTTTTCTTAAGTCGGCCTGATGCTTCTTGTCCTCTGAAAACTCCACTAAATTATTATTATTATTTATTAGTTCTTAGAAATATCAATGCAATTGCTTCCAAGCTACAAGTATTTAGAGCTTTTAAGTTAAGAGTATCAACCTTTTTTCAGTTATTTATATTTTTACATACTTTCTTTTATTTTAAAAGTTATGCAAAACTATCATATAATATTTTCATAGATATTTTTTATATTCTACAAATTATTACAAATAAATTCAATTAAGTATGATAAACTTAAAATTAACTGAGAAAATAATTAGTCAACTATTAATGATTTTAAATTTTATTTTTTATCCTTTATTTCATTAGTATTACTAATACTTGTGATACTTATAAATAAGAGTAAAAATTCTATTAATGGTGGAAATAAATGCTATTTTAAGAAAAAATCATTTATTAATACTGATAAAAAGTCATTTCAAGGCTATATTAATGATTAATTAATGAGTTTATTAGTCAAATTTATGCTTATTATGCTTAATTAAAATTGTGTGTAACATTTTTTTAAAATATAAAAATATTTGCATAAGTGTTAATAAAGTTGTCTATAGCTTTTAAAAATAAAGAGAAGTATAAAAAAATATAAGCAAATAATAGAGAGGCAAGAGTATTTTACTTTAAGGAACTCCCAGTACATTTTAATGGCAAATTCGGCCATGGTCTCTTGGCATAAAAACAATGATAGCTGAAGAATAAGTACTTTTCATGAACTTTAATTGTAGGCGCCATGCATTAAGGGCTAGCTTGAGTTCTTCGATGGAGATGGGAGCAACCAGCGCTTCATTATCAACTGGGGAGATACAAGGGTTGATAGCATCAACAACTGGACCATACATGCTTTGTTGAGCGTGGAAAAGGTCAATAAAATAGTTTCTGGCCACCTGTTTTATGCCATCACCGCTTTCAATAACCACGTCGTTAGAGTCTTGGATCTTGGAAATATCATTACTTCTTTCTCTAGATGTTGTTGCAGCATGAAAAAACCTGTGTATTGATCCCCTTCTTTGAGCGGTGAACTTTTGCTCTTTGACTCCAATATTGCTCCTCCTGAATAAGCAGATTAATAAATTGTGCTCTGATGGATTCATTAAAGAATAAAAAAAATGTAATGTTTTATAAAAGATTAAAAATTAGGTAAATGCTAATCGATGTCCTAAGGGTAGGGATGTTCACGGGTCGGTTTGGTTCGGATTTGTTTGAAAAAAGAATCCGAACCAATCAAATTCAATCGGTTCGATTCGGATCTGTGAGTTTTTTTTCAGGAAATCTGTACCAAACCAACCCAATAAAAAACGGGTTGATTCGATTCGGATCTATTCTAATCTGATCAAAAATGAAAACAAAAAACAAAAAAATGAAAATGAAGAGATCACACAATGCTGGAAACATACCTAATGTGCCAACGGTGAACGACGATCGACGATGGGTTGCACGACGTTGCTGGAACCTGGAAGAACGGAGAGGCAAAGGCTTGGCGAAGGTAGCGCGACGCTGTTGGAAGAATGGAGGCCTTACGACACTGCTGGAAGCGCGACACCTGGGCACTGGATGAACAAACGTTGTGCGATGCCTGCGCTGGAAGAACGAAGGTGGCCGACGATGAAGAAGCAACGAAGAACCCTAGAAATGGATGAATGGTCAAACGGCGGAGTGAGCATGTGAGAGGGACGAGGTCACAAGGGTTACTGGGCTGGGTTGCTAATTTTGTTACTGGAAAATGAAATAAACTAATAAAGTATATTAAAATTAATAAAAACTAAAATAGAATGTATATAGAAAAATAATAAAATATGATAATTTGGTTCGGTTCGGATTTAAAATCTATGAATCTGAGGATCGAACTAAACACCATTGGATTCCCATTGATTCGGTTCAGATCGGACCCAAGCACTCAAAAAATCTGAATCAATTTAATTTGTTCGATTTGGATTGTCGGGTCGATCCGAACCAATGAACACTCCTTAGGGATCCCTACCTAAGAGCATTGGTTAAGGAAGCAATTAACATAGAAACTTTACATTGAAAGTGATGTAGTCAATACATTGAATAATTAAAAGTTATATTTTTAAATAAATTTTTTCTATCTATAAATTCTTTAAACAATGTTCTTATGAGTTACGACACTTAGTAGCAAGATCCTAAAAATTATACTAGTATTTTACGATAGATTAATGACATCACTTTCCCATGAAATATTACCTTTTTAATTCCGTAATCAATCTTTTTAGGATATTAGTTAACATTTTTCCTATCAGTTGTTCCGTCCATCATTAATTCCACACCTACAACTACAGCCTTTACACACTGTTGGTGCGCTTTCAGCCTTTCACCATCGAGCCAAGCCATAGAGAAAGGAAACTTTCTATTTATAAATATAATCTATTAAGAATAAATTCTAACTACTAATCCCAGAATTTAAGGGCATTAACAAAGTGTTAAAAAATTGACTAATCAACAAAGCGCAGTTATAGGCTTGTCGCCATGATAGTGATCGTTTTGCACTTACCGCCTTCAACTACTTCCTTCATCTTTCACATGTATGCTTATTGCTTTTGTTTACATGCATACAGGTCAGGCCTCACCTTGAGATAGGATTATATATGCTAATGCATTTTTAATTTCTTATGATTATTTATAGGAAATTGATGTTTCCTACGAAGCGAAAGTGTGTGGTGTGGATGGCCTGGAGGTGATTTCAATCAATCATTTTACATTATTTTAATATTTTAAACAATATTATTAGTTGAAAATTGAGTTTGATTACCCATTTTCGACTGATTTCGGATGGATAATTGCCAGTATCATTTATTTATTTCTTTCTCTCAATTGTCGTACCACTTAGATAGCTGTTTTATATATATATATATATATATATATATATATATATATATATATATATATATATATATATATATATATATATCATAATGAGAGATATCATCAAAGGTGTTGCACGTGATTCTACACCATTGAACGAGACTCAATTAATTTCGTGTAGGATTTTTGCATTTATTTTATTCACATAATATTATTATTATTATTATGTATAAAATAAAAAGTCAATTTTTTTTTCTTTTCATATAATAAAACAAAGAGTCTAATTTTGACACATTATCAATATAAATTTTTTTACATTATTATCAATTATAAATAATTATATGTGTGAATTTTAAAATAATAATAATAATAATAATAAAAATCAAATATTTTTATATGTGACAATTTATGTTTGATTGATATCATAAAAAATCTTTATATTAATAATACATATCAACTAAATAGTAGAATAAAACAATTTTTAAAAGCTATAACCAAGCAGGTACTTAACTTCATAACATAACTTTTATTGCCATTATGTTCAGCCAACTTAAAAACCAACACTTTTGTCTTTATCCCTTTCATATTTGTTTTTATCATACAATCCAACATCCTCTGCAGTTTGTTTATACGTGTGTTTATATATATATGGACGTGGTTATACGTATATATATGATATGATATTAATGAGTTAAGATTTTCTCAATTTTTCTTTTTTATTATTATAATTTTAAGAGATTTTGGATATTCCGTACGAATTGAGAAATTGATATCCTATTTTTTTTATAAGTCGAATATATATATATATATATATATGATTGAAAACCTATATGATGGTTTCCTGAAAATTATGAAAACCTAGGGTCAATTTTCTTTTTTATAACTTTTCATATAATTGTTTTTTAATTTTTATATTTGCTTTGTTTTTTCATGGAGAGGATTGTACATAATATAATATAATATAATATATATATATATATATATTATTTTAATATATACATATATACTAAATAAAAAAATTATTTGGTGTCCATAAAAAAATAGGATCCTATGTGATTGTACCATCAAATCATGTTCAGGGTCACTAGAAATATAAATATAATAATATGTGAAATTTAAATATCTTTTATATACATCAGAACAATACTAATGAAGTTCTCTATTTTTGCAGGAGAAAGAGAGAAAATATTTACCCGACATTAATATATAATATATATATTTTTGAAATATATATCCGGAGATGGCATTTGGGTGAATATGAGAAAAATTAAGGGGCATGGCGGGGAAAAAACTAGTCAAAACAAGGACACCCCGCCAAACACCGGTCTCTGCTGTAAAAGAATGTTAACAAAAAAAACAGCTAGGTAGGAATATATAATGATTGGCCAAGCGCGCGCGCGCGTGAACGCTCACCCTTAGACATACCCCTACTTTAAAATAATTGTTTTTCACTAATTACTAAATTTTTATAATTAGACTCTAAAACTTGCCATAGTAAAAAAAGGACACGACTTGGTTTACATTCTTCACTTCATCCAGATCCTCAAATTTGAGGATATGAATTTTTTGTTGGTTTGGAGTCCATTATAATTAGGGTTTTTGACTTCTCAATGAATCTATTGGGACGTTTTCACAGTTTTGATCATTTGGACAGGCTAATTCCCTGTTCGACAATGATAGACGTTTGATTTTTTACACACAGGATTGGACTGCCTCCTAACTGAATGATTACATGAATCGAACTTACGTTCTTTTTTTTGAAGGAGAGTCACATTACCAACTCTTTCCTACAAGAGCTTGATGAGGATATAAAAATTTGAGTGATATGAAATGATTTGATTATCATCCTTAACTATTCCACTCCATTATTAAAAAAATCTTAAACAATGAGTTAAGATATTTTTAACAATACTCTACTTCCTATAATGTAATATTCATGTATTCCAATGGTGTCATACATGTACTTCATATGTGTGCTTTATAGGGACCCCAGGTGGGGACGGAGCGTGGAGTGTGTCACTGTGGCCCCACCCAAAGGGAGGGTAACAAAGGCTAACAGGTAAAGTGGTAACAATGATGGAAGAAGGAAAAACAAATTGATTTCAAGTCGTTGGGAGGGGAGACAAAGGAGTCAGGTGCACACAACTACAACACAACCTTTTTCTCTTTTTTTTTTTTTCTTCTTTTCTTCTTTCATTTATTTTTTTGTTACCTTTTCATAAAGCAACGCTAATGGCCACCCTTTAGATTCTTCTTCTTCTCCTCATCTTTGTCCTTCTTCTTCTTCTTGCTCTCTATATTGTCATTCTTCAACTTCATTCCTTTCTTCTCTTTTTTTCCCACCGAATCAGCTTACCTGCAACTGGCTTTACCTGTGGCTCTATGTTTTAATCACTCATTGGTGACTGACTCTATTATTATTATTATTATGTGAGTTCTTCTTTTTTCAGTTTTTAACTGTCTGATTCTCACACCATTCCCATTTTAGTTGCATGCAGTGGAATTTGCAACTGATGACTCACTTCACTTTATCTCTCTGATTTTTCTTTTTCTTTTTTTTTTTCTTTTCATTTCTTTGTACTCTTGCTTCTGAAGCCTCAAGTGCAGGTGCTGCTACAAAGTAAGTTTTTTTTTACATGGAAAAAAAATTGGAATGTGGGTTGATAATTTTCAGGAATGTGTTTATAATAAGTTGGTAATTAATGGTGGTGACATTTCTCTTGCATGATCTCAAATTATCAATTCTTTTACTACTTCATTTCTCTCTCTCACTATTTTTTTTTTTTTTAAAACTGTTGACTTGTGTATTATTATTAGGCTCCTATGTGGTCTGCAGTTTTTCAATTGTGTTGTGTAGATCTCTATCGTTTCATGATTTTGTGTTTGTTCACTTTGTTGGGCTGGAGAAAAAACCCTATCCTCTCCCCTTTTGTATCTGATTTTGTTAATTTTTTTTTATTTTTTTATATATTAACTGCTGTACTAACTTGAAAATTCATTTGATAATGTAGTTTGGTAATTTGTATGTTAGTTGACATGGTGAGTTGGTGACTGCACTTGATCCCTCTTTTTCACTAGAAGTAGGAAGTGCCAGATACTGGTTAATTTATGTTATTCCATCTGTTCCCTTGACTTTTACTACTACAATTACTGCAACCACCATCACTGCTGCCATTCCATTACTACATTTTCTCATAATAAGATGCCAGACTAAGGTTTCCATCTTTTTTCTTTTTATGTTTTCTGGACATATATGAATTGTTTGACACAATTAAAATGTGTTCAAACATTTTTTGTGCTCAAACTAAATGAAATGACCATTTTTGTCTAAGCCCATCTTATATCAATCTGACTCTATTTGGCGTGTACATACTTCTACTACTTGAGGCTCTAATCTTTGATGATAACAATTAAAGATTTTATCTTCCTCCTACTACTTCTATTGCTTAAAATTCTAGTCTTTGGTAATAACACTTAAAGTTTTTCATCCTTTTTATACAAACTTGGATGCTTTAATTTACAATGCCACTTATGATTGATGGCCAATTCATCAACATAGTTGATGAACTTATGTTACTTATGTTTTGATTATGGTTTAACACACTTAGTCCTGAATTTGGAATGTCCTTTCCCTGTTGTCTAGTTCGCTTGTTACAGGATCAAATGAGTTTGATGCATCTGAAAGTGCATACATATGCATAACAATGTAAGAGTGAAAATCTTTAATTATCCAACCTGGTTCAGCTGAATGACGACACCTTTATTTTTCTTTCCTGGTAAAGGAGCACCTAATTTAGCAGACAGATCCCAGAAGTATCAGCCATCCCAATTTCAACATGTTTTATAGCTTTAGGATTCTTCTATGTTTTCATCTTATTCGTATTCCTGAACATGTGCCCTCAATCGTAGTTCACTAAGCTGGGATTGATAGTAGTGCTCATGAAGAAATGGAATCTTCTAAACTTGAATTTTGTTTTACTTTTGGCTCATTACTGAGATATTCTTAACTGAAGGCCTCATACTATACTGCATTTATTTTTTTATCAGACCACTGATTTTCATCATGACAAAGATTAGTCCTGAAGTTGAAATCAAGATGCCAATGGAAGCAGTTCCACCAGTTTCTGCTGATGTGAGCTTTATTGCTAATAGTTTTCCAAACTATAAACTAGGAGCTGATAATCAAATTCTGGAAGAGCCAGTGGAGGATAACCAGGGTCCTTCCTTGAAGGATGTTATTGAACAAGAAGCTTCCAATTTGTCAGATCAGCACAAGCGTATCTCAGTTCGGGACCTTGCCAGTAAATTTGACAAGAACTTGGCTGCAGCTGCTAAGTTGTCTAATGAGGTTCCTGTCATTTATACTTACTTATGGTCTACCATTTATCATTTTCCTTTCCTTAATAATAAAAACCCATTTATATTCAAGATGCCCCAGTTCTATCAAATACACATTAGTCTGGCAAAAAAAATGAAGCAAATAATCAGGTTCACACTTCACCGTAGATCTCTTTTCAGTCAATCAGGACTGCCTTTGTCGAAATAAAGTTTATTACTGACTTCGATTCACCGTTCATCTCTTCATTAATTTTTTGCACATTGTTTGGGTCTTTTTTCTCAATTTCTGATGATACTATGAGTCATACATGTTTTTTCATGGAATTCAGGCAAAGCTTAGAGACGTGGCATCTTTGGAGGGGCATGTTCTTTTGAAAAAGCTAAGAGATGCATTAGAATCTTTAAGAGGCCGTTTTGCAGGAAGAAATAAAGAGGATGTTGAGAAAGCTATCTCTATGGTTAGTTATTATATACTATTCCACTGTTGACTGCATTACTCTGTTCAAAGTTTGAAATGACATTTCATTCTTTCACTGATGGATGGACAAATATTGATTCTTCCAGATTTTTTGATTTTTGAGCTCATTTTTGTGTAGTGTGCCTCCATTTTTTTTCCTTTTTATGTTTTCCACGGTTGAGTGCATTACTCTGTTAAAAAATTGAAATGACATTTCATTCTCTCACTGATGGATCGACAAATATTCAGTCTTCCAGATTTTTTAAGTTTTGGCCTAATTTTTGTGGAGTGTGCCTCCAATTTTTTTTTTCTTTTTTTTCACATACTTGTATGAGGTAATTGATGAGTGCATGATGAAATAATTTATTTCATCTCCTTCAATTCATGTTAAGAATGCTGATTGTTCATACTTAGCATTATATTCCCCACAGGTGGAAGCTTTAGCAGTTAAGTTGACTCAAAATGAAGGAGAATTGATTCAAGAGAAGTTTGAAGTGAAGAAGCTTGCAAACTTTCTCAAACAGGTTTTCTTTGACATCTAAACATTTTGTAAATGGTTATAGGATCACCATCTAAACTTTCTGCTCATGGTTATGATTTACTGGAAAAGTTTCTACATTTTAAATATTAATGCTTATTTCGAATTCCGATGTTTCGTTTAGATTTTTCTGAGGATTGTAAAACAATGATCAGAGAATTCATAGTTTGACAAGTGAATTTGTTACTTATTTGCAAATACACTATCACAAATTGTATTGCATAAATTGGTTAAGGCATCAAAATCTCATAGAAGGGCGCCTTTGGTTCTTTCCTTTCCCTGTCACCTTTCATAAAATCATCATTGGTTCCTTTTAGCACAGGTTTTTCTCTTCGCATTTTATCTAATGGAATGAAAGTGATCAGTCTGAAAATTATTCTCTCTGATTTGTATTCTCTTCTTTAATATATTCAACAACGGTAACTATTGACTGGTACAAATTTTTTGTTTAGACAATGTTTTCCACTGCAATTTTTTTTGCTTCTCCAGGGCTTTCTGAATTAATTTCAATTTTCTAGTTCTTCCATTTAAATATGTTGATCTAATCTGAATTCATCTTTATTTTATAGGCTTCTGAAGATGCTAAAAAGTTGGTTAATCAAGAGAAGTCTTTTGCTTGTGCTGAAATTGAGAGTGCTAGGGCAGTGGTGCTGAGAATTGGGGAGGCCCTTGAGGAACAAGAAAAAGTTTCCCAAGCTTCTAAACCGCAGGTTCTAACATGGTGTTTGATTACAAAATTTTGCATGCATTGCATGTGTGTGTAACTTTGCATTAATGATTTCATGATCAAACATTACTTTGCACTAAAATAATCTATTATGTGCATGAGAGAATCATATGTATGAGTTATAAGAAGAAATTGCTAAATAATACAATTTTGGGAAAGAAAAGAGGGGTTCATTCTCTATATGCTGAAAGACACAGCTACCAGATTACATTCTCCTAAGAAGCCCTTAATAATAATTATATATGTTAAGAATTCTTATGAACTTTAATTTCCTCATTGATCACCCCTACAAACTTGGCCTAGAAAATTTCAAAGTATCATAGATTTGAAACTTAATGGATGAAACTACAAGCTTGGGCTTTCTGACTACCTTGTTATAACTTATAACATTGTATGTGGTTCTTTGCTAGTCATTTACATAGTTTTTCATATCATATTTATATCATCCTGCTCGTGGAAAAATTCTAAAGATGCCCTATAAATATATTCCGCTGTTATTATTATTTGAGCATGAAAATATACACAATCTGTTATTCCTCACTGTCAGGATGTGGATGGACTAGTAGAAGAGGTTCAAGAGGCTAGAAGAATCAAATTGTTGCATCAGCCAAGCAAGGTGCATTGCTTTTTGCTTCCTCAATACTGTTTTAGCCGACAGTTTTTGCTGGATAATAATTAAAAGAAAATCAATTCCACATTTTGACAAGAAGATACATTCCTGTTAGAACATAGAAAATATATCATAATATTGTTATTGTATCTTAGAATATTTTAGAGTGTCTTAGATGAACTCACAGGAGTTATTTCCTATTTATATTCCTTGATTTGTTTCCTTATTTATTTAAGATTAGGAGTCAAGTATTAGTACAAATAGAACTATTGGGTTTGCTTTTGTATCATCACATGAAATCAATATCAATCTCATATTTTTCCCAGTCTCTATTCTTTCTTTTCCTCCTTATCTTTACCTAAAGCCCTCCAATTCAGCAACTCCAGTTTTTTCCAAAATATCCGTAGTGTATCTGAATTGGGTACTTATTCACATACTATACACCCTTCTTGGATACCATTTCCCCCCTGAAACCCGATAAAATAGGAAAATTTGATTTTGAAACATTTGAAATGCATGCACATGTTTTGAAATGCCTAATAATGTTATGCTGAAATTAAATTTTGAATTGTGTATATAATTGAAAATTTATATATTTTCATACATGTGTTCTTCATATAGTTTTATGATAATTTCAGGTGATGGCCATGGAATATGAGCTTCGTGCTCTAAGGGATCAAATTCGAGAAAAATCTATATTTTCGATTAAACTTCAGAAAGAGGTTTGTTGATATATAGTTTTACTTGCTTAATTAACTTTCAAGAGAGTATATTATCAATTCGACTAGATTTGCTTGGGCAGTTTTATATTTTATTGTTGTGGTAGGAAAGGACAATAGTAGTTTATTCCTTGTAACTCTTTTTTCAAGCTGCACAAAAGTACATTTTTTAAATATGCCAATGAGGGTTGGCTCAACTAGTAAGATCGAAGCCCTAGAATGAGACAACCTCCTATCTCCTAATTTTTTTCCCCATATTTTTCAGAAAATCATGAATTATCTGAGTAATCTTTTAACCACTGAACTTGAAGTCAGTTGATTCCTTTTGATTTGACTACAACTTTTTAGAATGACTGCACCCAAATTCAATGGGAAGGAAAAATGGTTAAGGAAAAAAAAAAAAAGAAATAATAAAAATGTACCTACAAATAGCATAATCCTTGAATATGATAAATGCCGATAGGTGGGGAATGATTACAAATTTTAATGATCTTATTTTCTCTACTGATCAGTTACAATTTTTTTACTGTTCATGATTCAAATAAGGCAAATGAATGCAAAGTCCTTTTTTTTTTTTCTATTTAAGTGAAAAATAGAAATACTGTTTCATGATGTTCCTGTCAATATTGACATATAGTTGATTTAAAATCTGACTCATTCGTCTTCTTTTTTCCGGTACAAATTAAGCATTAATTATTAACTTTAAGTGCTAACACTCAATATTCTTTTCTTGCAATAACTTCATTTTCTCTATTCCAGCTAACAATGAGCAAGAGGGATGAGGAGAATAAATCTCGTTTATATATGTTGGATGGTTCTGAAGCTTTGGGATCATACATGCAAGTCCAGCCTTGCTCAGATAAAGTGCCACAGGTTTCAAAATGTTCATTTCAGTGGTATCGCTTGTCATCTGAAGGCAGTTGGAGGGAAGTTATTTCAGGTATCTAACTTTTAATTGAATGCTTCAAGATTGAGTGGTCTTAGTGTCCTGGTCTTAGTGCAATTGATTCTGCTAAGTATGATAGCCTTTTGGAAGTTTTTGAATTACTTTATTATCCATGTGGTTACAAATCAGCCATTTTGGTTTCCAATCTAAGATCTATGTTAGAGATGTAAAACAATTTATGTGCCTCTGCCTAATAGCTTAGGCGTTTAGGATAGTTGGTCCTTGACATGATAATCATAGCCCTTGTGTCAAATATTCAGGAGTTCGTTTATGCCACCTCCAATCTTCATTATAAATTAAATTTAAGCACAATGTAAACTGGACTTGTGCATTGACCACGCTTAAAAGTCAAAAGTGCTCTTGCATGAGTGTGTTAGAGATATGAAATCATCCTTGGCTCTACCTATTAGCGTAATTTTTTTGGTGGATTTGGTTTTTGAGAATCCTCTTTGGCCGACTCGTCAGGAATTCAACCTCTACTAACTCCATTCTTCATTGTCCATGCTTCAAACCTTAACGATCTTGCATGAAGGAGGTGTGTTATAGGTATAAAACTATTCTTCAACCTGCACGTAATAGCTTGAGCTTTAAGGAGAGTTGGATAATATGTTTAACTATAAGATGCAGGAACTCAAGACATTGGTTATTATGGGTAAACAAGTTCATATGGATTATCAGGCTTTTTACTCAACAAATTTACAGTTAGATAGTGCTGAAATGCTGATGCTGGTATGGGGATGTGGCCATTTGTGGAAAACATTTGACATGGGAATGTGGCTAAAATAACTAATATCTGAATACCTGAATTCACAACGATCTTGCATGAAGGAGGTGTGTTATAGATATAAAACTATTCTTGAACCTCCACGTAATAGCTTGAGCTTTTAGGAGAGTTGGATAATATGTTTAACTATAAGATGCAGGAACTCAAGACATTGGTTATTATGGGTAAACAAGTTCATATGGATTATCAGGCTTTTTAATCAACAAATTTACAGTTAGATAGTGCTGAAATGCTGATGCTGGTATGGGGATGTGGCTATTTGTGGAAAACGTTTGACATGGGAATGTGGCTAAAATAACTAATATCTGAATACCTGAATTCACATCAAACAGAAGCTTACACGGTTCAATTTTTTTGGCTTTTTAAAATGTAATATTTCTTGACAGAGAAAAAGTATGCAACTCATCTTTCTTGATCCACAAGAGTAGCAAGGACTTGTTTTTTGCTCAGAGTAAATTTGGAATCTCAATATAAATTGCTTGCTCCCAAGCTAAACTTCATGGAGGGTAAGTGCATACATAAGCTAACATGGATAAAAAAATAAAAAAATTGGCATATGCCTGGTAGTATCAAGAGGTACAGGAGGAGCACTGGTACTAAGTATGCACTTGCTATTGATATGGCTGAACGTTTAATTTAAAGTAGCAGTTCATAGCTCAACAGACTTTTAAAATCAAGGAGGCTTTGTTTCACCATAATTTGTTATATAGGATCTGGACATATAGTAAGTACTTAAATAGATATTATATTTCTTTTTACTTCATTTTATTATTCTGGTAATGCAGTATCACTTTACAGGCGTCTAAGAATGCTGTTTCCCTGGCAAAGTTCTCAGTACAAGCTGGAATGTGCATAAAATGACTTGGATAAGTTTTGTAGAAATTTGGATCCATGAAAGTGGAAATGCAATACCACTTAAGTAACCTATTATTATAATCCTGCAAATATAAGTTTCTTTTCTTTTATAGGCCCTTGGATAAATTTTGCCTTCTATACCTCCGCCATGCTTTTGTCACACGTGCTCCAATTAATTCCCTGAATTAAGAAAAAAAAAAAGAGTGAAATGATGCTTCCGTGATAATTTTACAGATGCATGGCTCCAATCTGGTGGTGGAATCCTATTTATATTTGTAACATTTATATTGAATGTTGTCTATGTATCTTATTTGAATTTGTTTATCCTCCTCTTTTCTGAACTGGGCTCCAACAGCTAATTAATCCTCTTATTATCGTTATATTTTTTGAAGTTAGTTTGCCTTTATTTATCAGGTGCCAACAGATCAATTTATGCTCCAGACCCCTTTGATGTTGGAAGAATTTTACAAGTAGACATTGTCTCCAATGGCCAAAAACTTACACTAACAACCAATCCCATTCAAACTGGTTAGTTTTTGTTATGGACCTTATCTTTTGATGTTCCTAACAAATTATTTCTGGTTTGAGCTTGCATAGTTGAGGTTGTCCTGTATCCAACAGTTCCTATTGATGCATCCGGAAGTACAAAAGAAATGCTAACAGCGGTATCTTGCTTGTACCAGTTTCAGGACTTGGAAACCATGTGGAGGCACTTCTACGAAAATCTAATGCTGAATTTAATGTATGTTATCCATGCTTTTTTTACATTCAGTAATTTTCACTATTCCTGCTTCTGGCAGAAAAGACTATTAAAATTATCAACTAGGGTGCGTTTGGTTATACAGCTTATTTAAGCACTTATGCAATAAGCTCTTTTTTAAATAAGCTAAAAATAACTTATTTTCATAAGCTTCTCTGACAAGCTTATGAAAATAAGCTAAAAACAGTTTATGGAAATATCATAAACTATTTTCCTAAATTATTTGTATAAGTTTAATTCCATAAGTTATTCTCATAAGCTTTCCATAAGCTCTTCCAAATGCACCAAATCATTCAAAACAGAAAGTGTAGAAAAAGTGTCTTTTAAATCAACAAACATTAAAAAAAACGTCTGTTTTTCTGCTCACACTTGTCTCTGAAGATGATCTTTAAAGCATAGAGTTAAATTCCTTGTGTTAGTTTTACATCTTCTGTAGTTCTGTACTATTAATGTTTCAAACTTGCAACCAAGTTTGGAGTATTGTTTGACCTTGTCCCCTTCTGGTAGGGGATCAATGCTACCACAAATTAGTATCAAAAGAAAATTTCATATCTTGAGGACAAATGTTTTATTGATTTGTTCACTTTATGATGTTCAGATAAAGGTGGATGCTATATTTTTCTGAGTCAGTTTTATTAAATTAAAGAAAGACTAGCATTCCTTGGACCTTTCCAGCCTAAAAGAGTGACTTTCGTACATGTGTTCAACTCATTTGATATTATATTATTCATATCTGTATCTCACTATATCTTTTTTCACCTCTTCTCATTCTCCTCTTTATGTATGTATTATCTAAGAGCACTGCTATGTGGGACGAATTGATTTTCGTCAAAAACAGTATGAACGTGTTATCAAGCATATTTACCTTTTATTTTTTGTAAATTAAAGTTTAAAAATTAAAACAATCTCATGATGGATGGCACTGATTATTCGTAGTGTCTTTCGTATTAAATACCTTCGTACTAAAGAGCATTGGAGCAATATTTCTTACAAAGTTTATATTTGGTGTTATACAGGTAGTAATTTCTCAGATGAATGGAAAAGATCATTCTTCACATTCCAGTCATGCATTTAGTGTGGGGAGAATGAGGATAAAGCTGTGTAGAGGATGGATTACAAAAGCTAGAGAGATTTACTCTCCATCAATGCAGGTACTATTTACACTTTTATAATGTCAATTTCTTCCATATACAGAATTACTCCCTTCTATTCTTTATTAATATGGACAACCTAGATAAAGAGTGATATGTTTTTATCAAAGTGCATTATTTCATCTGTGTACTATTTTTTTAGTTTTCCATCTTTTTTAAGTTCTCTATTTGACTTTATCCCTTAAACTAACATTTTATTTAACTAAAGCTATGTGGAGTTAGAGGTGGCGGCAGTAATGCAGTGAAGGCGTTGTTTTGGCAAGCTAGAAAGGGGCTCTCATTTGTATTAACCTTTGAATCAGAGAGAGAAAGAAATGCAGCCATTATGGTTGCCAGGAAATATGCTCTTGATTGCAATGTATGCATCTTTCTCGTACCCGGTTATCTACTTATTCATGTACTGATATTCTTGTCTCCTTATTGTTTAGCCATGTTACCACTTTTGCTTTAAGGAGCTCAGCATGCTTCTCCATTGTGAAATGGATCCTTAGCATCCTTATTCTTTCATTTAGACTTTCATGCAATTAAATGGAGTATGTTTTTTTATGACAGGTCGTGCTTGCAGGACCAGATGACCTAGTGTAGGAGGAGCGAACTTAACTGACTGAGTTTCCAGCAAACGTGAGTGTTATAAGATTCTTGGTGTGTGTGTGTACATGTGTGCTTGTTTTTGTTAAAGAAATATATGATTGTATCTTTGTAATTGGGTTTCCACTAATTGGGTTGCATTGTTTTAGGCATGTTTTTTTTTATTTGCCTAATCATGTTGTAACAAACTCAACTTTTTATAATTATTATTAGTTCATTTGTTCATTGTGGCTAATTTGCGTATTCCTGCTATGCTACTTGTGTTGTAATGTTCAGCACATGAAAAATATGGTAAACACCGAAGTTTCTCCCTGATTATGTTCTCTTCAAATTGCAATGCGGCAACGTTGGCTTTATTATTTTCTTGTAACTAAAAATCTATTGAGTTAATGAATTCCATTGCTACTTAAAAGCACTTGAGTTTCACCAATGTTTGTTTGAAGGGCTTCAGTCGTTGAGTATGTGGTCCTGGGTTCGATCTCTAAACTTATATGTATAGAAATATAAAATTGTCATTGGGAGGGGTCCTTCTTGGATGGCCGACCCTATTTGGGGTTTTTTTTAATATCATCGAGGTTGTTTTAGAAACTATTTATTAATTTGGAATATTTTTGAAACTATTTATCAAATTAGAGTTTTTTTTGCCAAGTCAGCGTTGACATGCATGTGGGAGGGACCGGTCCATGTGGCTCTCCAGGTGGAAGGATGCCTTCCATGTGGACCCACCATATGGCTAACTCTATTACCCTAGCAGATTTCCAACCTAAAAATAATTGTTTTGTTCTAAGTGGGATTAACCTTGTACCTTTAGCTAGTTCTTTATATTAACTGAACTATTATAGAAAAACAATATATTTATAATAATATTACTTATAACTTAGTTTTATATATATATATATATATATATATATATATATATATATATTCAAATTTGTATATTATCTTCAAATATTAAGTTTGTTTGATTCTAATTTAGTTATTATTGATAAGATTAGATAAAATTTGGATTAAAAAATAACTCAATTAAATTAGAGATGTGTTATACTGTGTTATATTTACATTAACTGATTTTTTATTAAAAAAGTGTTAACTAAGAAAAAACTATTTTAATTCTGGGATGTGCATTTAATTTTTTTAACGTAGTAGGTACTAACATACCTTGAAATATCAATTCTTTGTAACTTCAAATAGCAATGTAAGTTTAAAATATCAATATATTAAAATTAATTTTATTAATTTAATTGAGTTATTTTTTAATCCAAATTTTCTCTAATCATATCAATAATAACTGTTGGAACCAAAGTGGTTATGGTCCAAATAATCCCTTAAGTTTTGATGTTAACAAAAGACTAATTTAAGAAGAACAAAGATTTCTTATGGACTAACGTTTTATATTAAGTGTGCAGGATAAAACTTATTTGAGTCCAAAGACGATCTTAAGTCCAAAGACTTTATCTCGCCCAACCTCTTACAGTGGTTTATGTCTTACTCGGACTGGACGGTAATAAGTAGAACCATGAGTTCAAAGACTCTTCCGATACTCTTGTAATAGCTATAGTCCAATATTGCTTTATATGTTTAAGCGCGAATACCTTGTAAAGCATTTGAATTTATTATTCCCTGTAAAAGGCTTATATCCTTGGGACAAACATTCTTTGTAATATTCGTTAAAGGATAAAAGCATAAGCCAGAATGTCTCTGACACGTAAAAGAAGTTGATCTTCTTCTTTTGGAAAAACAAAAGGCAACTTTCATTCTATACAGAAGATATGTCAGCACCATTTCTAGCTATCATCCTGATAGTCTACTTTGCTGATCAAAAGCTTCAGATGCTATCAGACTCAACGGATCAAATGCATTCAATGCTCATCAGAACGGATCTTTTTCCATCCGTTAAAGACTAAAGCTTGTACAAAGACAAAAAGCTATATATACCTCCACTCCTTGAAGATGCAAGGTTACCAAACTTGAGCAAAAATACAAGCACACAAGAAAACACAAGCTATCAAGAGAAATCTTTGCTTACAAGCTTACTCTGCTCTTAAACTTTCATATCACTCTCTGCGTAGAGTTTTATTCCAAGAGTTCTAAGCTTTAGTTTCGAATTCTCACAGTTAGTGAGTTAGTAAAACACGACTCTTTTCAAAACCTTAGTTGGTTGAGCCTGAAGAGGTTTGTCTATAAAAGAATACTTAGAGAACCTGAATAGGTTGAGAATACTGCCTGAAAAGTTGTTGAATACTTTGTAACAAAGGGTTTTTGTTATAGTGGATAAAGCTCTCAAGTAGAGAGGACTGGACGCAGCTCTTTGGTGAAGAGCGAACCAGGATAATATCTCTGTGTTCTTTTCCCTCCCTTATCCTTACTTTAGTTTATTATCTAACTAACTAACTGAGAGTGAATTGCTTTTTCCCTGCGCTTATTTCTTATCTTAATCAAACTAAGTTAGAGTCCAACTTGGTGTTTGGAAGAGTTCTTTTTGCTTTTAATCGTTTTAGCGTCTAACCTTGCGAAAATTATTATCTGCTTACGAAAAGATTTTAAAATCTTAAGAAACACAATTCAACCCCCCTTCTTGTGTTTCAAACAGGTTCCTTCAATTGGTATCAGTGCTCAGCCTCTGGGTTGATCACTTAGCCATGTAGAGGAAAAGATCCTCCAGGAGATATGGCAGGACAAGGCATGCCAAGCGGGAGTCAACCAGTTATAGAAGACACTTCCGTGACCAGACCACCGTTCTGCAACGATACTCACTACCTGTACTGGAAAGAGAGATTCAAAGGTTTCATCCTCAGTACAAACTCAACTCTCTGGGCCAGAATCACAAACAGTCCTAATGTTTGTCTCAACTCTGATGGGACAGACAACGCAAAGGATGATTGGACGGATACTGAACGGGCAAGAATGGAACAGAATCATAAAGCAAGATATGCTTTAATGTGTGCTCTCAGCCCTGACGAATTCCAGAAGATTCACACATGTGAATCAGCCAAACAAATATGGGACACCTTGTCTAATCTCCATGAGGGGACAACCAAGGTGAAGGACTCTAAGATCATCATGCTGGTTGGCCAGTATGAATTATTCACCATGGCTGAAGGAGAGTCCATCCTGGACATGATGGGTCATTTTCAAACGATCATCGACAATCTGAAGTCCCTTGGTAAGGTCTACACTACCAAGGAGAATGTCACCAAGATTCTTAGGAGCTTGCCTAAGAAGTGGAGATCTCTTGTCACTGCAATCACCCTGGTCAAAGATCTTTCTACTTTGACTCAAGATGATCTTTTTGGGACGCTTCAAGTGCATGAGCAAGAGCTTGATCTTGACATTCGTGGAAAGAAAAACAAAGGGATTTCCTGGAAAGCTCATAAGTCCAACAACTCAAAAGCTCTAAAGGCTGATGAGTCCAGTGACGAAGCTGATCAGTCTGACAATGATGTATCAGACAACGACGAGTTATCCTTTATCTCCAGAAAGATTCATAATATGTGGAGAAAGAAAAATGGAATGAAAAGGAGGCCATTCCAAAAGAAAAGGTTCAAGGATTATGCTGAACCCAAAGATAAAAGTCAGCTAGTCTGTTTTGAATGCAACAAACCAGGTCATTTCAAAGCCGATTGCCCTACGCTAAAGGACAAGAAGAAGTTCTTCAAAAAGAAGAAAATGAACTTCATGGCGACTTGGAAGGACTTAAACTCTTCTGAAGAAGAAGAAGAAGAAGAAACAAATGAAGAGGCTAACTTATGCCTTTAGTCCAATGAACAAGATGAAGACTCTTCGGACGATGAACAACTTGCTATTCCCGAAGAAAGAAGTCAGGAGTCTACCTCTGAAAGAGGATGGAATGTTCCACCCATCTTCAAGGGAACAGACTATCCTCATTGGAAATCAGTTTTCCAAATATACGTCTAAGCTCAAAACTATGAGTTATGGAATGTATTCACAAACCGAGATTATCGTCCAACGATTACCCTTGAGGACGGATCAACATCGTCCAAACATGAAGCAGATTGGACGAGTGAGGATATCAGACGGTGTTCGCAAAATGCTCATGCAAATTGGTGTCTTGTCAATGCCCTTGATCGTTCAAGACTGGACATGGTCGCGCTGTTCCAAACAGGCAACAGCTAAGGAGAAGCTGGATGCTTTGGAACATCGGTTCAGACCAAGGAGGCCCTCTACCTCAAATCTCTGTCTGATGGTCAAAAGCTCTTCGGACGCTGAATCAGAAAATGACGAGGTATCTGTTTCTGACTCTCTTCAAGAAGCATATGATGAGCTGCTAAATGATTCTTCTCTATTGCATCATCAATACATTATGCTTAAAAGAAAATTTTCAAAAGTTAATAAAGAGTTGGAAGAGTCCAACAAACAAAATGAGCAGCTTGTTGAAAAGAACAATAAGCTGAAAGCTGAGAATGTCAGTCTAACTGACAAACTCACCTCTGAGTCCAGTGAACCTCACGAGGTAACTAAACTTAAACAAGAGGTATCTGACCTAACCAAAAGCGTATCAAAGCTTGTTGGAGGTTCAGAGAAACTAGACCTGATATTGAGGTATTCAAGATCACCTCACGATAAGTCTGGCCTAGGCTATGACTCTGAGAAACAAAGTGCGTCTCAGAAAATATCAGGGTCCAACAAACATCACAAGGCTTTTCATTCCTATGGAAAACAAAAAGAAAATAAATTGCATGCATCCAGAACTTACTGTTAGATGTCACAACTCTTCAAAATGCATTTACAAAAATAAAAACAAAATGCATGGACGAAGACCACCAACTAACCCAAAAGGACCCAAGTCTATCTGGGTACCTAAGAACATGATAATACTTGTTGCAGATCTGCTTAGCAACACAAAAAAGACCCCATTTCTGGTACTTGGACAGTGGTTGCTCACGTCACATGACGGGAGAAAGGTGTATGTTCCAAGAAATCCGTGAGAAGACGGGTGGATGGGTCACCTTTGGAGGCAACCAGAAAGGAAAGATAGTCGGAATAGGTAAGATTGGTAATCATAATCTTCCCTCTATTGACAATGTGCTTCTGTTGAAGGATTAAAACACAACTTGCTTAGCATAAGTCAATTATGTGACAGTGGGTCTGATGTTTCCTTCAATAAAGGTGAATATATAGTCAAAAACCCTGATGGGTCCATTTTATTCACTGCCAAGAGGCAAAATAATCTGCATAAGATTAACTTGGGGGAACTCTCAAATCAGAGTGTATCATGCCTAGTGTCTGTTGAAGATGAGCGATGGATCTGGCGCAAAAGACTTGGTCATGCAAGTCTGAGACTAATCTCAAGACTGAATAAGCATAACCTAGTAAGAGGTTTACCAAAGGTCGTGTTTAGATCAGACGCTCTCTGTGATGCGTGTCAAAAAGGAAAACAAATTAAGAACTCTTTTGAGTCCAAAAACATTGTTAGTACTTCTAGACCACTAGAATTGTTGCATCTTGATTTGTTTGGTCCAACAAGGACTGCTTCTGTCAGTTGTAAGAAATATGGGCTTGTCATAGTAGACGACTATGCTAGATGGACATGGGTTAAGTTCCTTGCTCACAAGGATGAGTCTATCAAGGTCTTTACTATATTCTGTAAGCGCGTCCAGAATGAAAAGGCATATCTATAAGCTCAATCAGAAGTGATCATGGAGGCGAATTTGAAAATGAGCTTTTCCAAAGGTTCTGTGATGAAGGTGGTATTCATCACAATTTCTCTGCCCCTAGAACACCACAACAGAATGGTGTAGTTGAGAGAAAGAAACGATCTCTTCAAGAGATGGCTAGAGCGATGCTCAGTGATAATTCTGTCCCTAAGCACTTCTGGGATGAAGCTGTAAATACTGCCTGCTACATTCAAAACAGAATATACATAAGACCAATCTTGAATAAGACTCCTTATGAATTGTGGAAAGGACGCAAACTCAACATTTCTTATTTCCACCCTTTCGGATGTCAATGTTTTATTTTAAATACTAAGGATCAACTTGGTAAGTTTGATGCTAAAGTAGATAATGAAATGTTGTTAGGATACTCTGAAACGTCCAAAGCTTTTAGAGTCTATAACTCCAGAACATTGATTGTTGAAGAATCCATCCATGTTAAGTTTGATGGCAAACAGCCTGATAAGAGATTATCAGAGCTAGATGATTCTTTTGCAGATATGAATCTGAATGATTCCGATGCTCGTCCAACGACCAACAAAGACGAGGCATCAGATACAACGCATGACGCATCATCGTCTCAGTAAGTAGCTAACACCCCCCGTTCGTGGCAATTCAGGACTTATCATCCTGAGGATCAAATCATTAGCAAACCAAATGATAGAGTCCGGACTAGGTCAACCTTCAGAGAGCAAGCTAACTCAGCGTTCATCTCTGAATTAGAACCAAAGTCTGTGGACGAGGCCCTAATGGATGAGTGTTGTATCCTCGCTATGCAAGAGGAGCTCAACTAGTTCCAAGGTAGTGACGTTTCGACGCTGGTCTCCCTGCCTAAGGATAAGTCTGTCATTGGAACCAAGTGGGTCTATCACAACAAGCTGGACGAAGATTGCAAAGTTGTAAGGAATAAAGCAAGGTATTGACTATACTGAAACCTTTGCTCCATTAGTTAGATTAGAAGCCATACGCATTTTACTTTCATATGCTGCACATCATAATATTATGCTTTATCAAATGGATGTAAAAAGTGCTTTCTTAAATGGTTTCATTAATGAAGAAGTATATGTTATTCAACTACCTGGTTTTGAAGATCAAAACCGTCCCAAGCATGTATATAAGCTTAAGAAAGCTTTATATGGACTCAAACAAACTCCTAGAGCTTGGTGTGAGAGACTCAGCTCTTTCCTAATGGAGAATGGTTTCTCAAGAGGAAAAGTGGACACAACTCTGTTTAGAAAAATAAGTAAAAAGAATTTTATTGTTGCTCAAATTTACGTTGATGATATAATATTTGGTGCAACTGATGAATCTCTTTGTCAAGAGTTTTCTGACTTAATGCAAAGGGAATTTGAAATGAGCATGATGGGAGAACTAAAGTTCTTCCTCGGACTTCAAGTAAAACAAATAACAGATGGAGTGTACATTCATCAGACGAAGTACACATAGGAGTTTCTGAAACGCTTCAAGTTGGACGATTGTAAACCTATGAATACACCAATGCATCCAACGTCCGTGCTAAACAAAGATGATAAAGATAAAAGGTAGACCAAAAGGTATATAGAGGTATGATTGGCTCACTCTTATATCTAACTGCATCTAGACCTGATATCATGTTTAGCGTTTGTTTATGTGCTCGATTTCAATCTGATCCAAGAGAGTCTCATCTCTCAGCAGTAAAGAGAATCTTTAAGTATCTCAAAGGTTCTAATAATCTGGGTCTTTTGTATAAGAAATTTGATGAATACAGATTAGTTGGATTCTGTGATGCTGACCATGCTGGAGACAGAATAGAAAGAAAAAGCACAAGTGGAGGGTGTCACTTCATTGGTGCTAATCTTGTCTCATGGTCAAGCAAGAGACAAAGCACAATTGCTCTATCTACTGTGGAAGCTGAGTAAATTGCTGCTGCCAGTTGCTGCTCACAACTGCTATGGATTAAACATCAGTTGAAAGACTACAACGTGTTTGTAAATAATATTCCAATCATGTGTGATAACACCGTTGTAATTAACTTATCAAAAAACCTTATACTGTATTCTAGAGCAAAGCATATAGAAATAAAACATCATTTCATTAGAGACTATGTGCAAAAAGGGACAATAGATATTCAAATTGTTGATACTGACCATCAATGGGCAGATATCTTCACCAAACCATTAGTTGAAGATAGGTTCATATTTATAAGAAAATATCTGAACATGCATTTCATTGATTGACTAAGAGTCCAATGCATGCGTCCAATATTTGCATTACGTCCAATATATGCTCGTCCATTCTACATTCTGCTTGCTCCTCTAATGCATTAATGGAACTCAATCTTTGTCGAATGATCTATTATCTCTCATTCCTTAACTGAGTCAGTTTTTTGTTTTCTTTGTTTGCCAAAAATGCTTTTTATGGTTTCAAAGTCTGAACGTTTGTCAGGCATTTAATGCACGTCTTTTCGTCTCTTTTTTTTTTTTTTGAAAATAAGAAAGGTTTTCGTTCTCTCCTCTCTTCTCTTTAAAACCTAAGTTTTGACAAAAATCAAACCTTTACAAAAGCCTTCATATTTCTTCATCTTCGAAAAGAAAAACTCTTTCTGAAAACCCTTCTTCTCAAAGACCTCTTTTCTGAAACTATGGCAACTTCTTCTGCTGCTGCTTCTAAGGGTAAAGGAAAAACCTTTAATGCTCAGATTGTTGATGTCTTGGTCGAGTTCAAATTTAATCTGCAATTCCTGGCTGATAATGGGATTGATATTTTCTCAAACATCCATGCAGTTGGTTGGTCAAGCTTCTTCGAAGGTTCTCCAGTAATCTATCCTGCGCTAGTTAGGGAGTTCTGGACTAACCCTACTATCTCTGCAAGGGAGATTCGCAACAAGGTGCTTGACACTGAAGTGATAGTGTCAGAAGCAACGATTTCTAATGCGATTGGGTGTGCTCAATCAGGAATCACGGTTGAAGATAAATGGGAAGAAGAAATTGGTGATGTACCACCATCAGAGACTATCTTTTGAAGAACTTGGATGACAAACTCATAGCCTCAAAAATGACTGACAAGGCTAGGGTTCTTCACCAAATACTGAACAAGTCAATCCTTCACAAGACTGGGTCGAAGGATAATGTATCAAAGGCTCACCAATTCTGCCTAGTTCATTTGATACTGGAGAGGCAGATAAACCTTCCCCACTTTCTCTTTTCCTTCTTCAAGTATGCCATTGAAGGCTCTGGGAAGAATACTTCAATCATCTATGCTGCTCTTCTCTCAAAAATCTTCGAGAAGCACATGGTCTATGATGACCTCAAGAACTTGGTTCCTGAAAGAAAAGTCAAATACTATGGTGTTCATGGTATTGAACGATCGCATCAGCCTGAGTTTAGTACGCAAAGCTTGGTGATGACAGCTGGACTGCCTCAAAAAGTTCAAGCCTGAAAGTAAACAAAAAGGAGCTCAGACGCAAGGTTCAGAAGAAGCGTCTGAACAACAAGTCACCGATGGACGCTCAACTGAGCAAGCTCGTCCAACAGCTAGGACTCCTCCTTCTCGTCCAAAGCTCATCGTCCAATCATCCAGAAAAAGGAAGCTGATTCTAGCTCCCATTGATGAGGATGAAGAGGACGATTTACCCATCTCCAGGGTAGTCAAAGGTCCAAGATTGGAAACCTCATTTATTGCATCTCTGCCCAAACCAGTCTCGACAAGGGCAAGGACTGCACGAGCAAAGGCAAAAGGTAATACTGAACCCATCTCTAGTTCAGTTATTACTTCCTCTGTTGTCCAATCTTCTGAGATTAAGGACTTGACCTTGAACCTTCCTTACCACCTTCACCTCCTGCCCTACCACAAACACAAACCCTTACCTCACCAAACGAACCTGAAGACTGGTTCACACCATGGGGAGATCACCCCTTCCAACCTTATGGTGCTCCCTACCCCAGAATGATCTACCGCAAAAGAAAATATAGACGCATTCCCCGTATAACCTTCAGAAACGAAAGCTCAAAGTGGGCTGACGTCCAGCGTAGAATCTTTGTCCTATTTCTCAGACACACACCCCCTTCTACATCACCTCACCCCAAAAGCCCTTTACCACCACCAGAATACGAATATGAACAACCTTCCACTCCACCTACCTCTGGACCACCCCCAGAACATGGCTACTACCCTATCCCTCACACTTCTACTGAACGTCTGGCCACTGAGATGTACATAGCTCTTGGACCCTTGGTCGTCTGCCTTGAGAAAAATAAGTTTCCTCCAAGGAAAGTTTATCCTAATCTGATCAAGAATAAGGCATTCCAATAGTGCCACTACAATGTAAAAAGGCACGTAGTCCTTCGAAATGAAGACAAGAAAGGCTACAAAACAGAGTACGAGAGGTGAGCAAGGACGTTTGGTTTAACCAATTACATCCTTGATCTGGATCTGAAGTTTATTCTAAGCTATCCAGCAGCATGGAAGGAGTACTCTGATGTTCGTGACTTTCTTCCATATTATGCTGTGCGCAAGGAGTGTGACATGTCTCGGGAAGCTAAGAATCATCACAACCTTCCCATGAAGTTTTGGTCAAGGACTTCAGATACAAGAGTAGGAGTTGTTCCTCCTAGAGCTTGTCCAAGGATTCCGATGTTGGATCCCAACAAGAATAAGGACCTTCGCAAAAAGCTTGAGATGTGGACACTACCTTACAGAAATTTCTTTGATCCTTTGTTTTGGAAGTTCGAGATGACTCTGTGGCTCTAGCAAGCATTTGGAAGAAGGACCCCAGATTCAGATATGACCCAGACGCAACAGTTTACTGGGCAAATCACATTTCGAGATGCTCTCAAGAAGCATCATCATCTGGTCTGACAATTGAGGCGAAAGAAGAGATTTGTGTCTACCCAAGATAGTATCGAATCTATGAGGCTGACTTCATGATCATAGACGATATCTTTGGGATACCTCTATATCCTAGAGATGTGTTGCCTCCACCTGCTCCCAGATGGAGAGAAAACAAGTATGATGATGCTGAGATCATACTTGAAGTGCTGCCACCTCCACCCAAACCTGTCATTGATCTTGATGCTCCTCCTCCTGCCCCTCCTAAGCCGCTTATTCCTGAAGAAACTGCGGACACCTAAATCATTTATGAGGACCCTTGTGAAACTCATATTGAGGAAATGGAACAAGTTGCAGACTCAGCCTCGTCTAAGCCTCAACCTATCCCTCTCTCAGTGGTCCATCCTGCTGATCCATCTCCTTCTCAGGCTCTCAGTGTAGTTCCTGATCAAGGAGATATGGACGCAACCACGGCCACAGCTGATAGTTTCGCCTCTGTTATTCCTCCTGAGTTTCAAGAGTTCATCCAACGGTCCATAGAAGCCAACAATGCAGCGCTTCTTCAGCAGATCGCGGCCATGTTTCAAAACTTCATTCCAAAACCTCCTCCTTCTCCTTCTTAAATTTTTTTTTTCAAATATATTGACTATGATGTGATTCTTACTCTTTTGTCTGATGACAAAAAGGGGGAGAAAATGGGTTGATTGAATATATCTTGATTGAGTGTTATAACATGTCTGACTATCCATGCTTAAACGCTTATATCTGTTTTACATGCTTTAAATGTTTAGAATATTTGTCTTAGGGGGAGCTTTTCAGCTCTCTAGGACTCTTTGTTCAATCAAATTAGTATGTTTTGTCATCATCAAAAAGGGGGAGATTGTTGGAACCAACCCTTAAGTTTTGATGTTAACAAAGGACTAATTTAAGAAGAACAAAGATTTCTTATGGACTATCGTTTTATATTAAGTGTGCAGGATAAAACTTATTTGAGTCCAAAGACTATCTAAAGACCAAAGACTTTATCTCGTCCAACCTCTTACAGTGGTTTATGTCTTACTCAGACTGGACGGTAATAAGTAGAACCATGAGTCCAAAGACTCTTCCGATACTCTTGTAATAGCTATAGTCCAATATTGTTTTATATGTTTAAGCGCGAATACCTTGTAAAGCATTTGAATTTATTATTACCTGTAAAAGGCTTATATCCTTCGGACAAACATTCTTTGTGATATTCGTTAAAGGATAAAAGCATAAACCAGAATGTCTCTGACACGTAAAAGAAGTTGACCTTCTTCTTTTGGAAAAACAAAAGGCAACTTTCGTTCTACACAGAAGATATGTTAGCACCATTTCTAGCTATCATCCTGATAGTCTACTTTGCTGATCAAAAGCTTCAGATGCTATCAGACTCAATGGATCAAATGCATTCAATGCTCATCAGAACGAATTTTTTTCCATCTGTTAAAGACTGAAGCTTGTACAAAGACAAAAGGCTATATATACCTCCATCCCTTGAAGATGCAAGGTTACCGAACTTGAGCAAAAATACAAGCACACTAGAAAACACAAGCTATCAAGAGAAATCTTTGCTTACAAGCTTACTCTGCTCTTAAACTTTCATATCACTCTCTGCGTAGAGTTTTATTCCAAGAGTTCTAAGCTTTAGTTTCGAATTCTCACAGTTAGTGAGTTAGTAGAACATGACTCTTTTCAAAACCTTAGTTGGTTGAGCCTGAAGAGGCTTGTATGTAAAAGAATACTTAGAAAACCTGAAGAGGTTGAGAATACTGCCTGAAGAGGTGTTGAATACTTTGTAACAAAGGGTTTTTGTTATAGTGGATAAAGCTCTCAAGTAGAGAAGACTGGACGTAGTTCTTTGGTGAAGAGTGAACCAGGATAATATCTCTGTGTTCTTTTCTCTCCCTGATACTTACTTTAGTTTATTATCTAACTAACTAACTGGGATTGAATTGCTTTTTCCCTGCGCTTATTTCTTATCTTAATCAAACTAATTTAGCGTCCAACTTGGTGTTTGGAAGAGCTCTCTTTGCTTTTAGTTGTTTTAGCTTCCAACCTTGCGAAAATTATTATCTGCTTACGAAAAGATTTTAAAATCTTAAGAAACACAATTCAACTCCCCTTCTTGTGTTTCAAATAGGTTTCTTCAATATCTAAATTAGAATCAAACAAATTTAATATTTGAAGATAATATACAAAATTTAAATATTATATAAAAATAATTTATAAATAATATTAATGTAAATATATTATTTTTTTTATAACAACAAAGCTAAGATAGCCTAGTTGGTATAAGGTAAGGGTTCAAATAGGGTAATAGGGTTCGCCATGTGGTGCGTCCAGGTAGAAAGCGCTAGTTGGAGTGACGTTTTCAACGTCAGCGTCGACTTGGCAAAAAGAATCCCAAATTGATAAATAGTTTTAAAAGTGTCCCAAATTGATAAATAATTTCTAAAACAACTACAATTTGGTCAAAAAACCGTATTTGGGAGATTATCTTTTCATCTATTGGGTGAGAACATATTCCAAGAGGGAAAAACACTTAAATCCTATTTGGTTTAATTTCTTTTTTTATGCAAACGTTAAAATTGGGGGTCCTAATGTATTTTTTTGCAAACGCCCATTTTGGAGCTTTCCTTAGACACTTTCGGTTTGGAACACTGATTTACGTTCAAAATGATTTAAAACAAAGAGAGGCTTAAATCTCATGAGATCTGGCTGCACGGGTGTAAAGTAAGTGCACATCAACGAAGGCATCTTTCTGCTTAGCATCTTTCTTTCCACGGTTGATATGTGTTTTTGGTTCCGTAAAATGAACAAATTTTGGTTTTGATCATTATAAAAAATTTTCTTTGATTTTTGTTTCTCTAAAATTTCAATCACTATTTTTGATCCCTACTGTCATGTCACGTTCGTTAATTATTTATGTGTTTAACAAAAGATCATATGACCATCTCAAGTGACACACAATGACCTCTGTGATGTCATGTTAGCATATGATTCACCTGTAGTTTTGTTTGAACCCTAAAACTAATTATATTTATTTACTCTAAAATGAATGCTAAGGACTACAAATGATGATATTAAATTTTATAGGGATGAAAACCAAAGAAAAATAATTTACAGGGATCAAAACAAAAATTTGCTCATTTATAGGGACCAAAATTAGTAATTTCATATTTTAGAGAGATAAAAATTAAAGAAAATTTTTTACAGGGACTAAAACCAAAATCCATTCATTTATAGACCAAAAAGGTATTTAACCATTCTTTCTATATATGGGATAATTCTTTTTGAGCATCACATCCCAGACATCAACTCCTAACACCGTACAAAGGTATTAATTTTCAATGTTGAAATGATGTGAAGTAGGGGTGGACAAAAACCCGTCACCCGTCCGAACCCAAACAAACCGACAACAGTTTTGGTGAAATGGATGGGTCTAATCGGGTAGCCGGGTAAATGAAGTGAAAAAACGGAGTAACAGCGGGTGTATTTGGTCGGGCTTGGGTGGGAAAAATTTAATCCATCGATACCCGTCACCGACCGAATATGTATTGTAAAGTGTAAAAGAAATGAAACACAACTTGCTTAATATTTACGCTACCTGACTACTTGTCTATTCTTACTTCCCTTGAGTCCCACAAAGGCACAAACTATTTGACTACTTAATTGCTTTGTCCAATCCTACTTGCCTAGGGACCCACATACTACTCGAGTAATTGCCTTGGAACACAACACAATGAATTATTTCTCTTTCTGGTCACCCAACAGCAAAGGCTTATTTCTCCTTTTGTAGAGTTATCCAAAACGCGCTTACAACCAAGTTCCAACTCTCAACGATAATTCTTTTTGAGCATCACATCCCAGACATCAACTCCTAACACCGTACAAAGGTATTAATTTTCAATGTTGAAATGATGTGAAGTAGGGGTGGACAAAAACCCGTCACCCGTCCGAACCCAAACAAACCGACAACAGTTTTGGTGAAACGGATGGGTCTAATCGGGTAGCCGGGTAAATGAAGTGAAAAAACGGAGTAACAGCGGGTGTATTTGGTCGGGCTTGGGTGGGAAAAATTTAATCCATCGATACCCGTCACCGACCGAATATGTATTGTAAAGTGTAAAAGAAATGAAACACAACTTGCTTAATATTTACGCTACCTGACTACTTGTCTATTCTTACTTCCCTTGAGTCCCACAAAGGCACAAACTATTTGACTACTTAATTGCTTTGTCCAATCCTACTTGCCTAGGGACCCACATACTACTCGAGTAATTGCCTTGGAACACAACACAATGAATTATTTCTCTTTCTGGTCACCCAACAGCAAAGGCTTATTTCTCCTTTTGTAGAGTTATCCAAAACGCGCTTACAACCAAGTTCCAACTCTCAACGATGCCATTAAGGAGTGGATTGGAGGAAGCTTGATGCGAAGCAGTTTCGGCCTCACCGAAGCAGATGGAGGCAGCGACGGCAACTTCATTGTCGCAGGGACTCTGATTCTTTCTCCGCTTCCACAACGTCAAATCTGTGACCAACTACGCATCGGATCTCAACCGCTTCGTCTCCCTTCCTCCTATTCGACTGGCTTATCGCAGAGGTCGCCATGGCTGGCAGAACAGGTGCAAAGGACGAGTTTGAGCAGATCTGTGGTGGTAGCGCTTTGGTCCAGCAACTCTCGTGGGGGAGGTTTGATCTAGTGTCGTCTCCTTGTTGTTTTTCTTCTTCTTTTGCTATCAACCGGACCAATCCACCCGCTCAACCCGTCACCTGCCCAACTCGCCACCCGCCATGTCCGATGACCCAAACGGACGGAAATGGGTGCATATTTATCCTCCTCGGTTTTCTTCGGATCGGGATTTTTCGGACCGAATCCGACCATACCCGACCGAAGTCCACCCCTAATGTGAAGTGAGAGAAAAAACAAGTTTATAAGAATATAAAAGGTTAAAATGTAATTTTCATCCTTCTAGTTTTTCATTTTGGCGAAATTTGGTCCTCTAGTTTTTTTAGCGATTTTAGTTCATATATTTTTTTAACATTGTAATTTTCATCCCTCCGTCTAATTCCCGTTAGACATTTTGCCACGTGGCTTGTCCAGCCGGCACAAATTTTTTTTTGGCTAAAATGCACTTTTCGTCACTCTACTTTTACACTTTGGCGAAATTCATCCCCCTAATTTTTTCAACGATTTTAGTCCTCAATTTTTTTTTACATTGCAATGTTTGTCTCGTTAGTTTTCATTTTGGTGAAATTTCCCCCTAGTTTTTCTAACGGGATATGCTTACGTGGCAAACATATTGCCCATGTGGCTATCTAAAATAATATAATAATAATTTATTTTTATTATAAATTAAAAAACAAATGATCATATGCAGATTGATTATCTCACTTTCTTCCTTTGAACTTCTTCATCAGATGCCACGTGTTGAGCCAAATGCAGTCAAAAACACCAATTGTATATTCATTAATAGCCAACTCAGGGTTGTTTCCACCGATAAATCTCCATTGACGAAGACAAAGTTACGCTCCAAAGAAGACACATTTGACATATTGAACAAGCCCAATTCCTGATAATAAATATCCACAATCTATTTGAAAATTTATAATAAATACTAAAGTAAATTATTATTACAAATTTTCAAATATTACTTAATTAAACAGGCTTGTTCTGTACGCGAAATGCATCCTCTTCGGAGCTTCGATTCCATCTTCGCCTGCAGAGATTCATCAACGTAAGCAACCGTCAACTGGTTATCCATAAATGTACAACGGATGGTTTTTTTACTGTATTTGCCTAAAAAAACTAGGGGGACAGTTTTTCCAAAGTGGAAAACTAGAGGGACGAAAATAGCATTTTAGCCAACTTTTTGGTTTCAGCTGGACAAGCCACGCGGCAAAACATTTACCACATTAGCACATTCCGTTAGTTTTCTGATGGAAATTAGACAGAGGGGCGAAAATTACAATGTTAAATAAATGCGAGGACTAAAGTCGCTAAAAAAAACTAGGGAGACGAATTTCGTCAAAGTAAAAAAACTGGTGGGACGAAAAGTACGTTGTAGCCAATATAAAAATATGGTTTTGATTTAATTTTGTTGTACAAATAATGAAATTCATGATAGATAAGAGCAAGTGACGGTTCATATGACTCATGAAAGGATTTGCACAACCAGTGTGTTTTAAGACTTTGAGTTGAGACATTTTGACCAAACTGATCTTGTTTTAGAAATTATTTATTAATATAACATTATTTTGAAAGTATTTATTAAACTAATCCAATTTTTGCTAATGTGACATTTTTTGTTAATTTATGAAAAACATTACTTTGACCGCCATTAAAAACACTAGTTATAATAGTGTTTTTATCAAATTGTGTCACATTCCGTGATATTTTGTTTAAAAAAAAGAAGAAAAATGGACAAACAGAGCCCGAGATGCCACCTGACGTGCTGTGACGCCTTTGCCACAACCTCCCAAACATGCTATTAATGTTAAATTTTGTTCTATCTACTTTTAATGATTGGGTAATGGTTGATTCTTTAGCCATATCCAAGAAACACGACTAAATGATAAATTGGTCACAACTAAATACTATTTTTTTAACAACTGAAAACTTATCCATTTTGGGACATAAAGATAATCAAGGTAAATACAATTTCACCCAACAAAGTTTTTTTTTGTACACACTACCAAGGATTCAATCATGATCACCATACTTCAAAACTTAACTATTTACTAAATGTGCTCAACCTTATTGATACTAACGTAATAAGTACTAACGTTTTGGTGTTGTTAAAAACTAGGTTAGAATAAAATCAATTTCATAACTAAATCGGTTCAGAAAGTGACTTCTCGATGTTTAGTAAAAGATATTTTAATGTTTGTGTTAGGAACTTGGATTGAGCCATTAACATAATAAAAAAAATGTAGTTTTAAAAATAAAGTTTCCATTGCAAATGCAAATGCAATAATATTAAATGAATTTAATTTTTGATGCATTATTAGTGTAAAATGTTTTACACTATTAACACATTATAAATGATTCGATATGCAATTTTTAAAATAGTTATGATAAAATTAAAATATTTTAATGATACGAAAATTTATGATTGATTGATAATGTAAATTTTTTTTTACATTAATGATACATACCAATTAAAGTTTTTACACTGCAGAGTCTAATTGGTATGAAGTGTTAGTATAAAATTTTTTATATTATCGACAAATCCACAATTATAATATAAGTGATTTTCAAGATAGTTAAAATAAAAATAAAATATTTTCAATGATACGTCAATAAAAAATCCATATACTAACATACTTGTGATTTTTTTTTTTATGCTCATAATTAATTGTGATTTATTAAGGATACCCGCTTCTGGATTGATCCTTGGGTTTCAGGTTGGGGACGTTTGATTGACCAGTTCAGACTACGAAGCGGTTAGGGATCTTTGGACACGTTTGATAAATCCACAAGCTTGGAGCAAATTTTTTAGCTTGGGTCTCCATGCCTGGGTGGATTGGAATCTTACTGATCCTGATATTGGCTTGAACAATGAGAATTGGGCAACTGTTTTTGGAGTCTCGATCTGGGTTTTGTGGAAGGATCGTAACGACCTGGTTTTTGATAGGAAGACTTTGACTGAGGAAGGTTTGCGACATAGTATTTTAGCCCAAGTTAATTAAGTAAATATCGGATTTGATCCTGAAATTATAGGGTCGTATCAATTTAGTTCCTTATATTATCAATATTTCAAAATGATCCCTGAAATTATAGAAAGTTAAACAGATTCGTTCCTCCGTTGATATTTGCATGAATTATAATGACATTAAGTTGGTAATGTCAGGAATATATTTGAAGCTAAGTGAATAATATTTGGATTGCATTTGTTATATTTTGTAATTCCAAGGGTCATTTTGAAATATTGATAAAGTGAGAGATTAAGTTGATACGATCCTATAATTTTAGGGACCAAATTAGATATTTATTCCAATGGTGCTTATGTCGAAGAGTCTGGAAGAGAAGTTCATATTGCTTGGAAGCCCCCTCCCTCTCAGTGCATCAAAGTTCAAAGTGAATGTTGATGGGTCATTCCGTGGGAGAGATGGTAAAGCTGCTTGTGGGGGTCTGGTGCGAGACTGTATGGGCCAGTTTATTAAGGGCTTTCATTGTAATGTTGGTTCCTGCAATGCAGTATGGTCAGAATTATGGGCTTTATTCTTGGGAGTTCGTCTAGCTAGGAGCCTCCACCTCTGTCATGTGATTTTTGAGATGGACTCCCAAGTTATCGTGAATGCTGTTCATATGGGCTTCATCAATAACAAATTTATTCAACCTCTCCTCAATGAGGTCATTTCGTTACTTCACTCAGCTGATTGGAGTACTTCTTTGGTCCACACTTATAGGAAAGCAAACAGTTGTGCTGACCGTCTTGCTAATATGGGCCATTTTGGTTCTTTTCATTGGACCTTATTAGATAGAGCTCCTCCTCCTTTGAAATTTTTTGTTAGATGCTATTGGGTGTAGTACATCTCGTGTCTTTTTGTTTTCTATGTCTGAGTATCAAAAAAAAATTTATACTAAAAAAATAATAAAATAAAATTAATTTTAGTTACACCGGTGCGCTATTTGCACATTCTTCAAGCCATTTTTGGTCAGCAAATTAATTCAATGATACTAGAGCTATGTTATTTGAATAATAAATTTTAGATATCGTATTTGATATCGTAAGTGTTCATTTTTATTTTTCACTTACATTTTATTTTTTTGTATACACGTATATAAAAAATATATCACAAAAATAAAGGAACATCATATGATATCCTTATTACTATGTTCAAATTTATTTCTCATTATACAAAGATTCCAATTGAAATTTTTTATGCTCATCAAATTTTCTAGGTTGCTTTCTTAGTGGGCTGAATTTGTCCGCTTTGCATACATGATACAATTCAGATTCTTGACCTAAATAGTAAAAATAATGTGAAAAGATATTATATTTTGGATTTAGTTAATATGTACTGTGAGTGTAAATTTTTTTTTTATATTATTAATCAATCATAAATCATCATATTAACTAAAATGTTTGACTCTTATCCTAACTATTTATCTTAAAAATCACATATATCATGATTTCTGATTGTTTGACAGTATAAAAAATTTTACACCTATAAAGCATAGTAATTAAGCTCTTACCTTTCACCAAAATTCTTAAATAGTTAGCTAAACATTTTTATAATTCGTAAATTTTTATAAAAAAATTAGAAAGGCAATAACATCATATTTTTATATTAAAACTATAAATAAAAGAATTAATTTACGGGATACAACAAAAAGACATTTTTCCATTCTAAGTTATATATTTCCTTTTTATTATTATTTTACGTTCTCCGTATCTTAGTTTTTGAATCTGCAACGGCTACAATTCTCCATAGCAACGCTCTCCGCCGTTGGATTAATATTAAAACATCCAACGGTTAAAATGTTGGTAAAAATTCGACCGTTAAGGGGAGAAGCGTTGCATCCTTCAGCTTCAAAAGACAAGGGTTTTTTCACTGCTCCATCCCATCTCATTCATTCATTCTACACAGAGATAGAGAGTGAGTGAGAGACCCAAAGAGAGAGAGTGTGAGAGACCCAAAGAGAGAGAGAGAGAGATTCATTCATTCAAGACACTAACAAGAATTGGAAATGGCTTCAAGACCCATCGTTCCACTTCAACAGCAAGCCAGAGGTTGTCTCTATTTCTAGGGTTCTCTCTTTTTGGATCATTCTATGTATTGAATCTTTCTTGTGTGATCTCAATGGTTCCCTTTTTAATATTCAAGTTTGTTCCAACACTATAGTTGATTTCTTATATTTATCTAAGATGCCAAAATGGGAAAATCTTGTCTGGGACTAACAAATTTGTTAAGATCACAGACAAGTTTCAATTTTTCTGGGTTTGCTCGCCAATCTTTTTAGAACCCAGGTGCAAATTTTTTTTTCTTTTTGTTAATGGGTTTTTTTTTTTTTTTTTTTTTGCAATCTCATAGGTGAAGGAGTAGTAGGGGGAGTGAAGCAGCAGAAGAATAAAGGTGCAGCAGATGCAAAGGAACGCAGAGCACTTGGTGATATTGGAAATCTGGTTCCTGTTAAAGGCGTAGAGGTCAAACCTAATCGCCCCATCACAAGGTACCTCTCTCTCTCTCTCTCTCTCTATTTTTTTTTGTTTATCTTTTTCTTGTTATGAAAAAGTTATTTGAACAACTTAAGGCTATCTTTGATTTAACATTACAAACTTACTTTTGGGTTTTTGGGTTTCAAACGTATTTCAAATATGCTATTTCTCAACTCTAAATCAAATATGCACTTAGCTTTAACTTCGAGTTATTGAGAAAAAAAAAAATGGGTGTTCAAAAATTGGTGTAAAGAAAAATAGTGTGAGAATATCGTGATTGTTATTCAAAATAGTTGTTCAAATAAGACTGCTCTTTCTTGTTCGAATAACTTGGCCATAAGTTGGAGTTATTGATAAAATGGGTGTTCAAAAAGGGTGCAAAGGAAAATAGTGTGATATGAGAATATCCTGTTTGTTATTCAAAATAGTAGTTCAAATAAGACTGTTCTTTCTAGTTATCTCTATTGCTCTCTCTTAATATGATTTTTTTTATGATTCGTTTAGGAGTTTTTGTGCACAACTACTTGCCAATGCACAAGCTGCAGCTGCTGCTGAAAATAACAAGGTGAACATAACTCTCCTATCACTTGCTTGATTGTTTCAGTTTTCTTTATTTGATTGTTTTAATTCAATTGAAGTAGCAGGTTATGATTGGTTTCTGATTTTTTGCTTTTAATTGCAGAAATTGGCTGGTGCTAATGTGGCTGCTGGTCCTCCTCCTGTTGCTGATGGAGTTGTTGCTGCTAAAAGAGTGGCACCAAAGCCTGTGGCTGGTCAGAAGAAAGTCACTGCAAAACCAAAGCCTCCAGAAGTCATTGAAATCAGCCCAGATAAAGAAGTCCAGAAAGACAAGCCTGTGAACAAGAAAAAGGAAGGAGGAGATGCTATCTCCAAAAAGAAATCACAAACACTTACTTCAGTCCTCACAGCTAGAAGCAAGGTTGATAAAAAAAAAAAGTCCAAGCCCTCAATGTGTTTGAAGTTTGAACCATCTTGTGATGTTGTCTCTTTACAAGTTATTGTGATGTTCTATTGCAGGCAGCATGTGGTTTGACTAAAAAACCAAAGGAGCAGATTATTGACATTGATGCTGGCGATACTGGCAATGAGCTTGCTGCTGTGGAATATATTGAAGACATTTACAAGTTCTATAAGCTTGTGGAGGTATCAAACATGTTCCCTTGTTTCAGTCTCTCTGTTTGTGTAGCATATCTGATATCTGATGTAATGGCATTCTAATAATATGTTATTTATTATGCGTGGGATGCATGTGAAGAATGAGAGCCACCCTCATGACTACATGGACTCACAACCTGAGATAAATGAGAGGATGAGAGCTATATTGGTTGATTGGCTGATAGATGTCCACGCCAAGTTTGACCTTTCACTTGAAACCCTTTACCTGACCATCAATATAGTTGATCGGTTCCTAGCAGTGAAGACTGTGCCAAGGAGGGAACTGCAATTGGTTGGCATCAGTGCCATGCTCATGGCATCCAAGTATGAAGAAATCTGGCCCCCTGAGGTAAGTGGTCTACATTTTCCAACTTGATACTTTTGATGCTCTTTTATGTCAAAAGAATTTTTCTGCTGACTGAGATGGTGATCTTTTTCAGGTTAATGACTTTGTGTGCCTCTCAGATAGAGCTTACTCTCATGAACAGATATTGGTCATGGAGAAAATCATCCTGGGCAAGCTAGAATGGACTTTGACTGTGCCTACACCTTTTGTTTTCCTAGTTCGTTTTATCAAGGCATCAGTTCCAGATCAAGAGGTGAGTGAAATAAGAAGTAACCTTTTGTACATGGTTCTTGCTTCATTTTTCATTATGATATCTATGTCTGAAAAATACTTGTGATTCTGAGGATTGTTGTTTTATTTGAATTGTCCAGTTGGAAAACATGGCCCATTTTCTTTCTGAGTTGGGAATGATGCATTATGCCACCTTAATGTACTGTCCATCAATGGTTGCTGCCTCAGCAGTCTTTGCAGCAAGGTGCACTTTGAATAAGACCCCCATTTGGAATGAGACACTTAAGCTACACACGGGTTACACAGAAGAACAACTCATGTAAATACAATTTGTCCTACTCTATTTTATTTAGTAATGTTTTATTATTTGATTGTTGTGTTAACTGTATCTTGCTTTCTATGTTTCCAAACAGGGAATGTGCTAGACTATTGGTGAGCTTCCACTCCACGGTTGGGAATGGAAAGCTTAAGGTTGTGCACAGGAAGTACTCAGATCCCCAGAGAGGAGCTGTTGCAGTGCTTCCACCAGCTAAAAATCTTATGCCTGAAAGTTCTTCTGGCTCTAGAGTTTGACCAGAAACATTGAAGAGAGCAAAGGGTGCAACAAACAGAATTTATGTGGGATTCGGCAATAACCATTTGTTATTGTATTCGTTTTTTCTTTTTTTTCCTTCTAATTTTTTTGCAAGCCATATATGTATCATCAGATTGAAAACAATTTGATTTTATAAGTTGCAAGTTTTTCCCTTGTTGTGTTCCCCTCCTCATTTTTCTTGTCAGTTACATTATCATAGAACTAAAATTTTCCCTTTAGATGCCAGAAAGATAAAAGAACCCAAAATTTTATCAAATGATCATAATTCTAGAGTTTGTTCCCTTTATTCAAGAAGTAGTCACCATTCATTGGAAATTGTTTCCATTACCATTTCTCAATTTCATTAGTGTCAACTATATTATTGTCAACTATATTCGTACTATTTCCTGCAAAAAAAACTTCATACCAAATACCATTACTGTTTGAGTCTGAGTTCATCATAATGAGTGTTATTTTAATTGAAAAAGCTCCCAACTAAAAACTATCAATTTGTAGAGTTTATTAGCAAAATTAACTCTATTCATTTATCTCATTGTTCATTCCCCTACAAATTATAAATGAAGTTAGCTTATCGGTAAATAGATTGTTAGCAAAGATAGGTATGTAACAGACAAGATTTTGCCGTAGTTTAAATTAAACAACCCCTTGAACAATAATGTGCACAAGATCAGATTAAATCATCAAATTAAGTATCAAAGGCCTTCAAACAAAATAATTTTGGACTTTTCACCATGAAGAAAAATAATTTAGGACTGAAGCTGTGGTCGATAAGGTGGTTTTGAGAAGGATTAATTGCTAAAATCTATATTGTGATTGGGTCGTTTAACCGGTTATATTTATCAATAACTCCAATTTTAATGATTCAACTACATGGTTCTTTTCCGCAGGTGTGGTAAAAGACTTCCCAAAAGATGGGTGAAAACAAGTAAGAGTGTATCAAGGGTCTTACTTCCTTCTCATTTAGGAGCTTTTCCCTAAAAAATTAAGGGGCGAGAAAGTGAGATAAATCCTCCCACTAGTTTCGGTCTCACCATGTTTTTTTTTTTTTTTGTTACAAGCAATTATTATGGGATAGTATTATTTTTTTTTGATAAGAACCATCTTAATTAAGGTTTTTGATTACGTAGGATTCGAACTCAACTCCTCTATTATAAGTTAGTTTTTGGAATTAACTGAGTCACACTCATACTATAATATCGGATAATATTATATTAATATATTTAAAAAATTGAAAAATAAAAATAAAAATGACCCATAAAATTAAAAAAAAAAAATACATGTAATAAGTAGGACTTTTTTCCCCAATAATAGGGTTGAAAAGAAAAAAGCGCAAACGTTGATTCTAATATTCTAATATCCCTCTTAATAGGGTTTAAGGATTCTATTGTTGTTACCTTAAATTAAAACCCTTAAGAGGGTTTAAGGATTAGCTTTATCTCACACGATTCTCATCCTAAAACACAATCTCCTCTGCTTCTATCCTATCCTATCTATAAAATTTTTCACCCCAAAACAAAAATCAGAAACTTGAAACCTTTTCTAAATAAACACAAACCTTACTTTTCCCAATTCTTCAAGGAACAACATTTCACACTTCAATTTCACTTCATTTTCAGAAGCAAAAAACACAAGGCTTGTTTAAGATGCCTTCAAATTCAAGGCCAAAGAAGCATTCCAAGGTGCAATCAAGGGCATCGTCGACGCCTGAATCAGCAGCAGCAGCAGCAACCAATCCTCGCACTGCACCAAACACACCTTCAGAAACCGATGAAGCGGAACAACTTGCTTCTTTTTGCGAAGAAGCTTCTAGAAAGTTCCCAGCTTTGATAGGAAAAACCGCTCTCGTCGGCGAAATCATTGATGTTGAGAGTGCCCCTAATTCTAAGGGATGCAGAATTTGGCTTTCAGAGTCTTCCATGGTTTCGTCTTCTCTTCCTCCGGGTTCCATTGTTTCGGTAATGTTCTCCCTACAGTCACCGATGATTGATGTTGTAGGAGCAGACCTAAAAGATTTAGGACTAAAAATGAACAATACTTTATTTATGGGGGCCAAGTTAAAGAAATAATATTTTTCAAAAAAAAATTACTTATAAAAAAATTGAGTTTAATCGTGATGCATTTCGATGTAAAGTTTATATTGTCAACCAAGCTGGCAATTTATGCTGGGTTTGCAGTGTAAAAATCTTTATAGTGACGGTTTATATCAATTAAATCCTTAAATTTTTTGGATAGTCATAACTATTACATTTATCAATGTGTTTGGGTTTGAGATTTTGGAATTTAAGTGCCTTTTCTATATCTGAATATTTAGTTCTGTTTTTTATTCTAATATACTCTAAGAGTAATTCTCTCAACAGCTAAGATTTGATTTAAACTTTATTAGATTATGTTTTAAAATTAATCAATCAGATTGTATGGTTAGGCAGTCCACACATTATGTTTTTGAGTGTAAATTGTAGTACTCTCATTGTACACAAGAATCTCTTGTAGGATTGGGTTGTGAGATTCTACATAGGTTTGCATAAAAATCACAACTGCTTGCAGATAATATCTTTTGTGGATGTTGTTCAAAGTTTTCAATAATCATGTCAATCTATCTTTTTTCTCAGAATTTTGTATCAATATCAATTTCTTTGGTTGATTTTTGCATTCATCAATTCATGTTGCTATAGCAGTTTATAATAAGATTCTTCACAATGCTGTTGTATGGTTCTAGATGTGCTAAGTGCTTCTTTTGATACCTCTTTTTTCTCTCTCTTGCACATTTCATCATATATTAATTGATCGGTAGGTATCAATTGCTTCTTCAAGGAAGAAAAGTATGCAGCTGGATAGCTTTCCTCTCAAATCATTAGTTAATGAATGTGTCAGATGTTATGGATTGGAAAGGGGGAAGACCTCAGATGATGATGCGGGAAATTACTTTGCACTTGCAACAGTTTTTCCTTCTAGTAAGGTTTGTCTGGCCACTGTTTTATTGCAAACATTTTAGGCTTTGTTGTTTCGTTCATTTCATACAATTGAACATAATTTAGAAGAAAAACAATGATAGACATTTTTTTTGTAGTAATCCTAACTCCTAAGTTGGGTGGGACTTATTACTCAAATTTTATTTCACTAAAAGAGAAACAATCAAGAAAACACATGCTACACAGTATTCCCAATAGACTAAACTTGCTCAACAGCAAATGCTAAAATCAAAATTAAGTTGTACTTTTATGTAGAATTCTTAGTTGGGGACCTTTTGTTTTTCATTAATCAGATTTTATTATTTCACCAAAAGAGACAGCACAGTAGTGGGAAAAATCCTGTTATACAGTATGCCAAGTAGACTAAACTTGCTGAATAGCAAACACCGAAAAGAAAATTACTTCATACACCCTTAACAAAGAATGCTCTCTCAACCACCCTACCTTCTAAATAGGTCTTCATTCAGAAAATTGCTATTAGAACTAGCAATTCTTAACAAATCTTGAAAACACAAATAGCATGCTGAAGGTACTGTTAGTCTGCTCCCTTGAAATATTGTAGATAGTGGCTTTCCCAGACAAAATGATAATGTCTTGCATCATATTGGTGGGCTTATTATAAGCGAATAACCAATTCAATCCACTTACCCGGTTTTCTTTCTTTTCTTTTTTTATTGTGTGGGGGGAGGGTTCCTTGATGGATAGCTATTTTGAGTAATGTTCTTTTATCATTATCTTTTTTTTAAAAAAAAGAGTTAGTGAACAGAGAAGCAAATGTGTATGTGTTATTTTTTATAAGGGTTTGTCCAATGAGTGCCCTAAAGGCACTTGTTAAGGAATAAAATAATAGTCTGTATGTAATGAATAGTAAATCATTCAATGCATTGGAAACTTGAAAAGCTTTAGTTTTCACTTGATACTTTCTATTTTTTGAACCTTTTTATAAAAATGTTAGCAAAACGCATTTTATAATTATGTATAACATTGGAACTATCTTTACCCAAATGCTTTATTTTATGACATTAATGTAGGTTTTGAAGAATGGAGTACGACTGTCTTCAAATCTTTCTTATACCATGGGATATCCTCCTTTGAGGACAACTGTGTTTGTTTTCCCAGTACAGAAACAATACCTATCCTGTCTGTCAAATGGGAGCAGTGAACTGCATTCTACTGAAAATAATTGTCTGTTGATATATAGTTGCAAGGAATTGTATCTTCAGTTGGTTCCTCATAAGAATGGATTACCATTGAAAATTAATAACTTGCCCTCATTGGACTTGTCTGCAGCGAAATCCCATGTCCAATCTGAGAATGATATTGTTGCATCTCCTAGAACACCTTCTTATGGATCTAAGTTTTCTAATGCTAGTGGGTTGGCTTCTCCAATATTTGAAGATTCAGCATCAAGTGTAGCCAATCAGAATAGTCAATCGATGGCTTCATTTGATGTTAGGGAAGCATTAGGGGATGAAAGTAACAGAAAATTACTACAAACGTGTGCGACTTCATGGTTATATTCTCGTAGTTTACTGATAGGGAATCTTGTCAATGTCCCAATTTTTTCAGAGTTGTGCATTTTCCAAGTGATAGTAGCTAAAAAGGTGCCAGTTGACAGATCTGATCACTATTCATCGAATGGGAGCAGTAATTTGTACCCTGAAGATTCTGATATAGCAGAGAATGTAAATCAGGCTATCGTTGTCAATTGTGAAACAAAGGTATTTTTATCTCTGCCATCAAATGCCGTGTCTGAAGAGACAAATCAAAGGGATTTTTCTAGTGTGAAACTTAGACACAAGGTTGCTAATCCTAGCATACGTGATAATATTTCTAAATTGGGTGGTCTATCTAAAGAATATACAGTCTTAAAGGATATAATTTCTTCATCAGTGAAAGATGCGTTATCAAGGTATGTCTTGTCTGTTGCATATGTTCACCTGTGAGTATGGCTTGCTTTGTTGAAGACTTTCATTTTTTTTTCTTTGCCTTAGATTGTGTATTGTTCTATGCATCATATTTTGATCTTTCTATTTTGTTTGGTGGATTCAAGTAGTGTTGACTGCTGACTAAGGTTCCTGCAGAAGACTCCAAAATTTGGGGTCAAGGCTTGATATTTTCTTTATTTGAATTTGAATTCTATGTTGTAAATGTCTCATTACAATTTATCCCTCATAATTTCATAAGGAAATGGCTTAGAGCTTGATAACTTCAAAGTGGTGGAATTATCAATGTCATACCTGTATCCAATTCTGATAAGCATATGTTAGAGCCGTCAGCTACGGTTCTGTTATGATTAGTTAGAATCTAGTTTTGTGGTTATTTTTATTTTAATAAGATTATATAATACCAGTTTAGCTGTGAAAGTAGTTTTCCCTCCTTTACTTACTATTAAAGGCTTTGAAGTTGTTGGAGATAGATATAGCATTCTTTGGTTATTACCATTCCTTTTTATTTATTTATTTATTTTTGCTAATAATCCATTGGATTTTCACTCATAAGAGAAAGGAATGCCCTTCATGAAAGTCAGCTACTGGAACTTCTCAATATATAATTTTTTTGGTAATATATATTAATGTGAGGAGAAGACCGACAGAGTCTCAGTCAGAAGAGTTGATTAGACGGAGGATAGCTCCCATAATTAGAGGGATAGGAAGATCAAGAGAAACTCTAGGTGAAACCACTAGAAAGAATTTAGACCTAAATGGCTCACTGTTGATAGAACACGTTTAATCTATGCAGTCAATCTCACCTAGTTGGAAAAGGTTTTGATTGTTGTTGTTGTGTATATTAATATGAGAAAATATAAAGTCCAGGTTGTGTATCTCTTGTTCTTAACTTCTTATTAGAATTAATTTGCATATATAATCATGTCTGGTGTTATTTGTGATAGAAAAGTGCATCTCAAGATTAAAGGAAAAATTTAATGCACAACTCTAAGACCCGCAATGTTGTATGATACTGAATGTTGGACAATAAAAAGCCAACAAGAGCAAAAGTTCAATGTTGCAGGGATGAGGATTTTGTGTTGGAGAAAGTTGAATATTATATCATTCAGTATATTATTTCTTTCACTGTCAAAATGAGCACAATCACAACCACTGCATGTTAGGTCTTAATATAGTCAGTTATTGTAAGCATTGATGTTGGCTCATTTTTGTTGTAAGCATTTATACCACTTTATGCCAGTCAATGATTGAATTTAAAGTTCAAAGTACTTGCCTCTATTCTCATAGTTATGCATCCTCACATGCTTGTATGCACCAGCACATACAATTCTGCATGCTTATGCTTCTTGTTTTTCCAAAATGTAGTTTTGGTTTACGAACTACAAGAGGAGTCCTTCTTCACGGTCCACCTGGTACAGGAAAGACTTCCCTGGCTCAATTATGTGCTCATGATGTTGGGGTAAATTTTTTCCCAATAAATGGACCTGAAATTGTAACCCAATATCATGGGGAAAGTGAGCAAGCATTGCATGAAGTTTTTGATTCAGCCATTCAAGCTGCACCTTCCGTGGTTAGATTTTTGTCAAAAGAATGTGTTTCAGTCATTTCACATTTTGTGATTGAATGAAATAATCTATGCTCTTAATGATTCATATGTATTATGAGTTACGTATCACATGTAAAATAGTTTAAGTTTTTCATTAAAGTTTTAGTATTAATCTTAGTATATCCATGCGGGTACTGATAATTTTTTAGTTGTAATTTCACTTGTCTTTTATACCCGTTTTCACATATGATACATACAAAGACGCTTTTCTTAAAGCATCTTTCATATGATACATGTACTGATTTGTGGAGTCAATGAAAATCCTAGCATTATGAGGAGGCTTCACGAGATATATAAAAACAATGCTGCCAATGTTGGTCTTAAAAGATCAAGAAAAGTCATAAATGAGGTATAATCCAAGGTTTGCTGAAGTTTATACGGAACTTAATTATAAAATGTTGTTAATTGTGGAAATGGGTGAGGTTTGAAGGTGATAGATAGTATTTTATAAAATAAAATTTTAAGCATTATTTTGTCAGTCAGTGCCCTGGTTTTCATATCTCAAATTCTGATTGGGTTTTGATTTAAAAAGTATTTAAAAAATTATGGATGATTCATATTTTGTTTAACTCTCTTCTATGATTTAAAATTCATTTTAACTTGCCTAAATTGTAATAAAATTATGAATCATTTCTTTATTCTCCCTTACAACTTCTGAAAGTTATGGTGGAAGCCTCCAATTGTGTGATGTAAAAAGGCAGCCTTATATTGCCATTTTGTCTTGTATGTTGTTTTAGCTATAATTTCTCTACATGTTGCATTTTTTTTGGCTGTGTTAAATTGTTGGCTAGTCCTCAATCATCATGAATAATTCATGTAGCAAATTTTTTCCATAAGTTTTTCTCTGCTGTGACCAGGCCACTAGACAAAACATTGAGGTGTGACTTACAGTTATTAAGTGATGTAATTTAAATGAATGACAATTTCCTTTTCGACATTCTTAGAATTGCTGAAAGTTTTAAACTTATAATCACCTTCCATACATAGTGTGTCCTATAGGAGGCCTGCCCTTTTTCAATGTTTGGACAATCCAGACATTTTTCGTCAAGCTTTCACTACTTCAGTCCAGTTTTGTATGGTTAATTATTTTCATGGTTTTGCACTTGGTTCACTGAGAATATTTCTGCTTATTTTAAACCTGATATTTATGTTCACTGTTCTCCTGATTGGCTGAATGATGGGATTTCTGTTAAAGGTATTCATTGATGAATTAGATGCAATTGCTCCTGCAAGGAAAGATGGAGGTGAAGAGCTATCTCAAAGAATGGTTGCGACCTTATTGAATTTGATGGATGGAATTAGTAGAACTGAAGCGTTACTTGTAATTGCTGCCACCAACAGGCCTGACCATATTGAGCCAGCTCTCAGACGACCTGGAAGATTTGACAAGGAAATTGAAATTGGTAAGGATTGCAATAATATCTCCCTGGGAATAGTATGTTAATTTTCTTAAAATTTCATACTGATTTATCTAACTGTATGAGTTCTACTCCTAACTTCTGCCTCCAGATGTTACTACTGTGTAAACATTATCCTACTTGATATGTGAACAAAGTACATTTTCTCCTTAATGCGTCTGAGATGCATGCCAACTAACTATTTCTTTGAAATTTAAAGGGATAACTTGGTAATAAAATATGCTGGCGTATCTTTTCATTTGTAATATATAAACTATAAACTATAGGTTAAACTAATCATTTGGTCGCTATACGTGACATTGATTTTGAATTTGGTTCCTAAACTTGAAATTTTTTTAATCGGTCCCTATATGTACAATTATTTTTAATTTGATCCTCGTCGTTTATTGGTATAATAACGCCGTTTGTTGAAGTTAAAGTATGAGAACCAAATTGAAAATAATTGTCACGTGTACGAATCGAATTCATTTTTTTTTTAATTTAGTCCCTACATGTGATAATTATTTTGAATTTAGTCCCTATACGTGATAATCATTTTGAATTCGGTCCCTATCATGTGACGGCGTAATAACACTGATAAACGACAAGAACCAAATTAAAAATAATTGTACATATAGGGATCGATTTCAAAAAATTTTACGTATAGGGACCAAATTCAAAATCAGTGTCACGTATAGGGATCAAATTATTAGTTTAACCTAAACTATAATTTGATTAATAATAGTATGCTGTTTAGTGACATAAGACTGCCCTTTTGCATTGGGGAGATTATCAGACTTTCACTAGTAACTTGGTAATAAAATTGTGCTACTTTATGTAATGTTGGGTTTCGGGTTTATAAGCTTGTATTATGCATAACGATGTACAGTGTGTCTTTAGGACACTTGCGGGAGCCTAACAGTTGAGTTAGTGCTTCCTCACGAAATTTTCTCTAACTCTCTGTCAACATGGTATTGGAGATTTCTCAAAATCCAATATTAAATTAGAGCCCACTATTCTGAACAATATTAACTCTATCATAACTAATTTTCATTTTGAGAAGCATTGTACTAAAGAACTTGTAGGAAACATTATCATGCTCTTTCTCGAGTAAAATTTTTTTTTACAAAGTTATTGATTTAACTTTAACAATAGTTGCCATGGGTAGTTATATAATCTAAAGTTGACTCAGATTTTGTTTGAAGTGATTGAATAGAGTCTTTTATATTTAGTAAAAGAGATAAATGAAGCATGTGCTTTATGCCACTAATCTGCATTTCTTAGTCTTCTTTGAAAGGGAAAATTAGAACATTAATTCAATCCTTTAAGCTCAGAAAATATTAATGTACAAATATGTAGTTGTTGATTTGATTCTTCATGAGTGACTTATGCCTGTAAACAGTGCTAGTCTGAAATATGCATTTTAGGGCAAGAGATATATTGATCTGTTTTAATACTTTAATTAATGGATTGACAGAAAACTCATTTACTGTACAAATTCACTTCAAAATTCCATATGCAGGTGTGCCATCACCCAAACAACGATTGGATATTTTGCTCACTCTTCTCAGTGAAGTGGATCACTCTCTCTCTGAGTCACAAATTGAACACCTTGCCACAGTCACTCATGGGTTTGTGGGTGCTGATCTAGCTGCCCTTTGCAATGAGGCAGCTTTCATTTGTCTACGACACTATGCTAATTTTAAGAAGAGTTGTGATGTTTCTGATGACATAACAGAGCAACCTGCTCTGATGAATGGTGCAACAAACTCAGGAGATCATTCAGGTGTTGCAACTTCATCTGTTTCAGATATGTCAGTGGCCTCCAATCTTATATTACCTTCCTGCATGATGGGAACAACTTCTGAAATTATGGAAATAACAACTGATAGTGTCAAAGAAGAGCATATTTTGAAAGTAAGTTTTGAAGATTTTCAGAAGGCTAGGATGAAAATAAGACCCAGTGCCATGAGAGAGGTATGGCTAATATTACGAGTAGTATTTCAGTAGTCAGTTTCTAATAAAATATAGTATCTGTCAGCCGAGATCTGCCTTCTTGATTTGAGCTTATTTGGTGTTCCCAAATTTTTCATTAATTCCCTTCAATTTTCATATGATGAAATACCAAAGTTTCCTAAATGTAAAATTGTAGAGGTCTTTATTCTCTAATTAGATATGTATAACCTGCCTCATTGAATTTACGGGTACAAGGGATCTTATCTCTAATCAATGCCTCCATTCAACTAAGAATTGTTAGTGGTTTGTAATTAGAGTAGTGTACAATGACAAAGTATAGGTTCATGTATATGGAATTTTTGACAAAATAAAAATGAAATCTCTTTGTATTTTCATTGATCTTGCATTTTATTTTATACAAACTATTGAAGTTAAGGAACTTCATGATCGCAAGTTCACAATGCATTCTACTATATTGTGATGGGTAATGTTAAACTTATAAAATGATGATTACTGTATGCCAATATTCTGGTGAGTTAATTTTGTTATCATTAACCGTTTTCCTTCTGATTAGTATTCTGTTCAAGATTGTAGTTTATAACATGTTTAGATATATACAGATCAGGATTGTCTATAGTAGGAACTCCAACCCCAACCATCAAATAAATCATTTATGGTAAAGGAATGTGAAGCATAATACTGGGTTGACAATTTTTTGTGTATACTTAGGTAATCCTTGAGGTTCCAAAGGTTAATTGGAAAGATGTAGGTGGCCAAAAGGAGGTCAAAGCTCAATTGATGGAAGCAGTAGAATGGCCCCAGAAGCACCATGATGCATTCAACCGTATCGGGACTCGCCCTCCAACAGGAATATTGATGTTTGGGCCTCCAGGTTGTAGCAAAACCCTCATGGCACGTGCAGTTGCTTCTGAAGCAGGGCTGAACTTTCTAGCAGTCAAGGGTCCTGAACTCTTCAGTAAATGGGTTGGTGAATCTGAGAAGGCTGTGAGATCATTGTTTGCAAAAGCAAGGGCAAATGCCCCATCAATCGTATTTTTTGATGAAATAGATAGTCTTGCTGTAACTCGTGGAAAGGAAAGTGATGGTGTTTCAGTGTCAGATAGGGTCATGAGTCAACTTCTTGTTGAATTGGATGGTTAGTGATGAATCTCGAGCATGGGAAATGTGAATGGTTGTTATATATATATATATATATATATATTTATATGATGCTTTTGATGTAAAGAAGTATAGAACTGAAACTACTTTGGAGCTCAATCAACCTTTGAGTATGGCAGGTCCAACGTCTGGTTTAATCTCTGTTGGCCAGAAAATGACATTTTTGTGAAATCAGTTGTTTAAACTTTGGAAATAGATCATATTTTGCTTTTGACAAAGACTCTATTTATTCCAGGTCTGCATCAAAGAGTTAATGTCACTGTCATAGCTGCTACAAATCGGCCAGACAAGATTGACCCTGCCCTTTTAAGACCAGGTATTCTCTCTGTTCTGTTTCTCTGCCTCTCTTATTCACATGCACACAGATACATGAACCAGGGTGAGTTTCTGAACAACTTAAGTTAGCTTCAAATACTGATGGAAGGCTTTTACAGGACGCTTTGACCGTCTGCTATATGTTGGACCTCCAAATAAAATAGACAGAGAAGAGATATTTCGCATTCATTTGCATAAAATCCCATGTGGTCCTGATGTTAGCATTAAAGAACTGGCTTGTCTCACAGATGGTTGTACTGGGGCTGACATATCACTAGTATGTCGGGAGGCAGCTGTTGCAGCAATTGAGGTTTGTCGCTCAGCATGAATCTGATGGAATTTTGTCACAAAATATATTAATTTGTTTAATTTATTGTGATGTTATCAGGAGAGCCTTTGTGCTTCAGTTATAACAACGAAGCATTTAAAGATGGCAATTAAACAGGTCCAGTCATCAGAAGTTCAGTCCTACCAAAAGCTGTCAGCAAAGTTTCAAAGGGCTGTTCACTGCTGTGATATAAAAGATGAATTTAATCATTTGCAGGGCAAAAGTGGATCTACTAGCTTCAACATTTGGTAAACATTTGTTATTCTAGCATGCGATATTTAGATTATCTTACTTTGTTTCCTTTGGGGTCTGCAAGCCGAAATTAAAAGTTGGAAATATGGTTTGTTGATTTCAGCTGAAACATCAACTGTGATTTTATTTACACTTTTCTTTGTGACTAATGATATTGTTCTTTCTTCATTCTGATAAAGCAGGAAGTTCATAAAGTCTTGCACATTGTTCCTCTATCAGATTGCTGCAGTCATTTTTTATTCGAGGACTGCTCAAAGTGGTTAACTGCAGTCCACAGAGATCCAGTGACTGGGTTCATGTGCATGAAACTTAATCATGCGATTCATCTGCACTGCAAATTGACTAGTTTGAGCCTTTATTTAAAGTATGAGTGCAGAATCATGTTTGTCATATTCCTGTGGCTGAGTTCATTTTTTATGAACATGGGGATGAATACCTGCACCATCAGAGGAGTCAGGTAAGAAAAAAAGTCTAATCGCCCGAATTTGTGCTGAAAACCCCATGACTGAATGATGGTGAGCCTTTCTGATGAAGAACGAAAATATTTGAGAATAATTGCTGACTGTTGGTCTCACTTGGATGGTGAGAGGTAGGGCTGTTGTCTGAGGAGCTTGGTCATCTGTATTTGTGAATCATTTCAGCATGCTCAGTTTCTATAGGTCTCTTCTACAAAAGTTTGTATTCAAAATCATAAAATAATGAGTTGGTTAATGAACTTAAATCGTTTGAGGAATATGTACACTGTATTATCTTAGAGTAATGCATGTACAGATTACTCTTGTTTTGGCTATTCAAGTGTATGTTGAAGTTCTGGGAATGTTGGGGTGTTTCTATTTCTTTGCTTTTCAAATGTACATTTTTTCCAAACAAGTTTTTCATTTTTCTTTTAAAAATCTACTTGAAAAATATTCATCCAAACATTTTTTTTAACTTTCCATGTTTTATTCTAAGGCAGTTAGTAATATATTGGTATCCAACCTCATCCAAGCTTTAATTTTCGATGATGAGGAACTCGTCGGAACCAACCATCAAAGGTTCTAGTCTTTGGCAAGCCATCACTTTCTGGATTGCTCCCTTTGCTGGTGGCCACTGTGGACAAGTACCATGACCTCGCTCGCTGCTGCGTCGATCTCTCCTACAGTGAGAAGCTCCTAATGCAGAGTGGTTTGGATGAAATGTTGATTGTTGATCTGTCCTAAGTGAGAAGCTCCTAATGCAGAGTGATTTGGATGAAATGTTGATTGTTGATCTCTCCTAATGCAGAGTGATTTAGATGAAATGTTGATTAAATTCTTCCACTCGTTGCCAAGGTGCTTGCATTTATTGGTTTCAACATGAATCTTTCAAGGTGCTTGCTTTCATTGCTGGTTTTGATTCCTACAAAGGGATCTTGATTGGTGCCAGGGTTGTTGCTCCGTTGATTTGAATTTTGGAGTATGGGAGTGAGTGGCCTTATCAGCATTTCCAGTTTCCTTACTGAAGATCTCGTCTTTCTAATTTTAAGTTAAGAGGTTTGGTCCTCCACAAAAATGGGAGGACCTTTCACTATGCCTGTTGGGTGTCGGGACATCTAATCACATCATAAAAATCATACGTGCTACTTGCTTAGACAAAAAAAAATCATGATTGAAAAAGGAAAGGGGAGGGGAAGCTACTGAGTTTTTTAAAAAAAAAAAAAATAGAGAATAAAGATTCAAATTGATTTCGAGAAATATGATGGACATATTCGGTCCTTGAAAAATAAAAAATCTCAAATGATGGTCGAATTAATATTTTATAGGGACAAAGTATGTCTAAATTTTATCTTTAAAAGGATTAATTTACCTACATTTGAGATTCTTCAATTGGAAAAAAAAATTCCTACCAGAACTATACAAGGGTATTTATGTCATACAAGCCAAAACATTTTTATAATACAATTATACAAGATATACACCTGTCATGATATTGGTATTTTGGATGTTCAAACATGGGTATCACATGGGTACCCTACTTATCATATTATTACTTTGATCCAATTGGTCCATCAGTACTGTTGGCAATGCTTGCACGAGGAAACATGCCCTATCTAGGGACAATAATTGTGCCCTTTCTTTTTGCTACTAATAGGAAGACAAACCTGTAGTCCTTCATGCGTCCAGTGTTTCGACCTCAAGTTTGTTTAGTGCATTATGTGATTGGGGTATAAATCGATTTCTGAATCCAACAGGTATCCCACTTGCAACAGTTCCCTTCTGGGCATTTCATATGGTTTCTGTTCCAAGTTTCCAACTCCAAACAAAATTATTCTTCTTCACTTTTATTCATTTACTTATTCTTTGCTTAGGGGCCTACTAACCTTTTGTCATTAATTTGTAACCCTCATTTTTATCGATTTTTTTGTACTAACATCTTGTATTTTTATATAAATGAGGTTAGATGTATTAAATAATAGAGTTTAATTAGTATGCACGTAAAATTTTTTTACATTGTCAACCAATCACAAATTATTATATGAGTGACTTTTAAGATAACTAAAATAAGAGTCAAAACAGTTTTAATGATATACTAATTTATGATTGGTTGACAGTATAAAATGTCTTTAAAATGACAGTGCATACTAATTAAATTCTAAATAATATATGAGTTTAATTGCTATGCACTGTCAGTGTAAAGTTTGTTACACTAACAACGAATCAAAAATCATGATATAAGTGATCTCTAAATTATTTAGGATAATAGTCAAACATTTTAGGTGATGTGATAAGTTATGATTGGTTGACAATGTAAAAAATATTTATACTGTGCATGTATATCAATTAAATCCATAATGTATATGCAAAGTCAAAATAAGTATATTATATACAAATATAAATTAAGTATGTTAGAGTGTCAATTTTAAGTTTATTTGCCTTCTCCGGTACTCCCAGTAATTTTGGGATAAAAATTATCCTATCCAATTAGAATTCACCACCTCAATTAAATGAATTAAGTCAAATGGTTTTCATCATTTGATTTGATCACTTAGGCAGGATAAAGTTATCCTTAAGGTACCAAAAAATTCACCTTCAAATAATAGATGTAATTTTTGTTATCATCTTGTCTTGAGTCAACTCAATTAATCAAGCTCGCGACATGAATTGTAAGGATGCGTTTCCTCTCTTTCCCTTTTCCCATGTCCCCTTCCCTTTATAAGATCTCTAAATCCTCCCCTTAAGACCAATTTTTTTTTTTTTTTTTGTGATGGACCTTTTACTTATTTCTCGCTTACACTTGTGTGAGTGTTGTGCGTTTTCTTCCATTCCATTTAATTAATTAATGGCAAAATAAAACTTAAACCAGTAAGATTCATTGTGCATGTACCCCTAATCTACATTGAATCAAATTCCAATTTCATCCTTGAAACAATACCCTCAGAAGTCACAACCAAAGGCCAGCTCAATTTATTCACTGTCTACAAAACAAGAAATTCCACAAAGTGAAGAATCTCGTCATCTCTCTCCTCATTCGCTGCCTGATCTCATCTCTATCCCAGACCCGTACAATTCATCCTTATTGTACTCAAATGCTTCCCCCCCCAACCTCTTTCACCCTGCATGTAATACACGCGTCACTATACCTGCCGGCCTAAACATCCAATCATTGAAATGTTGAGTTGTCTTATATCATTTTCAAAACTTAATTTTTTTTTATAATTATCAATAAAAAGTAAAAACACACAATAAACTAAATATATAAATTTTTGTTCAGAAATATTACTACCAGTTAAACATTCTTTAACATATTTTTTATTCAATTCATTAAAGAATGTATTAAAGGGATTATATGACAAAGAATGCATTGCTAGTATTCTTCATTTTTGTTTTTGCATGAAACGAGCAGTGAGTATCCGATAATGGGTCAGGGAGGCGCGTGTAACAAAACGCGCCACCATAACATGATGGAATAACAAAAGAAAGAAAATCACGAGATCTTGCAACACTCACTCTCAAATCCCATAAATAAATATCATAAGCAAGGAAGAAAGGAAGGAACAGTACCTAACAAAATAAATAAAAAAGCTGAAAAAGAAAGAAAACAAGATCCACCTCGAACCTCTCTCCTCCTTCCACCTCTTCTCAACTCCAACAACAACACTCTCTTCACACACACAATCTTGTCCCCCATCCCCAACTCACTCTCTTTCTCTCTCTACTCTTCTAGAGAGAGATTAGAATCAAATCCCCCCTCACCACCACCACCACCACCACCACCACCCTACCTTTTCCTTTCATCACCAAAGACCATTTCTTTATCACAAAAAGAAAGAAACCCATTTGTTAAATTCAACACCCATATCCAAAAATCGTTTCTTTCTTTCAATCAAAAAAGAAACACCCAACTGGGGTGTGTACAAATTTTGAAAGAGAACCAAGTAGAATAAGAAACAAACAATGAGGGAAGAAGATTCAAACTGGTTTTCAAGATGGGAAGAAGAACTACCTTCCCCAGAAGAACTCATGCCTTTATCCCAAACCCTAATTACCCCTGATCTCGCCATAGCCTTTGATATCAGAAACAACAACAACAACAACACCATCATCACCCCACAACACCAACAACAACAACAACAACAACAACAAAGCCTTCATCTTCTTCAACAACAACACCTACCAACAACACCTTCCAATCCCACCACCCAACAACAACCACCCTCCTCCGGCGATATCGCCGATTCCGGCGAACTCGGCTCCGGCAACGGCGTCGACGAACCCGCGCGTACCCTCAAGCGTCCACGCCTCGTGTGGACCCCACAACTCCACAAGCGGTTCGTCGACGCCGTGGCCCACCTCGGCATCAAGAACGCCGTTCCCAAAACCATAATGCAGCTCATGAGCGTCGACGGTTTAACCCGAGAAAACGTCGCCAGCCACTTGCAAAAATACCGCCTTTATCTCAAACGGATGCAGGGGCTTTCCGGTGGCGGTTCCGGCGGGGGTTCCGGTGGTGGTTCCGGCAGTTCAGCTGATCCGGCCACCGACCACCTGTTCGCCAGCTCGCCAGTGCCGCCGCATTTCTTGCAGCCGGGGAGGACTAATTCGGATCATTTCCTGCCTTTTGTGCCTGTCCCTGCCCTCCAGCACCACCACCAGATGGCGGCTGCTGCTGCGGCTGCGGCAGCGCAGCACCCGCAGCTGCAGCAGCCACAGTATCACAGGCAGGTGGGGCATTTCGGGTCGCAGCCGAATGGGCACTTTGAGCATCCTTTCTTGTCTAGGCAGTCTCAGCAGCAGCAGCAGCTTCATAGGATGGGGGCACCAGTGCACAGCCCTGTGGCTGGTTATGTGGAGGACATGGAATCGGCGAATGCGGCCGGAGGGAGAAAGGTTCTTACTCTATTTCCAACTGGAGATGATTGAATTTGAGTAATTGATGTGTTTGTTATATATATATATATAGGGATCATCTTGTTGTCCTGTGAAGTTAATGTTTGGTGGTGTATTTGAGTTTGGTCAGGGTCCTAGTTGTTAATTTGTGTTAGGGTTATTGATAAAATATAATCTTGGTATTACTAATTGGTATTGGACTCTAGTCTGCAGATCCAAAAGTTTCAGCAGTCATGCTTCTGTGGCATAATGGAATAGGTTTGTAATAATGAGTATTTGAAATTAATTGGTAGAGGTTCAACTATGGTGTACTTCATGTAGACAACCACATACCTTGTTGGTAGGAGTCTATATGTTCAGTGTCAAATTCAGGTGACTGACATTCATCATGATGTCACTTTTGGGCGACAATAATGTCTGCAAGCTTGTATGTGAATCAGTAGTTGCATGGTGTCAAGACTTCCTCTATGTTGATTTATCCCATGGTTTTCTATTGGCATTCATGGATTGGCAGGAGTGTGGCAAAAGCAACAAGTTTGTTATTGATGGGCCTGCAGATGGTAATAAATATGCATTACACTCGGTAAAAACTAATGGAAGCATATCTGATTTGCACATTTGGTTGTGAATTCTTCAACTAAATCCAGGAGCCTCTATTGTCAAAGACTTGTCTCCTGAGTGTCAAGTTTTGTGTCCTTTAGAGGTGAGTTGTACATTGTTTTATTCTATAGAAGGAGACTTTAATGCCTGATGTAAGGCTATCGTTTAAAATTCTAATCTTATTATTCCACTGTGGGGTTATTTTCTATATGCTAGATGAACTCAAGTGAATTAGTTTCCATAAATTTCTATGTTTACCCTGCTTGAAAGACAACCATAAGTTTATGTTTACTTGTTTATTTCTTCTTTTACTATTATTCCTGATTCCCTCACCTCATGTACCAAGCACTGAGGCTCCTAGTGAGTCTTATTATTTGATGATCAACTTGCTCATGACCAGGATCTTTGCTATACTAGGCATAAGGGATAATGTTCCAACTGTTCATATTGGCTTCTTGCTTAAGAATGACAGGATCATTTTCACTAAACCTTATAAACAATTTGCTGTCAGTCCTTTCATGGTGTGCTTGAACTTTAGGGGTTGTTTGCTTTGTTTTCAGTCTCCTGTTTTTGTTAATAATTGCAAAAATATTACTTTGTTTTCATTATGTTTCCTGTTTTCAAAGATTTGTATAGGAAACAATGAAAACATTATTGTCAAAGATTTCATTCTATTTTTGTTGTTGATGGTTGATTTATTAGTTTTGATGAAAGCATTGCATATTCAATTTGATGTACAACAGCAATAACTGCTTTCTCCATAGGAAATTCAAGTCGCAACCAGCATAAAAATTATCCAGATGATGGACACTTTAGCCATATCAGATGGCAATCTTATGAATTTCGATCTTTCATGTTAAAAATATTGCCCTTCTAATGATGTTGCCATTTCTAACTTAACTCCTGTGGTTTTCCCCTTTTTTACCAACTTATATTTTCCTGTGTCATCTGCTCTTCTTAAACCAGACCTGTGCCAATCATCTATACCTTTCATAGAGAGAACATTTTATCCATAGAAAATATAACAAACTTACAGTGGTATGAATCTTTCAATATCAAATTTCTTCTTCCATTGTGCTAAAACTTTTTTTCCCTTTTCCCGGTTGGAAATGGAAACATTTTTCAAGGCACTATTTTACTACTAGGTTCTTTTTGGCTACCAAGTTAAATAAAGGTTTGATTGCACTTTTCGTTCCTCAATTTTTTTAATTGTGCGATTTTGATCCCTCAAAGATTTTAATTGCATTTTTTTGTCTCTTAATTTTTTTAATAGTGCAATGAAAGCCTTTATTTTGGTCTTTAGAGGGATTAATTTTACACAATTTCACAAAGTTAGGGATGAAATATGCAATTAAATTTTTTGAAGGATCAAAATTGTACAATTGAAAAAGATTGAAGGATGAAAAGTATAATTAAAATATTTAAAAAAATTAAAAAAAAAATTAAAAATATAATTAAGTCTTAAATAAAATACCATGAGAATTGGCATGGTGAACTTAACTAGTTAGTTAATATCCCTTTATAGAAACCATCGTATGTTATTGTCTCTTGTTTTCATAGCGGTGGGGCCAGCGACATTATTGCCTCATTGCATGTGGAAGTAATTTTCTGAACGAAATTTTCATTTATTTAAGATTTTTGTACAACACAATCAATCTTTCTATTCTAGATGGATGAAAGGTTAACTCTTTATTCAAAGTCAACAGTCGTTTTCTGGAAGAAACCTGAACCACATACTCATTTCATCTCGTCACCAATCACCAACTTTGGGCGCTGCACATTTGACAAAAACTCAGATTGAAATTTGTCCACTTTATGAATGATGAATTGTTGGGGTTAAATATGTTTTTAGTTTAAAAAATGATTGAATTTCCGTTTTGTTTCGATAAAAAAATTTATTTGGTTTTAATTTCTTTAAAATATGAAATTATTAATTTTATTCCTTATAAAATGAGTAAATTTTAATTTTGATTTTTGTAAATTGGTTTTTTTTGGTTTTCGTCTTTCTAAAATTTAATATCGTCGTTTTTAGTCCATAGCATTTATTTTAGGATAGATAAATATCATTCATTTAAGGGTTGAAGAAAATTTTTAGAGGAATCATATGTAAACATGACATTATAGAGGTCATTGGATATCACTTGAGATGATCATATGACCTTCTATTAGACACATAAGTAGTTAATGGTTGTCACATGACAGTAGGAATCAAAAATAGTGATTTTAGATTTTAAGAGACTAAAACCGAAGAACTTATTTTACAAAGAACCAAAAACATAATTCGTACATTTTATAGGAACCAAAAATGCTATGTCAGGACTCGAGATTTTTGTACATTTTTTTCTTTAATAACGATGTTCACATGATAAATCAGCAAATCAAGTTAATTTCGTATCTTAAGATCTATATAAAATACTAATCACAAATGGAAAGACACACATATTCTCTTATCTTATGTCATGACACAAAAATACTGCATCAAGGAAAAGAGTGGATGGAGGTTAGTGTTAAGTCGAAATTCACAGAATAGATTAACGTAAAAACAAAATATAACATATAAAATCAATTTTCAAAAAAAAAAAAACTTATGGGATCAATGTGAAATTTTAAATAAATGTATAAGACCAATTAACCTATCTTATCAAAATGATATTTGTACATCGAGACAATAGACATGGTAATGGATGTACAAATTGTGGTTAATAATGTGACATGGGTATTTGGTAAGTTGGTTAATGTTGTTGGAATTGTGGTTAATAATGAACAAAACGTGGTTAATGTTATCAAAATTTGTGTGTGCAAATAACATGGCTATTTCTAATAAAGATTTAATTAGGGTGCACTTCTGTGTAAGGATTTTTTGTACTGTCAGTCAATCATAAATTATCACATCATTAAAAATATTTGTTTTTTATCATAATATTTTAAAAATCACACATAAGATGATTCGTGATTAGTTGATAATGTAAAAAAATGATACGTTGACAGTGTGTTAAAATTAAAATCTTTTGATAAACAATAAAGTATTTTAACTTCCTCGCTTAGAGGGTATTTGGAAGAGTTTAAAGATCTTATTCGGGTTATCATATACACACTTAAGCAAGTATTTGAAGGAGTTTAATGAATAGCTTAAGACTTTTCTATAAATTTTTTTTAGCTTATATTTCAATAAGCTTGACAGAGAAGTTTCTCAAATAAGCTAAAAAAAACTTATAGGAAGATCATAAGTTCTCATGTGATAAAATGATTTATCCCTCCTAATTTAGGATATAATTTTACTGCAAGTCAATTAAAGAATAATAAAGGTATTGCCATGGTCTTTATTGATTAAAAAAATTGTGGTTATATATGCAGTTGGAAAGCTTGTAGACTTTAGAGATTGGACACAAGTGTTTGGAATGGGTTGAGAAAACAACACTCATACTTCGGATATTTATATCTAGGAAAAAAAACATTTAAAACAAAAATTTATAAATAAAAAAATCAACTATTTCCTACACTTACATTAACTCTCAAAGTTCTCAAAGATACAAATCACACCGTTATTATTCTCCACAAATTGGAAAAGACATATTGCCCATAAAATATATTCACTATTGGGTAAAAAAAACAACACGGTATATTTAGGGATGGCAAAGTGGGTTGTGATCCGCGAGTCAACCCGCCAGAATTTGGCCGGATGGGTTGGGGTTCTCAACCCAACAACCCACTTTGACCCGTCCCACTTAACCCACCCGAAAACGGGTTGGTGGCGGGGCGGGCAGGTTAACCCGCCAACCCGCCATATTAAAAAATAAATTATTTTAATTAATTTATTAATTATTTAATATTATTTAATTTAATTTAATTGTTACTTGGAATTATTTCATACTACAAAAATAATGTCTTTGCTTTTATAACACAAATTGTATGTTATAAGATAAGATTATTCCAATTTTTTAATAATAATTTAAGAAAGGATATGAAGATTACCCAAAAAAAAGAAATATTATATGATTTTTTGTTAATTTTTTTATTTTTATAGCGGGTCAACCAGCCAACCCAAATTATATTTTTATGTATTTGGCGGGCCAACCCGCCAACCCACCATTAGGCGGGGTGGGTTGGGGGGTTCAACCCATATGTCTAAAACGGGTTGGTCCGTCCCGCTCCGTTTTGGATGGGTTAATGACGGGACGGGGCGGGTTGACCCACTTTGCCATCCCTAGGTATATTCACTATTAGACCATTTTTTTTTTCTAGAGTATTCTCTTACTCAATAGGTGAGAAATTAATCTCTCAGATTTTACAATAGTATTATTTCATACACATGAATCCAAATATCAAACCCAATACCACATCCTTAAAGGACTCAAACCCAATACCACATCCTTAAAGGACTTCACCCAACACCATATAGCTCGAGCTAACGACAGTCATGTACCACTTGTACCTGCGTTCCCGAAGGCACCCCTCTCTTTTAAGAGGATTCACGGCATATTAAGCCCTAGTAAGAAATTTCTTGTAATTAGAAAAGATAGAATGTATCAAAATATTATTAATGGAGACTGAAACAAATTTTCATCCTCCTCATGTGTTGCAAGTTTGCAAAAACACCGGCGTCCACTGAGGGACTCCCCTCATGCACCGACAATGGAAGCTACATGTGGCAGCTTGTGGAGAAAAACGCTGATAGGAACCGACTTTGGGAATGCTAGATCAGATGCAGAACCTTCAGATTTTCAGACCATGTCCATTCTGACACCATTTCTGAATTAATTGAGTGAACATCACTCAGCATTTCGAAATTTATATTAGATCCAGATAAATACAATAAAAATCTAGAAGATATAAAAGATCAACTATTTCCTATGACTCTAGTTTTGGAAAGAACATTAAATCACATTCCAAATTATACAAACTATCCCACCGCTATTTCCTCCATATGCCATTTGCTTCTGTCGATGTTATAATTTGTTTACATATATCAAATTAGATTATTTTTTTCAATTTTTCATAAAAAAAATTAAATCCAATGACAATGATAATACTTCACTGAATTTCTGTCACGATAGTAGGATAAAGAGCACTTGCCATGGGTGGTGGAAAAAGCATAATCACAAGGTCAGCTAATAATTTATTTCAACCTTATTAACTTAGCACTGCATAAGAAACTAAATCTTGCCAATGACCAAGGCCAAACTTAGGATCAATAATTCATATTGCATACAAGTGATTTATTGGGTTGATAAAATTAACTGATATGCGACAGCTAATTCTTCAAAAGCCGACAGCTGATATAGGATAAGGATCAACAAATATAAACTACAAAGCAGGGAAGTTACTATGTGCCTTCCCAACATTAGACTACGTATATCTATAACCCCCACAGAAACCATATCATATTATGTTTAAATTCAGTAATCCACTACAATTTACTATTTTATAAACTGTCTCACTAGAAATACCAAATATCAAACGATATACTATAACCATCAAAACTGAAAACCAAAAACATACATACTTCTACAACAGGAACAAGGGTCTATAATGAAGTACTGAAATAAAACCTAACACGAAATTCTAAAGAGCTAACATAACTTCTGCATCCAAATCGAAAACTCCCCCCTAAATGTCTTCTAGTAGTTCTGTGAGTAGTCAAAGCTCAACGGCTGTTGACCAAATGGAGCCTGCAAACAGCAAAAAGTGTATGAGATGCCATGATAATAGAACAAGTTTAATTAGATATTAGTGAAAACATATAAGGAATAACAAGATTCTTTAATCCTTGTCAGGGAGCTAAATTCAAACAATGAAAAGTCAGGCAAATTCATTAACCTAGCCTGAAACTTGTATGTTTCTCAAATATCAGGAAAATACTACATTTTGAAACGAAATTTAAGCCTTAAAAAAACACTGCAAGTCTGCAGCTACAATATGCATATATAGATATATATATATATATATATATATATATATATATATATATATATATACAGACAATACAAAGGCAAGTCATTCCCAGAAGCTTTTTCTGACAATGCCTTAACTCACAAACCTAATATTTTTGCAAAGTTGCTAGATTTATTTCTAACATGTCCTGGAACTATAAAGCTAGTACAGAAATCACTAATCAAATTCAACAGAATAATGAAAATTAAGTAAATTAACTGTAGCTAACCTGGAAAACAGCATGTCTAAATTGGTCATATGAATGGCATACATCATTGTAGCACTCGGCCACTGTAGGTATGCACCCTCCCTAGATGTCTGATTCAATCCAGTGGTACAAAAAGGACTCATTATCGCACCTGAATGAGGTCCATAACCAAGTGAAGACTGAGCTTGTGGCATCTGACCCAACTGATTAAAAGTAGTATCGTATTGAGTAAATGAAGGTTGAGCTTTTTGCAAATTAAAAGGCACCAGGTTAACAGCAGAGGTTGGAATACTCCTAGCATACCTGCACCAACAATGTAATTCAATCTGATAAATAAGCAAACGATTGTAAATTCTTAATGGTATACTAACTGGTGCATTTATGAATGAACCTTCAAGGTTGACTTATATTTCCACTAACAGTGTTGCTATTTGTACAAAATGATTCATATGAATTCGGACGAAATTTGTATTTTTTTTTTTTTTATGTGCACAAGTATATCTCCAATCGATAGTTAGAGACTCATCGAGGTGTGTTGAAGTCCCACATTGGATAATGATATGACCTGAATAGTGTTTATAAGTGGGGGACCTCACTCCATGAGCTAGCTTTTGGGGGACTTCACAATGGTATAAATTCTTAAATCTAGACTGCTACAAATATGCCAGCCAACCAATTGGGAGAGAATCAATAGATTCCTTTTCGGGAGCCATTCATCCTTCCTGAACGCAACATACAACTATCAGTCATACTGCGTTCTCCAAGTGCTCCCTCTCATGGTTGCCAGACTCGTAGAGCATATGTAGACTCGACACGAAGAGTCTACCTAATGTAAAAAAAACGTATAAATGACATATATACATAACATAAAACAGTAACATCATAATCCAAATCCAGCTAACCTCATAATCATAAAACAGTAATTATCACTATTATTAATATTACTACTACTACTACTACTACTACTACTATTATTATTATGTACTAGGACCTACGGAGTTTACCAGCCCAAACTATTTGCTGGTGTGTTTTTGTTTTTAATTTTGACTAGACGAGTCTTTAGGGCCCAACCCCCCTCTTCTTCCCTAACCTAGAGACACTGAGATAGAAGAGTAACCCTAGAGTGTCCAACAACACCAGAAACAGCATGCAGCAAGAGGGGAAGGCTAATCCTTCACGCGGCTGCCTTTGCGCGGGCGAGGGACAGCGGACTCGCAACAGGCTTGACAGGCTCAGCAGGAAGCAGAGACACGGTGGCTCGTGGCAAACTCGCAGGGATGGGGAGGAGCAGCTTCTCATTGTGGTGGTCGGAGGTGGTGCGCCAGTTTGCGGCTCTGTTCGTGATGGAGATTCAGGCGACTATCCAGTCGCGCTGCAAACTCGGTGACTCGCACCTAGACTTGAGTGAGTTTGACCAAGTCTGCTCAGAAACCGATTCTATCTGTGAGTTAACCAATTTTGCCTACCTAGAAACATAGACTCGGACGATTCTACGAGTCAACTCCCGAGTTTGAGTTTGACAACAACCACGCTCTCTCTCATTCACACACACACACAAACACAGCTCTTCACTGATACAAAGATAATACAGGTCTCTAAGTAACCACAGCGCAGCAGAATGGCTAAACAACTATATATTTGCAACTATGGAATTCAATTTCAGAAAAGCTCTCAATTAAATTATAAGGTATGATGATAAACTGACCTTCCATAGCTACGATCATAATCTGGATCACTACGATCCTTTTCCCTATCTCTGAAAATGGCAACCCGAGTAGAACTCATATCCCTGACATATCTTTCTGAATCAGCCATGGGGTTCTTGCTAGTTTCATTCTCATCCTTGCTCATAAAAGCTGTTTTCCCCTCCATTGCAACCAGGGATGGTGCATCACTTGAATCAAAGATTCTAGAGCCACTAAAGATACGTGCTCGTGCCCGATCATATTCCTCCTTCCTCTCTTCCACACTTCTCAAAGGATTTCCTTTTTTGCCACCTTCATTGGCTTCATTTAAGCTATTTTTGTTAGGCCTAGGCCTAAGGACAATTTTTTTATGCTCAGATTTATCATTCTCCAACTGTTTTGCAGGTATTTCAGATAAGCGAACCACGGGATACTTGCTTTCTGCTAACTTTCTCACCAGAATTTTACTTCCCTGGCCATCTAAGCCAATATCTTGAACCATTGTTTGCAAACCATAGTGTTGAGCAACACGATGTGCAGCCAGTCGGAGATAGGAAGAAGGGAAATGTTGGAACTCAAAATGAAGTTGATCAGCATTATTCAGAAACCTCTGGATATCAAACTCCATCCGCAGAACTAAAGATATAAACAAAGTAGTAAACAATTAAAAGGTGACATGATTTACAGTGACAAACTGGGAAAAATTTAAAAAAATAATAGCTGAAAGACAGTCAGAAAGGGAACCAGTAGGGGGAAATTACAGCTACAACAAAATGATCATTGAGTAGCTCATTAATTTGCCAGAAAACTCCTAATCCAACCACCAGACACCACTCAAGGCCAAGAAAATTTTGATCCAAGCAAACTATAATTCAACTACTACCACTAAATTGGTAAGAAACCCAATGACAGCAAGATATACAGAGAGTATCTTAGCCAGAAAGGGCTAAAAATAGGTTATAGACATATATACTAAGAAAGCAATTCAATCTCAGGCTCCATTTAATTAGACACAAATATACAGGATCATGATTTCTACAGATACTTACCAAGATATTTTGTTGCATAATCTCCAGCCTGATCATATGTAACAATTTTATGGGGTTCACAGACCCATACATGCCTTAGTTTAATTCTTACATTAAAATGAAAACTTAGCAGTTTAAAATGATCATCATTTTTCTATTCTCATTAAAAGCAATTTGGTAAAAACCTATTCCCGCACAATGTAATTTAGATCCAATTTCCAGACAAGGTTAATAGTCCAAGGACAATGTCATTTTCTAAAAATTCCAAGCATAAAAATGCTAAACAAGAATAGAATCTATAAACTATGGAACATGGTTATAAATAGTGATCTGCAACCGCAATTGCAGCCACAATAGTAGTCTCTACAACCACATCACAACCCCAATTGTGGGAACATACATGGCCTACATTTTACCCTTCCAATGATGATGCTATCTTAAGCGAGATTAGGATCACATTAATTTAATTAACAATCATAATTCAGGACAAATTGGAATACAAGTATACAACACCCCCAATTCTTATCTTGTTCCATTGACATCCTTCAGAAATAACAATCTCAACGTTAAACATCAAATTCACAGTCACAACAACCCAAGAAATAACAAAAACCATTCCAGATCTGACATAATCCAACCTATACTTAACCCTCCCGCAAAAAAAAAAAAAAAAAAAAAAAAACAAAAAAAAACGGATTCTTATATCTAAACAATAAACGGGTCAAAAGCTAAATCCAGCTCAAGCAACAATTTTGAAGCATACCCATGAAGCAGAAACATTCAAATAACAAAATCAGCCCCACCCCACAAACAAAATAAATTAAAAGAAAAAAAAAAGTGAAGATTAAGAAGAGTCTAACTAGTGAGGCGGTGACGAGGGTTCTGGAGAGCCTCGACCAAAAAGGGGTCAACCATTGACTCCTTGTCTTTCAACGCTGAAACGGCATCGTTGGAGAGAGACGACGAATCCATGTTTCGATTCAGAAAAAAATTAATAATAAAAAAAAAATAGAGAAATTGTTTGGGTAAGTTGTTCTTCTTTCTTCTTTGTTCCTCCTTTTTTTACTTTATTTTTTCCCTCTATGGAATTGAGGGAAAGGAATAAGGGTCAGGAGGAAGAAGAAGAAGAGGAGAAGGATCTTTGCCTTATAAGCATAGATAGGAAAGAAGAGAAGAAGATAGAAAACCCAACAAAGCCTCCTTCTTATCTCTCTCTGTCTCTGTCTTCTTTTGAAGATAAAAATAGTGAGAATATTATATAGTTCCACAAATCCTCTTTTCCTACCTTATGTCTTCAATGTGAAAAGACAAAGCGATTAGGGTCACCGCATTTGGTACGGTTCGGTTGTGTACAATTCCAGCGGATCACAAATCATCAAAACCACTCGTGTTCTCTCTTTTTTTTTTTTTTTTCCTTAAAAAATATCTCATTAAAATGTATATGTTTTTTTTAAAAAACAAAATCTCATTAATAAGCTATTAATTTCTTTGGGAAAGTTGAAAAAAAATAAATTATACTGATATCGATTATATGTATAATCGATTATAATCAGAATCTATTTTTGTTTGGGTATGTTTGCTGAAAAACGATTTGAAGATAATCTATTTTCTTTGGGTGATAAAAAAATCACTTTAATATAGTAAATTACGAAAAAATATATGAAGTTATTTGTATAATTAAATAATATTTGTTTAAAATTTAGTTTTATAGGAGTAAATAAGAAAAATAGTTTTGAAAATGAAAAATAATTAAATCACAACAATCTTAAACTAAAACAAATTAGATAACATAAAACAATTTTTTTTACTCAAAAACGTTTTTTATAAATTTAATCTACAAACCCAAATAAATCAGATTGCTTCTAAAATATTTTTTTTTCTAAAAAACAGTTGAAAACATAATAATCAAACTTTCCCAAACATGTTCAAATAAGATTGTCAAAATAATTCAAAATAAATTATATACCAAAATACACATTTTTCCAGTTATTTATCAAATTATATATCTTTTTAAAAAACCACTTCCCTCCCAATATTTTTTAAATAATCAAAATGTTTTAAGAAATTTCGAAATTTTAAAGAAAAATTGAGAAACCAATTTCCTAAAAGAAGAAAGAAGTCATAGAAAGAATTTCCAATATTTTGAAAAAGAAGTGTAATTTCCAATATCCTTTCTCCATTCTTCTTTTTCACAAAAATTCTTTCACTCACTTAAGCCCACACATTGGTACCAAAAACAAAGGAAGGAGAGATATTAGGTCTGGACATTGGCCGGATTTGGTCAGGTGCGAGCCCAAAAATCCCAATCCGACCCAGACTGAAAATTCTTTTGTCTAGCCTAATTTCTTCCATATGGTATTTCGATTTGGGCGGGTTGCAGGTTGGGTGGGTCACTCGATTTGGTTGGAACGGGTTGATACCATATTGGGCTAAATAAATTTTTTGGGCCCAATAACTTTTCCAAAGTTTTTTTAGGTGTTTTATCCATTTTTTAGTGATTATTACATGAATGGGTCTACACTTATAAATTGGGCCAATTAAATTTTAACTGTAATGGCCTGACGGCCTATGTTAGAGTTACTGTAACAATATTGGGCTCAGTCCATGCACAAAGATTATTGAAATACTACATATCCAATTATTATCCATGCACAGAAAAAGGATTACATAAAAGCTTCGATAAATAGAAACAACAAACAAACTGTCAACAAGTGAATCTAGTTCTTTGACCCAATATTCTTCAGAGTACAAATCTGTTCCTCACCCATAGCATAGCAGACATGACAGAAACAACAATTGAATTTAATTCTTTGGCTCAATATCCTTCGAGCACAAATTTGTTCCTCACCCATTTTTAGTAAGCAGACCACCTAAACATCATTTAATAACATGAAATCAACAATCACACATTTAGGATATAGTCTTGTTTGTTTAAGATTTTACCCACCGCAAATGCTCAAAAACCACGTCCCGAGGCAGTTTTTCCTGAAGCTCCAAGTTGTAGCTTTCTCTCAACGTGCTTTGGAATGTGTGTTTGCGTTAGGGACAATCTTAAACAAGCAGAGCTATAATATCCATGTCAATTGAATCTTTTTCCCTTAAGTGCTGCTTAAAAGCATCTCTCCTTGCCAAATGTGATGGAATTTCAGCAAGAACATATGTTTCACCATGGGAAACACCCTCTAATGGACCAACATTTGATTATCCAGATCTATTATATTGTTCAAAGGTTAACTTATACTAATTGTACATTTTAAAAAGACTATGATGGACAATTAATTTAAAAAGATAGGCTCATTACCATACATGTCCTTAAACGATCATTCCACATATCTCAACTTATAACGAGGGTAAAAATTAACACCAAAATAAATAAGTTTATTGATGTTTAGAATATTGCCTCAATACTTGTGATATTTTTTCTTCATTTCCTAACCCATAGTGGCCAAAACAGTATTCAAGTCCATAAAGGACTGATTAAGTTCACAATAAATTGAAGCCCATCGATGAAATGCAGTATGTAAACTCACATGCAATGATGAAAAAAAAACCTTGTTGCCTCAGAAAATCTTCATAAACTTCACAAAAACAAGCAAAATCTCCCAATCAATAATACTAGGGGGACCAATAGTCCCAAAGAAGTCCACATAACTTGAATCCTGCCACTCAAGCTTTTCAAAGGTTGCTTGAAACCTTTCAGCAACACCTAACATCATGTATGTCGAGTTCCACGTAGTTGGAACACCAAGACATACTAGTTTTGTATATGAAATTCTTGAATATTCTATACATTCTTTAAACTTAGAAAACCTTTGGGTGAATACCTTACAAATCTAACAACATTCCGGATTCTTGAAATGGAATTGTGCTTGTCTTTTAAACCATCATTGACTACTAGATTCAAAATATGGGCACAACACCTCATATTAAAGAAATCTTCATGCACCATTAACTCATTCATATTCTTGATTTTCTTTTTTAAATATTTTACAGCCACATCATTGGTTGATGCATTATCAACGGTGATTGTAGACACATTCCTAAGTCCTCAATCCCTTATAACCGCCTTAACTTTCTTACCTATTGTCTCGCCTTTGTGGTTAGGAACTAAAGTAAAGCTAATTATTCTTTTCTAATATTTCCATTCATTATTTATAAAGTGTGCTGTGAGAGTCAAATAGTTAAGGTTCTGAATTGAGGTCCAACTGTCCGTAGTATGTGTAAGCCTACTGCAATATGATCTAAAAAGAAGCCTTCAACCTCATTTTTTTCATTGAGATACATTTGAAAACAATCCCTAGCTACTGTATGCCTTGATGAGATAACGAATTGGGGCTCCACCCTCAACTACCCTAAAGGTAGGGGTGTTCGTGAATCGGTTTGGATCGGCTTTGAGGCAAAAAATCATCCGATCCAATGATTAAAACAACATGCAATTTGGTTCGGATTGCTTCCTTAAAAAAATTCGATTTGATTCGATCTCATTAAATGCGATTTGGATTTGATCGGTTGATTCGGTTTTACCAATACATCATTACATATTTATATTACATCATAAAATCAAGATTATAAGCTAAATTGAACAAAATCTTAAACTTGTATATACTTGTTGTTACATTCATGTAATAACATTTCATAAAATATGTCTAGAAATAAATAAATAACATCATCATCTAGTTCCAGAACATTTTTGTTTATGTTTGGAACATTAAAAATAGTAGAAAATATGTAAAATCAAACTAGTAAGTATTATTAGGGAAAAAACCAAACAAAAAAATAAATAAATAATCAATAATGCAAAAAATAGAAATAAACATATATTAAATTGTATATATGCGATTTAGTTTGGTTTGAAAAATAAAATGATCAAAATCCGATTCGATTTGATTGATTTTCACAAAACAAGATTAAAAAAAAAATCCAATAAACATCGATTTTTGTTCGGGTTGCAGTTTTTTTTTGGATTGGTTTGGATATGAATACCCTACTTTAAAGGTTGTTGTTCAACTACAGTCAGAAAAACAGCCAGGGCCTCTCACGATATATGCATGAGAGACTCAATTTTTTTTTGGAAGAGAAGATTGGGATTAGGTCTGGTAGTTTCCTCTAACGATATATGTATGAAGAACTCAATTTCAAATTTTTTATAAGTTTAAGGATCCAATTTCAAATTTTAAAGTTTGGGGACCTATTTGAAAATTCCCAAATAGTTTGGGGACCAACAGAGTCATATTAAATCTTTATTAATGATGTAAAGAGTTATCTCCAGTCATCTTATGAGTTAATAATTTAAAAAGAGTGAGGTGCTTAGCTCTTGAATATTTCTCTTGTTTAATTATACAAATGCTTATTTTGTTATAGATAGAATAAAGGGGAAAATCAATACAAAAATGATAACCCAAAACGGGTTTTTATGCAAATGTACAATGCCTACACAATCCACTATAAACGGGGTTAGCATAGAAGAAGGTTGTTCCCAAACCGAAGCTGGTCAACAGAATTCGATCCTAGTTTCGCAAGATGATGTGCACAAATGTTTTGTTCCCTAAGGATGTTTTTTGATCAAGTTTCATTCACTAACCTTTAAACTGTGTGTTGTTTTAGCTAACACAACTACTAAAAGCATTATCAATATCACTACAGATGGCTTGAAGAAGCCATAAGGTTTGCATTGGATAAATACGGCATTGATGTTCAAATTGTTAGCAACAATTAACCTACACGCCTTGTTTAAAAGTTCCTTTTTGAGAGGATAGTTTCCTATGGATTTTTTCCAAAATGAAGTTGAAAATACTCTTCTTTGGTATTCCTTAAAGAAGTAGAAAATCAAGATATTTCTTATGAGAATTAGCAATTGCGAGTAGATAATAATAATGTAAATCTTTTCCTTTTTTTTCTTCTCCAACAAATATAAAAACAATAGTTTTTGAAAAATAATGGGCTTGTTTTATTATCTAGTCATTTCTTTTTAATTTGTTTTGAATGAATTATATTCATACTTTTGCAATAGGCCCAAACATGACAAACTGAATAATACTCTTATAAAAATATTATTTTCTTTTGGGTTTTTGAACATATACTGTATCTCTATAAGCAATATTGTTATGAGACAAACTCTCAAATACTGTTGTGAGTAAAAGACCCTGTTAATAATTGTTTTTCTCAAAATTTGTACTTTGATGCTTCTCTATAAAGAATGGAGGCTTATTTATGATTATGCCCAACCCTTGTTAATTTAATTAATTTANCAACACCTAACATCACGTATGTCGAGTTCCACGTAGTTGGAACACCAAGACATACTAGTTTTGTATATGAAATTCTTGAATATTCTATACATTCTTTAAACTTAGAAAACCTTTGGGTGAATACCTTACAAATCTAACAACATTCCGGATTCTTGAAATGGAATTGTGCTTGTCTTTTAAACCATCATTGACTACTAGATTCAAAATATGGGCACAACACCTCATATTAAAGAAATCTTCATGCACCATTAACTCATTCATATTCTTGATTTTCTTTTTTAAATATTTTACAGCCACATCATTGGATGATGCATTATCAACGGTGATTGTAGACACATTCCTAAGTCCTCAATCCCTTATAACCGCCTTAACTTTCTTACCTATTGTCTCGCCTTTGTGGTTAGGAACTAAAGTAAAGCTAATTATTCTTTTCTAATATTTCCATTCATTATTTATAAAGTGTGCTGTGAGGGTCAAATAGTTAAGGTTCTGAATTGAGGTCCAACTGTCCGTGGTATGTGTAAGCCTACTGCAATATGATCTAAAAAGAAGCCTTCAACCTCATTTTTTCATTGAGATACATTTGAAAACAATCCCTAGCTACTGTATGCCTTGATGAGATAACGAATTGGGGCTCCAGTTGTTTAAAAGTGCTTAAATTTCTCACCCTCAACTACCCTAAAGGTAGGGGTGTTCGCGAATCGGTTTTGGATCGGCTTTGAGGCAAAAAATCATCCGATCCAATGATTAAAACAACATGCGGTTTGGTTCGGATTGATTCCTTAAAAAAATTCGATTCTATTCGATCTCATTAAATGCGGTTTGGATTTGATCGGTTGATTCGGTTTTACCGATACATCATTACATATTTATATTACATCATAAAATCAAGATTATAAGCTAAATTGAACAAAATCTTAAACTTGTATATACTTGTTGTTACATTCATGTAATAACATTTCATAAAATATGTCTAGAAATAAATAAATAGCATCATCATCTAGTTCCAGAACATTTTTGTTTATGTTTGGAACATTAAAAATAGTAGGAAATACGTCAAATCAAACTAGTAAGTATTATTAGGGAAAAAACCAACAAATAAATAATCAATAATGCAAAAAATAGAATAAACATATATTAAATTGTATATATGCGATTTAGTTTGGTTTGAAAAAAAAATGATCAAAATCCGATCCGATTTGATTGATTTTCACAAAACAAGATTAAAAAAAAATCCAATAAACATCGATTTTGTTCGGTTTGCAGTTTTTTTTTGGATTGGTTTGGATATGAACACCCCTACTTAAAGGGTTGTTCATCTACAGTCAGAAAAACAGCCAGGGCCTCTCACGATATATGTATGAGAGACTCAATTTTTTTTTGGAAGAGGAAGATTGGGATTAGGTCTGGTAGTTTCCTCTAACGATATATGTATGAGAGACTCAATTTCAAATTTTTATAAGTTTAAGGATCCAATTTCAAATTTTAAAGTTTGGGGACCTATTTGAAAATTCCCAAATAGTTTGGGGACCAACAGAGTCATATTAAATCTTTATTTAATGATGTAAAGAGTTATCTCCAGTCATCTTATGAGTTAATAATTTAAAAAGAGTGAGGTGCTTAGCTCTTGAATATTTCTCGTTTAATTATACAAATGCTTATTTTGTTATAGATAGAATAAAGGGGAAAATCAATATAAAAATGATAACCCAAAACGGGTTTTTATGCAAATGTACAATGCCTACACAATCCACTATAAGAAGAAGGGTTAGCATAGAAGAAGGTTGTTCCCAAACCGAAGCTGGTCAACAGAATTCGATCCTAGTTTCGCAAGATGATGTGCACAAATGTTTTGTTCCCTAAGGATGTTTTTGATCAAGTTTCATTCCCTAACCTTTAAACTGTGTGTTTTAGCTAACACAACTACTAAAAGCATTATCAATATCACTACAGATGGCTTGAAGAAGCCATAAGGTTTGCATTGGATAAATAGGCATTGATGATCAAATTGTTAGCAACAATTAACCTACCACGCCTTGTTTAAAAGTTTCTTTTTGAGAGGATAGTTTCCTATGATTTTTTCCAAAATGAAGTTGAAAATACTCTTCTTTGGTATTCCTTAAAGAAGTAGAAAATCAAGATATTTCTTATGAGAATTAGCAATTCGAGTAGATAATAATAATGTAAACTTTTCCTTTTTTTTCTTCTCCAACACAATATAAGAAACAATAGTTTTTGAAAAATAATGGGCTTGTTTTATTATCTAGTCATTTCTTTTTAGTTGTTTTTGAATGAATTATATTCATACTTTTGCAATAGCCCAAACATGACTAAACTGAATAATACTCTTTAAAATATTATTTTCTTTTGGGTTTTTGAACATATACTGTATCTCTATAAGCAATATTGTTATGAGACAAACTCTCAAATACTGTTGTGAGTAAAAGACCCTGTTAATAATTGTTTTTCTCAAAATTTGTACTTTGATATTCTCTATAAGAATGGAGCTTATTTATGATTATGCCCAACCCTTGTTAATTTAATTAATTTAATTGTATACATTTAGTTGTAATTCAATTTTTTTTTAGGTCTGGAGTTGTAATTCAATTTAAACTCTTATTGCTGTTTATGTTTTTATCTAAATGAAAAATAAAAAAATGACCCACATCATTGATTGCACTAGTTCTATCACTTCTATTACACACTTTCACATTTGGTCTTCAATTTTGCTTTTTCTCAAACTACTATTACTATTAATTTAGTTAAGTAGAAAAAATTAAAATTATAAATAATGATATAGTACTCATCAAAATGGATTTTGGATCATTTTCTTCACGTACGGGACCAATGTATTACCTAAATACAAGTTTTATTATGCACGAACCCAATACAATGGGATAGTAGGGTCAACGCAACAAGCTATATTCAAAACTATCGTCTTTAATTTAAATCTTGGATAAATGAATGAGTAACTTATAATAAAAAATTTGTAAAAAAATATTTAGAAATAAGTAATTATATTTCTTCACATAATCAAAACTTAACATATGTTTATTGGTATCAATAAGTATTAATTTGTGGCAAGTGCTTTAAGACTCTATTCTGTCATCTTAGCACAAAACTAATGGATAAATATGAGGTTCAGAAATTAGACTTGATGTGCTTTCAGATGAGGTTTAGTTCATGCTCACATGGTTTAAATCCGATGAGGTATCAAATATTACTTCAAAACTTTAGTTTTTTTTTTTTTTTTTTTTACAATTTGTTATAATCAATAATATTTTTTGAATTAAATTACTAATTTTTTTATTTGTATGACATGATGATATGTTTATATTCATATTATTTATTTAAAATATATATCGTAAACTAAATTTTAGTTTTATTCTTATTTCTATAATTTTATGCTTTAATTATGTATATTATTTAGATTTATTTATTATATTTAGATATTATATTGACTCAATTTTAGTTCAGTCATTTCGAGGTAGAGTTTAAGCTATAAAAAAAAAAATCTTCTAATCAAAATATCAAGTTGAATTATATTCGTCTTGACTCATTTCATAAACAGAAAATTCATTTGAACATCCAAGGTTAGACACTGTAGATATGAAAACCTGATTTTTATTGAGTCAAGCCAAAAAAATAAAAAATGTGTAAATTAAGTATGTATATATGTACGTACGTACAGTCTCGATGTTTATTTGAGGTGTAAAAATAACAATTCTCTTTCATAAACACCCTTAAGCTTTGGGTTTAGATTTTTTACTATCATGGATTTCCTATATTCTCAAATTTACCTTAATTTATATTAATCACGATCTCATATAATTATTTTTTATAAGAGAATTCATCTTGATGTCTTCTCTTGATATTTATGATAATTTTCAGTAAAAATTTTTTTATCTAACTAGAATACGTTATCTTAATTAAATTGAATAAAGTTATTCTTAAAGTATCAAAAAAAGTCATCTTAATACATTTACTTATATAAAAATTAATCTATAATCTGAAACTCATGAAGTAAAAAAAAAAAAATTAAGTGAGAGAATCCATTTTCTTAGTGTAGGATGGCAATTTTGACTGCCAAGTGCCAACCAAGACCATTTTGGAATGTGCATTAAAAGACTCGTCACATCATATATTCCCATCCTATAGTCTTACTCTTGTAGGACCTTCTAAAATTAAAAGTCGTTGAGGTGTTCAACTAATTTTGGACTCAAACGTGCTACATGGGATGGGAGCCGTGTAGCCGTTGGATCCCCAACCAACGGATAACTAAGTGGGCTTCTCAAGCCCAATAATCTGTGGACTGAACTTCCTACACAGCCCATCCTTCCCATATTTTCCTATTAAAAATATAAGAAAATTTTTAATTTGGTCTCTGAAATTTTTGGACGATTCATTTTAGTTCATGAAAAAAATTAACTCACTGTTTAGTCCCCCACATTTACATCCATGAGACAAGTTAGTCCCTCCATCTGTCAACGTCCGTTGATCTCCGTTAGGTTCCTTGTGTAGATCCTTAAGATGCCTAACTATCATCCAAATATTTAAGTTATCCAAATTAGTCCTTCAAAAATATTTTAGTGAGGCGGATAAGTCCTCAATTTAACATTCAAGTCCTTATTATAAATATATCAATAACATAATTAATACTAGCATATCAGATATCAATAACACAATACTAGTCCTACTATGATTGATATGCTAGTATTACATATTTTATAGATATATTTATAGTAAGTCCTAGAATGTCCCGTGATTGTTAAATTAGGGATTTATTTGACTCACTAAAATATTTTTAAAGAATTAATTTAGATAATTTTAAATATTCAAAAAATAACTAGGCATTTTAACGAGATAACTAGACATCAAACAACCGAACGAAGATAAACCAACGTTGACTGATGAAAGGATTAAATATCAATTTGGGAGACTAAATACTGAGATAATTTTTTAAAGATTAAAAATAGATCCTAAAATATTTTAGAGACCAATTTAAATTTTCGTTATAAAAATAATCAACTAGTTTAACCTACTGAGAGAAAAACTTTACACGTTGTGGGCAGTTGGAAATTTGAAACAGAACGTAGCGGAAACGCGACTCCTGGATTTGGATTGCACCACTATCCCTTCACACACTCAAAAAGAAGTTTCCAGACACACTTTTTTAGGTTTTTATCATAATAAATAAATAGAATTAATATTCCAAATAAGAAAAGAAAGTAAGAAACATCTCACAAGTCGAAAGGAAAACGTGTCCTACTTCCAAAAACTCCACTCGCGCCAAATATCACGCGCTAATCAGCAACTGCCGTCCCACCATGGGAGGATATTTATGAGAGGAATATGCACATGTTTAACGGTATCTATCACTTGTAATGGAGGAAACTAATCTCAACAGATATTGCATTATATTTTAAGAGTTAATCTTTTATAATTAAATTTTTTTTATATATAAAAATTAGAGATCGAATCTTTGAGTATTTATTTAAGAAGTCCGAACTCGTTATTATTCGAACCAATTACATATTGGTAGATTTGATTTAATAACATCTTTTTGGAGGACATGGATTATTTTCAATAATAATATAAAGTAATTGGAAACCAAAAATAGAAAATAAGAATATTACAAAAAAATTTAAAAAATAAAATAATTTAGAAAATAAAATGTATATAAATATCTATTTATAATTCATACCTTAATTTTATATCGAGATTCCTTCTTTTAAATAAAATATACTTTAATATAATATGAATATTATTCATAAAAATTAGGGTATAATAGTATTTTTAATAAAAAACTTTGTTATGTCCATCTGAAACTAGATTTCTTATAGCCAAACAACATTTATAGGAATGCTAGTTTTGTGTATTTTTTAAAAAATACCAAATGTGAGAATTTATAGTTTACAAGTTAGGATTGAAAAAAAAAAGATTTCATCTACCAAACAACCATTGAGTGTGTTTCGATTTCCATTTGAAAGGTTCTTTAACATAATAGAAAGACACACTTAATCTCATTTATTTTGATTCGGCCATTTATTTAGGCTTGAATTTAATCCAAATCATAATAAAGTTATAAACAAACTAACTCAATATATTAATATAGTATTATGAATTCATAAAATTAAATAAAAAATTAATTAAATATATTTTATAATATATATTTGGTTTAATTTAGTTTTTAGTCCCTAGAAAAGTGAGTCAGTTTTGGTTTTGGTCCCTGCATTTTTTTTACTTTAGCTTTGGTCCTTGCAAGTTCCAAAATTTTGGTTTAGATCCCTGGCTTTTTTACCAAACTAGGCTAGTTTTCAAAAGTATATACAAAAATAATTTGGTTCTGAACAATTTATTAAAATATTCTTGTTTTGAATAAAAAAATATATTTTGAGTGGCGTTGGTTGGACCAGCGCCACTCCTTTACACGTGGCACTCTCTGATTGGGTGCCATTTATTTTATCAGAAATTTTTTAAAATTTTTTTTTTTTTGCATGCAGCGTCATGTGGCGCCCTCAGGTGAGTGGCGTCACTGCAATCAGCGCCATTCACTTGAGGTCGCCACCTGGCCAGTTCCTGACCACTTCTTTTACCTACCCTTCCCCCTCCTTTTAAATAACCCCCCCGCCCCCACCCGCACCCCCAGCCTCCCCCCAACATCCTATATCCCACTCTCCCTTAACCCAACACTAATATCTTTCTTCATACATCTCACTTCTCCTTCTACCACACTCTTCAACATTATTTATTTTACTATTACTCTTTAATATTTAGTAAGCAGTTTATATTAATATTTATTTTACTAATACGATTTTGTGTTGTGTAATTTATATTAATGTTGTTATAATTCTTGTCATGTTTATTAATATTGTGTAATTTAGATTAATGTTATTATAATTTATTTTTGTCTTTATTTATTGTTGTAATTTAGATTAGTGTTGGGATTAATATTTACTACTTTTATCGATGAAACTTACGACATCCATTGTTCACCCGGTTCCCGATAATTACATAATTTGTCTCAATCTTGAAATAAGCACTCGAGGCTTAATATTGCATAAACTCCAGCCATTTAGGCAACATCGCGTATGATTCAACCCAATCTCCGAATACATGCACTATGGCTTTTTGTTTAGCCTTCCATGCTTTCCTATAAGATATTTTGTATTCGAAGGTACTTCGGATCCTTTCTCGTATCAACCCGATGGTAACTGATGGTTGTTCACGGACCATGTCCGACACAATAACAGACTTTGTTTCAAATCACCATTCAATAAATTAAAATATCAACTTCAAGAACCGGTTAGTGATAATACCTAAAATGCATGAGCATACAAAGTTGGAGTCCAACTTTGCATGATCCTGTGATAACATTGCGTTGACACAATTGTGTTGCACTTGTCGGATTTCATAGATAAAATGGCCCTCAACCTCCATGGGCATCCTTCTGAATGGATTGAGCACTTCACATAAAACAATGACTTCGTTGAATCAACGACATCAAATGATTGGTGAATGTTTATTGAATATTGCTTCACCGCATTCTGAACTGATTGTTTGTTGTCAAACTGTAAACCGATGTACAACTCCTGGCCGAGTTGCCAAGATCGTACAACGTCCATCGCTTCAAATCTCATCTCTTCATCTGGATGGTCCCAATTAATATAATTGTAATGTGGCGATGAATTGTTGAATGCACCATGTTGTGATTGAGTTGTAGTTCATTCACATTTTTCAAAATTTGTACAATTATGTTAAAGGTATTAATAAAAAATACAATACCAATACTGTTAAAAAAATAAACCTGCTTGTTGTGGAACACCAACTGCAGGTCTTGAGAATGATATTGGAGAAACCAGCAATGACGGTGAGGCCAATGTATACGGATTGGAGGTACGGTCAACTTCATCTTCAGTGTCGACCGAATCACAATCTGGAATATCATAGTCTTCTTCGTCATCAATTGAAGCAGCCTCCATTTTACTATTCCAATCTTTATCTTCTGATAGTGATTGGACAGATTCAGTGGAACTATCGACCACATAAATCTCAACATATATCTCAAGTGTTGTCATCGACGAATTTTGCCCAAAAGTCTCGATCATGCACGAGACGTCCTCGTCATCAGTTATTTCATAGGCAGTGTAATTTAACGGATTTGCATGTGTCAAATATCTGCCCATTATTGTTGAAATAGAATAATTTGATTGAAGTTTCAGCCTGGAATGAATCTTTGCCTTCAACTTTTCATATCCGATTTCTTGTTTTATTGGCATGATTTTTGTATCCCCTTCGAAAGTAATTCCGTTTTTTCTCTAGAATACCCTCCTATTGTAGTAGACAGACAATATTACTTGACTCATAGTGTTGGGCCTGCAATAATCAAACATAAAATAAATTATATTAATATAATAATACTATTAAAAAATGCAATATTAAAATAAATTGTAGAATAATTATAATTAAACAAATAAAAAAGACAATAATAATAACATTAATTAAATAACAATATTAAAAATATTAATCATGACAAAATAAATAAAGACAAAAAGTAAATAATAAAAACATTAATATAAATTACACAATAGTAATAAAATTTACAAAATAAATAAAATAAATAAATAATATTGGATAATAATTATAATTAAACATTAGTGATTACAACAATAAATAAAGACAAAAATAAATTATAATAATATTAATCTAAATTACACAATATTAATAAACATGACAAGAATTATAACAACATTAATATAAATTACACAACACTAAAAAGTATTAGTAAAGTAAATATTAATATAAACTGCTTACTAAATATTAAAAAGTAATAGTAAAATAAATAATGTTGAAGAGTATGGTAGAAGGAGAAGTGAGATGTGTGAATAAAGATATTATTATTGGGTTAAGGGGGAGTGGGATATAGGATGTTGGGAGGAGGCTGGGCGTGGAGTGTTGGGGGGCGAGGGGCGGGGGGATTATATATAAAGAGGTGGAAGGGTAGGTAAAAGAAGTGGTCAGGAATTGGCCACGTGGCTCCCTTAGATGAGTGGCGCCAGTTGCAGTGGCGCCACTCGCTTGAGGGAGCAACGTGGCGCTGCATGCAGAATTTTTTTTTTTTTTTTAAAAATTTGGTTAAATAAATGGCACCCAATCAGAGGGTGCCACGTGTAAAGGAGTGGACCAGCGCCACTTAAAAAATATTTTTTAAACAAGAGTATTTTGGTAAATTGTTTCAGAACCAAATTATTTTGGTATATACTTTTGAAAACTAGCCTAGTTTGGTAAAAAAGCCTTAGATCTTTGCCATCACTATCCATCTGCTAAGTACTGACGTGACTAACGAATCGCCATGTCAGCACTGTCATGTATGCTAATTTTATAATATTTAATACCATGTAGGATTAAATATTAATTTTTTAATATTCTTTTACAAATTAAAAGAATATAAAAAAAATATTTAATTCTACCTGACATTAAATATTATAAAATCAGCCTACGTGACAGTGCTGACACGTTAAAAGAATATAAAAAATTAATATTTAATTCTCCGTGGCATTAAATATTATAAAATGGCGAATTCTATAATACCTCAAGGGTAACTTTACCCTGTCTAGGTGACTCAATCAGATAATGAGAACCATTTGACTTGACTCACTAATATAACTCATTTAATTGAGATGGAGCATTCTGATTAGGGAGAGTAACTTTTATCCTAAAATTATTGGGGGTATCGGAAAAAGCACCTTATAAAATTAGCCTACATGATAGTGCTGATGTGACGTACCGCTAGCCACGTCAACACTTAACAGATGGACAGTGATAATAGGGACCAAAACCAATGAAAAAAATGCATGAACCAAAACCAGAACTATCTTACTTTTCACGGAGTAATAACATAATTAGTCCTATATATTTTAAAACAGATTATATTGATAAAAGACATTAGTTCAAAAATCCATAAAAGACATTTTTATTGGAAAGTATTGTATATAACTTTCGGAATTATTAAATACTTTTAGGAAATGTTAACGAGCGTCTTTAGGGCATTGATTAAGAAATCAAGAAAGGAAATTTTACATTTGTAAATAATGTATTTAATATATTAAAAAGTGTTACACTTAGTTTCCCAATAAAAAATTTTCTTTTATTGATTCCTTAAACAAGTTGATTCTTTAAACAATACCATTATAGCATCGTTAGTAAGACTCATACTTTTAAATGTATCTAAGAGCATCTTCAATGGTACAACTTTATTTTTTATGAGCATTATCATGCCATCTCATCACTTTTTATTTTACACTATTTTAATTAATTCTACATTCCAATGATACAACTCTTAAAAATTCATAAAACGGCTCCCACAAATTATCTCACATTTTTATTTATATTTATTTTTGTTTCAATTTAAAATATTAATTCATTTTTGATTTAGTTGCTAAAAATTGTGGTTCTCTCTCTTTTTTCTATAACTTTTATTGTTATGCACTGCAAGTGTAAAGCTTTTTACAATGTCAATAAATCAGAAATCATGATATGAATAATTTTTAAGGTAGTTTGAATAATGATCAAACATTTGTTAATGATATATTAATTTCTGATTTATTATGAGTTTTTACATTAATAATATATATCAATTATATTCTTTTTCTATTGGCGATCTTCGTATAAGAATTAATTGCATCCTTACGTTTAACATCCATATACCAAGTACCAACTAAGAATATTTAATTAACTTGGGACGAAAATATGTTAGTCGGATAACTTGCGGGCCACAGCACCCAGTTTCATGGCGCGTGATTTCACGCGCGAGACTTCCCAATAAGAAAACCTCAAATTCCCAAAACCCAAAGAGTCTTCATCGTCGTTGAAACCTTCCTTCTTCATTTTTCATCATTCTCCATTCTCCAAAACCCTAATTCATCCATGCCTGATCCAATTCTCGCCGCCGAACCTCCACCGCCGCCGGATCCGCCTTTACCGCCGTCCGATCTCGTCTTCGACGATTTCTCAGCCGAGTTCAACAACCTCCCCATCCCTTCCATGGAGTCGCTCTTCGACAACAACACTTTACCTTCGGAAGCCTTCGCCTCCGATCTAGAATTCGCCATGGATTTCGGCGACAACGGAGACTACGAAATCACATTCGATGACATCGACGGCTTCTGCATCCCCTCCGACGCAGAGGATTTTCTCCTCCCCGATGCATGTAACCCTAACGCCGCTGCTATTTCGCCGCTAAACGACGATCTCAGCGATCCTACCGCTAACCATTCCGATCACGATGCCATTAATTCCGGTTCGCCGGAATCCGGCGATTCTGAAGTTTCCGGTGATCGTAGCTCCGGCGTTGATAGGTTTTTCAATTCACAAGCACCGGATTCTGTTTCTTGCAAGCAGGAGCTTTCTCCGGTCGAGAATTCGGGTAATCAGGAATCACCTAACTCCGATGATGTTAAAGTTTCGAGCTTTCGGTCGCCGGAGACTGAATTTTGCGACCGGGAAGGATCTTCAAACGGACCGGTTTCGTCTCAAGGTTCTGGCAGCATTGGATCGGGTGTATATGAAGCTATGAACTCGCCCTCACCTGATTCTGACCGTTACATAGACATTTCATCATCGTCTCATGAGCATGCAATTGTGGATAATGATATAAAATTGGATGAAATTGGAAAGGGTTGTGATCTGAAGAGAAAGAAAGAACAAAGTGAAGGAAGTGTTGAAACTAGAACTACCAAGTATAGGAGATCCTCTGTGCCTGTTGAAAATAAGACCCAACAATCTGAATCTGGTGTCGATGCTATTGAGGATGAGGAAGAGAAAAGGAAGGCTAGGTTGATGAGGAATAGGGAAAGTGCACAACTTTCTAGGCAGAGGAAGAAGCATTATGTGGAGGAGCTTGAGGAGAAGGTTAAGGCAATGAATTCCACCATTGCTGATTTGAGTAGCAAGATTACCTTTGTTATGGCTGAGAATGCTACTCTAAGACAGCAGTTGGGTGTGGGTGGTATGTGCCCACCTCCACCAGGGATGTACCCTCATCCTCCTATGGCTCCCATGCCTTATCCATGGATGCCCTGTGCTCCCTATGTTGTCAAGCCTCAAGGATCTCAGGTTCCCCTTGTTCCCATTCCTAGGTTGAAGCCTCAACAACCTGCCGCGGCCTCGAAGACTAAAAAGTCTGAGGGTAAGAAGAGCGAGGTGAAAACTAAGAAGGTTGCTAGCATTAGTTTGTTGGGTTTGTTTTTCTTTATCATTCTGTTTGGTGGGCTTGTTCCTTTGGTGGATGTTAAGTTTGGAGGTTTAGTGGATAATGTAACTGGTAGGTCTAGCTATGTTAGTGATAGGTGGTTGTATGGTCAGGGTGGAGGGAAGGTTTGGCCTGTTAGTGGTCATAGGAATGGATCTGAAAGGGATGAGGATGTAAGATTTTCTAGTGGAAGGTTTAGTATTTCTGACAGAAGGAATTACGAGAGAGGACGGAAACTAGAAGAATCGCGTGAACGGATAGACCCGCATTCGGACCGGGGCAATGCCAGTGAGCCGCTTCTTGCTTCTTTGTATGTTCCTAGGAATGATAAGCTGGTGAAGATTGATGGAAACCTGATAATCCATTCCATCCTGGCCAGTGAGAAAGCTATGGCATCTCATATGGCGCAGGTGAAGAAGGACAATAGAGAGACTGCATTGGCTATTCCTGGAGTTGGAAGAAATATAGGTCAACATCCTCATGTGTATAGGGTTACGTCCAAACAGAGGAAGGCTCTTGGCTCTGGTTCAGCCAAAACTTTGAAGGACCATATGACGTCCACTGCAACTGATGGTAAAATGCAACAGTGGTTCCGTGAAGGTCTTGCAGGTGATTATCCATTTATTTCGTCTTTCCTTGTGAATTTTGCTCTATATAGCTAGGTAGGAATGATACACTGTGTTCTGCTGAGTTATGTTATGTCGTCATGGTTGCTGTTTAGCTGAATATGGTAGCACATATTATAGGTTTACAACTAATATTGTCAATTTTGGTGATGATCTGTGTCTTCGAGATGCTATTTAAACTAACATGTTTTGTATTTGCTTTGGCCGTTAGTTAATTATGAAATTATGTCTCCTAAGTATTTCTGCAATAAGTTCCTCTAGTTGTTATATGGGTCTTCCAAACTCGGTCAGATGAACTACTTGGACTCCTTGGGAGTGTCAAACTAGTTTGATAGCTTGTTTTTCATGGTGCTTATTTTAACAAAATAGTCATTAATTAGTGCGTTTTTGCCTCAATGTTACACCTCCGAAAAATCTTTTCTTAGGGCATCATCTATGCAAATAGTCTGCAATGTCTCTGTGCTGAATAAAAGAGCTGAAGAACAATCTTCATTTTGTTCACCTCTCAATCATGCTTAAGTTCTAGCATGACCTGTAGACATCTTAATTGCTGGTTGTCTTTTGCTGTGTTGCATATTTGTCTAAGCTATGTCAAACTCAAGGATCTGCCTTCTTATTTTGGTACCGACATAACATTGAAAATATACTGAATGTGCTGACTCCCTGATGCAGGGCCAATGTTGAGTTCTGGCATGTGCACAGAAGTTTTCCAGTTTGATGCTTCTCCAACTCCTGGAGCTATAGTTCCAGCAACATCTGTAGCCAATATTTCTGCAGAAAACCGTCAAAATGCTACCACTCTTAACAAGAGCAGGAACAGAAGAATCCTCCATGGGCTCCCTGATCCGCTTGCCGGAACCAGACTGAACATAACTGAAGATCATGTTAGAAGCTCACAGAATGACCACCTCCATGGTAATAAATCTTCTATGGTGGTTTCAGTGCTCGTGGATCCGAAAGAAGCCGCAGATGTTGATGTTGATGGCGTGATGACACCAAAATCGCTCTCTCGTATTTTTGTGGTCGTGCTTATGGATAGTGTCAAGTATGTCACTTACTCATGTGGTCTTCCGCGTGCTTCTCCTCATCTGGTGACTGCTTAAGCATGAGAATCCTTCTGTAAAATGTTTTGATAAAGCTGTATTATCTAACCCGAGTTCTAGTTTCTGTCACAAAAGATGTGGGGACTGGGAGGGAATGAAACTGAGCTCCAGTTTTGTACATTTAAAGTAACATGCCTTGAGTGGGATCAACCAACTGTACCGAGTAGAGAACTTTCTTTGAAACACTTACAATATGCTTAGCTGATAATTTAAAAGTTGATATACCTTGTCATGCGTTATTGAATTTATTATAGTCGTAGTCTTGCTACTAAATTATGACGTGTAGAAAATTTCTATATTTTTTTTCTGGTACATAGAAAATAAGAAAACCATGTAGCCAAAGCGATTGTGTCTACACAGTGGGTGGATATAAAAATAAATATAAATAGGCACAAATGAAGTTAATGAATCAGCTACTAACGTCTTTATTGTATTCTTCTTCTGTTGTGTGATTTTCATTTTTACTGTTTAGTACTTTGGTTACAAAAGTAAAATAAACTAAGACAATCAAAACACAAGTCATTGACTTAATCAGGTATATTATATAGAAAAAGAAAAGCCATACTGTAATATGATTTTAACCTCGGAACAAAAAATTTCAAATGGGGCCAACACAGCTCTTACTCGGTTATCTTGTATAAATAAAAACTAGAAGCAAAAAAAATTGAAGGTAAAGTGCTCTTATTTACTTTTGACAGAAAACTACACTACAAAGGAATCAAGCATGGCCTTTAGAGTCTTCTGAGAAGTTTGCCACTGCTTGTCATTAGCACTAGCCACAAACAAAACAACAGTGTTTCCCTTTGCTGTTGCTTTTGCAAGATTGTGTGAACCGGTAAGAGCATATGGAGTTTCAAGCACATATTTGTAGTACTGCAGACACCATGTCAAGAATATTAGCCACTAATTATTGCCAATGGGACAGAAAATTTAGCTTTCAAGCAGCAGCTTGGCCCCAAAATATTATGAGGAAAGCAGAACAATATGGGATACAAACTATATATTATGGTGAGTTCCACAAATAACAAGGTTTTATGTTCTGTTAGTTAATATTTTTTAGAGAGATATGGATGAAACTGTTATAACCATAAGCACCATATTGCAGCATAATAGAATAACTCAGCATTGACAAATGCTAATTATACAATAGCTAAGTTCCAGAAAGCTCACAATGCCCCATCATCTAGAGTTTTTATATAATTTAGTTCTGAAATCTCTCATTGCAACTTGTGTATGTGTGTGAACCTCTTCGACATTGCATATTTATGTGAAATGCTTCATGCAGAACATTCTTGTTCCATCTGCACAACTTATGCTAGAAGGATAGGAACTCAATTTTATATGATTGATTTTGTGACATTGTTGAGAAGACTATTAAACTTATTACTTGAGTACTTTATCCAGTTTCTTCATTTTCTAATGAGTAAAAATGAAAGAAAAGCATATCTTCAGACAACATAAGCTATAGAATGCAAATATACCGTTTGGTCACCAAGCTTTTCAACTGAAGTCTCAAGCAGCTCATCTGGATCATATGTGTTTCCGGTGACAAATGGTCCAAGAGAAGCAATCACTTTTTCTGGGCTCCCAATGTCCTCAATTGATGCATTTGGCTTATTGGTTAGGCGTATCAAAGGCGAAGCAACTACCTGAACTTTTCCCTGTTTTTCATCTTCAAATTTAACCTCCACCCAGGGCTCTGCACATTTTGGCTGACAGTAATTTCCAGATAATATGTTTGCTATGCGTAGCTGTTTCCAAGTTGGGGGGAGGATAAACTGGTATGGCTGCACATTTCCTGCAAACAACTAAATCTAGAGTATCAATTGAAAAGAAGAACATTAGATGACATGAAATGCATGAGATACGGCTTGATATCTTAATTTTATCTAAAGTTTGGATATATAGAAAAAAGCATAATAATGCCAATGGTAATTCATAGAAGCCACATATTTTATTGAACATCTGCCAAAATGGTGCAATGTAAATGCATGGGGATAACCTCTATTGACTATATGAACCGGTGAAAATGATACAGTTAAAATTTCATACTTGATTTTCACCTAAATGCTAATGAGAACTTTTGAATAAAATTCACTGCTTCAGATTATGAATATGTAATTGAGAAGCTAGGAAGCACGGATACGGCACAAGACAAGGAAATGGGGATACGACAAAATTTATAAATTATAGGACACCATATGACTATGATAGAAGATATAAAATTCGTGTAAGATTAACATAGAAGCACAAATCTTGAATTCAAAGAGACAAATAATGTTTTAAAAGTTAGCCAGGGTCATGGTGAATATAATAAAATGCTACCATTTATCTAATTATTATGATATTTTAATCTATAAATAATGGTATAAAAATTCAAAATGTAAAAGTAAACAGTGTCGTTAAGCATCCGTTAGGAATACGTATCCGTGCACACGGCAACTATTTTCAAGTGTGCTTACGTTAAAAAGTATCCAATAGATCATATAAGAATGTATTTGGAATGTATTTGGAAGAGCTTATTTGGGCTTATTTTATGATATAAGCGTTTTTGTAAGTATTTGAAAAAACCTATAAAAATAGTTTATGGTATGTTCATAATTTGTTTGCAGCTTATGAACTTATTTTCATAAGCTCTCCAGGATAACTTATAGAAATAGCTTATAGAGAGTTTATACAGAGCTAAAACCCATGAGCTATTTGATAGTTGAATCAGCTTATATATAAGCTCTTATATAATAAGCGCTTATCAAATAAACTCTTAATTAAGCCGTGTATCAAAAGGTTTACAGGAGAGGCATCAAAATCATGGTTTCAATACATGTCCTTCCACTTAAAGCCCAACATTCTAATGCAAGGATAGATAACAATTATGATCACTACACTAGTCTCTTCACCTATATTTCAACATTCAACTAAACTAAATGCATTTGTTGGAATGCATTTGTTGGAAAGAAGGAAAAAAAATAATATACCTGCTCGAAGGGCAGGAGTGTCCTTTGGAGAAGCTTTGAAGAGAACGAAAGATGGGTCTGAAGGTGAAGGAGGGAGGAAGGAGCTGACCTCAACTTCTCTAGCTTGTGATGAGGGTGGCTCTCTCAGAAGAACAAGTGGAAGAATTCTCTTCAAGAATTCTCTTCTGGGTGTGTGTTGGCAGAGAGTTGCAGGAACTTGGTCACCAGCTGAGGCTCTGAATGGACGAAAAGGTGAGAGCTTTGAAGAGAAATAATGGGATGAAGATGAAGTTGGGATTGTGAATGAGTAGGTTAATGGTGGTGCTTGAGAGGTCACCATTTCAGATAGGTGGAGTGTATGAAGGGACAAGGTTCAAGGTTGATTTTAGATTCTGGTTAACTCTGGCTCTTATCCATTGTGGATATTTGAGGATTTTTTTATTTTTTTTATTTTACATTTTTTTCTTTTTGCAGAGGATATGTGAAGATGAGACTTATTACTTATCATAGTACACTTATCTGTTAGAGCAAATTTTGTACCGTCACGTGACTAATGTCCATTGACCACAACAATCAATTAAAATCTTAAGATATCATTAAAATAATTTTAATATGGGTTTTGTTGTTTTTCTGAGTTATTATTTTGATAATTATTAAGCATTTGATTTATAGTACTCAATGGACACTATATCCATACAAGATCTTCCCTATCTCCCATCTGGTCCATTTTAGTTATAGCGAGGAACAAACATGGTTCAGTTACCTGTTAAGTGGACTTCTCAAAGTCCAATAAATGGAAATGTTTGAAAATCATACCGATTTCTATTCTTTCCTCTGTTTTTTCTAATTTTAGAAGAGAGAAAGAGACAAAAAAAAATTATTTTTATTTGTAGGATCCATTCAAGTGTACTTTTATCTCTTTTTCTGTAATACCCGATAATATTAATAATTTTCATTATAAGATTTAAATGAGGTTATGTGTAGTAAGTTAAAAAAAAAAATTCCGTATAACGGTTACGTGATTTTTTTTTATTTTATAAAAATGTTTGTAAATAATAAAGTGTGCTATAAAAAAATGCTTTTTGATTATCTTTAAAGAATTAAATAAGAATTTTAAGGAATAAAAATGATGGTTCATAAATTGTCATACCCACATATTTTAATAATTATGATTTTGTTAATAATTAATACATTAGGTGATACTATATTTATTTTATGATCACTAGTAATTAATTTATGAAATCAAGATATCATTAGGGTAGTGCATAACTTGACATACCCTTAATAAGTTAATTAAAATATAACTAATCAATTAATGTTAATTTTGGATCTTGTCCTTAATGACTTTTTAATGAAGAGCATTATTGTGTGATGCCATTAAAAAGGGGAACCATTTCTTTTTCCCCAATTGTCACATTTTATGAACCCTAGAGAGAGGAGACACAAGGGGAGGAGCTTCATTGGTGGTTTGCTTCCTTTCCTTCCCCCATTTTGGCTTTTTAGAGCCCGGCAAGGGATCTTCAAAAGGGGAGTTTGTTCATTTGCTTAGATTTCTTTCTTTTATTTGTAAGATTTTTATCAACCTTAAGAGTTCGTTTTACTTTTGCTTGGTAATATTTATATGTTCTTTCCCCTGTGCGTGTGGTGCCATTTTTTGTATATATAATGTCAATGTGTAGGTGCTCCTCTCTTAGTCTCGTACCTCGCGTAAACTACCTAGAGGGAGATGTGTCCAATTTGAGTTTGGGAATGGACTTTTGTGTTTTGCAGGACTACTATGTTCGTAGGAGAAAATAAACCAAGATGCTTGTGCAGGGGACTATGTTGGGCGGTGATGTACAAGAGGTAATATATCTATATAATTGTTTTGTGTAAATGTGCTAATAGGAGGTGTGGGACAGCAAAACAATCTATAAGGCTTGGTTTTGCATAAATTTTGGTGTGGTAGCTAGAGTACTGTTGGGTAGAGGAGAATTATGGAAATTGAGGTATATTTGAAGGTGCTTAAGTGTGTGTTTGGATGGAGTATTATTAGATGGTAAAGTAATTTTATAGGATAATTAAATTACTTTACTTCAAAATATGTTGTTTGGATATTTTTTAAAAAAGTATTTGAAATTCTTGAAATTTTAATGGGGTATTTGTTGTAGTGTAAATGAAGGAATTTTAAATCCCTACTTAGATAGATGGAATTTATAAATTTCTCTCACTCCCTCCACATTTGGCCACCACCTCCGGCCGCCGACTATCGCCACCAGCCAAGTTCCGACCACCACCACAGGCCGAGTTCCAGCCACCGGCAGCAGCGAACTCCGGCAACCAACGGCTGCCGGCCACTGCCACCGCACGAGTTCAGATCACCCCCGCCGGACGAGTTCCGGCCACCGCCGCCGACAACTCCAGCCACCGCCAGACCTTCAACCACCACCACTTGCTGCCATTTGTTTATGAATAATGATATAATTAATCATTTAATTATTCCTAAAATTAGCTAATTATGAAAATATTTTAAATTTTAATTATTTTTGTTTTGGTCCAAAAGCTTCAAATAAGAATTGAACCCTAGACCTCCAAGGTAGAAGAGTGGAGATCAACCACTAGACCATCAATGTCTGTTTGTAATAATTTGCTATTTAAAATTATTAATGTATTTTAAAATTAAATAAAATTAAATTGATTTATCCAAATAAAGAATTTTAAATACAAAGAATTCGAATTATTATATCCAAACAAAGTATTTTCAAAATGAAGGTAATTCAAATGAAGTAATTCAATTGTTTTATATTTTAAATACCCTAGAATTTTGAAATATCTTATCCAAACACATCCTAAGGGTGTAATAAATATTTAAGGGTTTATTTAATGTATTATGTATTGAATTTAGATATGATATGTATGTATGATACTAAGGTAAATATATAATTAATGTTTTATTGATCATAATATGATTTATGTATTAAATAAAGTGTGTGACGGTGATATTATGAATATATTTATCAGAAGTAAAAATGAATTTAAGTTGTGTCATGTATGGACCTATTCTCTTTCTTTTATATTTGGACTAGTGATTCCATGAAGTTATGAAGATATTTATACCTTGATTGATTTTGTTTTGGATTAAATTTGTCATTTTTATATTCATGCTGCGAGAAGCTTTTGTGAGTTTTTTTTTTAAAGCAATAATTGAATCTACAAGAAACTACAAGGGTGCTATGGTGGTTGAATTGCCCCTATGGTGGTTGAATTGCACCTATTAGGAAGATAATGTTTATATATTTTCCTGCGCAATTGGTATCCAATATCCATTTCTTTATTAGTGTGGATCTAAAATATAGGAACTCCCCCAGCATTTGCGTCGCACAGCAGCTGAAGCTGCTCTGTTATTGGTGCCAAATTATGCTCCGCGTTATGGTAATATTATATGATTGTTAGATATGTTACTGGATTATTTTTTTTACAGCCGAGAACCGTTTGGAAGACAAATGATTATTTGAGATGTTGATAAATGTTTAAGAATATGGAATTGCTGATTTTGTGCTTTGGAGAATATATATTGATTCTCTTTATGATGAAGTTATTGACACTAGGATATAATGGTAAGTGTTAGTCTTATCCATTTTAATAATAAATGCTGAAGGATGTGAATGCATGTGTATGTTTATTTTGTGATTAATCTTATGTGAAAGTACTTGATGGAATGGATTGACAAAGTTAAATTGTGAATCTGTGGGAATTCGATCGGAGGGGGCGGCATCTCTGATATATAAGCTAAAACCGTTGAGGTTGGGGATCTTAGTGAGCAACCTCGGAGTTGAGAAGGGATGTTGATGGCCGGAGGGGACAATATCTCCGAGATACGAAATTAAAAATGTCGAGGCGGGGGACCTTAGTGAGCAACCCTAATCGGAACCTCAAAGACTCGATATGAGTATATGTATGTAACATGTATCCCGTTATGAGTGGAACATGGATCATGAGAAAGGGAAGTTAGTGCAAGCCATTTCACAAGTATTTTTGTAAGGGACAAGACGTCCATCTTTTTTTTTTTTTTTTTTTTTTTTGTGTTGTTTGCTTATGGGATTAGTTGCATGTGAATAAATGGTTGTGAAGTATATACTTTAAATGATTGTCTATTCATTTGATCTAAAGCTTGTGTAATCGTCTGATTTTATTTCTCACTTGATTATGTTTGAATGCATGTATTTGGGGAAAACTCTTTCACTAAGTCAGTGGACTTACCCTATGTTTAACATTTCAGTTGCAGGTAACTGCGAAGCCGCCAGGACCCTTTGATGCCATGTGAGAGTTTTTGGAATGGGTTATACCCATTGTTATGGGTTGTTTTTAGTTTAATAGGACTTTGTAATTTTTTTTTTTTGTGTTGTTCGTTACTATGAAGTAATTATATTCATTATGTTGTTGTAATTAATGAATGTAATCGTTTATTTTGGATGAGACGAATTTATACATGTTTTTGAGGCTGCGGAAGGGGAAGGGAGGCTTTCCCTTTCAGCCAGTCATGACTTCCAAATTTGGGTCATGACATTTTCTCTCATAACATGAGAGAGAAAAATGAGAGAATCTCAATCCAATATGATAATGAGTATTTGTTCCGGGAATGTTTTGGTTAATAATTAATCGTGAGATGTTGCTACTTTATGTTTGAGCATATAAAGTTTATAACCTCATGAGCATCCTTATATGAAGTAAAACATTGTGCGATTTGTAATTAGTAATTAAATAAAAATATTAATGAGTAAGTGCTTTTTTTTTTTTTAACAGGATTGGCAAAGCCCTAACTACAAGATTATATTATTCTATGGAAAAAAAATAAATGACTGGAAAAATCATTCCAAAGAAGAGTCCCACAACCAATAAGGGAGTATTCCAAAATGTGCAAACTTATGTCCTTCATGTGAGCAAAGCTAGGCAACTGGTCTGCCACCATGTTACCTTCGGGAAACCTGAGTGTAATCAAGATAGACTAGTCACGTTGTCACATATCCTCAATAGCTCGAAAAACTGTGGCACAAGAATTAGAAGGGCCATGCCCCTTGAAGACCAAGTGAGTAGCTGATTGAGAATTACTCTTAATCCATACCTTGTGAAACCCTCTATCCCAAGCATTATGAAACGCTGTAAAGATCCCCCAGAACTCCGCCATGATCAGGATGAACCCAGGTTCTTAACAAACCCAACTACCCAAGCCCCAATTGTATCTCTAAAAATACACAGCCCACCATCCAATCATTTCTAACTGAGCCATCTACATTAGCCTTTGGTCAACCTAGTCTTGGAATTTCAAACCAATGCTACAAAAAAGGGGCAAATAGCCACAGAACATATTGGTCGCAATTAATAATAATTCGGTTGTTATGTAAGTTTGCGATCAATTTTGCGAACGCCTTACAACCGTCCCAAAAAGCCTAGTTGTTGATTCAGTTGCGATCGATTTGGGGTACCGGTCGCAAAATAGCTTCTGATTAGAGCAGTTGCAACCACAAAAACAATGATTACTATTTACGGGGTTGCTCTGTTCTTGGGGACCAATATTGCGACCGACATACCGATGGCAAATTCGATCGCTATGATGGGTTTAGTGATATGGTTTTAAAAAAGTTAGCGACCAATTCGTCGGTCTCAATTTCGATTGCTATTTAATTTCAATTATTTTTTTAAAATTTTTTTATTAAATATTAAACTAAATTTTTATTATATTTAAAATTCTATTTTCATTATTAATATTATTATTATAAATAATTTTTCATTTGATTTATTATATTAATAGCACCAATAATCAACTATTGCATAAATATAAAATTGCTTTCCAAAAGACTGAGAAGCAAAACAAACATTGTTTATATAAAATTGTAACAAAACAAAAGTGTATAAAAAAACAAACAGTGTATCCAAAATACAAAGAAAATAAAATCATGGAGGTGGAATATGGTCCCATTGGGTCTCGATGTCGTCCCCGTTGTCGGTCCCATCATCCTCTACAGCAGGCGGTGGTGGGGGAGGTGGTGGCACAACTGCAGGAGGCTAAAGCCCGAAGTGCTTGAAGATGTATCGAAGTTGTGTGGCCTATGCGGCAATCTGTGCGGTGAGCTCGATATTAAGTCGTGTGACAGTCTCCCCATATCCTGTATCTCCTCTAGAGGAACAGTAGGCATGTCCTCATGTTTAGCCTGACGAGACGACGAGGCTATATAATGATCACCTAGCTGCCCAAGCCCATACATGTGTCCCTTCTTATTTTTACCCCAACAACATTCAAATATATGGCATTATCATCAACGGAGGCCGAATGCTTCTGACTAGAAGAAGAAGCACCCTCATGTGAGGCACGTGCAAAAGCCTCATCTAAGACCTAATGATATGTCTCCTACAAAATAAAGTTGAATATCATATTATTAACAATTAATAAGCTACGAAAGTTAAAGTAATATTGTAACTAATATTAACAATTAAAGTTACATGAATCTCACAAGACCTATCATTGGGTCACTCTCCAGACTTCAGCGTTTTAGTCTTTGCTAGCATCTCGATGGCAGTTGGGGGTCGATCCTGTTGCTTAGACAACATATATTAAAATAATCATTAAATGGGAGTAATAATAAATAATGAATTAAATTGATATAAAAACAAATAATTATATGAAAAATAAATTAAAATAAACTCACCATCCTATCAAAATGCTCTCCAACAGAGACAGAGCCTCCCGTGTAGGATTGTAGGCTGATGCGCCACTGTTTACAGCCCGATCCTGCTGGTCGATGGCGCTCTTCTACTGGAACTCCTTAGAGGTAAAATAACTCTGTAGTTGCTCTTTAATATGAGTTGCAATCCACGACGCCTTAGAATTGCCCGCTCGTAGCTTGTTCATTGCATTATTTATAATGCACATACCCTTGTAGTTAAAGCCCTTCTTAATAGCATCCTTGTGTCGGGACTCCCACGTAAACTTTTTCTGCATGAAAGACATATTAGGCAACAAAAATATATAATAGGTAAAAAATATAAATTAAAACTAAATCTAGGCATGAAACAAAACTTTAATTTACCTGAAACTCTCTCCATCATAACTCCTTCACATCGCCATCAACGTCACCATATGTGGCCCATGGATACTTGAACTTCTCTCTGATAATTTTTGAAATCTCATCAGTAGTATTCTTTGGTGGATATAACATGTGATTAATTAAAAAAAACAATCATACAGTTGTGCATTTAAATAATGATAAAATTTAACAATTAAAAATATAATAACTTACTCTAGTTTGGCGGGGCCTGACCAGATCACTATCCTCGGTAAAGCTGAATCTATGGCCTCTGTCTGCGACGATGACGGGCCAACTGATGGCAGTGATGGCAATAGTTAGATGATGACGGAGCAGCTGATGATGGTGATGGCAATGGGGTAACGACCACCAAGGGAACACTCGGTAGACTCGCTCCCGTCCTAGCATCGGTCATATGCGAGTCGGCCGTGGGAGTAGCTCTCCTGCCACGACCACCACGACTTGACACCCGACCTCCACGGACACCACTACCCCTATTCGTGTCTGCCATCTGTATGAAAGAAATTGTTACATATCACAATTAACTAACTTTACAATCAGTATAAACTTGCAGATTTAAGAAAACAAACAACATAATTTACCTAATTAGAAGTATCTGTATCAATAAATTCAGTCTCACTATCACTTGATATATATGTATCCTCGTCCGATTTGTCCAAGTCAGGCTGATTCAATAACGCTGTATGAACTTCTTCCTCGCTGCCCCCAACATCCACGGGAGGATCGTCAATGATATCTGGCTCGATATGATGTAACACATTAATCCCTTCAATGATATCATCTCGATATGGAGCCTCCATCTCAGCTTGATTGACTGTAGTATCCGTGATTGTACTGCAGCCTTTGTCTTGATGACACCCAACCAACCTTGATGATCTTCAGGAAATGGAGTGTAATAAATTTGCTCCGCTTGTTGTGCAAGTATGAACGAGTCGTAAGCCTTATTATATCTCCCCAATTTCTTAGCTTCGACAATTCCATACTTATTATTTACTTTTTTCCCTATATTAGGAGTATTATCAACCAATCGCACTTGAAGAGAACTAACAACGTCATGTGCTCCTCGGTATACTCCATTACAACAATTTCAGTTAGCACTCCGCAAAAATCATCTTCTAATTATGCTCAACACCATATCCCGGAATCTGTTCTCCTTGCGAATCATGGATGGACGGTAACTAACACACTCTTTGCCAGACCAGGCAAACTTGGAGGAGACTGTGAGTTCTCAGCACATCGCTTCTTGAACGCATTTTTATTCCTCCTGTAAGGATGATTGGTGGGAAGGAATTGGCGGTAACAGTCAAAATAACATGTCTTCCGACTGTGTTTAAGTGTAAATGCCTTTGATCGCTCCATACATATTGGGCAAGCAAGCTTCCCCGTAGCCATCCAACTTGACGACAACCCATAAGCTAGAAAGTCATTGATTGTCCACATCAATGCGACCTTCATCATGAATTTTTGCCTTAAATCAACTTCATAAGTCAATACGCCATCATTCTACAATGTTGTCAACTCTTCAATGAGCGGCTTCAAGTACACATCAATCTTGGCTTTTGGATTTGACGGACCTGGAATTAGGACTGTAAGGAACATAAACTCCCTCTTCATGCACATCTCAGGGGGAAGATTGTACGGAGTTAGGATAACTTGCCAATAAGAGTAAGGTTTTCCGGATTGAGCAAATGGATTGAAACCATCCACACATAACCCTAACCTAATGTTTCGAGGGTCTCGAGCAAACGTTGGATGCACCCTATCAAAATGCTTCCAAGCTTCTCCATCAGAAGGATGGCATAAGACCCCTGACCCCCTAGTTTCTCACTATGCCACCTCATGTGGGATGCGGTTGCCATCAAAGAGTACATTCTTTGCAGCCTTAGGACGAGCAAAAAATTCCACATTCTTTTTAGGGCAGTCTTCTTTTCAATGCCTCTTCTTGTGGTTGTCTTGTATCGATACACACCACAAAATTTGCAATTTGTTATGCTCTTAGCTTTTTGGTCTTTAATATACAATATGCATCCATTCGGGCAACAATCAAGTTTCATACAACCCAAGGGTCAGTGGGTTCGTAGGAAAAGTTTACTTTCTTCGCGTTCTTCAAAGTTCTCTCAATCGCTCCATTCAACTCTTCTCACTTTCTTCAAATATCTCTGCATCATCGATTCTTAGCGCTAGATAGCGTTTCTATTTCCTTTTCTTTATATATATATAGACACACACACTGTAAAACCTGTATAAATTAATAATTTCAGGACCATGAAATTTTATTAATTTAGAGAGGCATTAATTAATCGATAAATTAATAATTTATTAATTTAAAGAGTGCTTTCTCAATTCTGCGAATAAAAATTTAATTACATAAAAAATCATTGTTTATATCACTAATATATAATGTATATTTATTATATTTCGTGAATTAATTTATAAAAATCGTTGTACATATATATTTATGAAAATAAGTAAATAATATTCGTTGTTTTTAGTACTTCAACAATATTCATTGTATGTAATTATATAAAATTCAATACGAGTCACTTGCATCTATGATTATTGTACTAGAACTAAATACACATTCAACGTATAATGATGAAGGGAATGACAGTGGATTTTTTTTAATGCAATGTGAAAAATTAGAGATGATATCCACCTAAATTTAAATTTAATGAAAACACAATCAAAAGTAGATATATATTTTACTAAATTATCCTAATTATTTTTGTAATTTTAGAGAATTATTAATTTATGATATTGACAGGACTATAGATTTATATAAGGTCTTCCTAAAATTATTATCTTATTAATTTATCGAAATTACTAATTTTTTAAACTGACCCAAGTTGAGACCGAAAAACATATTATTTTAAGGAGGTTATTAACTTATCGAGTATTAGTTTATGGAGGTTAAAGTGTAATTCATTTCTATTAGCACAAACCTCCTCTTTTATGACCTGGAACATGTCAAGATTAAAAATTGGTGTTGAATTTCAATTGATTTTAATTAGTTGATGATTTTGGATAATAGCCTATTCGAACATATTTATGTGTTAAGATACTATAAATTCAAACTTATATTTTATCTACATGCAATGAATCATATTTTATTTTTGTGATGTTTTAATTCATGATATGAAGGATATATATTTTATGGCTCTCTACTACAAAATTAATAAAGAACCTGTTTGGCAAGGCACTTTGTACGAACTTATAGCGAATGAGAAAGTAGCCCCGTTTGTTAAGCGCTTCTATCACGAGCTTATAACGTTTTTTCACGAGCTTATAGCGTTTTTCCAGACGCTACTTGAAATAGCGTTTGAGCTTATAGCTTATAGCGTTTCATTTTTCTTTCCACTTTTATCCTTATTATCTACATGTAATTCTACCTTTATTATCTTCTCTCTCGTTTATGTAAAATCATGAATGAAGATGTCATTTTATGTCATTTTATATTTTTCAGCTAGTTCAACCGCTAATTTTACCAAACACTTCTACAAAAAATAAGATAACTTATCCGCTATCCGCTATCAGCTACCTCATCCGTTATCCGCTATCAGCTAGTTTCTCCGCTAACAGCTAATTTTACCAAACAGGCTCAAAATAGATAGATATAATATAGAATTTTTTTAATTTAATTAATTATTTATTTAAAATAATATTCTCTCAAAACGTACGATATAATTTATTATCATATATTTGGCTAATAAAGGTGGGACATTTTTGTATGTATTTTTTGGTTTTTCAAGGTATCACCCTTGCGCATGCAACTGTAGAGTCTAATATTTCGAGCCGGGTAGGACCACAAGTGTGATAAAGTTCTCCCTCAAGTGTTTTAACGCTGCTGCATTCTTAGGACTCAGATTCGAACTCGAGACCACTGATTAAGCTGGAAGAGACTCTTCTCATCTCATCCAAACGCTCTTGCTGGAAGACATTTTTATATAATCTAAATCATAACATAATATTACTTAATTATTTAGTTAATTTAGACAAGAATTGATACATGCAAGTTTTATACATAATTTGATTAATTTATAAATTTTATAATTATTCAAATAACTCTTTTTTAAAATTTATTGGGTAAAAACCAACAATTTAAATTATAACATGTTATATATTTATATTATATAAAATTGTATTTGCATGCATAATAAAATATTTAATTAATAAAATAATAATTAATTACATATTAAAATTAAGAAGAAGAAAAAACATGAATTACACGGACCAGTAACTAATCCAACTACATTCTTAAACTCAAATCAAAGGTTTTTTGATGAAATTGATTCTGTTTTAGAAACTATTTATCAATATAACCTCATTTTTGAACTATTTACAAAACTAACCCACTTTTTGCCAGCATGACATTTTTTATTATTTTTTTTCTGATACCAAAGACGCTACTTTGACTAGTATTTTTGGAAAATGCTAGTCAAAATAGCGTTTTTAGCAGTAAGCAGACAGCCACTGCCTAAGGCGCCACGTGGCGCGCTCTGGACAAAGGCGCTACTGCAAGAAGCGCCTTTAGTGGCGCTACATGCAGTAGCACCTTTGCCCAAAGCACGCCACGTGGCGGCCTGGGCATTAGCTCCCCCCAATGACTCTCCCCCCTCCAATATATATATATATATATATATATATATATATATATAGACACACACACACACCTCCTCACACATTTTTTCACACACTCTACACTTCACTTACTTTCTTTCTCTACTTTTTCTCAACCTCAACCGACTCTCCGACTTTGCTGTTGCAGGTATTTATATTATTAATTTTTTTTAATTTTATTGGTGTTATTAATATTAGTGTTATTATTGTGATTAATGTTATCATTTTATTGTTATTAATGGTTATAATTTTTCTAACTTTATTAATTAATATTAGTGTTATTAATGTTGTTAATGTTATTATTTTATTACTATTAACATTAGTGGTATATACGTTGTTAATGTTACCATTTTATTGTTAGTATTATTTATGTTTTTTCCTTATGAATAATATAATTAGTGTTATTAATGGTTATAATTTTTGTAACACTATTAATATTAGAGTTATTAAACTTGTTATTTTATTATTAGTATTATTAATATTTTTATTATTTTGTTATTAGCATTATTAATATTAGTTTTGTTGTTGTTAATGTTAATGTTATTATTATAGTATTGTTAATGTTAGTTATTATTGTTTTCAATGTTTCATTACCAATAATATAATTAGTATTATTAATCATCTATTTTTTCGCTATGTTAGATAAAATGGCGGCAAGTTCGTCTTCACGGTAGCCACACGTGATTAATCCAGGTCCGGAGGAAGATTCGATGTTGGGATTGTAAGAAATCACATTTCCCAACATGTATGGAACGGTGAAGTTGATCGTTTATTGAAGGCAAGACGAGCTACACAGTTTCAGGACCGAGTTGGAGATGTTCCAGAGGCCATAAAGATATATCTTGAGCAAGCAGGTTTCTTGGGGGTGGCACAACTTGGATCATCCCGTGTGGATCATGCACTATTGAATGCTTTGGTAGAACGTTGAAGGCCAGAGACTTATACCTTCCACATGGCATGTGGAGAATGTACTATAACTCTACAGGATGTGGCGATCCAGCTTGGCCTACTCATAGATGGGACGACGGTTGTCGGTTCCTGTAACGCCCTTCGTTATATTAGTAACCCAAATTAATAATTTAAATAAGAGAAGGTAAATAAATTTTTTCGTCAAAATATACTGAATAAATACTTAATATAATATTAATCCAAAATAATTGTTTACATTAATTCAAAACCGAAATAACATAATCTGTTTCAAAACCTCAAAACAGGGCGTCTATTACATCTCACATAAGGAAATAACTAAAATAAAATAAAGGTCCTCCTGGCATATGCCATACAATATTAACCAAGCTAGCTACTGGATTAAAGTCCTCAAACATCTGGCTGCTCAACAGGGTCGTCCTCAGGCTCTGAAAACGATACTACTAATGAGATATAAAATCTCAGTGAACAGAAATACATTTTAAAAGGTTTTCACAAAAGCATTGTTCTCAGCCGATGCGGTAATCGGAAAAACTGTCCATGGTACCCGCTATTTTCAAAATATTGTATAGTAAAATAATAATAATAATAATAATAATAATAATAATAATAATTATTATTGACAGTAAACAATCATCATTAACACATCACAAATCAAATATGATAAAATCTCATATATCAAACAATCTCAAATATCCTCATATGTCATGTGACTTTCAAACTGCACATAACAATGGCGTCTCATTGCCTACCTTACTCATGAAGGTATTTCGATGTCACCTTCTCTTCTGTGACATTACTCATTTCGATACTAACCATTGGACACTGGTGATATTACTCATTTCGACATCCCAACGTGTGGCGATGTTACTTTCGATACCCCATCATGGTGATATTTCATATTTTCGGCACCCTAATTCATTGACAGTGTTACTTTCGATACCCCTATCATAGGCGGTATTGCAGTAGACAACATTCAACATATTAACAGTTATTGAATCATGCCAATATCACAAATATCATCAAATAGTGCATATATAGCATGTCAATTCAACCAAATCACGTATGTATCATATATATCATGTCACCAATCTCAATAATAAACATTTAATTGACAGCAGAAACACCTTAGAAGGAAAACCCCTAAATTTTTAAAATCAGGATTTGACCAAATCAGGATTATTTTCCACAAAAAGTCTTTTTAAAGCATAACCCAAACCCCAAGACAAATTGCACCATGGAAAGGGTGAGAAAGAGTATTTCTACTCACCTCTTGTAGACCTCCAAAAACTCTAAATATTGCGTAAGATGAATTCTAGAGTTTCATCAACAATCTTCTTTTCTTGGCTTAATGTCCCTGAAATTGGCGTTCTGCACTCTTCACTGAGCGAAGATGCTGTTTGCGGCTTCCCCTTTTTGTTGATGATACTACAATAGCTATAAATTGCAAACCCCTTTGTTTTTAATTTGGAAACAAATCCCATGGGCCTTTATTCAGATTTAAGAATTCAAACTTGAATTCTTGTTACGTTGCCCCTAACCTTATCATGGATTTGGCTAGAGCCAAGCTGTATAATTAGATAATAATTACGTGGACCCAGTTATCCACTTTATTTTTGTATTATTTTTCTTTTATTGCTGTACAATTAAATTATTTATTATACTAATAATTTTTTTTTTTTACACTAAGCCTATAATAGCTTAATCTTTTTATTAAAAATAATCATATTGAAATTTTAGCATGTTCCAGTTCCACTTATGTTATTGGATAGAATATGTGAGGTATATGTTACGTGTCGAGCCACGCCCCCAAGATTTGAACGGAGCTTGATTAAGTATGTCATGGTTTGAACAACAGTTCGATAATGTTGACGTTGACATGCTCGACATAGAGGGTCGGATTAAATATACGAGAGCTTATATACTGAGGCTTTTTGGTGGATTGATGTTCACCGATCACTCTGGCAGGTACGTACCGTTGAGGTATCTGACACTGTTAGAGGACTTTGTTGTAACCGGTCAGTATAGTTGGGGTTCAGCTGTGTTAAGTTATCTTTACCGTGAGATTTGCAAGTCCACTGATTATGAGAAAAAGGAGATTGCTGGGGTGACTCCATTGATTCAGCTGTGGGCATGGGAAAGGTTTCCGTTCATTGCACCGTCCATCCCAAATGATGATCGACCAGATGGATCACCGTATGGTGCACGGTGAGCAACATTTTATCTGTTTATCTGTAATAAATTATAACGCTTAATTATGATACTTGTTGAATAAATTAAGTACTAAAATATTGTTATATTTAGGTGGCTGAACAGCAGGAATTATTCAAGACGATCAAAGGACTTGCAGTATTATCGATTAGCATTTGACAAGATGAAGCCAAAAGATGTAAGTATCTATTAGTTTTATCCTTGACAAAGTTATTTTGTGAACTAGTCATTGATAGTTTGTATATATTTTGTAGGTAATTTGGGAGCCATACAGTCCGGCGATGATGGCCACATTACCATTGATCTCCCTCGATGGTTTAAATGTGTGGAGGGCAGTTGTATCGATGATATATTTTCACATTGTGGAGTGGCATCAACCGGATCGTGTAATGCGACAATTTGGCATGTCCCAACACATTTCTTTGCCACCGTCCCAACCAAAAGGTCTTCACGACCTAACGCTTAGGAGAAAATCAAATGAGGATTGGACAGTTATATTGGAACGATGGATCACCTTATGGAATGATAGGAACATCTGGGTTTGGACAAATGCACCCCTCAGCTGACCTTTGGGAAAGAACTCTGAGTACATGATGCGATATCAATGGCATACATGTCGTTGGATTAGCAGACTTGGTGCACAAAAAGAGATTGTGGAAATATAAAATAGAATATGATGTACCTTGTTCATTGCAATTTATAGTTATGACATCATTGTTGATATTTGATATATTCTTTAATCATTTATAGGTGGATGGTGTCGAGTACTTAAACTACTTGTCTACGTCGGAGGGGCAATCGTCCTTCTCTTTTGATTCTCTCAAAGTTGAGACTGAGCAAATTCTCCTTGCATTGGACGAGGCAGACCGCATCACTAAAGCTATTGAGGACGCTCCAGCGGCAACACAAGAAGTCCCACCGGTTGAGGCACTCCCGAACCGTGGCTGTAGGGTAGAGGGTCAAGGACTATAGCGCCAAAGAACACGGGTACCACAACAACCATATCGCCCTGAGCAGCTATCAGAGCGCGAAGCCGGCAATTATTATGTACCCGTCCAATTCCCACACACTTCATAGCAGCCACTTGCAACATATTTTTATCCAACATTTATTCTATCACCACAGGCGCCAACACCCACAACTGTAACATCATCGCCATCCAACTACGCTCCTTATCCACCACATCTATGCTACACACCATCCCCATTTACTCCATCTTGTCAGACACCTGCTACATCGGATAATTGGATTCAGCATATGCAAAACTAGCCACTGTTTTCTCCTGGTGCTGGCGGTGTCAGAATTGACCTTAATGCCGACTTCTATGCCGAATCGAGTAGTCAAGGCCCCATGACCGAAATAAGTGATCACACTGCAGTGGAGTACCATGATGAAGATGTTCGAAGGAACCCACACCATGCAGTGAGGGATCGAGTTCGAACATGCATATTGACTCCTGAGGCTGACGATGGTCACAGACACTAGTGATGTATCTTTTGTGGTTGTTTTGTGTAATTGTTTAGGATTATGTGTTTCTTTAACTTCAAATATTATTTACTATAGTGAGTCTATTCTATTATGTCTTATTACTTTTTTGTAATTTTTTATGTTGATCTTTAGTTTTAATGATATGCCATAAATAATAAATAAAAGAGACATTTCAACACATTTCAACATAAAAAATGTAAACGTACTTTGATTCAACACATTTCAACGTCAAAGGCGATTAACATTTGAACACATTTCATACTTCGATTCGGTACAATTAGAAAGGGACATACGCGGTGAAACTAAAGATAATCATCTAGATCATCTGCTTCTCCACCTGATCCTCCTGCCCGTCGAGGGCACACGCCTATTATGTCCGTCAGACCTGTAATGACTACATCTTTAGGATGGTTGTGACTCTCTCTAGTCCATTTCATTCCTAAGGTGTGTTGATTTACGTCTTCCATTTGAACGAAGCATTGATTCATTCGGTGCCAAAGTGTAAGGCACCCGATAGGATGGTATCTCTTCCTCGTTTCCTATGGGATGCCACTGTCCAGAGTATGCATTCACTATCGAATGCAATGTGTATCTGCTATCGACATACTGCCAATAGTCAAGACTCATTGACGAACAAGCAGCAATCACATGTGAGCAAGGGTGGTGAAATGCTTTGAATCTCCCACACTCACAATATCTTTTTGATATGTTGACGCTCCATGAATGGCCTCCTTTCCGAGTCACCGAATTAAATGTCTCTTGAACTTCAAATCTTGTGTGTTGTATGTCATAAGGGCGAACCTGGTGTGAAGAAGCTTCATCTTGTTGCTTCTTAATCGAATTTATTAACTTTTCAGTATAATACTGACCTGCACCAAGTTGAGCTCTAGCAGTTGCACCTCCCTTCACAAAATATTCGACTATCCTGCCATATGTGCACTTCACGAGAGCTGTAATTGGCAAATTATGAGTACCTTTTAAAATTTTATTAACTGCTTCCGACAAGTTTGTTGTCATGTGGCCAAACCTACGACAATCTTCACCATAAGCTAGAGCCCACTTCTCTTTTGAAATCCCTTCAATCCACCGCTCTATTTCTGGACTTATTGCACGAAACTTATCCAATCTGCGCAGAACCCGTTGCCTACAGACTGTATACCCTACATGGTGACAATATGTGCAACATAAGACAACTACCTTATGTAAATAGAAAAATATAGATCCTTTAAAAGGTCATTACCTAGTTTCATCAATTCCTCCTTTAACTTTGCATTCTTGAATTTATGGTTGAAGTTTCTTGCAATGTGCCGAATGCAATATACATGGTATGCATATGGAGGTTGCCATCTAAGGTGTGGATTCCCCACAGCCAATTTTATGCTATGGTGACAATCGGAGATCAAACATATTCCTTTCTCGTTGGTCACATGCTCGAGTATCAATCCCAAGAACCATGACCAAGCACTCAAGGTCTCTTCTTCAACCACCGCAAAAGCAATCGGGAGTACATTACTGTTTCCATCTTGGGTGGTGGCAATCAATAGCGTCCCCCGATACTTACCATAAAAGTGTGTGCCATCAACTTGTACGATGGGCTTACAGTGATTGAAAGCATCACAACATTGTTTGAAAGACCAAAAAATCCGATGAAACTTACGAAGTTGAGACTGCACACGATTGCCAACTACAACATCATTTGTCTTGATCTTGTAGTAGGAACCATCTGTGAATAGCTACATGTACTCCAACCATTTAGGCAACATTGTGTAAGATTCATCCCAAACTCTAAACACTTGCACGATTGCTCTTTACTTTGCCTTCCATGCCTTCCTATAGGATATTTTATACCCAAAAGTACTTTGTATCCTTTCCTGGACAAGCGAAATTGACACCCCAGGTTCTTCTCGGACCATACCTAACACAATATAAAAAACATTACTTGAATTCTTAATCACGCCAATTAAAATAACAACACAGAAACAATTATATACGGTTAATGATAATACCTAGTATACATGAGCATACAAAGTTAGAATCCAACTTTCTATGATCTTGCAAGAACATCGCATTCACACAATTGTGTGGACCACCCCATTTCTTAACCTCCCAGTTGTCGGACTTCTTTGATAAAATTGCCTTCATCAATCATGGACATCCTTGTGTAGTATTTTGGCACTTCACATAAAAAAGTGATCGTGTTGATTTTACAACAATAAACGATTGATGGCACCTCATCGAATAATTTTTCACCGCTGACTAAACTGCTTGTTTATTGTCAAACTGTAAACCAACATATAATTTCTCACCCACTTGCCAGGATCCCGGAACATCCAACCCTTCAAAATAATTCATCTCCTCATCGGGACGGTTCCAGTTAATATAACTGCAATGGGGTGATGAATTGAAGAAAGCACCATGTGATTGGCCTGTATGTAAACACATTATAATCATAATAACAACAACAATAAATATTTTTTTAATAACAATAATTAAATAAGCAATAATATCAATATCAAACCTGCTTGTTGAGTAGGAACAAACTTTGGAGGTTGTGTTGATGAAACTGGAGAAATCATCATCAGACGTGAGCCAACCAATGCAGACGACATTACATTGGAATCAAGTTAAGTATCATCGTCAGTGTCGGAGTCACCGCTTTCTGGGATTTCACCTTCGTCTTCGTCATTAGTAGAATCAACCTCTATTTCACTATTCCAATTCTCATCTTCTCCCGATGATCCAAGGTCTACATCGTATCTTTGCAACTCCAAATTACTGTCAAGCGATTGCACAGGGACTCTTGAACTTCCAGCCACATCGATTTCAGCATATAACTCAAGACTTGTGATTGAATCATTCTGATCAAAGGCATCCATCATGCACTCCATATCCTCATCATCGCTAATCTCATAACTCTGGCTAATATTCTGGAAATACTTCGATTTAGAAGCAACTTCAATCTGTCATAAATCTTTGCATTCAGAAGTTCATACCCGGATCAATGTTTTATTTTCATACATTTTTTATCTCCTTCAAACGTGATTCCTTCTGGACCGTCAAACATCCTCTCATTTCAATACACGAAAGCAATAATTTCACTCAAAAAACATAAACAATGGATTATTTGACACTGATAATAATATTATAATAATAAATCTAATAATAATTATAACATCAACAAAAATTAAATAATTTAATAACTCAAATTTATAAAACAAAACAAATACTCCATTTAAATTAATTAAATACATTAAATAGAAATGATATATGAACCTTCCAAATAAAAGGGGGTAAATGGTTTAGTGTTTAGGGTGGGGCAAGGTTTAGAGTAGAGGAATGGGGAAGGGGTTTTATAGGGGGTTAGGCGTGGGGGACAACCTTTGCCCAGGCCGCCACGTGGCGCGCTCTAAAGGCGCTACTGCACTTGCAGTAGAGCCTTTGCCCAGAGCGAGCCACGTGGCGCCTCGGGCAAAGACTGCCCCTGGACTGCTAAAAACGCTACTTTGACTAGCGTTTTTGGAAAACGATAGTCAAAGTAACGTCTTTGGTGTCAGAAAAAAATAATAAAAGATGCCATGCTGGCAAAAAGTAGGTTAGTTTGGTAAATAGTTAAAAAATGGGGTTTTATTGGTAAATAGTTTCTAAAACAGAGTCAGTTTGTTCAAAAAGCCCAAATCAAATGTGGTTGACATGGATAGCTTGTATTCTTTTTTCTTTTTTTTTTTTTGGTCCTTAGAAGGCATACTTAAGCCTTATATGGGAAATGGGAAAATTGGAGCCAATGTGAGATCGAATCCGCGACTCACCAGTCACCAAATGTCCCTGCAGCCTTACCACTGAACTGCGGAAACGGGACAGATGGCTTGTATTCTAAGTCAAATGACTATAAGGATTTATGTTTCTTTTTTATTTATCTTTTTGTGTACAAGGGTATCCTTCAATCGATAGTTGAAGACTAATCTTTTGGCGTAGAGATCATTGAAGTGAGTTTTGTCTCTCCTAACAAAGCATTTTTCATATGCACGACAGGAATCGAACTCCTAATAACATACTTTAGAAATTCAGCTATTTACCAACAGTGGATCTGGTTGGTTAGGTGTTATGTTTCCTTCTTTCTTGATCGTTACAATTGATAAACTTGAGCAGGTTAATAATGAGCTTTATTCCTATAACTAGTCTAGTTTTCAAAACTATATACCAAAATAATTTGGCTCTGAAAAAATTTACCAAAATACTCTTGTTTTGAATAAAAAAAATATTTTTTGAGTGGCGCTGGTTGAACCAGCGCCACTCCTTTACACGTGGCACCCTCTGATTGGGTGCCAATAATTTTACCTGATTTATTTTTTAAAAAAAATAAAAAAATTGCATACAGCGCCACGTGGCGTCCTCAGGTGAGTGGCGTCACTGCAACCAGTGGCGCCACTCACTTGAGGACGTCACGTGACCAGTTCCTGGCCACTTCTTCTACACCTACCCCTCCCCCTCCCTATATATATATCCCCTCGGCCCCCCACCCCCAACACATCAGTCCCTCAGCCTCCCCCAACATCCTATATCCCACTCCCCCTTAACCCAACACTAATATCTTTCTTTACACATCTCACTTCTTCTTCTACCACACTCTTCAACATTATTTATTTTACTATTACTCTTTAATATTTAGTAAGCAGTTTATATTAATATTTACTTTATTAATACGATTTAGTGTTGTGTAATTTATATTAATGTTGTTATAATTCATGTCATGTTTACTAATATTGTGTAATTTAGATTAATGTTATTATAATTTATTTTTGTCTTTATTTATTGTTGTAATCACTAATGTTTAATTATAATTATTGTCCAACATTATTTATTTATTTTATTATTTTATTTATTTGTAAATTTTATTACTATTGTGTAATTTATATTAATGTTTTTATTACTTAATTTTTATCTTTATTTATTTTGTCATTATTAATATTTTTAATATTGTTATTTAATTAATGTTATTTTTATTGCCTTTTTTATTTGTTTAATTATATTTATTCAACAATTTTTTTTAATATTGCATTTTTTAATAGTATTATTATATTAATATGATTTATTTTATGTTTGATTATTGCAGGCCCAACACTATAAGTTAAGTAATGTTGTTTGTCTACTACAATGGAAGGGTATTCTCGGGGGAAAACAGAATTACTTTCGAAGGGGATACAAAAATCATGTCAATAAAACAAGGAATTGGATATGAGAAGTTGAAGGCAACGATTCATTCCAGGCTGAAACTTCAATCAAATCAGTCTATTTCAAAGATAATGAGCAGATATTTGACACATGCAAATCCATTAAATTACATTGCCTATGAAATAACTGATGATCAGGTCGTCTCGTGCATGATCGAGTCTTTTGTGCAAAATTCGTCGATGACAACACTTGAGATATATGTTGAGATTGATGTGGTCGGTAGTTCCACTAAACCTGTCCAATCACTATCAAGAGATGAAGATTGAAACAGTGAAATGGAGGCTGCTTCAATTGATGACGAAGAGGACGATGATATTCCAGATTATGATTCGGTCGACACTGAAGATGAAGCTGACCGTACCTCCAATCCGTATTCATTGGCCTCACCGTCATTGCTGGTTTCTCTAATATCATCCTCAAGACCCGCAGTTGGTGTTCCACAACAAGCAGGTTTATTTTTTTAACAGTATTGTTATTGTATTTTTTTTTATTAATACCTTTAACATAATTGTACAAATTTTGAAAAATATGATTGAACTACAGCTTAATCACAACATGGTGCATTCAACAATTCATCGCCACATTACAGTTATATTAATTGGGACCATCCAGATGAAGAGATGAGATTTGAAGCGATGGACACTGTAGGATCTTGGCAACTCGGCCAGGAGTTGTGCACCGGTTTACAGTTTGACAACAAACAATCAGTTCAGAATGCGGTGAAGCAATATTCAATGAACATTCACCAATCATTTGATGTCGTTTATTCAACGAAGTCATTGTTTCATGTGAAGTGCTCAAACCGTTCAGAAGGATGCCCATGGAGGTTGAGGGCCATTTTATCTAAGAAATCTGACAAGTGGGTTGTCACAAAGTACGGAGGTCAACACAATTGTGTCAACGCAATGTTATCACAGGATCATGCAAAGTTAGACTACAACTTTGTATGCTCATGCATTTTAGATATTATCATTAACCCGGTTCTTGAAGTTGATATTTTAATTTATTGAATGGTGATTTGAAACAAAGTCTGTTATTGTGTCAGACATGATCCGTGAACAACCATCAATTACCATCGGGTTGATACGAGAAAGGATCCGAAGTATCTTCGGATACAAAATATCTTACAGGAAAGCATGGAAGGCTAAACAAAAAGCCATAGTGCATGTATTCACCTTGTTCCATACGGTATCTGAGGAGGTCTAACATCATTTCGGAGCCTAGGTGCTACTTTTGGAAACCGTGCCCATGCCCACATTTGAATCAATGCAGTAAAGCCGGTCATCTCTTTGAGTTCATAATTGGTGGCCTTGCATAGTTCACGATATAAATAGCTTAACACAACGACGTCCCAACTATGTTGTGCAGTTATGTTAAAATCTTCTAACAATATTAGAAACTTTAACGGGACGAACGAACTAGAGTGATCGACCAACATCACTCCACCGAGTAACCTCAAAATGTACGCTCTAGTACAGCGTATAGCCACTGCCGGGTCACCCAGTGCGTATTGATCGACATTTCTGAATGATTCATTGAGCCATCTCATCCTGAGTCGATGACCGTGAAAAGCATTTGGAGGTGGGATCAATCCTAACATATTACCCACATACTCAGCCCCATCTTTACGATTTTTGCCTATTACTGCAGCCCCGTCAGCACGCAAACCTGTCAAAATTGCAACATCCTCCAATGTGATGGTGCACTCTCCAACCGACATATGGAATGTGTGGGTCTCTGGTCTCCACCGTTCCACTAATGCAGTTATTAGTAAATGATTAACTTGAAATAAAGATAACTGAGCAATTCCCAAAAATCCGGCTTGCTCAAGATACCCTGCAATGGCGGGGGGTATGTTCACACCTCCATCATCAAATTGTTAGGCACGTCTACAAATAAGAACTCGATCTTTATCACCGTTCCATACGTGTTGGGAAACATGAGTAGTTTGCCCACCCAGCATTGATGTAATTACCGGGCCAAGATTAATCGCATCTGCCATCTTACCTAATAAAAAAACAATAACTTAACATTAATGCATAACACTAAAAAAAACAATAATCATAACATTAATGTTCATTACACAATAATAATAAAATTAAAAAAAAGCAGTAATAACATTAGAAACAACAGTAATAATAACAAAAGACTACTGATACCATTAATATAATAATTCTAATAATAATAATAATAATAATAATAATAATAATAAAAAATAGGATTAAACAGAAGTTAAAACAATAATTACAAAATATTAGAATAAATAATATTGGGCAGTGTAGTAGAACGGGACTGAGATTATGTTGCATACCTACAATTAATATTAGTGATGACAACAACAAAAAGACAATAATAGTAACATTAATTTAATAACAAAATTAAAATTATTAATCATGCAATAATAATAATTTCATTTACAAAAAAAAATAATAACATTAATAATAATAATAAATAAAATAAAAAACAAATAATAATATTAGTATAATAATACTGATAACAATTATAATTAAATTATATACCTAAATATTCATAGTATATCATTAAACAGAAGTTAAAACAATAATTACAAAATAGTAGAATAAATAATGTTGGACAATGTTGTAGAACGGGAACTGAGATATGTTGCATACCTACAATTAATATTAGTGATGACAACAATAAAAAAGACAATAATAATAACATTAATTTAATAACAAAATTAAAATTATTAATCATGACACAATAATAATTTCATTTACAAAAAATAATAATAGTATTAGTATAATAATAACGATAACAATTATAATTAAATTGTATACCTAAATATTAAAGATTAATAGTAAAATAAATAATGCTGAATAGTGTAATTGCATGAGAAGTGAGATGAAAGTTATAGTAAAATAAATAATGTTGAAGAGTGCAGTAGAAGGAGAAGTGAGTTGTATGAAGACAGATATGAGTGATTACAACAATAAATAAAGACAAAAATAAATTATAATAACATTAATCTAAATTACACAATATTAATAAACATGACAAGAATTATAACAACATTAATATAAATTACACAAATCTAAATCGTATTAATAAAGTAAATATTAATATAAACTACTTACTAAATATTAAAGAGTAATAGTAAAATAAATAATGTTGAAGAGTGTGATATAAGGAGAAGTGAGATATGTGAATAAAGATATTAGTATTGGATTAATGGAGAGTGGGATATAGGATGTTGGGGGGAGACTGGGGGTGGAGTGTTTGGGTCGGGGGTGACGGCCTATATATAGGGAGGGGATTGACACCTAATGAAAGGGTACCATGCGTAAACGAGTGGCACTGGAAATCAGCGTCACTTCAAAAATATTTTTTTATTCAAAATAAGAATATTTTGATAAATTATTTGAGAATCAAATTATTTTAATATATAATTTTAAAAACTAGGCTCATTTGATAAAAAAAGTCTAGAAATCTTATGTGGCTGGTGTGAAAGTTGGGACTTACCTAGCTAGCTATTATATTTATATTTGGCAAAGTATCACGGACATCACTGTGCAGAAGGCACTGTGAAATCCTGTCGCATGTGAGGTTTTGATACATAACTTAAGTTATGGATATAAATAATTTATTGATATCATGAATAATCGTGGATAATATCTGTAATGGATAAAAAATAAATATTTTAATAGATATTCAGGAGTAAATTAAATAGATATTTTCTTTATCCGTTTATTAATAGGATGGGGACGGATAGTATAGTATCTATACTTACGAGTATCAATTAATGTAAATTTTAGCATAATACACACTTATGGATTAGTTTTATTATTTAATATGTTAAATTTTAATAACATATATGATTATATTATTTACATATCATATTATTTAGTATATTTACTATAATACTTTTTAAGTACAAGAATTTCTCGTATCTAACAAGAAACTCAAATGCAGAATTAATTTGAATTTTATATATAAATAAAATTTTTGTAAAGTATTAAAAATATACATAAATACTCACAAATATTAATAAATTTGTTTAAAATCTATACTATGAATATCTGTATGAATATGAAGGAAAAACGGATACGAAATTCATTTAAAGAGACGCTTACCCACCCGGCCCCATTACATCCCTAACTTAACTACTGCAAAATCTGTCCTTATACGGGCAGATCTGATTTTGATTCGAACTTCTTTGAACCTTGGTAGCAACACAACATTGCGGATAAAGTATTGATTTCAATTCATTTCTTGAAAGGCGTAAGCAAGGACGTCATCATAATTAACGTTATTTACTTTAAAAAAGTGCATATGTCTTTTATCGTTTGCCATTTTGAAAGTTTTTGTTTTCTAATTAAGAAGATATAGCATACTCATTAATTATTCTGGTTACGGCCCTATTTCACGGAAAAGAATAATATTCGTGAAAATTATTATGTCTGTGCAAATATTTTATAGAAAATGAAGTTTCTTATATACAGACACACACATATCGATGCGCTTTAATGACATTACACTAAAATATTTAATTTTTTAACTTAGAAAAGCAGAATATAATTTGTCTGCATTTATTGAAAGAAATTTGAATTGTTGCCTACCTTGCACATTTATTTTTCCTTGTTTAGATGATTTGCTAAGGAAGAGATTATATTCTTCAATTTTTGGGTTCCTAAATTAATCCAAAAATGATCTTGGTTGAAAACCGGCTAACTCCTAAATTTTCATATACACAAGAATTAATCACTACTAGATCATGTATCCGTGCGATGCACGAATGTATCATATTTTTGTATTTTTTTAGCATTTTTTTTACAATGTAGAAAGTAACACACAAAAAGATCAACAAATACATATTTGTGTCGTATTTGAATAGTTCGAGAGAAGAGTTTGTATGCTTAAGTCATGAAAGTTTAATCGTTGGAGAAATGTACTTTAGTGAACAACTCTTAATGGTTTGCAAATTGTCATTCTCTTAGATGCTCATTATGGTATCCCACTAATGCTGAATGGTTATTCTATCATTGTTGGTATGATTGCTTCTTTATACAAAGAAAATTAACAACAAAAATTACAATATATATCATAGTTTCTTATTTCTAATAATTGAACTACCCATTAAGTGCAAACAATAATTGAATTATTTCTTGTAATACTTGCATCTCCATTGAAGAAAAATCAACGGCTGTCCTTATAACACCCTAAGTTTCACTGGGACCAACCCAACAAAAGTTTACAACAATAATTGTGACCAATCAAGCCAAACCCAAAAAAATAAATATTTGTTTGCAAAGAAAAATTAAATATTAACATATCATTATTCATAATGTCTACAGTTTTTGTTCTTTTCAAGATAATTTAAGACATGAATCAAACCAAAAAAAAGAATGTCGCATAATATACTATGTAAAATAGAAGGCAAGTGATACAGACCAAATGTGGATGCTTGATGCTTTGGATGATTCAAAGCTAGAAGGAAAATAACATGGAGTTTTTGATGAACATCAAAAAAAGGGTTGCATTTAGAGGTAATGTGTCTGATCAAACATTTTAAAGCATAATATTAAAAACTATTCATTTCATATTGCCTGAACTTTAGCATAACGACTTCGTGGTGCATTCTGAAGCAATGTGTCTGATCAAACATTTTAAAGCATAATATTAAAAACTATTCACTCCATAATCTTTATAGGCATCAGGTAATTCCCCTTGATGATCAGACTTACTTTCTAGGTTGTAAGAGCGAAATATCATATGGAGTTTTTGATGAACAACGGCAAAATATTGCATTTAATTCATCAGAGATGATTTCAATTGTTTCCTCTACAACTTTTGCCAAATTATAAGTTCGTCAATTATCAAAGCCAAGATATTAAGTCTAAATATGTAGAGGACTCCCAGCTCCCATCTCTTGGTCTAAGCATACCATTTTGTTGGAAAACATGGCTCATGATCTTTTACATCTAAGTAAATTGTATCACAAATCTACATACTTCCAACATCTCAGTGCAATAAAATCTTATATACAATGAAGCTATAGCTCTAGTCTGCCAATAACTAACTCTCTTAAATTCATGTATTCTTGAAAGACCAATCCAATCAGGCTTAGTCATCCAATTTATGATATGAATTCATAAAGTAGTGGAAAACTTTAGATTTCAACTTACTACCAGACTACCAAAGCCAAACTCAAACAGTAAGAAGTTATACAACTAAAGATATTAAATTTATACTACCAAATCCAAACATGGTACTTCACAGTCTTAAAAAAAAAAAAAAAAGCTTTATAATTATACGTAACTAAGTAACTCGACCACCACAGAGAGTACAGGAACAACTTTCATGCAAAGTTGCCTTTTTTTTGATCTCTCACCCTCAGCCTTATATCTAAAAATTTGCAAATGGATTCTGTTGATATGAACATTATAATGTTTCAATCCTGCTATGATATTAGAGTATCACCATCAATCATGATTTTTATTTTGTAAGTTAATTTTTGGCCTCTTCTTCAATTTATAGTGTAATATCCGGTCTTATACCAGTAGCCATTGTTTTAATAGAATCTTAGTTTTCTTGATGTCAGATTTTTGATGGAATGTGTTATATGTAGGTGCTTGTTTGAGTCTGGACTTTAGTAGATTGGAGATAGTGCATCTTGGAAACCTAAGAACTTTCTTTAAATTTAGTCCTGTGAATACTGTGAAGGAATACTAAGTTGGGTGCATTATATGTTTCTAATGGGTTAGTTCTCAAACAACATTTTGAGAAAGGCAAAAACTAAGTTCTTAAAATTGATGAAATTTTTCATGTATGATGAATCATGTAATTAAATTAAAACAGGTACAAACAATTTCTTATTTGTATGACAGTGCCAACTTTGAAATGTGATTATCCATCCATGAATCTTGCATATGCTGCTGGCCGTGTTGGTGGCACCATGACAGGAGTTGTTAGTGTAGCAAATGAGTCAAGGGCTAAAGATCAAGTACAATCAATAATCAGCCACAATATAGAAACGAAGAAGACTATACCATCAAACGTTACAAATAAAATCTCATTAACATAAGTAGATCAAATTTCAATAAATTCGTGTGTGAAACATTTAATCGAACACTTTGTGTGCAAGGTTGGATTTCTATAATCACAAAGGCCAAGTGCTACATATATGGTTTAACCTGATATAGCTATATTGGGTTAAGGAAGAAAAAGGAAACATAATTAGGATCTTTAGTAAGTAAAGCTAACCTGCATAACCTCTCACAGATCCATAGAGACATAGATGAACCCAACACAATAGAAGTTGATCAATAACTTGATTATCAACCTCAGATTATGTACACCATTTTCTATCAGGGACTGCATCTGCTTGATTGCTTTCTGACTTGAAATTGAAAGGGTCTGCTTTGTACGTCTCCCATGGCTTCAAATCAAAACAAAACATAACAACACTAATCGATCAATACCCATTCATCCAAAACCATCACTAAAAAAAAGCTTATGCCTATAATACACGAAAAGTAACCATACCATTTTGTAGTGAAAAAATTCATATATATTGCACATAATCTATACACACGGAGGAAGAAAAACCTGACCCAGCACCGATGGAAGTCACTTCGACTATAACGATTTAAAGAGCCCAAAAAACAGACAATCGGTGAAGATAAAGATAAAAGTGATTGCGCTGATAGAGAGTGAAGAAGGTAGCTTCCAGAAAGGCTATTCTGAGTGTTTGCGCTAACAGAGAATGAAGAGGTTGGTTCCAGAAGGGCAATACTGAGTGTTTGATTTCCAAATAGGTTAAAGATGTTCAGCCATCGGGTTATACAAAAGCCCCAAATGTGTTTCCACTTTTACCCCTATTATGTTTGAAGATTGCTTCACTAAGTGAAGTGAATTTACCATAATACCCCAGCCACTACCTTCCTTTTAATAATAAAGATATTGTGGTATAGTGATTTTGTCTGTGCTCATATAAGTCTTAAGTCTTGGTGGGAAGATAGAAGGTGATCAACTAGAATTCCTTGTCATGAGGGATATTATGAAATTTGTGAATGTTATACTTTCAGGTTTATGCATGATACTTGTTGCACTACTACAGATACTGGAATAGATGACATCCCTTTAATAATGTTTTCTCTCGGAAACGCTATAAAAAATGATGCGGATGCCTTAAGGAAGCGCTATAAAGCGCTATCTTAGGTGGTACCTTTTACAACGCTTCCTTAAAGGAAGCGCTATATTAGGCTCCCCTAAGATAGCCCTTCCCTAGGGAAGCGCTATAATAGTCTACCTAAACCAAAAACGTTGAATTCAATTCGCTCCCTCTTAATCTCTTTTCTCTGCTTTCTCACTCGCGCGCTCCCCCCACACACACGTCAGAATCCTCTTCCCCCCTCTCCTCACCGTCGTCCCTACTCACCATCGCCGTCGTCCCCACTTTGCTCTCCCACCGTTGTCCCCACTCTGTTCCGTGCGTTCGCAACCACCTCGTGGGTTCCGTGTTGCTGTGCGTTCGCAACCACCGCAAAGGCCCTAGGCCTTCCCATGGCTCCTCCACCGTGAAGGCCCTCCCTCCGCCGTCCTTCAGTGCTCTCTGCTCGCGAGGGTTCCATTCGCGAGGACCACCTCCCCTTGCCGAGGTAGTCTTGACTTTCCCTCTCTTCAACCTAATCTCATTTCATTTCTCCATTTGTAATCTGTGTGTTTCTTTTTCTTTTTCTTTATGATCTGCATTTGTAATCTAGGAAATCAATATAATGAGTATCAATGTTTTTGCAAATCTAAGTTAGGTTAGATGAATACGCTTTTGTTCTTTATAATGTTGGAAGTTTTGCTTTTGTTCTGTTGTTCTTTGATTGTGATGGTCTTGATTGGTTGGCCACTAGGCAATCCTATGGTGAAGTGTGCTTCAGTTTTTGATGCCGGTTCTCCCACTAATTTTGTTGCTGACCCTTTTCTTTTTATTCAGGTAACAGGTTCTTGTCACCCTTAGTTTCTTCATCTTCTAGTTGCTTGAAGTAATTTCATAATTGTTTACATAAGTTAGAAGTTGCTGAAAAGTTGAAAGAGGGGAGGGTCAGGAAATGTTTAGGTTAGTTTCATTTTAATGCAGATTTTAGGTTAGTTTCATTCTGTTAGAGGAAGCTATGTTGATGCTAGTTTGCTGAAACTTTTCTTAATTGATTTTTTCAGTGCTTGAGTTGTTTGAGTTGTTGAGGTGAACTTGTGGACAAACTCTTATTATTGGTACTTGGCATTGAGCTATTACTACCGGGTATTTGTCTTTTTTTAATCCTTTAGTTGTAGTATTAGATATGTTTATTTTTATTTGTATACATGCATTTTACCTTAGTAATTTCCTGTTCAATAATGATTTGTATATTGTTTTTGACACAGTATACAAGTTCTTGAATTGTTCAAAAATGGACAGTCTAAAATTGTAAATTCGCATTCAATACATTATTGTATATCTTAATTACTTCTTGCTCTAAGAATTACATTGGTTTGTATTTTCCCTTTGTTCTCTGGGCACATACCTAATTTGGGTCATAATACAACCTGGATTAAGTTGTGTGCTTGGAGAACTAAGGGGAAATGCTGCCAAATTTTTCTTAGAAACAATAAGTAATTAAGACATACAACTATATAATGCGAAGTTTACAATCTTGAATAGCGCTATGTACTGATATTTTCTGTTTGTATTATTGTATTGATTTTTTGCTGAATGCAAGTTTAATATGGAATATATGAAAAACGAAATAAAAAAAAAATGGGGCTATATTATAGCGCTTCTCCTGGTAAGCGCTATAATAGGTCACCTATTATAGCATCTATTTAAGGAAGCGCTAAAGAAGGGCTATAATAAGAGGTATGATATGATAGCGTTTCCTAGGAGAAACGTTATAATAGGTGATCTATTATAGCGCTTCCCACGAGAATCACTATTGTATAGTGCCACTTATTATAGCGCTTCTCCTGGGAAGCGCTATAATATGTCACTTATTATAGCACTTCAGAAACGCTATATTTACTTACCACTTTTAATTACACTTGAATAAATAGCGCTTCGAATCATTATTATAGGGCAAAATTAAACGCTATCTTTTCCCTTTTCTATTGTAATGTTGGTAACATTCATACATATAAGAATCAATCATCTTGTCATATATATTAGCTTCAATCGCTCCTTGTGTAGATTTCTCTTAGCGGGGTCTAAAACAAATGTATCTAATGATTAATTAATTGTTCATTTTTGAATTTGGGTATCTATTTATGAACTGACTAGGTTGTTGCCTTAGCTGACATCTTGGTGTGCATGGTCTTTTGTTTTTTTGGACTGTTGAGCAATATTGAGGATGCATGATGGTAGGTTTAATTAGTTTTGTGGTCAGTGACTTCAGATTGATTTGCGGTGATTCTGGGTGGTAAGTTGAAAGTGATAGTTGAGTTATATTTACCTCCCTTTAAAGTTTTGTGGTATTACACTCATGTCCATAAATACAGGAAAGGTAAGTGCAATGTTAATCATGACTAGTTATATCAAGGGCTAAGTATAATAACAACAACATAAATATCAAGAGAAGTCTATATCATTTTTACACACGAGAATTGTCAAGTGTAATTAAATCAATATATACTCAAGATAAGTCAATATAATTTTCTCTCATAATAATAACTCTTTGATAATAAAAACAAAAGAAGAGTAGCGTGTGCATATCTTTATATATAAAAGGAAGGTAGTGGCTGGGGCAATATAGTAACTTCACTTTTGATTTTTAATTTTGTTTTCTTAAATTAAATTTGTTGTGTAATTGCTTTTTCAACTCTTTGGAGGCTTTCTTCTCATATTTATCGAAAAAACTCTTTGGAGGCACGGCGGCGTGTTGAGTATTTCACCTTCCCAACGCATGCCTTTGTCCCTTCGTTTTCTTCGCTCGGTATTTTCTTTTAATTATCATGTTGGCACAAGCTGCAGTAACATCAGCACTAAAGATTTGGGTGCTACTCTAATAACAATAAAGAATTCAGAAGTTCTAAAATATATATACACACACATTAGTAGTAGATGAATTTGCAAACTTTGCGAGTACTGTACAAATCAATAGGATGAGCTTGCACATGTAAAATAATAAAATTATATATGTTTACTCAAAAACTTTAACTCAAGTGGTACTGTCATACCGAGTTTGCACACGTTGACCATGATAGACCTGAGGTAATTGTTGAATCTGTCTATAATTTAAATTTTCTTCATTAGAAATATTTTTCATGCTTATGTATGCTATGCTATCATTCTTTGTGTACAATAATTCAACAATGTAGATTTCCTCTTAGTGTAGAAGATCCTTATGTATTGAGGTATTTTGAAACAACACACTTTTGAATACACATGGAGAAACCAGAGTCTGAGGTTGTGGGTTTTTTTTTATTGGTGTTGATTCTATGATGGAGTTTGAAAAGGATGATAAAAAGACTAAGGTGATTGTTTTTTCTTTTTTCTCTTTTTCTGATTTTTTTTCACTTCATTCTATTTTAGAGATATCCTGAGGTTGATCAAGGGATCATTACAAAGATTATACAAGAAAGACTACTTATTCTTCATCCCAAATACACATGGAGAAACCAGAGTCTAAGGTTGTGGGTTTTTTTTTATTGGTGTTGATTCTATGATGGAGTTTGAAAAGGATGATAAAAAGACTAAGGTGATTGTTTTTTCTTTTTTCTCTTTTTCTGATTTTTTTTCACTTCATTCTATTTTAGAGATATCCTGAGGTTGATCAAGGGATCATAACAAAGATTATACAAGAAAGACTACTTATTCTTCATCCCCTGCATCATAGGTACTTCTTTAATCTACGTTGTGTGATTCTTGATTTTTTCCTCTCATTTTTTTGCTATGAAACCTGTTTCTGGCTATCAATAAAATCGAACAAAATTTCGGACTTGATGTAAGATTTGGATCATTTACATTATAACACATTGACTGGATTCATTGGTTCTGCAAAAGTAGTGAAAAGAAATGGATCTGAAAAAAGCAATATGGACTGTTTGGATTGTATGAGCATTCCTATTGATTGGATCATTTTGACTTGGTGAATCTCAAGCTATTGATCCTTATTGTGCTTCTATATGGACTATTTTTTTTCAAACACCCTTTATTCTTTAATAATAGGTTTATGAGTAAGTCCTTGGTGGTTATTGTTGCTGTATTTTGGTGTCCTGTAAGACTAAGTGAGGCATAGCAATGCAAGCTTGATTCTGATTCCCACATCTGACTTAAGCATATAACTTTTTAATCTTATGGTGGAAAGCTGCTGTTACAGCATCGAAGTCAAAGTCAAATGAAGACTTAGCACAAACAGGTAGTACACAAGAAAACATTATTATAGGTGTGAAGTTGTATGTATATCAAATATTGTTTGTTTCACTATTTTTTTTTTCACCCAAAGTGTTGTGTCATTGAGTTTGCTTGGTTTGAATTCCACTATAATATAAGGATCTGTACTCTAGTCCTGTTTATCACTAATTTAAATGTCAGATCAACAGGTTTTAAAATAAATACTGCAATTATTAGATTATCTTTTTGCCGTAGTTTGATGCCAGTGATTGTTTGTCGACAAAATCCATACTTAAACGCTTGAAGGGTAGCCATCATATAAAATCTTTAAACTTTAAATTATATCAATGTTTTCAAATTAAAAAGTCCCAAACCCAAATCACACTTTAAATTTGTTATTTTCTATCAATTAAAACTAACAATCCAAACAAAATTGTGTAAACACATAATACATCCGTGCATCGCACGGGTACAAAATCTAGTACACAATAATATTGAATGTCGATATCTTGAAGCAATATAAGTTCATTGAAGTCATATGAATAAGTAATATTTAATTAGTTAACAATCACATAATTGTTTAAAAAAATTATATAATTTTATACTATAATCTTAATTATTAATATGATATTTAATGGCAATGTTTGCTCAACAAATGTTATTAACACTTCAAATTGTTTATTCACACTCTCTACTATAACTAATTATAATTTTAGTTTTTTATTTTACAAAAATTGTGATTGGTTAATGATCAAGAGTGTGAATAGACTATTGAGAATGTCAATAACCTCATCTACTTTGCCCTGTCCATTGATAACAAACCACCCATCTCATTTGATATTCTCACTACATTAATTTTGTTATATTTTCTTAATAATTTTCTTATTACTTTTAAAAAGTATTAAATAAAAAACAATATAATTAATAGACTAAATTATTCTTTTGGTCCCTCATTTATTTTAATTTATTCAACTTGGTCTCTCTATTTTAAAATGTTCAAGTAGGTTCTTATTTGCCAACCGTTAAGCAATTTGGTCCTTTCTGTTTTCACCATTAAGTTTTCCTTTAGCCAAAAAACAACTCGCCGAAATGTGAAAAATACTATCGGAAAACTTTGTCCAAATCTTCCTATCTCTTTTCCTCTTCCTTCCCCCCTCTCTCTCTCTCTCCATATTTCTTCCCCTCCTTCCCTTCCTCTCTTTCTCCCCCTTCATCTCCCCTCTCTGAAGTTGATGATCGATCTGAACCACCACCACCCTCCATAGCTGAAGACGAATATCAATGAACCCTAAGGAACAATGAACCTTGCAAAACAAAACCCTTTTGCTGTTTGGACCAAAAGTTGGACCAACCAAGAAACCAAAAACCCACGAAGAAGACAAAAAATGGAGAAGAACTCAGAATCGTTAATTAGGCGAATCTTGAGTGTGAAGGGAGTTTCTTTCTCTAACATTCAGCGACTCTCTCTCTATACGGGAATAGAAGAAAGCGGAAGGGAGATGAAGGGAGGGAGAGAGAGAGAGAGGAGGGGAGGGGGAGAAAAAGGAAGAGAGAGGAAAATTCCGGCGAGAGGAAAACTTAACGGAAATGATGAAGTTGTTTAACGTTTGGCAAGTAAGGGACCAACTTGAACATTTTAAAATAGAGGGGCCAAGTTAAATAATTGAATAAATTAAAACAAATGAGGAACTAAAAGAGTAATTTAGCCTGATTAATATCTTAATAATATAAAATGCATTTAATGCTTTATTTATTTTAAAATTGAGGCGAAGGAGAAAAATTTAGAATTACTATCTCTCTCTTTCTATACAAATATAAGGTATTAAGTGAAAAGTTGCGTTAATTAGCACATGTGAACATTAGTAAAATCCTTACTCTTTATCAACTTTAGGGTATTGATTGTACTTTAATTGAATGATTTGAAACTGTATTGTTTAATGTAGAAATATATAAAATAAGCCATGCTTTAAGTAAAAAGGGAGAATTCATTAAATATATTTATCAAGAAATTATGCTTTTTTTAATACAAACTTGCTAGCTTTGTTTATTACTAATGATTTCTTATAAGGGATTAGGAGGATAGAGTTGTCAAAGTGAGTCACAATTTATGAGTCAACCAGGTTCCCCAGGGTTCGAGTCGGGTTGGGTTGCAATATTTCTGACCGGGAAAATTCGGGTTGGCTATAACCTAGTTCTCTTAAGTCAAGAGTTAAGCAAATTCAAGTTGGGGCCATCATTAGGTTAGGGAAAAAATTAAACATAAAAAGTATAAAACGCATGATGTTAGGGTTAGAGATAGAAATTGGACCTAGATCCGATGGGCATATGCAAAAATTACTCACAATGGTAAGAGATTTATCCGCTAAATGAGGATGGGGTGGAGATGGGTAATTACCTGAAAAAATCTACGACGATGGGTGAAGGTATGAGTACTATACTACCCACCCTGCCCCATACTCGCATATATAATTAATATTTTCTATTATTTTAACTTCATATCATGTATCCTAACATTGTTCCAATGTCATCATGCATCCAAAGCTGCCTCACTCTCACTCCTTAGATTTCACACTACGAACCTTCGCTGCTCATTTCCTGCGTAGATCAGAGCTCTAAATCAGTCTTAAGGTTCCCCTCTCAACCAGGACCAAGCTCTTCTCTTCCTTTGCTTCTGCTATTGAGCTTCTTTTTCTAGAACCTTTATCTTCCTCCCAGAGCTCGTGTCGTGACATGTGATGTTGGAGATGGTTTCGTGCCTTTGCCAACGACATCTTCCCCATCCGCATCTGCACTACCGCGCCCACCCCTTGTCATGGCACCATGTCGACCGCTTGCATCTATGATGTGCCCACCGTTTGCACCAACACCAACCCCACGAGCAGCAGCTTCTGCATCAGTCATTCCCCCTGCACTGAGGCCACTACCGCCCCCACTTGTACCATCTCAAGTGTTGTTGGGGACTGCATCTGGGATCATTATGATGCCCACCCTAGGGTTTTAGACACAGTACGCAATAGAGTCGTCTGCATATCATGATGCTTCCACTTCAGGGGTTGGGGGCCTCCCACACGATGATTGTCAGATTGATCAGGACGAGGTGAGTGGTGGCTATTCACTAGACGAGGAGGAGGTAGAGGTCATGGCTGATGGTCAACCTATTAAATGTCCGAGTGGTAGTGGGTAAGAAACTCAAAATTAATTTATATTTTTATTACATTTTATAAGCATGTTATTTATTTGATTGTGTGACATGCATGCTTTTATTATTATGGTTCCTTCCGTCGAAAGTGGCAGTGAAGGCCATCACATTTGTTATAAAGTCACAATGGAAGTACTCTTGGGCCACTTGGGGCCAGCTCGATGACGACGACCAGATTTGGATGTTTTGGGTTTTAAAGTAAGTTGCAAATTTTAATTTAATTACTAAATTAAGGTTTGCTTTATTATTTCACTAACATTTGTTATATTATTATTTTTGTTCAACTAAAACATGAGAGAGTCGTGTGGAAAGCTCGGGATGAGGCAGAGGTGGAGCAAAATTTTCACCAAAAAGCCACTCCGTGTCTCTCCAATTTGCTTAGGGACGCCCGTCAATCAGTAGAACATCCTGACTGGCTAGGAAAGGGAGTTTGGGATGCCCTGTGTGCTTATTGGGCTTCGCTTGCGTTCCAGAAAATCTTAGCCAGGCAAAGAAAAGTAGAGTGTAGGAGACTGGTGGGAGCCTACACACAGGAGGTTTGATCACCCAGCAGCAGCACAATGTTCGGATGGTACATTCATAAACTTGTTATTTATGCATCGATTTTTAATTTTTTTTGTTATATTGTCAAATAATTATTGTTTATTATTCATTTGTGCTTATGTTCCAGGCTGCGGAGTATGGCCGTGAAATAATGCCGAACGAGCTCCATCGTCGTACCCATGTTAGAAAGGGTACTAACGAGTTTGTGGATGAGTGTTCGAGGCACACTCAGGTAAAACCCCTTATTTTTTATGTTAATTTTTATAAAATGTATTGTTTTAAAATATTATGCCCGCCCTGATGTGTGTTTATGCATAGCAGGAGGAGTATGAGGTGAGATTGAGTCAGGCTAGGTCTCAGGCAGCCTTTTCTCAGTCCACCGCAACTGACCTGAGGCGGAGGGGCAACTGGAGCTTCAGACATGGGTGGAGGTTCTGGCGGCAAGAAGAAAGGCCGCATTTATGGTTTAGGATAACTCGCCTGCACCTACTGATGAGGGGCCTCCAGTATTAATACCCAGCACAGCAGAGCGTCCCCCAGCAGGAGTCGCCACTCACAGGAGTCCGTCGAGATTGCTAAGCTGAGGTAGAGAGTGGCTGCATCCGAGGAGCGGGAGCATCGTATGCTTGAGGCCGTGGCCACGAGCAAGGAACGTGAGCGTCGGATGTTGGAGACCATGGAGGCCATGATGGCACAACAGAGGAAGTTCATGCAGCGGTAAGTGTGTTAGTTTACCGACTGATAGGGCTGTCGGTAAGTGCGTCAAGTTACCGACCGAAAGGGCCGTCGGTAATTACCGACGACTGTACACAAAGGTTGTCACTAACTATTTCTGACGCGCTATTACTGAACGACACGAGTCCGTTGGTAAATCGTTGTTACCGACAGTTTTCAGCAATTCCGATGGTCTTTGACTGTTGATAAATCAACGATTTCTTGTAGTGGGGTTTGAATTGTTCTATTTATTATATTTTATCAATATGATTTGAAATCTCTTTGTTTTATTGAATTTCAATATAAACTAGGGTTGTCATTTTACTAATTTGTCAAATAAAAAGATAGATGAAAAGAAATAACATATTTTATTAAACTAAAACGCAGGTAGCAAGTTCGTGTATATATATATATATATATATATATATAAAGAGAGAGAGGGTATGAGAATGAATATTAAAATTGTTATCTATGCAGATATGAGATCGAGTACTAGTTTTTTTTTTAAATGCGATATGGGGATAAATACTCTAATATCTTATCGAGAACCTGGGAAAATTTTGGGAATAACCCAAAAAAAAATTTTAATTACCCAAATACCCCCTTTCCCCCATTATATACACAAATACCCTCTTTTTTTTTCCTCTCACTTTCCCCTCATTCTATTCCCGACTTCCCAACATAAATTTTTTTTTTAATGTATAGAAGTCGGTTTTTGGAAACCCGACCCGACTTCTCAATGGGATTTCAAATTTTTTCTAAATATTATAGTTAGGAAGTCGGGTTTAGAGAACCCGACTTCCCTTAATTTTTTTTTCGAATTTTTTTAAAAAATAATGTTTTTTTTGTTTTTTTATTAATTTTTTTGGATTTTTATTTAAATTTGATGGGTTTTAGGGTTTAAAAATGTGTGCTTAATTTTTTAATTAGCTAATTGTGTTGGATGTTAATTATATGATAACAATAATCATTTTATGATTTCAATATTTATTTTTATGAAATTTTAATAAAATTTAATGGTTTTTAGGGTTTAAAAATGTGTGATTAGATTAATCATATAGAGTTGCATAATATTATCCATTGAACCCTAACCCTAAGTAATGATATCATATAGTTAACATCCAACATAACTAGCTAATTAAAAAATTAATCAGACATTTTTAAACCCTAACACCCATCAAATTAAATAAAAATCCAAAAAAATTAATAAAAAAAACCAAAAAATCATTATTTTTTTTAAAAATTCGAAAAAAAAAAACATTAAGGGAAGTCGGGTTCTCTAAACCCGACTTCTTAACTAAAAAAATGTAAAAAAAAGCAAAATTTTCCATTGAGAAGTTCGGTTCTCTAAAACCGACTTCTATAAATAAATAAAAAATAAAAAATAAAAACCTTGGTGGGAAGTCAGGAATAGAGGGAGGGGAAAGTGATAGGAAAAAAAAAGGAGGTATTTGTGTATATAATGAGAGAAAGGGGTATTTGGGTATTTAATTTTTTTTTTTTCTTATTCCCAAAATTTTCCCTCGAGACCTTACCCATTAGATAAAAATGTTTTTTTTTTAACAAAAAAGAGTAAGGGTGCTAATCTAATCTTCACCTATTGGCCCACTCTTGGACTCTACAATGCCTCTATATAGCATAGATCGTGCAAGATGTTTATGTGCATAGACAACATCGGTCTCTAGCATTAGCATATGATTAAGCAGAGATAGAGATGGAGGTGGAGAAGAGCATTAGGCGCAATGGTGAGATGGTCGAGAAAGAAGAGGAGCTCCACAATAAGAAGAGGAAGCGGCATCCCCGAGGAGGCATCCGTGCATTACCTTTCATCCTTGGTTAGCAATGACTATTCTTTCATCGTTATTATACTTGTGTTGAACATTCTATCTATTATTACTTCTGCAGATTCATTTCCTCCTGAGTCTCTTCCTTCATGGCCTTGTGTTGTTCAATCAATTTGTGACTTGGATATGAGAGAATGAGATTCAAAGTCATATTATATGATGAATTAAGAAGAGAATATAGGAGTAAAAGGTAATCCAGAAATGCATTATGCATCTATCTTCAGGAAGTAATAGAATATCTTATTAAAAATTAAAATTTTAGGGGTGGGTAAATAAAATAATTTATTTGTTATATATCAAACACACTATAAAAAACTTATATTATATAAAAAATCTTATAATTTTAATTCATTGATATTAAAAGTCTTTTAATTTTAAAAACGTTACAGATTCAGAGGCACGTGTATTCCGATCTTTGTCACATTTGTAGGCATTTTGCCGTTTTATGCTTTTAACCTGGATGCTATGAGTTTGTTCGCAGATTCATCCTTTTGTGTTGTTTTCGATGTATTTTATCAATTTGAATGAATGAATATCTTTTTTTAGTAAAAAAAAAAAAGATGAATTCTCTTGTATCTCAAGTGTAATTTATCCTGCCTAAATGGTCCAATCAAATGGTAATAATCATTTGACTTGACCCATTAACATGACTTATTTATTGAGGTGACGCATTCTGGTTGGGCATGATAATTTTTATCCCAAAATTATTAGGGGTACCTAAAAAAGCACCATTAAAAAATTAATAAATCCAAAAGTTTAAAATAAGTTATCTAATAAAACAAGGTGAATTCTCTTGTACCCAAATGGTAACTTTATCCTGTCTAGATGACCCAATTAGATGGTAAGAAATATTTAACTTGACTAATTTAATTGAAGTGACACATTATAATTGAGGAGAGTAACTTTATCCCTAAAATTATTGGGATACGAGAGAAAACATAAAAAAAAAAACTAACTACAAATAAAAATAAAGCAAAATATAAAGATCAGAAATTACTATTTCTTGAAGTGCAGCCATAATTTCCCTTTCAATAAAGAGATCACAACCACGCGTGTTTTTTATTTTATTTTAATAGGTATAGGGGGTTAAAGAATTTGTGATCAATTATTCAATAAAATAATTTCCCTTTCCAGTAAAAGCCTCTAAGCCCAAAAAGCTGCATTTTATTGAGCTACTCTTCGGTGTAAAATTCTTTTCACAAATACTATGCAAATTGCAATAAATAATGAGAAAAAAAAAACATAAATCAAGTGGATAAAAGAAAATGTTTCTTTAAGCTGAAATTGTGTGTAAAAAAAGTAAAAGTAAATTCAGTTTGATTCAATATAAAGAGTGATAATATAGTTAAGCACCAAAATAAAAGAGTGATAATATAGTACCGAATTTTGATGGCCCGCATAGCCTGACTTTCTTTTTCTTTTATTTGGGTTCAGAACTCATCGTAATTAGGGTCTTTGTCTCTCTGGTGGGTCCACCGAGATATCCCCACAGTTTCGAACATTTGGACCGGCTATGAGATTAATCCTCGATTTGGCAGTGACGGACGTCCGATTTTTTACATATGGGGTTGGGCTGCCTCCCAGATGGGCGATTCCAAAAATCGAACTTACGGCCTTTTCTTTAGGAAAGAGTTATGTTACCAACTCTCCCAACACTATATTGGTACCCGACTTTCTTTTAACTCATTGTTTATTTGAAAAGAAATTAAAAGAAAAAAGATGAAGGGAGAGAAAATAGGAAAATTTTGGCTTTGTTGCCGATTTGAATGAGTAGAGAAAATGGAGAAGAAATAAACAAAAAATGGTGGTAGGATCCACTAAAAAGTTTTCTCCACACTTCGGAGGGGAAAAATGAGAGAAAACGAGAAATAGTTTAAAAGATCCATTTATCCAAAAACACTCATCACTATTATATTTATTATATATATATATATATATATATATATATATATATATATATATTTATCTTTCTTTTTATTTTTTACATAATGGAATAAGAGAAAATCATATTTTTCATTTTCTTTCCTTCAATTTTTTTATCTTTTTATTTTCTCTCTGCATCCCAACAAAGGCTAAATGTATTCTATTTTTATTTTTTATATTTTAAGTTGGAGTGGTTGTAAATAGCATCCCTTATGTTTTCTTCCTCCCTAGATAAACAGGCAAATTTTATAGTCCTTCAAAATTTGGTAGAGAATGAATCCTTCACATGCTTTTAGACATTGATTTATTTATTGTTTAATCTTCTCTTTTAATCAATTAATTAATAGTCCCGATTATTAATGGACCTTAGTCTTGCCTGAATAAACTGAGCTATTCATTTCCCGGTACTTCTATGATTTTCCTAATTTAAAATACACTGATTTAAATAATTGAAGAGTAAAAATACCTTTTTTTTTTTTTTTTACTTTACTCACAAGCACGTGAGAGGCTGGGTGAAAACGGTCCAATCATAATCATTCGTAGGAAGATTCACACATTCGGGATCATGTTATTTAGCATTGTTATATTTTAGTTTTTTTTTACAACAAAATATTGTTTGGTTATATTTTAGTTAGTTTTTGGAATTTTGTTGAGACTGTATATAGTGTATACTTTTTTATTTTGTCACATAAACTCTGCTATTGTATTGATTTCGTGCTAACTTATTATTGTCTATAATCACCAAAAAAAAAAATTATTATTGTCTATCTAATAAATAGATTTTACCTCCCTATATTAATTAAGTATTGTCGTTAGAGAATAAGTTGACGTGAAAATTTAGCCATTTCTATCTGTACAACTATAGCTGTTCAATAAAAGGCAAAAAAAATAGAAATAACCACTTTTTTTTCTTTCCAAAATACATATTTTTTCGGTTATTTTTTAAACTATTCATCTTTTTTTAACCATTGGAAAGTCCGTTTCTCCAAAAGTAACTTTCCTTTTATGTTTCACTTTTGTTTTTTAATTATTAATATTATTTATTAAATTTTAAAATAAAAAAAATAAGAATAGAAGTCGATAAAATGGAAAGTAAATCATTGGGATGCTGACTTTTCAACAAGCAAAAACCAAAACAAAACCGGTAAAACGGAAGTCGGTTTTCCAATAGTTGAAAAAATTGAGTAATTTGCAAAATAATGGAGAAAAGTGTATATTTTTGGAGATAATTTTCGTGTGTATATATATTCAACAAAACTGTAATAGTTAAATACTAATTTAAGGTAAGGATGTATGATGTGTGATCTTAGTTTGTTTTTATTTTTTTTCAACCCATTGATCGAATTCAGATTCTTTGAGGTCAGATTTTCCCTTCATCATCTCTGCAACTATTTCTTCCCTGTTAGATTAATTCAAAGGTTGAAATTTGATTGGAAAGAGAATGAAGGGGGATTGTGGCTGCAGGATACATATGAGTGATCATTAACCAACAGTTTCCATGTGCCAATATATATGCTCTAAGTGTAACTGGATATATTATCGATATATACATAGCGGTTCCCTTACAAAGTATATATATTATGAATTTATATATGCAGCAAATGAACTGTGTGATAGATTTGCGAGCGCTGGTTTTCATGCCAACATGATAAGCTACCTGACTCAAAAGCTGAACATGCCATTGGTATCAGCCTCCAACACTCTCACCAACTTTAGTGGAACATCTAGCTTCACTCCTCTACTTGGTGCTTTCATTGCTGATTCCTTTGCTGGCCGATTTTGGACCATTGTTGTTGCTGCTCTCATTTATGAACAGGTTTCTTATCATTTCCTCTTCTCTTTCTACATTCTATAAGTCACTGTCATAAATATTAGTTGCCTTACAGCCTCTTTAGTAAGTCTCATCTACTGCTTGTAACGGATAATATATGGCGAATGAATTAGTAATTCTGTTTGATAAGCATATTTATCATTAGTGATTAGTGTTTTTTTACAACCTTATAGCATTTTTTTCAGACGCTACTTCAAGTAGCGATTGAGCTTATAGCGTCTGATTTTTTTTTCTCTTTCACCCTTATCATTTTATTTTAATTCCAGATTAACCCTCTTCAATTTATAATAAAATATTATATAATAATATAACGTATTATAAATATTTTAATCCCACATTTACCCTATTCAATTTATAAATATTTTATTATAATGTATTATAATAAATTAAAACGTATTATTTCAGTACAATATTTATTTGATAATATATATATATATATATATAATATAATTTTATATAATAATATAACGTATTATAAACATGTAAGATTATCATTTATATAATTTTTTAATATATAATAATGTATCAACATTTTTTTATATAATAATAACGTTCAACGTTTATAATACTAACATATATATAATTTTTTATATATAAACGACATTTATATAAAAAGGTATAGATACATGTCTTTTTATGTCATTTTATATTTATCAGCTAGTTTAACCGTTAGTTTTATCAAACACTTCGACATCAATAAGCTAGTTTATCCGTTATCTTTCATCAGCTAACTTATCCTCTATCCGCTATTAGCTATCTCATCCTTTATCCGTTATAAGCTCATCCGCTATCAGCTAACTTATCTGCTATCCGTTATCCACTAATTTTACCAAACAGACTCTAATAATTCGTAAGACTGATGAAGTCACAACTACTTTAAATATATCTTAAAAGTAAGATGTTAGAATAAAGAAATTAATAATTTGGTCCCTATACGTGACACGGATTTTTTATTTAGTCCCTAAACGTAAAAAATTTGGAAATGAGTCTCTTCTTACATGTGTAAATGTTAGCAAATTCGGTCCCTATATACGTGCAAATGTTAGCAAATTCGTCCCTGCCGTCAACAAATTGATCCTTATACGTGACATAAATTTTTGATTTGGTCCCTAAACCTGAAAAAAAATTAAATCGATCATTATATGTGCAATCAATAATAATTTTGTCTCTGCCGTCTACCAAGGAGCTCGGACCCAACTAAAGATTCTTTTCTTATTGAATATTTTGTATATATTATATCAATTTATTTCTTCTATTGAGAGTAAAAGTTGTATAATTTGGTCCGTAAATGGTTTTATATTCTGAAATTATCTAAGTTGACTTTCAATAGAAGAAATAGATTGATATAATATATAAAAAATAATCAATACGAAAAGAATCTTTAGTTGGATCTGAGCTCCTTGACGGACGATAGAGACAAAATTATTATCAATTGCACATACAAGGACCAATTAATTTATTTTTTTTCAGGTTTAAGAACCAAATCAAAAATTTATGTCACGTATAAGGACTAATTTACTGACGATAGGGACTAAATTGCTAACGTTTGCATATGTAGGGACCGAATTTGCTAATGTTTACACATGTATGGACTCAATTCCAAATTTTTTACGTATAGGGACTAAATGAAGAATCTATGTCATGTATAGAGACCAAATTATTACTTTAACCTAGAATAAATTAATCTACCTCCTTAAGGATGTGTAATAAATTCTTAAAAAAATAATTTTTTTTCTACATTGTCTAATTTTTTTAATAGATACAATATATGTTTATATGTTTATTTGCATGAATTAATAAAAAGAATGAAATTAGAAATGTAACTAAAAATAAAATTATATTTTTAAAACCTATTTTGAACTCAATTTTGTTTCCAATTTAGATTTTAAAACTCTCAAAGTTCCATACAATCTATATCAAAAACAGTTTTTTTGGTACAAATTAATACCAAACACAGTTTGAATCAAAATGAAATTATTTATGTGGGAGCAATTTCAATTTTTGTACTACATACCCTGCCAATTATTTCGCCATAACTGTATCAGCTATACTGCCCCTTCTACACCCCCACCATGCCCAACTCAAGTGAATTGCCAAGAAGCCACATCCTTACAGTTGTGGATACTACATTTGTTGTCTCCTTCTCACATCTATTGGTGGAACCTCTTCAATTGGTAGACAATAATGCTAACGTGAATGAAAAATTAGTCCTATACTGTGTATGTTATAAAATATATGGCAAAGTAACTAAAAGCACCTAAATCAAGAGAGAATTATTATTTGAGGATTTACTTTTTTTATGAAAAAAAAAACATAAAATTAGGTGTTTGCCATGGAAGTGATTGTGACTCTTACATGTAATATTAGGGGTTCAAATCCTAAAATCGCTATCGTCATTTCGACTGGCCGATCCGAAATTATGTGAGCAATTAATTAAAGATCAAAATTAGATCAAATATTCCTCTAAAATGTGTAATAAACTAATCACAATATTTTTTTCACTTTTTGTCTCAAAAATTTGAATAGATTTAACATCTATCATATATAATTGTATTTGTCGGTATTAGCATCCACTGAGTTAAGAAATACACATCACTCCATTACAAATGTACTGAAAATATGGCCTATATATTTGTGAAAAGGTGTGCTTGTGTCTTTTTTCACACATTTTTCTACTTTGTCTTTAAACATTCCACTATCTCAACATTTTAAAAAGAGTTTAATTTGTACAATCGTGGTATAAAGTTATTAAGATTGTCAAATAATTATAAATTATTGTATGTATGACTGTTAAGGTAGTTATTATAAGAATAAAACATTTTTAATAATTAATAATTTATGATTCGTTGATAGTGTAAAAATTCGTTACACGGACCAGACATAACAATTAAATCCTTAAAAAAAAACAAAATTATTAAGGTTAAATTATAGTTGTCTTATCTTTAAATTATCAATTTTGAAACATCTTTACCACTACTCAATCCATTTTGTGTTTGCATACCATATCGTGCCAATTATTTGTCATATTCTTGTGCTTGATACAGGGATTGATTGGTATCACTTTATCAGCTATACTGCCCCATCTAAACCCCCCATCATGCCCAACTCAAGTGAACTGCCAAGAAGCCACATCCTTGCAGCTGTGGATACTCTACATCTGTCTCTTTCTCACATCTATTGGCTCTGGGGGTATTAGAGCTTGTGTTGTGCCCTTTTCAGCAGACCAATTTGATATGACCAAAAAAGGTGTGGCATCTAGGAAGTGGAACCTTTTCAATTGGTACTTTTTCTGCATGGGATTGGCTTCTCTTAGTGCTTTAACCATTGTGGTTTACATTCAAGACAATATGGGTTGGGGTTGGGGCTTTGGGATTCCAACCATTGCCATGCTAATATCTATCATCGCCTTTGTTTTGGGCTCAACGCTCTATAAGCATGTGAAGCCAGGGGGGAGTCCTTTGGTTCGTTTGGCACAAGTAATAGTGGCAGCTGTAAAGAAGAGGAAAGAAGCTTTACCAAATGATCCCAAGCTTCTGTACCAAAATAGGGAGCTTGATGCTGCTATTTCTTTGGAAGGAAGGCTTTTACACTCTGATCAATTTAAGTAAGTCTAAATCAAATATTCGGTTCATATAGTCCAACCAAATTTTGAAGCATGAATAATAATAGGATGTGGTCACTGGTTGGTTATTATGGCTTTGCTCTTCAATGAATTTTCTTAAACCAACTTCAAATATAGAAAGCCTCCAATAATAAACTAAAAGTCCATTTCCCCTCTTTGTTTTGATAGGTAAGAATATGGTTAGAAAACTAATTAAGTGTGTGTTTGGATAATCAATTTAATTAAACATTTATTCAATAATTTTTTTTAACAAAAATAAATTAAGCTTATTTGATAAGTTATTTTTATAAACTCTTTTTATAAGTTTACTTTTATAAATTATTCTCGTAAGTACAAATAAACTCTCTATAAACTCCTACAAACTTCCCCTAAAAGTTCTTGCTAATTAAAGATGTTTTTATCTTTTACATTGATAGTATGAACTGCTAATTTAATAAGAACTAAGTAGGCATTTTTGTATCTAAATAATGTAGTGGCTATTGGATTGAATGCGTATTTGTAGACTTAACATTACTTGACCGTTCTCTAATTTATATTCACAGATGGTTGGACAAGGCAGGAATTGTCAAAGAGGAGGAAGGCAGAGATCCAAATGCACCACCAAATTTATGGAAATTGGCCACTGTCCATAGAATTGAGGAGCTAAAATGTATCATTAGAATGCTTCCAATTTGGGCATCTGGAATTTTGCTCATAACCTCTTCATCACATCAACAGAGCTTTGTCATTCAACAGGCTCGCACAATGGACCGACACCTCTCTCACTCATTCCAAATTCCCCCTGCTAGTATGTCCATTTTCAATGTGCTAACTATGATGGTTGGTGTTATTCTCTACGAACGTCTTTTTGTTCCTTTTGCTCGTAGGTTCACCAGAAACCCTTCTGGAATCACATGCCTACAAAGAATGGGAGTAGGCTTTATGGTTAATATTCTAGCCACAGTAGTTTCAGCAGTAGTGGAGATCAAAAGGAAAGTTGTTGCTGCCAAGTACCACTTATTGGATGATCCAAAAGCTATTATTCCTATTAGTGTGTTCTGGTTGGTACCACAATATTGTCTCCATGGGGTGGCTGAAGTTTTCATGATTGTTGGGCATTTGGAATTTCTCTTTGATCAGTCACCTGAAAGCATGAGGAGCAGTGCTACAGCTCTCTATTGCATAACTAACGCCATTGGGAACTATGTTGGTACACTACTTGTATCACTAGTGCATAAGTATACTGGCAAGGAAAGAAATTGGTTGCCTGATAGAAACCTTAATAGGGGTAGGTTGGAGTACTATTACTTCCTTGTTAGTGGGATTCAAGTTATAAATCTCATTTACTATGTAATATGTGCTTGTTTTTATACTTACAAGTCCTTAGAAGAAATTAGTGAAACGAACAAGGAAGAAGATGTGGAACAGGCCAATGAAGGAATCTCATCTGTCAACTTAAAAGATGGAATGGAGGAAGAAAAGAGAGAATTAACAAAAGATGAATAAATTTATTATCTCAGTTGTAGTGGTTATAATTACCATTATTGAACTCTGATGAATGTTCAAATCCTCCTCATGTTGCCTATGTAATCATTATTGTGGTTGCGGTTACTTTGTGTTACTTTGTGTTTATCGCTATTACAGACCATTGCAAAAAAATGCGGTTAATGCGGCCGCAATTCCGATAGCGATGCAGTTGCAAAAACTATCAAAATCACACTGTTATGACCTCAATTGGGTTGTATATCTCATTTTAAAACCTAGGCAGAACATTACTTTGTATATTCAAATTAATCTGCTTTACTCATCTTACATTAATGAGTAATTTCATTTTGTTAAAAAATTAAAGAATCGTCACTAAAAAAATTAAACTCACTCCGATTATAGTAGTAGTGTACTTCCTTAGCAACCATCTTTGAGGGGCGCGTGCGAGAGAGAAACTAAATTTTAAAAAAAAAAATCCAAGAAGTCACCATTTTCTATAGTTAGGAAATGGTTGGCAAACTCTTTAATAATGTATCACCTATCTGGCTCTTCATCAGGAAGTCGAAGGACCAAGCCTTACGTCTACTGTTTATAAGACCTCATCCAATTGTGCCGTGTGAATCAGCCAGTCATGGTGGAGCCAGTGGGTGCGGCAAGAGGTCCTCTCGTCATTTGGGAACAAGTATGGCTGGTTTCGATAGTTTGTCATGGTTCCTGCCTGGTATATTTATATCGAGTCTGGTTATTTCAACATCAACTTTTGAATATTGTATTTCATATCATATATATTTATTTTTATCTTTGTTTTTTTTATTATTTTACTAGTATATACGCATTTAAAAAATATATGAAAAAAGCAAAACGACATTGTGTGATGTTTCTATTTGGATGTTGAAGAAACATTACTCATTTATATTTATATTACATGTTTTACAAATATTGTGTACCCAAAAATCCAACCCCAATGTTTGCAAATATTTAATAGGTATTGGTGATGTAATTGGAGAAGACATAATAACTAGGAGGGTCAACTCAGACATGATTATATTAGAATCAAAATGACCTTCCACTTCACTGACTTTAGCGTCAGACGAATCATCATTGGGATTTTCTCTTTCATGTTCCTCCTCAACACTCCTAGTTCTCTATTATAATCTTTCATCATTGGCTGATAATCCAAGGTTGACATTGTGTTTCTCCTTGGCTGGTAAGGGGGAATAATCCCATGATTTCACAAGAAGTGTGCATAGGTATCGGCATATAACTAAGGTATTGTCGTCGAAGAATGTTTCTCAATTGCGTTGACTACACACTCATTATTTTCATCATCACATATTCGTAGAGCATTGTATTTACCCTCATTATGAGATATCAAAAAGCTGCGTATCAGCCTAACAATTTGATTTGGTTGAAACTTCAATTTCGCATGAAATTTTTTCGTCAAAAAATTATAGTTGATACCTCTTTTTGTTTGAATTGATTTCCTGTCTCATTCGATTGTGATTTTTTTTTTGGTCCTTCAAAATCTCTGCATTTGACTACACAAAAATAATAAATTGACTAATGTAACGCCCTCGAAAATCCTTATCTGTTATATTTAACTGTCTGCAATGAAGAAATTGATTGAAAACGTAATTCGGCTAATCATAATTAATAACCAGAGGTTGATACCTAGAATTCATTAGAGAATTCGAAATTCAACCCTAATTACATAAAAAAAGGTTGTTTGAGTTTTATTTACTGTTTTAGAGCGGAGCTGATAAAATATTATCGGGCCTGCGAAATTTTGGGCTTTGGGACCGGGGCCAGAAATGTTTGGGCTTGGAGTTGGGTCAAGGCCCATAACCTAATATCCTCACCTACATGTCACTCACTACAAGAAATTTGCCATATATCTACGGACACTTTTAGTGACAGTCGTTAAAATTGTAGGTATAAGTATCATATACCTACGGATTTCTGATAAATGAACCGTCGATATAGATTGTATATAACTATAGATGACATAACCGTGGTTATAGATGACATATTGTTGGTGTAAGCCCTAGCGGCCAATATATATATATATATATATATATATATATATATATAGTATCATGACTTTATTCTATACTTTATATATATGAGGCATTTATTTATTATGTTGTATTTGATGATCATATTTATATCATAATAAAGTCTTCAGAATTGGTAGTTCATTTAATGAAACGTCAAGTATGACTTGACATTGAGATGCCATTGAATTATAGAACACTATTCTTAAATATCCATAGTCTAGTATTATTATTAATAAGGACAATAATAATACATTGAGACTAATATGTGAGTGTACTGATGATCACATTTCACGGATCATAGATATAAGATATCAAGTCTTCACATATATATAAATATTAGTGGAATATTTGTACTGAAGAAACCCGCTATGAGAACGTTGTATACTAGTTTTTCTTTTGTTTTGCATTTTATGATTTTTAGGAAGAAAAAGGAAGAAGAAAAATTGCAATTGAATTGAAGTTTGGCAAATTAAAATTACAATGAAAGACATGTGCAAGTTTGCAAAGATCACGTTGCCCAACGTGAAGCTACAGGGGCAATCAGAATTGGATAGGGTGCATGAAGTTATGAAGGAGAAGAAAAAGGATTGAAGAAAAAGATTGCAATGAAATAACATGTGAAGAAAGAAATTTGGCTTTGCCAAATTGAAGACCACGTGAAGCTCCAGCACTTCGTCTTCACGAATCTAAGTTGCAGGGAGGCACGTACTTAAAATTGAAAAGAAATTGTCATTCAATTTGCAATTAGATAACAACAAAGTTGTGGCAATTGAAATAAGCCACGGGCCCATGCGAGATTCAATTGGAATTAAGTGTATCAATTGTAACAAACATGGTGCTCCCAAGTCCATTTGAATTCAAATGGAGTGAAGAAGATTGAGATGCAATTTTGGATCAAAAGATTAGGCAGCGTCAGAGAAAAATAAGGGAGGCCAACATCCGTTTGAATTGATCAAATATGAAGAAGATTGAGATGCAATTTGGATTGAATTATAACCGAAGCATAGATAATTAAGATAAAAAGATAGAGGTTGGCCCACATAGAAAAGGAATTCAAGTGAAAAAAAGAATGGTCCAGTACAATATAAAAGCCTGAATACCGCACAAGATAGTACATTCTTCACAACAATAGTTTTAATTTATTTTCTTTTCATCTTTCTTTTTCTTTCTTTTCTTTAAGTTATAAACTAAATCCCTTTTTCTTGGGTGACGATGTAATCATGTCATGACGGCTTGATAATTTCATTTCATTTTTTCTTAATTTCTTATTCTCTTATATTTGTGTTTTATTTCCGTTTTTAATGCTTCTAATTGCTTGATCACCAATTACATGATAGGCTAATCATAATGAGATTGAAAGGAGATTTATGTGTCAAGGGTATTGAAATAAAATCATAGGATAACTTGGGACCGAGAGGAGATAAGAGCCTCATGCAACTGCTATAGAGAATCACAGATCTTAATAAATTCTTTGATAAATAATCATCATAAAGATATAGTTAAATAGATATCAAGGGATAAATTTTAGTGTACTCTAACCCAGACATTAAAATAAATTAGGATTCTTAGTTGACATTAGAAATTGATTAAGAGATTAGGAAGAATTGACATAATTGAACCAAACTAAGTGGGATTAGGATTCCTTCTCTATGAGGAATCTATATTCATAGCGTTGGTGAAATTGAATCCCCAGAGTTTTCTTTCAGTGTTTGTTCATTTAGTTTTGTTTGGTAGTTAATTAATTTAAAAATTCAATAAACATATATTTTCTTTAAAGTGTTTATTTTTTTTACTTGAAATATTCCAAACCAATTTCTCTTGGTCAAAATTGTTGTTGATTTTGTGAAGTGGTAGTTGGTCTCCCAATCCCTGAGTTCAATACCCGATTTCTCACTGTTTTATTATTACTTGCTTCGATCCGATACACTTATCGGAGCCCATCAGTCTTCTATTTGAGTCTATGAGTGGGGTAATTTACAATTTTGAGTTGGGTTGTTGAGATTGGAAGCTCTATGCTTAAGCAGGTATCTCTATAAATTGTTGGACAAATTGTTGATCGATGAGCCACTCCCAAAGGTTTCAGAGCACATCGTTTTGGTTGCTTTTTCTATAAATTGTTGTCCAAATTTGACATTGAATCTTGATGTACAAAGCACAAGGGTTTTGAATTGTACCGTGCTCCCACGAATGGATCAATTTATCGACCAGATTCTCTTCACTATTGCTCATGTCACTTTTTGCAAGTGGGTTGTCCTCATCAAATATGCAGAAACGCTAAGGTTTGGGAAGGACGAAGATGATGTCACGTGGCATGGCAAGTCATCAAAACGACATTGTTTTGGTCAGGTCAACACCACGTCAAAGCCAGGTTGGATACTTAACGGCTATGTATGCCCATTTGTAGCGGTGTTGGACGGAAACTAACGTTTAGGCCAATGGTTTTAACATTTGTAAACATAGCGGACTTATTTTTCACAAAAAAAAAAAAAGAGTTAAGGGACCAAGTTGAAAAAAAACAAATAAGATAAGGGGCAAAAGAGTAATTTTTCCTATTATATGAATGCTAAATAAAAAGTATCAACTTGAGTTTCAATGATTTCATATTATGAGAAGATGTCTAAATACGGCAGGGTTGAAGAATCTTACCCGTGTGACACACAAGAATGAGTTGTCACAAAATGAATAGAATATAAAAAAGTCCATCAAACAAACTTCAATCATTGATAAGTAACAACTTTTCTATTATATAGATAATAAATAATAAGTATCAACTTGAGCTTCCGTGACTTCATATTATGACAAAGATGTTTGAATATAACAGGGTTGAAGAGTCTTACTCGTGCGATACACGGGGTATAAGAATGAGTTATCACAATATGAATAGATTATAAAAAGTCCATCGATCAAACTCCAATCAATGATAAGCAACAACTTTTATTTTATATTATTTTTTATATTTATATATATATATATATATATATATATATATATATATATATATATATATATATGCGCTAAATATTAAGTATCGACTTGAGTTTCAGTGATTTCATATTATGAGAAAGATATCTAAATACGACATAGTTTAAGAATATTACATGGGGCTGAAAAGTTACATGACATGTTTATTTTAGGATGTATTGTAGTTTTAAACCAATAATATAGATAAATACTATCATTTATTCTAAAAAGTAAACCGAAGAAGAAGTAAGGCTTTAATATCTGTTTCCAACTATTACGATTTTTTAACGGAGATAAATCAAAGTTGTAGATGAAATTATGAACTTTGTAGAAGAAAATATTTTGGTTAGAGATGGTTATATGTAAACAAAAAATAATTGTCTTTTATATGATATAATGTATAATATTTATCTTTTTACATTGATTTAACTTTTTATATAAATGTAACAAAGGGTTGAAGTATCTACCTAAAATTAATGTTGTTATTAGTGAACAATCATTATCACTATTGTTTGATCATGTTCTAACTTTTTATATGAATGATGTTTGTAACATCCCTCCTTCTAGTATTACTTTCGTAACCTCAACGACATACAACATGAAATAAAAAGTTTGCTGGTTTACTTTCGGAAAATAGATTTCTATACTTAGGTCTTACTTACTTTAAAAATAGTGATAAAATTTTTTCTCCTTACAGCAGTAAATAATAAATACTCAAGATCAACATCAATATAACTCGTATATATATATATATATATATATATATATATATATATATATATACATATACATAATCAGTTAACAACGTACATAGTGGAACCTTAGACAAAACTCGTCCAGTTCCAAAAGGTACACTAACAGAAGTAAAACGCTATAAGTCTAAAAATTAGGTAGCGATAGTCTGAGAATCACCTAAAAAAAACATGGCCATCAGTGGCCGATAACAGACTACCCAAAATCACTATCTCAAAAGAAACCCTAAGCCAGTCCGACTCTAACAAAAGACGTACTACCTAGTATATGCCGTACCAATGAGACAGGATCTCGTCTTCAACCATTCGTCGTCACCATTGAGCAGGTCATACTACAAGGTCCGAAGTGACCCAGAGAACTATTGATAAACATCTGTACATGTATCCAAAAATACAACAAGGTGTCCAACATGTACAGGCAAGGGTGAGAAACCAATATATGAACTCAAAATACGACAACTACCTACACAGCAAACATAACAGCAGTTCATATATATTTCAGATACAACTTTGAAACATGATAAATATATCACAGAATATTGTACCAAGACATACAAGGCAAGGGTCTCAAACCCAACAATCATCGTTATTTTTAAAAAATATGCATGGCACTTCCAAATATACCACCTAACACTCGATTCTTAATTTCCGGAAATCCCATCACCAAACGGATGAGTTGATCAAGCTCGATTGCCAATTAAGGCCTACAATATTCACCATATCACGCTGTCCAACATAGGGCGCAACGCTCACATTATATAGACTTCATCACCATGGATTTTAGCATCATATCACGTTATCCAACACAGAGCATAATGCTTCACTTTATATGGATTTTATTACCATATCACACCGAACAACATAGGTTACAATGTTTCACGTTACATGGATTTCGTCACCATATCGTACTATACAAATGCTTCACATTATATGGATTTTATTACCATATCACACTGATCAACACAGGGTACAATGCTTCACATTATATGGATTTCTCATTGCCCATCCAGATATAATGACATACAATGACTTAAAGTCATCACAGGGTTCCCTATCATCAAGGTCCCCCATCCTATGGCACGTCTGCCAAAAACAAATGCATGAGAAAACCTTTTGTTTTCGTATGTTTTTCTGTGTCGTAGAATTATTTCCTCGTTGAAGCTCAAAGCTATCAACCACCACATCTTTTAGACTATGAAGTCTTTTCAACATTTTCTCAAAAGGGACACACAATTCAAAACTCGAAAAAGACACACAGTCCAATTAACGAAAAAAGGGGACATGCAGTCCATACCGCTCAAACCCAAAACCCATTAACCGATGCACCAGTCTTAGAGTTTGGATTCTAGAGCACACAAAAAACGTCCACAAGCCTATAGGACCACACAATTGTCCACAAGCTTACAAGACCTCCTTAGTAACACAGATCCTTGATTCACGTGTTCTGCAGAACGTTAGAACCCTGACGTCTCTGTTTCTAGATTCGCCTTCAAAGACTTTTCTCCTGAAATACTAAAACAAAACCCCAAATCTCCGAAGCTTACACACAAAGCCTTCGAGATCGGTTTTTCATAAAACAAAACTCCTTATCAACACCACTTTTTCTTTTTTGAAACCAAACTTTAGTAAAACATCAACACTTTGAAAACATAACTCACGAAAAACTCTTGGTCAAAAGACCCCTTTCTTTTGAAATACCTTAGTCACTACTAAAACCTTGAAATATAGTTCATGAAAACTCTCTTTCTTTTGATAGAACACTCTTCTTCTTAAACTGATCTTTTTGAAATATGGTTACTCGAAATATCTCGTTTTATCCTTTCAACTCTATTGGTGATTTTTCTAAGAAAGCGTTCCATCTTTAAAATTCACTTTTCCTAAACTAAACCTTGTTTTCAAATTTCTTTCCTTATATCTTTCAATTCCATTAATAAAATATATTTCATTTTTCTTATCCCCAAAATCAACATCAAGACGTGTTGTCTTCAAATCTCTTCTAAAACTCTTAACTTTTCTTCCTCTTAATAGTGTGTCTCAAGCTTTTTGAAGCTTTTACCTTCTTTAGTTTGGACACTAACTAATGTTAGGCCTTTAACACAACACCAATCATTATTTCAACTCAACACATCATGCTAAGCATACATAATGTCATCCACCATAATAAGCATAACAAAACAAAATCATGCATAATTAGGCATAACCAATTATGAGCAAGCATAAAATAAATCACTCTACATCAACACAGCACATTTAAAATATTAAAGACCATATACACAAATACAGCATGTAGCTGTCGGAAATTGAATTCCTCAGGTTTATCCCCTTACCTCTTGAAATTTTCCTCCGAGCAAAATTCGTTCGATCGGCCTGCGAATTCTTCCGATTCCTCGTCCGATTAGTCAATCACAACTACATACACACAATCAATCTAAACATCAATATTACACAGCACAAATTTCCCTATCCCCCTCTACCTAGGGTTCGGCCATAGGGTCCCAAAATTAGCTAGGGATGTCTAAAAATTCCTATCTCTTGGATGAAGGATCTATAGGTACTCCTAACACCAAAACAAGTCCCTACACTCAAACTTGAATAAAAAATTCTTTGTTTCCCCAAATAGTTGGTTCGGCCACCCTTAAATCAAATAGGCTAGGGAATTTTTTGTGATCATATGCTTTTGGATTCAAGGCTCTCTAAGTGTGATAGAACTAAATCAACACTTCTTAAAGAAAAATTGAACAAAACCCTATTCATCCAAAAAGGGGGAGATTCGGCCATTCATGCCCTTATGGGTTAGAGAGCTCTTTTGGTTACAAGCTCTTGGATTATGAGAGGGGGCAATGAAACTAGCTCATAGAAATTGGTTTGATATTAAAAGGATTTTTTTACAATTTCTTATGAATTTATGAAGTTAAGGTTCAACTTTGAACAAAAGCTTGAAACACATGATTCAATGGAGAAAGATGAAGATTGAAAGATCAAGGATGAAGTCCATACCTCCTAGATGATGAAGATGGATGAAGTGATTAACTTTGCTTCTCAAAAGTTCTTGAAATTTCTTAAGGAAAGTGAGAGAAAATGAAGGAGAAAGAAAGGAAGAAAAGTGTTGAAGAAGAAGGAAATGGATGGTGCTTTGATGAAGAGAGGGGGCGTGGGACTCATGTGGTGGGACAAGGATGTCCACAAAATTTTCATTTAAGGGAAGAAAGGTCATTTCACACAAGGACCTAAGTGGAATTTCCATAAAAGTTTGAGGGCGTTTTGGTCATTTCGTGTCCAGATATTTTAAAAACCATCATGCCCTAGGTGATTTGACTTGATGTGACTTCAAAATTATCCGTTAGCGGGTCCCGATAAATCCCTATCCAGCTTCGTTCGTTATCCAATTTGAGAATTCGCCCGAATAACTTATATTATTCCGATTTTTAGTGAGCGAAACCAATTTTTTCAAAAAGGTAGGAAACTCGATTCTAAGACTAACTGTCATGTTCATGAGTCAAAATTAGGTCTTTTGAGTAGTAAAATACTACTGTCAGTGAAAAACGCAGACCGGGTTCCGTCTGAGTTTTTGACCCAAATTTTAACCGTAACTCCCTACGATAGCGTAGAGCATGACTATGGTCTAAATTTATTTTAATTCGTTCTCTAGAATCTCCGATAAAATACAAACTCAATTACACAGTTTATTGACCTTAGAAAGCTTAAAAATCGAGGTGTTACATTTCTATTTAAAATTAATCATAGTATTGATCATTTCTTTCTTTTTTTCTCGAAACACAAACAACTTTTAAAATTTATGGACTTTTTATATTCTATTCATATTATAACAATTTATTCTTTTATGTTATCATCTTTTGAGAATTCATATTTGGTTTAATGGTTCTGTAGATTGTCATGTTATATGAAGGATGATTATAATTAATTTAAATATTTATAAATATTATTTTATATTACATAAATTTTATATAAATGAAATTTATATTTAAAATCAGACTATTGAGAATTTCTTTTTAAATTCTCAAACTCCAAATAAATTTTAAAATTTATATAGTTTTTATATTGTTGTCAATCATTTTTATACTCATGTGTCGCACTGATAACCTACGAGTAAACACAAAGGCGAATCTTCTTAGGAGCCGGGGATAGCCACAGCTGCCCCCGAACTTTTTCTCCTAATTTTTTTTATATAAAAAATTATATGACACCTTCAAAATAATTTGTGAAACATATATTATACATGCAAAGTTCACAAACTACCATATATTTTATAAACTGTAACGGAGGGAGTACTTATTTAAAAAATATTCAAATAGTTGAACAAGTCCATTAAAGAGAATATTATTTTCAACTCAACCCATCTCCGAGCTCATTATAAATAAGTTTTTCCTCCTTAGCTCATCTACTTCAAACTTTTTAATCTTTCTTGTGTAAGATAAGTAAACAATAGATAAGATTTCATATATTGAATGTTTACTTACTTTATATATTTAAATGATAAAATTATGTATGATTAATTATAAATTTAAATAAATTATTTTAATTAGCATTTAGTGATTTCCCCAAAAAAAATTTCTCAAAATCCACCCGAGTAAACATATACAAGTTGAAAGTGAGCTTCCTATTTTGGTTTTGTTTTAAAGGGTATCATTGGCAGGTTATTATAAAGACTAATCCATTAAATCAGAAAATATCATAGAAATAGCAAAACTCTCTTAAAAGTTTTAATGATGTTGTATTTTCAGAACTTTGATTCTAATAGAAGACGATTGATTAAATGGAAAGAAATCTATATCATTTGGTGGAAACGCTGAGCTTCCTATTAATATAAAAGAAAGTAAAGATTAAAGAGTAGAAACAAAAAATGGTCCAAATGCAGTGGATGGCATGACCCCTCTACTCGGAAGGAATCTGATCTTTATATGGGGTGGAGAAGTGGGCACCATCTAGCTACAGTATAGCCATAAGTCATAAGCGTCACGGAAATCACTATTCAGACAGCACTACAAAATTGGCTGGTGTGGCTGTGACATGGCTACTGCAAAGTCTGTCTTATACGGAAAGACAAGATTTTGATTGAACTTCTTCGAACCAAGGCAACAATTGTCGATGTTGACTTGATTGAAATGATTCCAATTCACTTTACGTAAGCGTTGACGTCATCATAATTAACACAAATGTTAATTATAGAAAATTTAAGAAAAAGGGAAATTGATCGATTCCAATGTCAAATATATTAGAAAAGAATCACAAAATTTTATTTTTCTTTAAAGTAATTAATAATTTTTTATGAAAAAATGATTTAATTATTTAAAAAAACGGTTAGATTATTTTGAAATGTAATAATATTTTTTTTTCATTTCACTCCTTTAAAATTAACTATTAACTTTTTTGGTTTTTGACTAGAATCTTAACATGTAAGTTATGAAATTAACCCTCGAGTCGGTGGTGGTTAGGTGAAATCCTCTCCAAAGTTACGACTCAAGGATTCGAACATCTCATATTGTAGGTGAACTCCTAAATATTATTAATCTATTCAAACAACTTTCTACTTTTTTTTCGTATAATTTATCATATAAAGTGTTTTTATACCACCCAAAAAAAAAACAAATAATCTTAAAATCACATTTAACATACATATTTAAATATACAACAGATTTTTTTATAATTGATTAAAACAACAATCAATTATATGTATTATCAATTATTAAAAAAATCTATTTTTGTAGTTAATCCAAACACATACTAAGTGGTGTTACGGTTTTGAATCGACAACTTGGATCCAGGCTTAACATGAGTGGCCACACACAAGATAACGAAACTCATGGCTCTTGACTGATAGGTTTCTTGTAATCGACCTCCTAATGATGTGCGATTAATAAGGCATAATGGTTTTGAAATAACCCTCATTAACCACCTCATAATCACCTATAATGGATCATTACCCCTTTGAAATCGCTACCCTGATGTCAAATATATTCGGCATGACTCTCAAGTATGCATCTTCCTATTTGCACTACAAACTGAGAACCTCTCGAGTGCTCTTTGCAGGTACACCACCCTCTTCCATTCACCATGGGAGCTATTGTACATACAAGGAGGAAGTCGACCTCGACAACCACTTTCTGACCGAGACGGCTTTGTCGCCCTTGAAATATGATCAAATCAATTGCAATATTCAACCAGAAAACCATCTCTATTATACCTCTACTAGTAACCAAGCCAGCACATGAGACTAATGTCACTGCCGTGTCGAGTGCCTCCTTTGCTACCATCCCAAAAGCTGCCATATTTGGAGATCCTTGAGTCGCACCTTCATCTTTAATTTGAACTATTATGAGTTTATAAATTGTGCAGAGGTATTTAACGGAACGTGCCTCCTTTTTTTGTTCAAGTTTTTAGTTCCTCAAGTTTTTCACTTTGATGAAATGTGCCCCTCCTTCTTTTTGGACCAATTTAGTTCTCTCATTTCCAAAATCTAGCAACGTTCGTACGTCAATCAAGTTGCCGCAAAAAACTCACAGAACATGCCTTCGGGGCAAATGTCTTGCCACGTGGCTCCATGTGGCATGTCCATTTGACCAATAAAATATTAAAATAATATAAGTAATTAAATAATTTTAATATATAATAATAATAATAATTTATTTTATTATAAATCTTTATATATAAAAGTAAGGTATTCTAGGATTAACTAGGAGTAATTTTGTAGATCGTCTTTGAGGCAACTTGATAAATTCAATAATAATTATTAATAAGGGGTAATTTGGTAAATTCAATAATGATAATTATTAATCTTTTTAAAAATATGAAAGTACTTAAATAAAACCAATATAAAATTAAATTATCTTTATATATAAAAATCAAGTAGTCTAGGTTTAATTAAGGATAGTTTTGTAGATAGTCTTAGCGGAAATTATTAATCCTTTTTTAAAATCTTAAAATAGTCAAATAAAACCAATATAAAACTAAGGTATCTTTTTTGTAATGCAGGTTTTTTGCAATTAATTTTATTGATGTTTTAAGTTAAATTTTAAAAGTGTTTGTTTATATCACAGAAATGATTAATTTTCTTAACACTTTTTTTTTGGTTACTTCTTAACACTTTTTATTATAACAAAATATTAAATTGCTAGTAGTTTTTTATTTTGTTATTATTTTAAATTTACAAACAAAATTTATCTTTCCAAATAATACATAATTATATTCTTTAAACATTATTTATCTCTGAACGTAACCTCGTTAACTCATGTTCCTGCCCCAATCGACATTTCTAGATGTGCAGAGATCACAGTAATATCTCCTCTCATTCTTTTTCCCAGTTTTTAGTTTCTATTCCTTTACAATTGCTATTGCAATTCTAAGAACCGAATACACAAATACTAATCAAAACACCTTGAAAACAAAATTAACTTTTTATTACACTTGATTCTCATCGGCAATGCCTCCATAGTCTTTCATCCATTGTTTTTGTTTCCTTCAATGTCGTCGTCCAGGTCTCACGTTGTTGTTTCCCATCCACGCACCGCCACAAGTCGTGCCATATGTGTTCGTCCTCTGTCAAGCATCGTCTGCTTAGGGGCTCCATTCACTACAAATAAAGAGGTGTTAATTCGGTTGCTAAATATGAAAATTCGATCGCTAAACTATTTAGAGACCGATTTAACAACCACCAAATATGGTGGCAGATTGTCTAATCGCCAAGCCATTTAGCGACCAAATTTTCATATTTAACGACTAATTAAGTGTGATCGCTAAATTCGATTACTAAAATACCTTTTTTAGTGGTTTGTGTTCAAAATGTCTCTACTTCTCGGTGTCACTATTTAAGTCCTTTGTCAAGCATCCTCCCTTTAGCCATGGCTTTGGCTGTTATGGTTTGAAATGTGGTTGTTGGTTCCAACTTCGAAACCCTAAAAGATTGATTAAGCTCCGGGAGGAAGATGAGTTATTGAGGTCACGTGCTCTTTACCAATATTTATAATAAAATAAATTATTATTGTAATATTTTAAATATTATTTAATTACTTTTATTGTTTTTATTACTTTAATATTTAATAGGTTAGTTGGGCATACCACATGGAGTCACATGGAACAAATTTTGTCATGTAGGCATGTTCCGTTAGTTTTCTTACGACAGCTTCAAGGAGAGACGAACATTGCAAGATTTTGAAAATGGGAAAACTAAAACCTCCCAAAAAAAACAGAGGAACAAATTTCGCCAAAATGAAAAACTTAGAGACTAAAAGTGCATTTAGACTAAATTGTTTTCAAGTATTAGGTGCTTTTCTTAGTTTTAAAATTACAACAAATTGATAGCTTTACTAGTATATTATATGTAAAGTTTTCTTTTAAAATTTAAAATTTAAATACATCTATGTATTTTTTATATTTTGAAAATTAATAAAAAATGTGTGATAAAAAGTAATTTTAAAATTTTATATAATTTATTTTAAATTTTCATTAACAAGTAATAAATGGAACAATGCAATAATAGCAATTTGTAAGTTTTTTTTTTTTTGTGCTCGCAATTTGTAAGTTTTAAAAGATAGATAAATTGAATGTGGAAGATCGATTAGTTGTAACTAACTTAAAATGTGAATAGACAACTATAATAGCAAAAAATAAGATAATATTGTCTTTTATTATAATGAAAAATTTAAATAAGGGTAAACTTAGGGTAAACTTAGAAAGCATTTTGGAGTCAAAAAAAAAAAAAAAAAACTTAGAAAGCATTCTAAACACTATAAAGTAAGGAGTGTGATTTATTATAGTCACCATAAATGTATTGAGTTAGCCACTCATCTAATATGAATAGGGATGGCAATCTCGTAGTGTGGGACGATGAGAAGCCCTCCACTCCTAGTCCTCCAATTTTTTCCCGTCTTTAATCCTCCTCATGGGCAGTACTATTTTTTTTTTCCTATCATTGTTCCTCGTGTTCTGGTGGATCCCTATAAGGACTCCAAATATTCATAAAAAATAATTAAAATCTAAAGATAGTGTTTGATTAAAAAAAATGATTAGAAATGATGTTGGATTCAAAAAATGGAAAAACCTGAGGAGGAAGAAAAATAGCATAAAGCACAAAGTGAAAAGAATTAGACTCCTCTAACGTGAACAAAAATGTAAAGTGAGAAAAATAAGGGTATATTCACACTCATTAGTTAAAGTAAGTTTAATATATCCTTACTTTCTCACTTTATATTTTTCTTCACTTTAGAGTAGTTTTATTCAAGTGAAAATTATAATAAAAGAATGAGGGACAAATGCGTGACTAAGACGCATACTTGAGAAGGAAGACAAATACCTCAAACTCAAAAGCAGCATCGTCAGAGATGATGAAGATACGACTGGGACAAAGCGACGAAGGCACAGCTAGTTTCGCACATGTGGTGGTGGCGACATTGTCAACTTGTAGATGAGCTCGTAGGTAGAGCTAACCTAGGTATATAGGCTTGGGCACACGAACGATTTGTTTAACCTACAATTTGTACGGGTTTGAACTAGACAAAACACGGACTCGTTTAAATGTGAGCCTTTTCAGCCCGATTCGTTTAATCCGCGGTTAGACGGTTTGGGTCCGCGGGTTGGTGGGTTGGCCCATGGACCACTACTTTTAAAAAATATCAAAAATTGAATTATTTTATTGGATTGATGTTTCCAATGTATAACAAAAAATGCAAGAACGCAAAAAATTATTAAATAGCTATTTTCCAGTGTATAGCAAAAAATATTGCACTCAAGAATGAGGGTGAAGAAGAAATGTTAATATTCCTGAAATCTAATTTTTTTTTATGCATATTTTTAATGATTTACTAGTTCTTTGTACAGTCGATGTTAGTGGTGGAAGGCAGCAGAGATCTACGGATTGTTGGATATAAGTAGCTTCGTACTTGGTTGCGAATTTGCAATAGATGATTTCCTGGATATTAGACGACATTTGAATTATGAATGCCTTTTCTTATGCTTTTTGTTCGGTTTGCAGGATGATTTCTTTTTGTTACCTAATAATTGCAAATGCGAGTAGAAAATGGCATGACGACCCTCTTAGAAATAGAAACAAGTTTTATTGTGCTAGGATCCACTAGATGCCATAATTACATTCAAAACTAATTGTATCTATTTCTCTAAGAAGACCTTCTCATTAATTTCATGTAAACATGGACCAAAATATAAAGATCTAATGTTGTTTTCAATCAAATGAAAAGAAAAAATTCATGGTGCTTAATTTAATGAACCCATGGACAAGCCCGTTAACCTACAGACTAGGCGGGCAGCACAAAGACTAGAAAAAAGACAGGCCTGTTAGCTTCACGTGCTAACCCGTCCAACCCATTTAATTGTGGGTCAATGTCAGTCGGGCTTAAACGGATCAGACATGGTGGTGAATGCGGCTGCAGATGAAAGAGTTAGGAGATGGGAGTGTAGACGGAAGTGAAGTTTGAGATGGCGAATTAAGATAATGAATAAAAAATATTAAAATTATTTTATTAATTAATTATGAAATTATATATATATATAAGGGCAAAGGTGTAACTTCATAAATTTGGGATTCCCGCGAGGCGAAGAGGTTGATCCCTATCCTTGTCCTTGTCCACAAATCTATTTCAAGGGAATTTTCATTTCCATCCTCGACTTTGGGGGAAAAATCAAAGAGGATGAAAATTGTCGTCCTTAAGTAAGGCCGGCCCAATGGTCAAGCAACTAAAACCTTTACTTTAAGCCTCAATTTTTTTATTTACACTACAAAAAACACCTAATATGCTAGCGTCGGCCATTAGTGTCGACTGACTTAAGTTAACCTTTCTCTGAAAAAAATATATTTCAAAAGACCTATATCAGAGTTCGCTTTAAGGTTAAATAGGTGTTGAGCTAACCCTATCTCAAACTCTCAAAGTATGAATAGGTGTATATTGGAGTGTTAAAAAAAATAATAACCCTGCTCTATAGATAAAGCGAAGCAATTTCTGTATTAGAATAAGGATAAATTCGAAAATAACTTCAGTTTCTTCACTATATTTAGCCAAACACAAATGAATAGTCTTAATAAAATGTCTTTTTTTTTTTAAATAAAAAAAAAACAGGGTATAAATGCGAATCATTTTGAATGAAGACAAATTGAAGAAAGCGAGCGGATCCCATTGCTAAGAATATAGATCAGTCACGCTAAAGAGCGTTATTATTTCTATCTCTGTACACACTTATATGTATATTTGTTTATTGTTTGTTTCTTTATGGTTTGTTTGTTTTTTCATTATGTCTATATATTGCATAAAGTGCAAATAGAATATATTGCATTAACTAGAAATGGAGATAGAGAAGACGCTAACGAAGAGTGAGGAGATAGTCGAGAAAGAAGAGCTACATAATAAGAGGAAGCTGCATCAGCAAGGAGGCATCAGAACATTACCTTTCATCCTTGGTAAGCCGTGACTTTTCTTTCTCCTTATCATTTTGTTTAACTTGCTACATGTTAACGATGAAAATTCTGCTGTCTCAAAAATTATTGTATCAGTGCCTCTTATCAATCAAAGGTTGAGATTAAATATAAGTGTTAATGAGTTATTATTTTATTCTATTAAGTAATAAATTATCATTGATGAAAGACAGAAAATATGACAAGAAAGTATGACAAGAAATCTTAATCCCACCTGAACCTATGCATATTCATGTCCCCGTATCTTCTCCTTTATTATACTTCTCCTTTTCATTTTCTGTTTTTTTTTTCTAAGTAAGTGGTCATGATTTTAAATCCTGACTTTTGTGTATGGAAAAAAATTGGTTGGGAGGGGAGAACCCACCTTATGTGCTCAACAGTTTCCCGACGAAGATTAGTCACTACTAATAGTGGTGGATACTTCATAACTATAACATGAATAACAAAATAAAATAAACTAGATTATATGCCGCTTCACCTTTTATCGGCCTTACGCGTGAGATTCTGCTTCCTTTGGGATCATTGTATTGATTGTACGTCATTATATATGTTAGATTTCTTTATTAATTAATTATTATTATTATTATTGTTATTATTAAATAAATAGAAAAGATGAAGAGCAAGTGACGCGTCAGAAATTTATCCATTTCTTAATAAGCGAGTCTCTCAATTAACGCATAAATCAACTCAATTGTATATTCTGTCTGTAATCTGTATGAACGAAGCTAATTTGAACTAGTTGGGTGTTGTGCAAATATGCAGCAAATGAAGTTTGTGATAGATTTGCAAGCGCTGGTTTTCATGGTAACTTGATAAGTTACCTGACCCAAGAACTGAACATGCCATTGGTATCAGCCTCCAACACTCTCACAAACTTTGGTGGAACATCTAGCTTCACCCCTCTCATTGGTGCTCTCATTGCTGATTCCTTTGCTGGCCGGTTTTGGACCATTACTGTTGCTTCTCTCATCTATGAACTGGTTTCTTACCCTCTCCTCCTCGTTCTATTAGATAATAACTAAACAATTAAGATTCGCATATATATATAAATTTAATACGAAAATCAGAAATTAGTTTTTTGTTTTTATATTCATATGTAGTAGCTAGCATGTTACTTGTTTTAAGAGCTTGTTTGTTAACTCTCATCCACTAGCTTATAGCGAATGAGTTAATAGTCCTGTTTGGTAAGCGTAATTGTCATTAGCGATTAACATTTTTTTACGAGCTTATAGCATTTTTTTCAGACGCTATTTCAAGTAGCGTTTAAGCTTATATCTTATAGTGTTTGATTTTTCTCTCTTTTACTTTTATTATTTTATTTTAATTCTCCATTAACCCTCTTCAATCTATAATAAAATATTATATGATAATATAACATAACATATTATAAATATTTAAATTCTACCTTTACCCTCTTAAATTTAGAAATATTTTATTATAACGTATTATAATAAAATACAACATATTATTTTAGTACAACATTTATTTGATAATATAACACACACACACAGATATATATATATATATATATATATATATATATATATATATATATATATATATATATATATATATATATATATATATATATATATAGGATAATATAACATATTATAAATATATAAGATTATCATTTATATAATTTTTTATATATAATAATGTATCAACATTTTTTTATCTAATACTAATGTATATATAGATTTTTTTTTTTATATATAAGCAACATTTATATAAAAAGGTATATATAGAGACACGTCCTTTTATGTCGTTTTATATCAGCTAGTTTAACCGCTAATTTTATCAAACACTTCCACATCAATAAGCTCCGTTATAAGCTCATCTACTATCAGCTAGTTTTACCAAACAGGCTCTAAGTATTTTGGATTTTAACCTTGGTCTGAGTAAAACTGGGCTCGAATCCCTTAAGCAAGGTCTCGAATTCGAGCCTTGTGGATGAAAAAAACGTAGTTAGGAAGGAAGACCCCATTAAAGGTGGCCAACTAGGTTTCCCAGTGGAGATTAGTCATTGACGAAACCGATAAATACTTCACACTTATAACATGATAAACCGAAAAAAAGTATTTTGGATTTTAATGTTATCAAATATTTCGGAATTTCCAAATATTTTCTATTTAGTAATTATGATTCTTTTTTAGTTATAGTTTTTACTTTCCCAAAATATTCCTCATTTGATAAATAAAAGACTAATCTCTTATGTGTGCCTCAACAGAGACTACTGCTTACGGTATGTCTCTCATATATATGAATCGGTAGTTCAAACCCAAAATCACATATTTAAGGAATCAAAACTCTTTCTACTGAGACCATCACACATTGGTATAAAACTTACATTATAATCTATATATATTGGATGATTAAAGGTTAATCATTAACTATGAACGTATCCATTAAATAACTCGTTAATAATCTAGTACATGTGGTTAATCGCAAATTTATACACCATTAACTAAGTATAAAAAATAGAATATAGGGTTGTTGTTAATAACAAGTACTAGAAGCCACCAAGTCATGGGCGTTTAGAACATCCAACTACCTTGCCTTTCGTTTTTTAACTTAACTTTAAATGACAAACTTGAAACATCTCTAACATCTCAACCATACAAAGTTTCAAAACCAAATAAAACCAGTTGAATTCTTGGCATTTTCCATTTTAGGAAAGCATATTGCATACAATACTAATTATTTTAGCATACTTTTGTGCTTGACACAGGGATTGGTTAGTATCACCGTATCAGCTATACTACCACATTTGCACCCCCCACCATGCCCAACTCAAGTGAACTGCCAAGAAGCCTCATCCTCACAGCTCTGGATACTCTACGTCTCTCTACTCCTCACATCTCTTGGCTCTGGTGGCATTAGACCTTGTGTTGTACCCTTTTCTGCAGAACAACTTGATATGACCAAAAATGGTGTGGCAGCTAGAAAATGGAACCTCTTCAATTGGTACTTTTTCATGATGGGATTTGCTTCTCTTAGTGCTTTGACCATTGTGGTCTACATTCAAGATAATATGGGCTGGGGTTGGGGCCTTGGTATTCCAACCATTGCCATGATGATATCCATCATCACCTTTGTGTTGGGCTCACCACTCTATAAGCATGTGAAACCAGAGGGCAGTCCTTTGGTTCGTTTGGCCCAAGTGATTGTGGCAGCGGTAAATAAGAGGAATGAGGCTTTGCCTGACAATTCGAAGCTTTTGTACCAAAATTGGGAGCTTGATGTTGCAATTTCTTCGGAAGGAAGGCTTTTACACACAAACCAATATAAGTAAGTCAAATATTTGGCTCTTTTGATTCAAACCAAGAATTTGAAGCATGAATTTGAAGCATGAATAATGGGGTCGTTGGAAATTATTGGCTTTGCCTTTTTATGGAATTTTCAAACACCAACAGACCCACTTCAAATATATAAGCCTTTAATAAATAAAAATTCCATCACTCCATCTTTCACTCTTTTGTTTGGTATGCTTAACAAGCTAGTGAAAGATTTTATACTGAATACATGAATGAACTACTAGGTTAACAAAAAACTTAATTGACCTAATTTTTGCAAGCACCTTCATAATTCAATGTGAATTAGCACCTTCACAGTTATACATTACTTGACTGCTAGTTTATATTTGCAGATGGTTGGACAAGGCTGCAATTATGATAGAGGAGGAGGCCAGTTATCCAAATGCACCGCCAAACCTATGGAAATTAGCCACTATCCACAGAGTTGAAGAGTTTAAATCTATCATTAGAATGCTTCCAATTTGGGCATCTGGGATTTTGCTCATAACTGCTTCATCACATATTCACAGCTTTGTAATTCAACAAGCTCGCACAATGGACCGTCACCTCTCTCACTCATTCCAAATTTCCCCAGCTAGCATGTCTATATTCAGTGTGCTAACCATGATGACAGGAGTTATTTTATATGAACGCCTTTTTGTTCCTTTTGCTCATAGGTTCACTGGAAACCCTTCTGGAATCACATGCCTACAAAGAATGGGAGTAGGCTTTATGGTTAATATTGTAGCCACTGTTGTTTCAGCATTAGTGGAAATCAAGAGGAAAGCAGTTGCTTCCAAGTACCATTTATTGGATGATCCAAAAGCCATTATTCCTATTAGTGTCTTCTGGTTGGTACCTCAATATTGTCTCCATGGGGTGGCTGAGGTTTTCATGTCAGTTGCCCATTTAGAATTTCTCTTTGATCAGTCACCTGAAAGCATGAGAAGCAGTGCTACAGCTCTCTACTGCATAACTACAGCAATCGGGAACTATATTGGTACATTACTAGTAACATTAGTCCACAAGTACACTGGCAAGGAAAGGAATTGGTTGCCTGATAGGAACCTCAATAGAGGTAGATTGGAGTACTATTACTTTCTTGTTAGCGGGATTCAAGTCATAAATCTCCTTTATTATGTAGTAGTAGCTTGGTTTTACACTTACAAGCCCTTGGAAGAAATTAGTGAAAGGAGCAAGGAAGAAGATTTGGAAAAAGACAATGGAAAAATATTATCTACCAATTTAAAAGATGGTAAGGCGGAAGAAAAGAGGGAATTTACTAAAAAGGAATGAACTTATGATCTCGTTGATAGTAGAAAGTTAGCACTGTTGAACTGTGATGAATGTTCGATTTCGCTTCATGTGGCATATGTAAGCACAATACAAGATAAAGCATGTGCAACTATACTTCCATTTATATATATGTACTTTAATAATTATTATTTGACATTAACGAGCCATTTTCTTAAAATGTTACAGAACATCAGTATAAGTCATTTTTCATTTACACTCGATTTCAGCCCTTGATTTTATTTTCATTCAATGGTGATTGTGACTTTAACTTGAGATATAGTGTAAGTGAAAAATGACTTATACCGGTGCTCCTTATACCAGTGTAAGTCATTTTTCACTTGCACTTACTTTTAATCGTTAATCTTATTTCCATCCAACAGTGTAAATTATTACTAAAGTTAAAATCACAATCACCGTTGAATGGAAGTGATACATTCTTCATATAGGATTAACCCCTTCTTTGAAACTCAAGTTTATATTGGAATGATTGTAGTTAATTGTGACATGTTGTGATGCTCTATTTGTGACATGTGTCTTCTCATCGTATAATAAGTGTAAAGATTTTCAAATGTGCAACTGTTGCACAACTAGTATGTTAGGATTAGAGGTGTTTATCAATCGATTCAAACCAATTCAAACCGCAAAAACCAAACATAAAAACCGAACACAGAAAAAACCGAAAATCGCAAAAATCGTTTTTTTCATTGGATTGGATTTCAAATCCCATAGTGAAAACTGATTTCAATCCAATCCAAATCGATCTGTTATATACATTATTGTTGAAATTATAATACTACTCATACTTAAGCATTGTTTTTCATACTTTACGAACGACACCCTCATTCTTTTTAATATTTTTGTTGCAATTGTCAAATAGATGTAATGAAATTTGTATAGTTATTCATGTACCTAGGAATCAATAGTTATTTATATACCTAGAAGATTCCATGCATATACTTGGGAACTATAATTACATTAATGATCTTTTAAATCACGCATTGCATTTACTCCCAAAAGTGTATATATAATGAGATCAACTGAATGGAATTTCACTCAAGCATTTTCACAAATCCCTTAGTCTAAATTATATTCAAAATCTTTCAAGAATTTTGATTGTGTTATGTGGATTATATATGATATTTCAAATGCACTTCATTTGTTTTTTATAGGCAAACACACATTATTTGTTATTTGAGGTTCAGAATTCACAAACTTGCATTGTATTGTCTACATTTGTTCCAGTTAGCCAAAGATAATTTGTTTACGTAACTGTTGAATAAGTCAATCGTATGGACCAAAATTGTATGTTTTTATTCAAATCAATTTTACAAAAGTTGATAAACATGTAAATGGTGGACAAAAGACATACTCAATACTTTATAACTTCTTTAGAAAAATAAAAAATCAATCCAATCCAAACCGAAATAAATCGGATTGGATTGGATTGGATTTAATTTTCAAATCGAACCGATTGGATGATCAAAGAAAACCGAAGGGATTGGATCAGATGATTTTTTCCCTCCAAATCGATCCAATTCAATCTGCGAACACCTCTAGTTAGGATTGTTTGATTAACATTAGATTAGTTTTTTATTTTTTCAAAGGGTCTTGTTAATCAGTGCCCTAAGGACATTAATTAAGGAATCAAAAAATGAAAATTTTTCATTGAAAATATAAGTATATCATTTTTTGGTATGCTAAATAAATACATAATTTTTAGTGAAAACTTACCTCTTTATACTCCTTAACCAATGCCATAAATACAATGGTTAATATTCTTCTTTTTCATATAATGAGGACGAATTTTACTTTTGCATATCATCTGCCTTGGGTGCATAAATCCTATACTAGACTTATTTAGGGTCCGTTTGTTTTAGTTTTTGATAGAATTGATTTTGAAAAATTGATTCAAAAAGAATTGATTTTAAAAAAATCGAGTGTTAAAAACTTGATTTGTGTTTGGTGATGATATTTCAAAAATAAGTTTAGAAAAATTGATTTTGTTTGAATGATAAAGTAAAATCATTTTTGAGGTATAAATATAAAGAATTTTGTAGATCTCACACTTAAAATCAATTCTTTTAAATGAAAATGTTAGAAATTCTTACTTCTCCTAAAATCAATTCTACCTATTGCAGAATTGATTTTTTCCAACGTAATTTGATAAACAAATGCCCTCAAATTCCTAAAATCACTTTTACTTCCACTAGAATCAAGTTTGGGATGCCCACAATCTTAAACAAATAAGCACTTAACAACATTCATATTTCGAGATTGAGAAATACCGTGAACCATCTTGCTAATAACTTTTTTTTTTGGTGCTCTGCTAACAAGTAATTTAAGCTAGTAGTTAAGAAATGGAAATACAGTATTTTTATTGAAAATATCATTTTTCAATATTAAATTAGGGATTCAGATTTTCTATATTCTAAAAACTTTACATTCATACATTTATGCATTCACAATTCACGCATTGTTGGATTAATAACTGAAAGTGTTTAAGGAAGTTCATAATTAATCCAACGATGTATGAATGTATAAATGCAAGATTTTGTGAATGTAAAGAATCTATTTCCAAATTGGGAATCCATGCGCTGTATCAAGTATATTGGGTTAGTAATATATTTTATAAAATGGATTTGATATATGAAAAATCAAAATAAAATTTATTTGTGATGAACTGCAACTTTGTCCTTTTTATTTACTTTTATATCATACTAACAAATTTTAAGAAAATTTTCTTATTTATATTTTTCATATATCAAATCCTAAAATCTATAAAATATATTACTAGCCCAATAAGGAGCGCACAAGTGGTTGCACTCGTTTAATATGTTAAAAAGTGATATGTTCAATAAAGACTTAGGGGGGTATTGAATTCGGAATTTAAAAGATTTTGTGATAAAAAAATTTTGTAGTATTGAATCTAAGACTTTTAAATAATCTAAATATATCTTGTGATATTCAATCAGGACTATCAATACTTTTTAAAGGTATCCAAATTTGATAGTATTCAATCAAGACTTTATACAAATAACAAAAAAATCTTTGGTATTCAAAAATTTATTAATTTCAGTGTATTATTTTTTTCGTGCTTTTGATATATTGTTTCTTAATATGGATTTTATGTAACTTTTTAATAACAAAAACTCTCACCCTTACCCATCGGATTTTTCATTATTCTCAATCCTTATTTCTCTCCCTTCCTCCATCTCTCTCCTTTCTCCCTCCTCTCTCTCCCTCCCCCTCCTTCCCTCCCCTCCTTCCCCCCTCCCTCAACGATTATCTTTCAACCCAACATAAATTACCATACAACTTTAACTTTATTTTTAAAGCGTTTATTTTTAAGTTAAAGTAGCTTTTAAGTCCCAAAAAAGGTTGACTCAAATTAGTACTAAAAATGTTAGCATGGCTATTACATTTCATAAAAGATGAAAATCAATCAAATTTAAACATGTCATTCATGAATGATCTCAACTTCTGATTGGATGTGCGACATTATTTTTAACAGCTGCTGAAGTTTGAAAACCAAAAACAAGCTTCATGTGAATGATTAACTGAATTAGTTATAATTATGACACAGTTTCTATAATTTCAAGAATGAATTATAGCTTTGAAGCTATTATTGTTTTCCAACCCCCATACAAGAACTAAAAAACTCTTTAGATAATTGAAAGATAAAATGTAAAACATCAACTTACAGGCAGGAAAGCAAAGGAAGGTAACTACACAGAGGGGAAAAAGTGGGTTACAGAGGGAGAGAGAAGCAGATAGAGATTATTGAGAATAAAAGATTAATATTTGAAATATTAAAAAATATATATGATTCACTCGAAGGTTAAGAAAACTCCAAAACCAATTTAAAAAAAATATGGGCAAGAGATCTACCTCAGTATATTGCAAATCCATAAGCCACAAACCGAGTTTCAAAACCACATTCTCTTCACAAAAGCTTTGAGAAACAGACTTTGATTTAGTTTCTGCCACCTTACAATCACCATCATCACCCGAAAGTTCCTTGGACCATAAATGATGTCGAAGGAAGGTGAGTACACAAGAAGCAAACTGTTGTAACTGTTGATTATCAGAATTCTGTGCCACGAGACATTTCTTGCACCAATGATGTCAAGAATGGTTCAAAGACGGTACTTGTTAGGAGAGGACCGTGACAGAAGAAGAATCCTGGTTTAAATGGTGAGATATTTAAATATGAAACAACAAAAAATAACAAATATGTGAATAAAGATATCTGGTAGCATTTTATCAAAAAGTAAAATACCTTCTTGTGATAACCAGAATGCTTCGTGTAATTTGGATAATTCATATAGACCAAAATCCCTGTCCCTGCTCCCGTAGCATTAACAACTCCTAGCATACCCACCAGATGGACAAGAGAAGGGAAAGGATTGGCTTGAACAGTTCCAGCAAACCTTTAACACATTCAACCTCAACAGAATGAACCCCTTCATTTAGTAATACAGGAAATTACTGTCCCTGCTCCAACGCATGATGCCATCAGCAAACTCTGGAAAAAAATGCCAGACTTTTTCAGAGATTAACTCAGAAATCAACTCTTTAAAGCCATAGTCCAACTCAATATCAGCAATCAATTCCATTCTCTGGCAAAAAGCCACTATTGTGGGAAGTGCAATACAGGATCGTAGCGCTAAAACAACATCAGATTCCAGGGAACTTTACAAGGGAACTTTTGCTAACAAAAAGCCACTATTGTGGGAAGGCCACCTGCTCCTTTTACAAGGGAACTTTTGCTAACAAAAAGAACCTGGAAGTTCACAATATCAATTAAAATAGAGTGCCAGATAAGTTTATCTGTAAGTTCCACTGAAAGTGTGTGTACACAGACATACTCACACATACAGGTCCCTAAAAACACTGTCAGGTGAATATCAGAAGTTGACTTCCACATCTGAAGATTACTTTTACACATCAGCATTTTCTGTCTTGGACTTTGCTTCAATGTGATTTGGACCAAATTAAAAAAAAAAATGACGCGACCCATTTGAAAAGTCGTGCTTTTAGCTTTTGTGTATGTGCTAACTTGCGCGTATAATAGCCTTCTTCAATTTCCTTCTCAACTATCCTACTACTACAAAGGTATATAGGAACCTAAGTATGCTATAATATGTACATAATTCTCATAGAGGTCCAAAAAAATTTCTCCAAAAAGTTTGTGTTAGAAACATAAAGCTAAGGAAAGGGGAGAAGGATGAGCTAGCAACTTTTCCATCTAAACTGTTGAGAGAAATTCATAGCATAAACAATGCTATATTTTTTTCATCTTTGAAATGGGTTCTTAGAACTTGTTTTCTAAAACAGATTTCTTTTATTGAAAAAATAGAGAGTAGAAAGAAACAGACCCTAGATCTTTAAAAAAAATGAGACAATAGACATTGCTTAAAAAAAGAAGAGAACAAGCATACCTCAAGAAGCCCTGCGATGTTATGATATCTCTGTTTATAATCTGTAACATGAAGGGAACTTGAGATTAATCCAAGAGAGATTGCAGCAGACCATTGTCGGTGTTCATGTTCGTCCTGGAGCAACCACTACAAAAGAAACTTTGAAGCAGCAGATTTAACAGCATGAACAGATGGAGGCAAAACCTGACAACAGCAAGGCCAGAGATCGTAACAATCTGATGCTAAATACAAAGGAGACATTAACCAGAATATTCAAGAAAGTTGACTCTAAGTGTTACCATAGACATTGGTTACCGCAGCAGATATCCAATTGAGGGATATATGACATTACGAGGCTGAATTACTTCCAAGATCATTCGTATTGCAAAAATGTTCATATAAGATGTGGTTAATACTTAGTACCATAGAATTACAAGTTCCATAATCCCAACAATGGCATATATGATGAAGTGCCAATATGCAGCTAAGATGATAAGGAGTCAGAAGCTATAAAGATTAAAAGTGGTAAACAACCATCGCAAAGCTCCTCAACACACAGAGTGCACCAATAGCCAGTGCAATATTTTCAGCAGCTCTAGGTATAGCTTCATCAGCTTTGGCTACCACACTCTGAATGAAAAGCACGCAACAAAACAACCTACATCAGATATGACATAAACTTGTGCAGTACTTGCACATCACTGATTAGCAAGTGAAAAGGATATTTAGTATTGAGAAAAAACTAAACCAAACCTTTGGAATATCACTAGCATCTTTAGAAGTTTTATCTAGGACACTCAATTGTGCTTTAGCATCATAGGATAGAATGTAAGCCTTCATCCAACGTCGCATGAAGCCTTTCCATGATTGGAGTGCCATAAGTGCAAGCAAGACATTTCTTGAGAGCTGAAGAAAAGCAGCTATTTCCACCAGAGCATTCTCAAACCCAGCATGTACATCTCTTACCCTCTGAGTACTTACAATATCAGATTAAAGAGTAGACAATTCTAAAGATTATATCTAATCTTTGATATCTTACTTTTGATGCCTGATGTTCATTCACATCTTTAGGAGTGAAAGAAAAACAAAATAAAGCTGCACCAGGTAATTCACTAGCTTTTACCTTCCCTGCATATAAAATGCTTGTGTGTCAAGGCATATTCAAATAACGCAAACAAAATTAATACATTCAACCAGATAGGGTTTAATAAAATAATTAATGACAGAATTTTCACCATCCATTGAAGGAATCATTCAGATTTTTTCATATGAAGTTAATCATTTTTTCTTCATTTGCTGCATTAACCCACAATGAGTCCACAAAAGTGATATGGCAGATATATTTTTCAAAAAAAGGATGCAAATTATGCATTTTATTTTATTTTTTTTTTACCACTATAGATCTGAATTACTTCTCAGTAAGCATTTCTTTGGGGCGAGGGCATAAAATGGACAGCTGATACCACCATACCTGAAGAAAATATAACCTGTGGAAACACATCCATCAACTTTTCAATCTTACATCCTGTTGTAACTCTTTTCTCCTTGACTAATCTTTGGCGATTTCTGAAGCAAATGGACAGAAAATTATCAAATTTAATCATAGTACACATTCAGAAGATCAGTAAATTGATTGTAAGATATCGTGGTTTACATGTGCTCATATGTTACTATCTTGACTTGAAAATCCTCCATAACCTTGAGTACTTAGGGATTTGTCTCTGAAAAGAACAGCTCCAGATTCCTTTTCTTAAAATCTGGGATACTTTTTTCAAGCTGTAATATCTGGGTAGTGGTTACATAACATTAACGGATAAAGTGGAATTTACTTTTTGAAAAAAAAACATAGTTCACACATGCAGAGCAAGGCTTGCAGCACTGGATATACTTCATATTGGGTAAGTGCCTCCAGGGCTGAAATTCTTGCTTTTGCCCACTGTATCTCCTGACCAGTGGAAACTACATCCCATATAATTTGCACCACACACTTTGATGCTTCTGGATATGCTTTTGCATCCATCGCATCCCACCTTAGTAGAAGGCAGATGCTGCCAGAAGAGACCAAATTATAAGGAAGTGCCTTTTATTGAGACAAGAGGATGACAATTTAACATTAGATATTCTGTTGCACTCAAGGGGTGTGGAGAAGGATTCAATCAAAATACCATAGAAAAGAGCATATATCTTAAGCAATATTTATCAAATAAGTGAAAATCCCCAAGAGCTAAAACTCCAAAATAGTCAATGCCACTTGATGAGAGTTAGGATGCAAAAGACCAGGGGTTTAAAAATATTAAGGTTATGCCATCAACTATGTTTTTCTTTTTCTAGAATATTTGAGAAAGGGAGAGAGGAGAGAGAACTCTCTGAAACTGAATTTGCTATTTCTGAATTGTTAGATCTAAACTCAGATCTAAACATATTTATACAAGAGTTGTACAGCTGTCAAGCTAACAAACTTAACAGCTTACAACTAACCTTAACAGTCGGAGACACTAACAGATTGCATAGCTATAGTCTATCAGATTGCAAAGCTACTATAGAAAGCTGTAGTCTATCAGACTGCAAAGCTACAATACACTCTAACATAGTCTATCATACACTCTAACAGAAGAAAATTTACCATTAAAGTCAACAAAATACAGGCGTCTGCTTAGAGCCTTAGGCAGGCTTACCTATGTGCAATAGTATTCTTGCAGATGAAATTTAGCTTATAAAAAAAAGCCTTAGGCAGGCTTACTTATGTGCAATAATAGGATCAGCACGGTATTCTTGCAGACGCTTTGCAATGACATCCCATGCAGTGTAAAAATCTAAACAAACAAGACAGCATATCTGATCAGAATGCTTTAAATTTATATAATAAAAAAAACACAAAACAAAGCACAATCTAATATCAACCTATTTTTCATGAATAACTTACTATGCCTTAGTATAGTATTATTCCAGAAATCTAACTACAAAAAGAAGTTACCGATCACATCTGCTTCACAAAGATGGGCAAGGCTTTGCAAGCCAAGAGCTTTAATTATAGGATCTTGGCTCTCAATGCAAGACTGTTTACTCGAGCATGCACTGAAAAAAGAGAATTAAGAAAATAGTACATAGGCAAGGCATACCGAGACAGACAAGATAAGGTCAATACCCCTATCGGGGCTTTTATGGCAAATGACAATATTGGCTAACTTACACCAAATGACTCTGGGTAACTCTGATGTCCTTTGCTCTCAAGATTAGGTCTCCTTACAGAGTCTTTAGCTAATGATTCGATAGTGATAAGCGGGGCCAAATCAGGTGTTTCCTGTCTATCTCATCTTTAGCTAAATGAAGTTACCATATGAAACAGAATATCAGCTAGGACTGGGGAGAAATCCTACCACAACATAGTGATCCTCATATACTGGTGTGATTTCACTTGGTACTCAAGTATGCCATGCTCAAGAGATTGGTTAGGTAGGATGCAGTCCTAGATTGGGACACTATTAGACTTCAAGCATGTTGTGGCCTAATATCTCATCATCTAGTTCCATAGCTTTTTGCAATCCATGGATCACGTACTTGCATGTTAAACTATTTGGAGTATACCCCAATTTGAGTAGCCTATCCTGAATCTCCAACAACTCAGCCACATTACCAACCTCACAAAAGACTTTAACAACTGCATTGTAGCTTTCAGTATCGTAAACTTGAAACTCCTTGGCAAAGAGTTTCAATAAAGATTCCGCTTTATTCATATTCTTTTCTTTGCAATACCCTTTTACTATTGCCCTAATTATTTCTAGATCAGGTACAATGCCTGAACTAATCATTTCCTCCAACAAACCTTCAGCCTCCAGAACCTTGTTTACTCTGCACAAACAGCTTATAATGGCTCTATATGCTGTGAGATTTAGTTTCATGCTCTTCTTTAACATCTCAGATTTCAAGATTAATGCCTCCTCCACACTATTGAATTTGCATAGAGACTCAACCAGTTCATTGTAAGTACTCATTTTAGGCATATAGCCAACCTGAGAAATCCTTAGAAGAAGACTTCTGGCAGCAAATGGTCGACCTTCTTTACACAATGCAACTATAAGATAATCATATACATCTTCAGGAATCTTAATTCCAAATCTCTGAAGCTCCACAACCAAATTCAAAGCTGATGCCATCTTTCCATCCCTTGCATATCCTTCAACGATAACCCGAAAAGTGATACTGTCAGGACAAATCCCATTTCCTATCATATCATGCAACAATGATCTAGACACTTGCATCTTACCTTCTCTGCAATAACCACATATGAGAGTATTATATGACACGATGTCTGGATCTAGCCCTTTGTGAACCATCTGATGGAAAAGTTGATGAGCCTGTTTGATCTTCCCTTCTTTACAAAGACCACTCATCAATGCCGTGTATGTAATCAAATTAGGCATCACGCGTCTAATGTACATGATCTTGTATAGATAAAACGCATCCTCCAACCTTCCTTTCCTACAATAGCTATTAATGAGTGTGTTATATGTCACTAAATCAGGTTCAAATCCTTCTTCCTCCATCTTATCCAGGAACCCATTCACCTTATCTGTATCTCCATCTTTACACAAAACATGAGTCAAAATATTGAAAGTATAAGCATTCCTATGTATCCCAAGTCTTCCCATCTCTTCATAAACCTCCCAGCACTGACCAATATAATTAAACTTAGACAAACCATTCAGCAAACAATTACAAGCAGTTACAGTAGGGATAAAACAAGCCTCAATGTTGTTCCTAAAAGTTGTGAAACCCTTATCAACCATACCTGCCTTCACATAAGCCTTGATAAGCATATCAAAGATGACAGGATTCCAATTACAATCCTCAGCAGACCCAACCAAATTCTGATAAATGCCATCATTTGGAGAAACAGTACCCTCAAACTCTATCAACTCAGACAACAATTTCATGACCTGAGAGAACACTCTAGACCAAGCAAGTATATGAAGAATTATACAATAGTTTTGCACAGTGAGTTTCATACCCAAATCATTTTTGACCCAATTGAAGAAGGTGAGAGCTGAAGTGTGATCAGACTGGCATCTGAGCAAGACCCTTGAAATTTCAAAGGGACCCAAATGGGGAAGAAGGGATTTGATATCATTATGATGATTAAGAAGGAGGGAAAGGTGAGAGCTTTTGTGTTTGAGGGTTGAAGAGATGAGGTTGACTATGTTGTTGGGGTTTTGGGTTGGGGAAAGAAGGTTGTAAAAGGGGCTTAAAACGGGTTTGGACTCAGAATCAGCTACAATTATTAAAGAAGAAGATGAAGAAAAGAAAGCTGATTTTTTTGTAAGAGTTACGTTGGAGAATGATTGTGAGAGAATTGAATCAGTGGCAGCGAAGATTGAAAGTCGACGAATCATGAGTAACATACCAGGTTGCAGATGAATACGAAGGTTCTAGAACCTCGTCCCTGACTGACACGGATGAAGTTCGCTTGCGATGCAGCGACAATGCCGATGACTTGGAGAAGCGGCGGAGTGGTGGCAGATTTTTGGGCTGAGCGGGTAGGGAAATGGATAAAATGGCGGAGGGAGCATATAATCCAGTGCGGAGTGTCTAGGATTTAACTATGAGGAACATATGAATCTAAGAGTGAATAAAGGTGATCCACCCTGGTACCACCCATGAAACCGACTCACGGTAGAACTCATTGTTAGTTCCATTATAATTCTATTAGGATTTTCTTCCCCAAATTGAAAAGTTGGGATTTATGCAATGCATCTCATATTTTTCTTCCAATCTTTGGATTTCTTTGAACTGGAATGGAATAATGTTGGATTTTTTTGTAAATCTTGTTTTGGGAAATTTATTGAAATTAAAATTGTGTTCAATCCTGTATATCATGTCCAAATAATTTTGTTCTTAAATTGTTTCATTAAGGAAATCTAACTTTCAGAACCCTTAAGGATGAATATATCAATCCCATATCTAATATTATTTGAATGTTTATGAAGTGTTTTTATTCATTTAAATGAACTAAGCTTTAGTGTTTTACATTGATTTTCGAAAACCTCATTTATGAATTTTCATCGTATAAAAACCTCTTAATATGTTTTAAATCATGGATTTAGGAATTATGAATTTTGAAAATCCTGGATTTGGATTCTCTAACTTTAGGATGAGAAAATCACTTATCTTTCTCTCTATTTCTCTCTTTATTTATTTTCTCTCATTCTTATCTCTCCATTTTAATCACCTTTCTTTTTTTTTATAGACACAAAGTCACCATAATTTTCTCATCATAAAGTTAAAAGATATATAACCGAAAATCCTTAACGGTGAATATGACAATTTAAACGTAGTTTGATGCTTAAATCTCGTATTCAATGTTATTTGAATGTTTTTTAAGTGTTTTATGTCGTTTAAACTAGCTAACCTTTAGTGTTTCAGGTTGATCTCCTAAAAATTTATTTATGAATTTTATTGATACAAAAACCTCATAGTTTGCTTTTAATCATCGATTTACTTCAATTTTTTATGGAGAATTGATCTCTTTGTCAAAATATCAGGAAAAATATGAAGGATTGCATGGTGATCATATCAACAGTGAAACAAATAATCCAAAAATAAAATCTTTTGAGTTTAAAGTATATTTCTGTAATAAGATATTAATCGAAATACCTGATAAGGAATTTCTAACACTTTTAAAATTTATATTTGATTATATAAAGACTCTATGCATATCCACACCAAAACCAACCCTTACTATTAAACTCTTTCATACCCGAAACTTATACAATACCGAAGAAAAAGAAGATAGATCGAAAAAAACACACATTTCACGTCTGGCATATATCTATATATATATGTTAGCAAGTTTCCGTCTTCTTTACGTTTCACAATTGAATAGCTATAAAATCTATTCAATCCTTCAATTCTTTAATTCTAAATTAAAGGCAATGCAACGTTCTCTGGCTGTATACTTGCATAGCCATCATGGCTATTCAACTTTGTTTATTACCAAATGAATGGCAATAGAAACGGACCAGTAGAATTGGAAACGTTCATCATTTAAAGCCTACCTTAATAGGATATTAACAAATAATTGGAAACTTTTGATTTTCTATTCAAAAAGGATTTTTCTTCGGATAATGTATCAAGTATTAATTAAATTCTAAGTGCTGGCAAAGAATATAATAATACTCCATTTGGATTAAAAATTTATTTATTTGATTAAATTAAAGTCTCTAATTTAATTTATCAAATAATAAATTAAATAATCCCTTAGCAAAGACTGGAACACTCGTTAGTGTGTGACCTCATCGGTTCAATACTAAGCCGATAGTAATTTAGTCGAACCAAATTACTAATCAAGGTTGGCGTCTAGCAACACTCCTTAACGACCGGATAGCATAAAGTAATACTTCAAGAACCTTTAGAAGAATAATGTAATGTTTCCTTCCATCGTTCCAGCTCCGAGTTAACCTTAGAGTATGGTATAATTGTCAAAGCTCTAAAAGGTAAACTCTTATATTTTATAACCAATTAGTGAATGACTTAAGAAACTCATTTCTTCTTTCATTCAATTGCCTTGGCCAAGGTCTTAACTTTGTTGTTATAAACATAGAGCTCAAACTCATTACCAAGAGTTGATGGATTCCTTCTTGACATACCATTAATCACACGAGTACTTAGCCATACCCAATATCCATTCAACTAGCACCCTAGGACATTAGGTGTCCGAAATCAAAGTATAACAAACAACTTGTTAATTACTATGATAATCTCAGGTCAAAGGAAATATTTACATTCTTCTTGAGAATATCCTATTGATAAATTAACGGTAATATAAACCATTAGGATTTCTCAATTGAGCCAGTTCAATGATCATATCTCCATATGCATCATCTATATATGTGAATTAATAAATGAGATCTATTAATATCTATCCAATAGAGGCCATCACATATATATTGATCTATCCGGAATAATGATGTCCCTTTCTCAATAATCCTCCGATCAAGAACACTTTAGATTAAATTATAAAAGACTTACCTCTCATTAACATGATCTCTATCATGATGACAAGTGTCTAAATTTAATCAAGGATTTTGTCATATCAAATAAATAATTATAAAATGAATATGACAAATAAAACCATTTAATGGAATGCCAAATTATTTTATCAAAATAAAATAATTACAATGTGTTACACAATGGATTGGATCTAGGGCATACCAATTATTCCCTAACAAAACATGTTTCCTATGCTTTTGAAGATCGGTTGCAATCTTCTTTAGTTGAACCTATGTTCAAACGGGTTGATATGCATGAAGGGTGGCTCAATGTATATCTAAACCTAAAGCGAACTCTAAGATGAGGTTTTTTTAAACTAATTAAAATAATTTAGGTTTAATTGTACTTTTCGTCTCACATCTTTTCATTTGTGCGATTTTCGTCCTTTAATTTTTTGTTGTTGCTTAAATTAGGTCTTCATATTTTTCAATCAAGCAAACACAATCCATCTGTCAATAGGAGTTATTGAGGCGGTACACGTTTTGTCACATGCCCCACTAGTGACATGCACATGTGGCAAAAGAAATAATTAATATAAATAAATAATATAATCATTTTATTAGACGTTTATCTTTCAGGAATTGTGAGATGTTTGTTTAACAATTATTTTCAATCGATAATAAAGTCAATCCATATAATCATTGTTGAGACACTATTGATGTTAGGCAATATTTATTAATTTTAGTTTTGAAAAACTTCTTTCCGCTAAAACTGAAATTGTTAACGTTATTCTACAAGTAATATATGAATTTGGAAAAGAATCACGTCCTCTTATGTAATTGACCACGTGAGTTGGTGTATCGTTTTTCACTAATATATTTTCTTTTAACACATTTAGGAAGCATAATAAGTCTAACGTTTCATTATTTTGGTGGCTTTGATCTATTCTAACGTTTACAACAATAAATAATGGAAGACGAGTATTTTATTTATGATTCATTGTATAGGAAAAGTCACCTAATGAGATAATTAAGGTAGTTTTTTTGGTCAAGGGGAAACCGAGACCTTACACAAGGAGGGGGAGGGGAACATGAAATGAGAAATGAGAAATGAGCAAAACACATAATGGGGGTTTAAAACCGCGCACTCACAATTTGCATCCCACGGTTCAACTAATTGAGCTGAAACAATGGGGCAATAATTAAGGTAGTTACTACTTAGGAAAGAGTCATAATAAGATGAGCGCTTAATTTTAGTAGGAAAATCTTTACTCCTAATTCTACCCATCACCTATTAAGCAACTTGCTTTCATTTTTATTTTTTTAGTTTTTGTGAAGAGAGAATAATGGCAATTAGCAAATACTTTTGGGGAGTCTAAAACAATGGCTTTACTAGCCTTATGCTTGAGAGACCCCACAAGAATACCCCACCCGGGTTCTTTACCAATTCGTACCAACACTCGACTAAATTAATATACCTGTAAGATTTTTCATTGGAGGAGTGTTACCAACACTTTTTCAACATTTTCTCTGACACACTCATGGTTATTGGTTGAATTTCATGCAGGACCTTGAATTTCACGTGACTCCCACACTATTTAGTAGGACCCACATGAAATTCAATCAATAATCATGTGTGTTAGAGAGTGTTGAAAAGAGAATGTTCGTAACACTTATCTTTTTCATTGTCACATAAGGTGCAACTAACGGGATTAACATGGAAGTAATACCAGATGAAAGCATTGTTTTTACTGTAAATAGTTGCATTAGAACAGCATTCTTTTCCACCAGAGCATTCTCAAACCCAGCATGTACATCTCTTACCCTCTGAGTACTTACAATATCAGATTAAAGAGCAGACAATTCTAAAGATTATATCTAATCTTTGATATCTTACTTTTGATGCCTGATGTTCATTCACATCTTTAGGAAGTGAAAGAAAAACAAAATAAAGCTGCACCAGGTAATTCACTAGCTTTTACTTTCCCTGCATATAAAATGCTTATGTGTCAAGGCATATTCAAATAACGCAAACAAAATTAATACATTCAACCAGATAGGGTTTAATAAAATAATTAATGACAGAATTTTCACCATCCCATTGAAGGAACCATTCAGATTTTTTAATATGAAGGTAATCATTTTTTCTTCATTTGCTGCATTAACCCACAATGAGTCCACAAAAGTGATATGGCAGATAAATTTTTCAAAATTTTGCATTCTATTTTATTTACCACTATAGATCTGAATTACTTCTCAGTAAGCATTTCCTTGGGGGGGAGGGCATAAAATGGAAACCTGGTGATACCTGAAGAAAATATAACCTGTGGAAACACATCCATCAACTTTTCAATCTTACTTCTTGTTGTAACTCTTTTCTCCATGACTAATCTTCGGCGATTTCTGAAGCAAATGGACAGAAATTTAATAATATTACACATTCAGAAGATCAGTAAATTGATTGTAGGATATAGTGGTTTACATGTGCTCGTATGTTACTATCTTGACTTGACAATTCTCCATAACCTTGAGTACTTCGGGATTTGTCTCTGAAAAGAATAGCTCCAAATTCCTTTTCTTAAAATCTGGAATACTTTTTTCAAGCTGTGATATCTGGGTACTGGTAACATAATATTAATGGATAAAGTGGAAATTACTTTTAAAAAAAGACATAGTTCACTCATGCAGAGCAAGGCTTGCAGCAATGGATATACTTCATATTGGGTAAGTGCCACCAGGGCTGAAATTCTTGCTTTTGTCCCCTGTATCTCCTGACTAGTGGTAACTACATCCCATATAATTTGCACCACACCCTTTGATGCTTCTGGATATGCTTCTGCATCCATCGCACCCCACCTTAGTAGAAGGCAGATGCTGCCAGAAGAGACCAAATTATAAGAAAGTGCCTTTTATTGAGACAAGAGGATGACAACTTAACATTAGATATTCTGTAATACTCAAGGGCTGTGGAGAAGGATTCAATCAAAATACCATAGAGAAGAGCATATATCTTAAGCAATATTTATGCAAAAGACCAGGGGTTTAAAAATATTAAGGTTATGCCATCAACTATGTTTTTCTTTTTCTAGAATATTTGAGAAAGGGAGAGAGGAGAGAGAGAACTCGCTGAAACTGAACTTGCTATTTCTGAATTGTTAGATCTAAACTCAGATCTAACGTATTTATACAAGAGTTGTACAGCTGTCATTGACAGCTGTCAAGCTAACAAACTCTCACAGCTTACAACGAACCTTAACAGTCGAAGACACTTAACAGATTACAAAGCTATAGTCTATTAGATTGCAAAGCTACAATAGAAAGCTGTAGTCTATCAGATTGCAAAGCTACAATACACTCTAACATGGTCTATCATACACTCTAATAAAAGAAAAATTACCATCACTGCTATAGTCAAAGTCAACAAAATATGGGCGTCTGCTTAGAGCCTTAGGCAGGCTTACCTATATGCAATAATAGGATCAGCATGGTATTCTTGCAGATGCTTTGCAATGACATCCCATGCAGTGTAAAAATCTAAACAAACAAGACAGCATATCTGATCAGAATGCTTTAAATTTATATAATAAAAAAAACACAAAACAAAGCACAATCTGATATCAACCTATTTTTCATGAATAACTTACTATTCCTTAGTATAGTATTATTCCAGAAATCCAACTACAAAAAGAAGTTACCGATCACATCTGCTTCACAAAGGTGGGCAAGGCTTTGCAAGCCAAGAGCTTTAATTATAGGATCTTGGCTCTCAATGACCCTGCACAGATCCACAAGTAAATACAATGGTGCAGAAAAAGTGAGTTTGCATTTTTAAAGGGTTATTTATGTAGCATCAAAATCTTATGGCTATAAGGTTGATCTCTGGTAGAGTGCTGAGAAGCTAGCATCCCCTCCCCATAAAAAGGACACACATTAGATTATCTTTGCCTAGAAAGAAGCAACTATAATTCTTGCTTCTCCTAACTACCTTCTACATGTCAAAAAAAGTTCAAAGTAGAGCATTAGCAATAAATTTAAGAAAAAATTAGATAGGGTCCACCTGCAGGTGGGCTATTGGAACTCTCAATTGTTTATTTACACTCTCCATTAATTAATCATAATTTTATAAAATGCATAACTAAAATTATGATTGATGGGTAGGGAGTGTGAACCGGCAATTTGGAGTGGCAATAACATTACCCCCCCCCCCCCCAGCAGCTAGTTTTGAGAATCAATAACAGAGTTCGAACTAGCTATAAATAGGCTTTGTCAAGAGTTGTCTCAGATTTTCAATTATCAGCTAAGTAAAAAAACCTAGAACTAAGGGATAGATATATATTAACCAACCACACCATGACTTCATCTTCATGCATTATACATTTTTTGACATGGTAAAATAGATCCTGCTCCAAAGAACTAAGGGATAGCATATATATTAACCAACCACACCATGACTTTATCAGCAGTTTAACACATATCTAAACAAATTATAGAAATGGAATATAGGTACTATTTCAATCTGTTCGACTTTATTGAGAGAGAACTTTTCATGAACAAATACTATTTTAATTCATTATGTTAACAATTTCATTTCTTTAACCAATTATCATTCAGATGTTCTGCACTAAATAACATTTTATGTCCACCTAAAATATTTAGGTTGTGAAGCACTGGATGGAACACGAAAGAGTAGAACAAAAAACTCACTTGCAAACTTGCAAAGGCTCGATCATTGATCTCCCAGGTTCGACACAGCAATCGAGTTGCTGTAACGAGCTGTAGGTGGGGAAAAAAACTTAAAGCTGAATTGATTGATATTCAATATTTTGAAGAACGTATGAATGCCAAATTTTAGTTTCAAGGCCAGAATGACATTTGAGGACCACAATGAATTTTCTATTATAAAACCAAACATCCCCTTCATGGTGAAGTGGTAGTGTGGCACATTCAGGCTAAACAGCCCTATCAAAGGTTCAAGATTTCAAAGAACACTGTTTGAGATTTATGAGGACAAGTACATATGTGACATATCAATTGCAAAGAATATTTAAAACAAGTAATAAAGATGGCTTATGTCATTATGGTCCTTTTTCCAATTCCAACTAAATATGATAGCAACTCAGCGTTCAAAAACTTAGATCAACAGTTTTAGGTGATACTCAATGTCAGAGTGCTAGAAAAGGGACCTCGATGACACAACATCATTGCTAAAAAACAGAATATCACAAGGTGAGAGTACTGCAATCAAAATCAATTTAAAAAAAGGGAGAAAGAGAACTAAACAAAATATACAAGCTAGCAAAGTACCCACACTTTTGCATCTTTAAGCATTGGCAAGATAGTTAGAACTACAAGTGGAATCATTGCTGAGTGTGAAGCAAGTGATGGCAGCATTTCAAAAAATTTTAGCTGCAACAACAGTTTAAAAATAAGAGAGAAAAAAATCGTCATACTTACAAATGATGGGGACAAAAGAACAAGGTAAAGCATGCAATAAGTGCCAGTACAAAAGGGAGAAGTTACCAACATATCATGGTTAATGGCATCTTTTCTTGTGAATATATTACTGTAAAACATAATTGTTAGCAACAAAGAAACTCCCAGTTTGGGATCCATGATAGCAATGGAAGACAAAGAAACGACAGCAGCAGCAGCCATTGATGGATGTATCAATAAGACACCAACAACAGCAGTGAGTAACCAGGGCATCTCTGCATGGGCATACATTGAGATAATATAAATCTCTTGCATCCTTTAAAATAACTCCATTCTCAAAAGCTAAGGGTTTATATCAGCCAAAAATACTTCCTGAAAATGTGAGAGGTAACAAAGATTTTCGTTGGTCAATAATTGACAAACAGAATCCTCTTACTTCAGAAACCCAAGATATTAATCTATCGTGCATCATTTCGCTGTCATTCATGCCATTTAAAGCCAAATTCAGAAGGGAAATTCTGGAATAAGATTCTCCATACTGAAACAACAGAAGGATAGAATTTCTAAAATCCTATTGTTGTTGGGCTAGAAAACTAGAAATAGCTATAATTCTTGTTATTTTACCACCCTATTGCTAGTCACACAACTTGTGAGTTTGCATATGAATATTTGAGACTACAGCATTTTAATGTTTCAAGTTCAAAATAAATACTATATCATTTGTGTCGATTACATGTTTTTTTGTGGGTAACATTTGAAACAGGAAAATAAAAACCTATACGCCAAATAAAAAACCTGATACCACAGAAGTCGCAGAAGTCTTGAAACGATAACTCCTGGCATGCTAAGATAATGAACTCCCTCCTCAATGATTGGTTTATCTTTCAGTGCCACAATCGTCTTTATAAGGATCTTCTCCAGGAGAAAAAGCAAATCAGTAGCCAGTCCTTTCACAGATTTCGAAGGAGATGACATAAGGCTGATGACAGGAAGTACGAACAAAATCTCTTCAACTGAAGTGGATTTAGTTCTGCTGACAGCATCATCTGCATTGGTAATTATTACAACAAATACATTATAAAACAATGATGACATTACAGTAGGATGAAATGCTGCAATGAAAGATAATCTTGTATGAAGAACTATATAAGGTTAATCTGGAACTTGGAAGATGGTATGCATAAGGCACACATAATCTAGTTGCAGGATAGTTAACAAACCAACCACCTAAAAACTTGAACTCAGTTCATTGTAATATGACCAAGAAAGTGTATGTAAAAGCAGTCTCCTGGAAAATGCATAAACTTTTCTACGAAAAATGAATGCCATTGGCATAGATTGACTTAGAAGTTAGAACTCAAAAAAAATTCAAAAAACAAATGTTGCAACTTGAATGTATGCATAAACCTCAAAATAGGGACAGCTATGGAAACCTTACCATTATTGTATTTCCACTTGTGGATTAGGAGAAGGAGTTTCAAAATAGAAATTTGTTCATGCTCAAGCTCTGATTGAACAAGTATTATGAATAATGACACCATAGTAGATGACAATCCAGGCACCCATTGCAACGCAAGATCTTTCTGTACAGACAACAAGCGCCTTGAGAGTTCAAATATGGGCTCATGGCCACCAGGCTGCCACAGAAGACAAGTACACAGAGAAAAAATTGTTTCCTGAAATTCAACAGCACATAGTTGAGCCTCGGTAATCAGCTGCTGACAGGGATCAAGAACAATACAACAATGCATATATATTATTATTAAACAAGGAAAAAACATCACGAAGTAACAAATGCCAATGTGAACAGTAAATTACAAGGGACACACCGATTTCTTTCCAGCCAAAGATTTCAGTACCACGATAAATGCCTCCACCACATGTTCTACAACAAATATAAATTTCCTGTAGTCCTAAGAAGGTCCAAAAAGAAAACAACAATAAGATAATTATTTCATTCCACCTTACAATATCCCAATAAAACATAATGATCATTGAGCAGAATGAAAAACTAATTTCACCCAACATATCAAATGCTTCTTCTCACAATTTCACTTACTTCAGAGGTCTTGTGTGAAAGATACTTAAGGCATCCTATTAGCAGCTTAAAAACAGGCATGGACTCTGATGGAAACGAGCAACAAAATGACACCATAGATGATTCAAGTTGCATTGCAAATGAAGACGAGGATGACTCTGAAACTAATAATCTTATGATTGAGAAATTCAACAAGGGCCTTAAAAATTCACATACTTCCACCATTCCCAGCCGCTTATTCTGCAACATAAAGAGTTCTGGTTGAACTTCCGACCGGCATGACAACACCTGTCAAGAGAACTCAATTTATTCAAGACTCAATAGTTTACTAGCACACGCATTTTAATGAATTTCTTTCTCTCATTTTCGTTTTGCTTTTTCATCGAATATATTGATACTTGCACAAACTTCCACCCACACATGACACAACAATCCTAACAGACTCTCATATGCAACACTCTAGTCCCATGTCAATTTTTTCTATATGTTCCAAATTGGGCACATACCTCAAATTCTTCTTTTGTCTAAGTGAAATTTTCTTTATCAAAATAAACTAATTATTTGGTCTTTATACGTGATGTCGATTTTCAATTTAAACCAGATATGTAGAAACTTTTCAAATCAGTTCCTATATATACAATTATTTTTATTTTGGTCATTGTCGTTTATTGATGTTATAACGTCGTTTGTTGAAGTTAAAATATAAGGACCAAATTGAAAATGATTGTCACTTGTAAGGACTGAATTCAAAAAAAAAAAAATTTGAATTCGGTCCCTATACGTGACAATCATTTTTCAATTTGGTCTTTATACGTGACAATCATTTTCAATTCGGTCCCTGTCATGTGACTGCATTTTAACACCAATAAACGTTGATGATCAAATTAAAAATAATTATACATATAAGGACTAATTTGAAAAGCTTTTAAGTATAGGGACTAAATTGAAAACAATTCTCACGTATAGGAACCAAAGTATTATATCTTTTGACTTTAAGATACCAATAAATATGAAAAAACATACCCATTTTGCTAGTTCCAATCAAATTTATATCTTTAGACTTTAAGATACCAATAAATATGAAAACAATTCTCACCAATAGGTACCAAAGAAAACACATACCCATTTTGCTAGTTCTAATCAAGTTTATATCTTTCGACTTTAAGATACCAATAAATATGAAAAATAGGAATAATATAAAAAAAAAGGTTTAATTAATCTGTAGGTCCCTGAATTATTTAGAAATTTTCAATTTCAATTAGGTCTTTTTATTTTAAAAAATTGTAATTGGATAATAAACTTTTAAAAAAAATTGTAATTGAACCCCTCATAGACATCTCTGTTTGAGTTTCTTAAGTTTCCATTTGAAGTACGTTAAGTGACTTATTCACTCGTGTATATACATGTTTCCCTTCAAATAGGTCCTATATTTTTTTTGTAAAAATTCCAATAGGTCTCTCTACTTTTTGATAAACCTAACGGAGATGTGTATCAGGAACTCAATTATAAATTTTTATATATTTGGATCCAATTACAAACTTTTAAATATAACGATCTATTTGAAAATTTCCAAATACTTGAAACACAGTAATTAAACCATATAAAAAAAAAAACAAAAAGAAGTCTTAAATTGTTGTAACCTTAACAAAAAGGTGAGTCTCGGTGGAAGTGAAACGGCCAGAAGCATTGTTCTTGTGGAAAGCGTAGCGAACGAGGAAACCTAAACCCTTGATGAAAAGGGATACGAAATTGGGGTCGGATCCTTCGAGTGCAGATTGGAGCTCCAACAAGGCACGAGAAACGGTGATGACGGAATCGTTTGCGAGGCAGCAGAGTTCCCTAACGGATTGGTCGACGACGTTAGGGGACGAAGAATTGAGACAGTGAGAGATAGCTTGCCTTTCGGGTTCGGATTCCTGGTCGAGGTATTTGGGCGCTGATACGGAGCTTTGAGAAGATAGAGATAACTGCAAATTTTTGGAGGGAAGGTTGGGGGACTCCGGTCTTGTCGAGTAGAGGACCGTAAGACTCCATAACTCATAACAATGTGTCACTGTTACTCACTGCTCCACTACTTCAAAGGAGAGTAATGTTATTTGTACACTTAGATTCTGGACACCTATATAACATTTGCTTTACATGGTTAACGTTAGGGGTGTTCAGATCCAAACCGGACCGCTAAAAAACCGTAAACCGATCCAAATTAACCGAAAACCGACAAAAACCGACTCAGTTTGGATTTTTTTGGATGACATTTGATGAGAACCGATTGGTTCGGTTCGGTTTGCGGTTTACGTTCCTAAAACCGAACCGAACCGCAACCGAACCGATTCATGTCATATAACGTTGCATTTTGCGTTTTATTACCCACGCACATGGCACACCACTGGTCACTCACTGTAGTTTGGAACTTTCTTTTTGGTGCATCTTTACTCTTTAGGCTTAAGTTAGTAACTTTTCATTTTCAAAAGAATCAAATATATAGAATTCAGTTTTTCCGGAATATTTATTGCTTGACATAGAACGTTTTTATAGATACAAATATTTGTCCAAGTAGTAAGATTATTATCTTCAACAAAAGACACACTATTTACTTGATTTGTGGTTTTGTGCCATAGTAATATGAAATAAATTAGAAGAGTGGAAAGAGAGCAAATCATATTTAATTGATCAGGTTTATTTTTACCAAACCGAACTAACCGAACAAACCGAACCGATCCAAACCGCATTTAATTGGATCGGATTGGTTCGGATTTTTTTAAAGAAGCAAACCGAACCGAATCGAACCGCATGATGTTTTACTCTTTGGATCGGATGATTTTTATGCTCAAAACCGAACCGAACCGATCCGCGAACACCCCTAGTTAACGCAGTGCAAATACGTGGTTAATTACGTTCAATGGATGATTAATGATATAACAAGGGGTCACAACTCATTAATCATAACATAATTAATCACGTATTTGAATTGCATTAACCACGATTTTCAGGTGTTGAACTACGTTCAGTGAACGTAATTAACCACGTATTTGAACCTGAAAATCGTGGTTAATGCAGTTTAAATACATGGTTAATTACGTTCAGTGGATGGTTAATGAGTTGTGATCCTTTGTTACATCTATTAACTATCCACTGAACGTAATTAACCACGTATTTGAACTGCATTAACCATGTAATTAACCAACCATGCATCCTACATGGGTGCATGTTATTTTTTTGTACACCTTCAAACTTGGTTCATAGTGTTCACAATCATGGTTAATGGTGTCTTGAACTTGGTTAATAGTACAAGAGATCACAATTCGTCGTTAACTATCTATCGAACTTAATTAATCACGTATTTGAACTACATTAACCAAGTGTAGCAGGTGTCATCCAGGTGTTCCCTGTCCAAAATTCAAGTGTACAAACAATATTGCTCTTCAAATAAATACAAGCACCACCAACTTCACTTGATTCAGCGGCAAATACGGATTAGCAATGTATTCGGCAACTAGAAGAAATGGATTATTCCAATAATAGATTGTATATATAATTAATTTTTTATATAATTGATTATGAGTTTAATTACTATAAACTGACAGTGTAAAATCTTTTTACACAAACTTCGAATCATAAATTGCTACATCAGTAAAAATATTGACTCTTGTTTTAACTATCTTAAAAGTTATTCATGTCATAATTGATTGACAATGTAAAAAATTTTACACTGTCAGTGTATAACAATTAAACTCATTGATTATAATAGAATCCGTTTATGTTTGCATGTGTTTGCTCAAAATAGATTTTAAGATAAATTTTATTTGGGTTGTATAAAAATTGCTTTTATGCGTTGTTGGTCTTTACTGTGGGGAATGAAGGTGTTAGGGTGATTTCATCCGGAACATTTTAAGTTATGTTCGGTTGTTATTCATATACTATTATTTTACTTGTTAGTTGTAATTTTGTGAAGGTATTTTCGGTTGTGAAGTTTTTTTGGTTGAATGGTAGTTTGTTTTGTGTGTTGTGTTCCACGCACGTGTGCTTTTTGGGATGACCTTGACCATGTGTTTTTGCCTTGTTATTTTTGTTTGTCTTTTAGTTAGTAAAAATTGTGTCTTTTAATATGTTTCTTTATTAATTTGGTGTGCGTATTTTAATAGGGGTTGTTTTGTTTTACTGAGCACACAAAGAATAGATGATTACTTTGAAGTTATAGTGCACCATGGGGGCCATTTTGTCGGTGGGAATAAAATGGATTACCTAGCTAGGTAGGATATGTTTCCTCTTGGAAGTGTGACCCTAGCAAATAAAGCTATTAGGAGGCGTATTGGACATTTTGAAGGAAATTGGATATCCATCATTGGATAGCATGTGGTATAACAATGCAAAAGGAAAGAAGTTGCACGAGGGGCTAAAGGAATTAATGGATGATCATGGTGTAATGGAAATGACAAACATGGCAAAGGGTCATATTGGGAAAGTTGAGTCATTTGTCTTGCATCTGGTGTCACAACCCGACATTGTAGTTGAACCTCCTCTTGGTGGGGAGGATGCAACATGATGAGACTACAATCAATGAGTCTGGAAATGGGTCAAATGATGTGGAGAAGAAACCAGGACGGGAAAACGGGTCAGTTGCAATGGAGGGTGATGGTCAGGAAAATGAGCAAGTACTTGTTGTTGAGCATGAAGTTAAGAAGGCTAAGGCTGGTTAGGAGGGTGATGCAGGTGAGAAGGATGGCTTGATGAGCAGGGGGATGGGCTGGGTGGGGAAGGTGATACAGGTGAGGAGGTTGTTATTGATGTTGTTGAGTGTGATAAGCATGAGTCGGGTGAGGATGTTGATTCCAGTACTGTGAAGGATAATGAGTAAGGTGAATCAAGTGAGGATGGTGATGAAATAGAGGACAGTGCACTAGACATCATGTTTGATGATTCATTAGAAGAAACATATGGTACATATTTGATCAACAAAATGTCGTTGCTGATAAGGGTGAGGAACCACATGGCAGTGGTTTCAGAACAAGATCAAAGCTGAAAACTATTCAACAAAGATGTTGTTCAAACAAGAGAAAAATTATAGACACGGAATCTGCAAAACAGAGGGTATGAAAACTAGGAAAGGACGGTAAACCTTCACAAGATGTTGAGCCTTAACATGTAAGTGACGGGTCAAAAAATGGCACACTACATGAAAGTGTTTGCAAGTCTGAAAAAGTAATGAGGAAGAAAGGACTGATCATGTTTGTTTTAACAACTTTACTTACATTTTTTTATTAATATTACATGTCATAACTTATGTGAGTTCTAAAAATAAACACAATTTATATATATATATATATATATATATATATATATATATATATATATAACCTTTTTCAATTTATCTCCGGTTCAGCTTTAACAAATAAAGACATTTAAGAACAATTTCCAATTTTATGCAATAGGAGTTGTATCTTGTCATGATGTAAGAGTACCTACTCCTTTTAATTAATTTGCTTTGCTAAAAAAATATACATATATAAATGTGAGTAAAATCCCTACTAAAAATTCATAAATTACTTACGGAATTTCTTGCTAATTTTTCTGAAATTTTTATAAAAATAAGATTTTTTCTTGTAGATTAAAATTTGTAGGAAATTTTGACATTTCCTATAGATTTTTTTACGAATTTAAATTTTTCCCAAAAAAATTTGTAGGAAATTTCTTGCGGATTTTAAAATTCACACGAAAAATTACCTACGAAGGTATTACCTATGAAAAAAATTCATAAGAAAAATTATAGGAAATCTATTTCCTATGAATTTTTGTGTAAAATTCGTAGCAAAATCCGCCGAAAATTTATAGTAGTGTATGGATGTTATATTTAGCTTATTAAAATCGAATGTTGTTCTATAAACTCACAGTAGAATATTGTTCTATAAAGTCAGATTTTTAGGTTATACATTGGCATTGAAAATAAAATAAGTTACTGCATGTAATCATGTACCTAAAATGATTTTGATACGCAAGTTACTAATCAAAACCCTAACCACAAACTATTGTTTAGTCTATTTGATTTTCCTTCAAAAAATAAGAGACGGCACTATATAAAAACAGTATTTTATTTGAATAAAAATAATTCAATAAACAACACAAAACTCTTGATCTATTAACCTAAGTTAGAAAATTTTAGTATAGATAATAACACAAAAAATTATCTCAAACCTCAATCCCTTAATATACATCAAACTAGCTAGAAGTGACTGGGCTATCTGACCCGGCCCGATAGATCACAAAATAATGACCCTGCCCGACCCTAGCTATAAAAACATTCGACTTATTTCACCATTGATCCGATGAGCCAACAAAAAATTTCACTTTTTATTGACCGGTCCACAGCCAGCATATACATCAAAGGCACCCTTAAACTTCCTGCAGGCACTTGATGGCCAAATTAGAGACTCTTTTTCTCACCCAAATCTCCCTCTTGTTAGAACGAGAAAAATTAAGGGTGTGTTTAAAAGAGTTTATAGAGAGCTTATAAAAATAATTTATAATAATAATCTTAAATAAATAGTTCATTAAAATAGTTTGTGATATTTTAATAAGCTTTTTTTAATTTATTTTCATAAGCTTGTTAGATTAGCTTATGAAAATAAGCTATTTTTAACTTATTTTAAAAAAAACTTATTATATAATCGCTTAAATAAATTGTATATCCAAACACAACCTAAGTAATAAAGTGAAATAAGCAAATGGATCTCCATTTCTATTTCCTATGTGAGATGAAAGAAATTTAGAGAAGAAAATTAGACTCGTGCAATTAATTAATACTTATGACACATTGAATTCAACAATGTAAGGAAACAAATACATACATGCAAAACACATAGATCAGATGCCAGACAACAAGAACACAGACCTACGAAACCTAAACACATGCAAAATGAAAAGATTGAGGTCTAAAGTACCAAGGGTACGTACATGATATACATCATTTATTATTTTCCCATATGATAATATCTAATTAACCCCTAAATTGAACCATGCATTTTCTCTTCTCATTAATTCCTCTAACTCGTCATCTTATTTATAACATTAATTCACGACCTCTTCACTTCCTGAGCCTTTGTTTGTATATCTTGCCCAACCTCCTTTGTCTTCTGCCCCACATAACCCGCCATGTCCGCCATTCGCCGCTTCGCCGAGTCAAGCTGCTCCGGCACCGTCCCTTGTGTCTCCCTGATGTAGTTCATCATCCAAGAGAACGACATCAACCCCATCAACCCGCAAGCGTCCGATGTCAAGATTCCGGCCACCGCGAGGCCCATGGTGAGGGTGGCGGGGACAAGAACTGGGCTGAAGAGGATGAAAAGAGGGGTAACGACAGCTAGTCCGATGAGGCTACCGACGAAGAAAAGGCCCGCGAGAAAGAGCAGCGTGCCGCCGATGGGAACACCGGCGAGGACGGCGAGGATTTGATAGGTTGATGGGCCTTTTCCGGAGGAGGAGGAGAAGAGGGTCCTAACACCACCACCTTCGTAACGTTGTGGTGGGTAATTAGTAGCACCACCTTCATAGCGGTGTGTTGTTGCTGTGTGAACTTGTACTTGGTGGGGTGTTGAACGATCAGACATTGTTGTTGACATAGAAGCTTTCTTTTTTTCTTTTCTTTTTTATTTCGCGGTTTGAGAGAATGGAGATTTTGATGATGGATTAATAGAGATAGATAGATTAGTATTAGTAAGCGTTGAGGGTGATGAACATGATGCTGAGGTGGTGTTTCATAGAATGGTGGAGTTGCAGGGTGATGACACGTGCACGTGACATAGTGACTTGGAGGTTTGCATGAGGAACAGGTTTCAGGGTGGTCTTGGCTACATAATAATAAATAAAAATGTTGGAAATTAATTAAAATGAATAGTAAAAGAGGAAATTTGTGTAAAACTTGGGTTTGATGTCGATTTTTCGGTTGAAGAAGGTTAGTGTTGCCATCTTACTCTTGCTTATGCTGTGCAAAATTAGGACATTTTGTGTTGTGTTGTGCCCTTTACATGGAAATAGAGAATAACAATGTGTTGTCTCAAGAAATGGTATTTCGGTGTTTCCAATCAATTAAATGTTAGGAATGAACACAAATATTAATGAGTTATGATTTTATTTTCTTAAGTGTCAAATTATTATTGAAGGGGGAACAGAAAATATGATAAGAAATTGGGACAGAAGATTTTCATCCAGAAACAGGTGCACCTTTGGCTCTGCTCTACACTACCGGAGTACCGGTTCCGAGACATGTTGATAATTTTTGAGTGATGATATTTGGACAACAATTTGTTGTCCAACACCGTATATACATACGGTGCACCATTAGTTTATTTTTTTATTCTTTTCTCCCTCTAATCTATTCTTTCATAACATCACTCAAATCTGCTACGGTGTTGGGTATTGATGTCTAATTTTGTTGTCAAAATAAAATTTCTCTAATTTTTTATGTAAAAAGTTGAGTTTAATTTTAGTAATAGGTTAGTGTACACTTTTTTACATTATTTAATAATCATATATCTTGATAAAAGTAATCTTTAAAAGACCTCTTTGTTTTAAATTTTTTTACAACGGAAAAGGCAAAGTGCAGCTTCCTATGTTATACATAATATTATTTTGCCTATTGAGATATTTCTAATTCTTTAAACATTATTTAGACAAAAACAATATCAACAAGAAACATGTTCTTCATTAAGCACAAATACAAAATCAAATTCTACCTATAATCCTATGCAAATTCAAGATGATTGATAAATACAGAAGCGTACCTGGGGGATCCATGAAATCTTGATGGAAAGGATGTTGTTCGGGACAGAGTAATACAATGATCTTATAATTGTAGATTTTCCAGTTTTGCTTAGTTCTTTCTTTAATGGAATGAAGAGAATAGAAGTTGTTGTCGTCTACAATTGGGGACCATAATCCCATATTTATAAGAGTCATATGCCCTTTCATGAAGAGTAATGTCCCTTTGAGTTCATATTCTTTCATGAAGAATCATAACTATCAAACTTTTCTTATTTCTATTTTTGGCCATCATAAAAATAGAAATAAGACCTTTTGTATCCACACAATATTTTTCATGATAATTTGTCCTAATTAACCATAAACCTTATCTGAAATAGATCACTTTAATTTTGACTAATTAAAATAATGGCCCTAACACATTTAAACATTACATGATCATAACCCAAAAATATCTAACAATCTTCCACTGGTCACATATGTATCCTTACAAATGTGTTGGACTTTTTGAACTCAATATCCGCCATTATAAACCTTGGACATGTCACTATATATCTCGTCCATTAGTTATATCAATATATAGAACCAAAACGACTTTCGTTATATCAATCATAACTAAACCCATCAATGTTCACTAATATTAACATAACCAAATGACATAGATCAAACATGAAATGTGTCGCATGAAAATCACATGAAGGTGATCTGTCCATGTCAATTTTCAACCGGTCCTACTTTACTTCAGTGATATCATTATCGTATAAAATATAATAAACTGAATACCAAACTTTATTTCTAATCAGACACTACAACATTTTTGCTTTATAGAAACAGTAAAAAAAATGTAGTCACAGCAAAGAAAAATATTGTCTAATGTTTCAGGCAACGATTCTCAGCTTTGCCTTTTTTGACCGTCAAATCTTATGAAGGGTTGTGATTTTTGCTGGAGAGAGTGTTGTAGAGAAATGTGGAATAGTATGTTTAACCCGGTCAAAGTTGTGTTTTTTGGTCAAATATATTCCTTGTATGTTATATTTGCACTTGAGATATGTATTTTGTTGTATTTACACAAAAAAGACTATAACTTTAATAAGTTTGGACAAAAAAATCAGCGACCCAGTTTTTTTAAATATAAAAAAATGTTTTAGCCCCTTCTGAATTAACAATTTTTTCCCATGTTAAAAAAATGATAAAATCCCTAAATCCATCCAAAATCCATGTCCCTGCCTCCATCTGAAACCCACATTTGATATTGATAACCAAAATCTTTTATTCTCCATTCATCAAACACACCATTTCCCTATCCATTCATTTTTCCAAACCCAACAACCATGACACGTTTGACAGTATGATCCTCCATTTTTGCTTTTTCTCCATTCATTTTTCCATTCATCAAACACATCACCTCCTATTTCGCAGTGGTGGCTGAACTCGTGACGTCAATGTCGTGATTCTGTCGGATCTGCACACTCAAGGAACGTCATCGACTCAGATGTGGTGGAGAGTGGCTTGACCGGTGGAATCTGGAAACCACTGATGATGCTTCTGGTTTGAGTGTTTGGTATTGGGGTTTGATGGATTCTGGGACTTTGATGCATGGTGAGGATAAAGGGTGTGTTTATGGGTGGAGAGTTATGTTCTGGTTTGATTTCTGGTGTTTAGGATTTTTTAAATTTAGAGATTCATGAAAGTTTCTGTGGAGTGGGATGAGGAGATGGATTGATATAAAACAAAAATTAAGGTATTTTCTATTTGCTAAATTTAATATATATTGTTTTTGCAAATACACACATACAAGCACCTATAGTGCAAATACAAAAATAATGAGAAGTGCTTTGACTGGTTTGACCAAACCATAAATGTTGAAATTTCAACTCTTGACAAGTGGCAAATTGAATGGACAAGATTGTTCTATTTTTAAGGTGCACCAATTAGGGATGACAAAATTACCCGCACCCGCGGATACTCGCATGGATTACTCGTAGTGGGTAGTAAATGGATACCTAGTGAATGGGGATGGGGATCATAGTATCCGCCCCACGGATACCCGCATATAATATATAATGTTAATATAATATAATGCTATATTATATTATATAACTTTATTTTTTTTCCTTTTATTTTAGACTCTTAAATATCCACGGATATCCATGGATACCCGCTACCCGCAGAAATATCCATGGATATTGATGGGGATGGATGCGGGGGAAGCACTACCAGCACCTGCCCCGCCCCATTGCCATCCCTAACACCCATGCACCATTTTTGGGAGGGTGCACTGTAAAAGGCACCTTAGATTTATTAGTCATTCACTTTATTTAAAAACTGTACGTAACTCGATCTACTCCTTTATAAGAATGGATTCTTTGCCGTCATCAAAAGATACATTCGCGCATTCATTAAGTGTGCACCATTGAATCAACTACTAACAATGTTTGAGGAAACCTAAGATTGATCTAATAGTGTACACAGTAAATGTGTGAATGCGTCTTTTGTTGACTACAAAGGATCTGATTCCTCTTTTATAATCTTCTATGGGAACATTGTGTGTGTGTGTGTGTATATATATATATACACACACACACAAGTGAGAGGAGTATGTTAGCGTGAGAGATAAGAGGAATAAATCTGGACCTTTGGATCACACATGAATAGTCAATATTAGAACATAATGTCATTTGAATTTTTTAAGTGATTACATGACCACCAACTAACTTCTAATTTTGATCATCCATGTAAGATTTAATGACTCAGATATGTTCATCTCACTCTCACATTAACACACTCTTCTCACATGAGTTGCCCCCATATATATATAAGGAGCGACTCAAGTGAGAGGAGTGTGTTATTGTGAGAGATGAGATGAGTAAATCTGGACCTTTGGATCACACATGAATAATCAAGATTAGAACATAAAGTCATGTGACTTTTTTAAGTGATCACATGATCACTAACTAACTTCTAATCCTGACCATCCATGTATGGTTTAATGACCCATATTTATTCATCTCACTCTCACAACAACATACTGCTCTCACTTGATTTGCCCCCATTTATGGGGTATATCAAGTGAGAGGACATTTTTATGTGAAAGTGAGAGTGATTAATTTCAGCCTTTGGATTAAAATGAAAGGCTCAAATTAAAAGGCCCAATTTAAAAATTCATGTGCTCTTTTTGTCATTCACCTCACGTTCAAGTGTTCAACCACTGTGTCTCTCTCCTTCTTCTTTTGCTACCAGGTGTTTTTCATACCCCTCTCTCACATTCCCCTATTTTCATTTTCAAGTTCTCATTTTTTTACTTCAATTTTCTTCTTCTTCCACCAAAACTCAAAAAATCACGGTGGAACCTGAATGTCAGATCTTGATGGCACTTGGGAGAGATTTGGAAAATCAATCTCAAGAGCTTTGGCCGGCACCTCGTGTGGGCACTTTTTTGGAAGCATCTCCTAGGTTTCCTTGTTTACAAGGAAGAAAATAAGAACCGGCAGATACTAAGCAAGCCTAATATTTGATAATAATGAATGTTATATACACTAGTTGTCGCCACTACCGGAGGAACCAATCTAGCAATCTGGCTACCTTTTGTTTTTTTTTTTTTTTTTTTTTGTAATATTTCCTTTGTAGATTTAGCAAGGTATTAATGTTTTAAACAAACTATTATTTGATTCTGAATTGCTTTTTGCATATATATTTCTCATGTTGTGCGTGTTTAGATTAGGAAATATCTTTTGACTATAATCGTTCTTCATCTAAAATACAAAAAGAGCGCATGAGTTTTTAAATTAGGCCTTTTAATCTAAACCTTTGATTTTAATTCAAAGCCTGAAATCAAATCAAGTTACTCCGAGAGTAACTTTAAGAGAGTTTCTTTCAATCTCATCTATCTATTTATTCTAATCCAATGGATCTATATTAATTCATTAAAGAAGTCACATGACCTTTGTTGAATTAGAATAAATAGATGGATGATATTGAGAGTAACTCTCTTAAAGTTACTCTTGGAGTAAGTGGATATATATATATATATATATATATATATATATATATATATATATATATATATATATGTTACAAGGGAAAACACAAGATGCAAACACCAACACTGATCCAGACACAATACATGAACATTGAAATCAAAATGATGCCCTCAACAGCACAAGATGCAAACATTGTGACACATATATTGTCTCTTTGTTCGTAAGTTAGTACAGCATCAAAGCTATGAACTTTTTCACGTTCCATAAGTTCATCAACAACTTCCCTCACTTGGTTATCATTTGTTTGTGGAGTGTCTCCCAGCAAAAAAATTTGCAACCATCTACTTCCTTCCACCTTGGACAACCGTAGAAGGGCCCTACCCATATTAGCAGTTGTCTTTGCTCTTCTGCATCGACTAACAAGACCACACTTACAAAGATGAACTTCACTTCTGTTAGATCTTCCCGCTGATGATAGACTGGAACTCAGCTATTAAAAACATAACACAAGCAATATATCACCAAATACTGTGTAAAAACCATAACACATCAACAACACATTGCAATACTGTGTTTCAACCCCAAAGGAAAGTTTCGAACATTTGACACAAAATGGTAATCACAAAATTTTCTAGGTAATGTCTAAATTGATATCATTCTGGGTTTATGTCACACAAAACACAAAGGTATATGTCTGGTTACGCATATAATGAAATATTCTACATACCTTCGACGAGTTTCTGGGTTTTTCGCAAAGATTATGAACAACAATTCAAGGGAAGAGAGACAAAAACAGATAAAGAGAGAGAGAGAGAAATAGTGGAGGAAATGGTGTGTGTGCAATTGAGGCTGCAAATAGGGCATACGATTTCTTACCTTTACGAGTTCATGTTAGATTTAAACTCAATAATCATCTACAAGGCATGCTATCACAAACTTTATTGCGGAAACATAATAACCATATATAGCATGCATCTTTATTATCAAGAACAACTTAAAACTTGATACCTTTAGGATCTACAACATGTTGATTTATCAAAGATATAGGAATACCTGAATCCATTATATGTTCCTAACCTCAAGCGTTTTTCAGAGGATGAACTTGATCACCAACCTTCACGAACGGAGGGTAGTAATCTTGAAACGCAGAGAGAGGGAAGAGAAAAGAGAGACGGGTAATGAACACCCATTGGCTTCTGGTTCTTCCTCAACTGGGACTCCTTATGCCTTAGTCGCTCTTCAGATGGGGAGAAGAGGCGGTATGCGATATTGTCCGGTGTATTGGGGACCATAGCCTATTATAGGGTAATGGCCAATTAGGGTTCCCATTATTCCGAAATGGGCCATCAATGACATCCACTCATATTTAGTCCATATCAATTAACTAATTTATTATCAAATCAGAAATTTAATTAGCCTTATCAGTTAATTTGATCACATATCAATGAAGGCTCCTAATTGATAAATAGCTAATATAATTAATAAACGATATCTGCCCACATTATGACATTGGAATATAATTAAATACAAAATATTCCAACAGTTCAGCTTCCGACTTTTGTGCGCGTACCGTTGAGGGGATGAACAACGGTTGATCGAACCTGCTTTAACCTTCAATGGTGGACCTATATGGAATTAGGGTTCAACTTGCATTCGGAGAATATATGAAGAAATGGAGGGTTTTTTTAGGTTTTTATTTTGCAAGATAATATAATAAAAGGGATCTAAAAATTAAAAAAAAAACAAATATTTTAAGTTTGCAAAGAGGTCCCTCTAGGCAAGAGTATAAACCGAAAGTTAAAAGGGGTCATTGAATAAAGTGAGAAGTTGAGAAAGGTTGGCAGTGAGCTGGCACCATTTAAATGAGCTGGTCAATCCTGATTGAGCGATTTAAGTAGGGTAAAAATTATCCAAAATATTGCGTAGGTACCAAAGAATTGAACTAAAGGGAATTGTAAATTACAATGAATCGCGATGAACACCTTTGTGTTGACAATAAATTGCAACTTGACATGCACCTCTATGACGATGACAAGTCGCGATGTGACAAGCACCTCTATGATGACGACGAATCACAACAAGTACCTCTATGACAACAATATTAATCGCAACTCGAAAAGCACCTTTACGACGATGACAAATTGTGATGCGATGAACCCCTTTACGACAATGACAAATCGCAATGGACCGACACTGATGATCATGACCCTCTTTTATATTTGTTCTAAATCAAGAGAAATTATAATGACTAAATATTTAATTTATTAATTTTTTTAAAAAAATGTTAATCTGACAATGTAGAGAATTATAATTTATAAATAAAGATGTGGCTATTAACACTTCAATGTCTATTCGCATTCCTTATTATTTAATTTTATGATACTTCGCAAATTTACCTTCAATATGTCTAAGCGAAATGTTCAAGTTATGTTTTAGCTATTCGAAGCATGGTTTAACTAAAAAATGAAAATTCATATAAAAAAAAACTAAAAAAAATGGAAATAAATGCATAAGCTAAACATGATTCAGTATTTTGGCCTTTGATTTCAGATTTGGATCATCTTATTTTTTTTCTTCTCATTTTATACAAGAGAAAAAAACAAACAAATTAGCCTACAAACAAAAGTAAATTTGTTTTTATGTCTTTTTTTTATTATTATATGAGAGGAAACATGAAAAAAAAAAAAAAGAAAAATATGACAACCCTTTGATTATTATGATGTACAGAACAACAACTCCTGCGCCAGAAAAAATCCACATTGAAGTATTTGATCTATTAGATTTTGTAGTTAATTCCAAATATTGTAAAAAATCATATTATCCCTTTTGTTGTATGCATAATGCATATGCAAGTGCTGACATGTTTCATTCAAAATAGATTTGAATCCCCGAGGGCCTATTTGGTTTGTTTCTAGTTGGAAACATAATTACAACATAAATAATTATAAAACTGTCAGTTTGTTTTCATTCTGTTTCTTGTTTCCAAATATTTGCATAGAAAACAGTGAAAACAAACAAAAAATTGTTTTCAGTGTTTTCTATACAAACTTTTGAAAATAAGAAACATAATGAAAATAATGTTACAATTTTATAATTATTTGTGTTCTAATTATTTATAAAAAGAGGAAATGAAAACAGGAAACTAAAAAGACACTAAACAGGCCCTAAGAAGATGAGTTAAATATAGCGGTAGTTAAGAAACACCGAACTAGTATTCTGAAATTTACCAAAATAATGGACATACAACTAGCTCCATGGAGTTTCAATTCTGAAGTTCCAGATGCATTCTTTGGTACACAAATGCTAGCAACACACTCTTTAACATTCTCATTTCAGCACACTCACTCTTATTCACTCTTCTTTGGTAATATAGTATACAATGTGAAATATTTACATAATCCTTTTTTTATTGGACTATTATGGATTTATAAATTACATTGAGTCATATGAGTTTTTTTTTTTAAGTATTAAGTACTTTTCTTATTTTAAAATTAAAATAAATTTATAGCTATATTAGTATTATATGCAAAGTTTCATTTTAAAAGATAAAATTTTCGTGCATCTACATGCTTTCTTATTAGTTTAATTGTTATACATTGTTAGTGTAAAGTTTTTTTCATTGTCAATCAATCATAAATCATGGTATGTGTGACTTTTAAGGTAGTTAAAATAAAAATGGTAAGGAGCTCAGACCCCTTAAGCAAGTGGCTAGGGGTTTGATTCCTGACTCTTACGTATGGAGAAAACCTGGTTGGGAGGGTGCAACCCTTAAATGTCGTCCAGGTCCACCGACATAGATTAATCACTGTTTACGGTGGTGGATACTTCATACCAATAACATGGTTACCAAAAAAAAAAATCAAACATTTTTATCGATATGTCAATTTATGATTAGTCGACAATGTTAAAATCTTTATACTGACAGTGAATACCAATTAAATTCTCCTTATATTATAAAAATTAAAAAAATATGTAATAAAAGGTATTTTAAAACTTTTATGTACTTTATTTCAATACTTTTATTAAAAGTAATAAATGGAACAATGTAATAATTGCAATTTTTAAGTTTTAAAGGATAGATAAATTTGTTATAAAAAAAAGATAGATAAATAAAATGAGAATCATCACTTAGTAACTAATTAGTTAGAGGGTGAATAGGTAACATAGTATTAAAATAAAATAATTTTAACTTTTCTTTTGGTTTACAGAAGGATAAAGCCAAGAAACAAAGGAAACTATCTAGCTACCACCATACGAAAACCCACTCCATATTATCACAGTGCATTAGCGTACGACACCCTTCAAATAGGTTCCTCCCAAACATGAAGTCCCAAGTGTAAACTGTGTCCCTTCTTAGCCAGAAAATCAGCCACCATATTTTAACTTTGATTGCTAGAAAACACTCAAACAAGGGTAAATTTAAAAAATAATATAAAAATGAAAAAGTGAGAAGGGTAAGTAGAGAGATATTGATGGATCAATAACCAAACCCTACTAAAGCTAAGTAATTTTTTTTTTTTTGATAGAAAAAGCTAAGTAATTTTTTTTTAGAATAAAGATAAATTTAAAAATCATGAAGAGTCATAATGAAATATAGCCAGACAATTCATGAAGAGTCGTAATGAAAATTGTAGTTTAAAAGTCTCGTAATAAAGTATCTTCACTATATTTAGCCAAATAATTCATGAAGAGTCATAATGGAATTTGCCATTTTTTTTGGTAATCATTAAATTTGAGTTTTTGTTCTCGAATTTGAGATACTCTTAATTCCGGCTACTCTCCTTCTTATTAACTCAATGGTTTCATGTACATTAAATATAACTTTTTATATTTTATTTTTTAATTGCATTAGTCATTGCACTATTTATGTTTCAATGCTCTAACTAATTGCGTTATTCATATAGTTAAGTAGATATGGAGATGGAGAAGAGGATAAGGAGCACTAAGGGGGTGGTTGAGAAAGAAAAGCTAGATAGTACGAGGAAGCAGCAGGAACGAGGAGGCATCAAAACATTACCTTTCATCTTTGGTAAGCCGTGACTTTTCTTTCTAAATTATTGTTCTTCTCTTTAACTTACTACCCTTAAACCTCTTCAGATTTATGTCCCCCTGTATCTTCTCATTTATTATACTTCCTCTTCTCATTTTTCCTTTTTTTTGTCCTTCGAGTAAACTACACTCCTTCAAATAACTCTTTATAACTAATTTTTATATTTTAAGTAACTTAATAGTGTCAAGGCAATGATTAATTAACACTTAATTTGAGATGTGGTGTAATTCATGATCATATTTGAGTTTGTTACTATTTTGATAAACTGTAAGGTGATGGAATGTAATTAATTCTTTTTTTAACTTGTTTACTTTGATCAAATTGTTGGTTTGATACTCGAGAGAGGGAGAGAAAGATGTTTATAGCTTTTTGTTCTTACAAATATCAAGATTTTGAGCAAGGTTAAAGTCTCTTACTCGGATAAATATTTCTAGTATGAATGAGAAGATGCCTACATAAGTTTATGGCCATCCTATTTATAGGCCAACTGTGTGATTGCCCTACTAATGACCCTTTATGGGTGAGATGCTTGATAGCCGCGACCCTTGATGCGCCTTTACTGCTTGGGCGAGCTTTCCTCCGTGTTAGATGTAAAATGTATTCAATATTCGTGCATTACGAGATCGATCCAGCTGTGATGGAGATATTTCTTCCGAATATTCCTTAGGCTAGGGTTAGGGTGTTTTCGGGACTCTTTAATGGATTGGGCCCATGAACGTGGTTCAGATGGCATGTAAGAACAGAAATCCCCAAGCTTTGAGTTGTTTGCGACGAGAAAGCTTCCAATAATGGTTTGGGCCCGCGAACGTGGCTTGGATGGCTTGCTTGTCCCCAGTTAAGGGAGGTTTGCTTGCAAGTTTGGCCGAGGGACATCTCGGCCCATGTAAGAACACTTTCAAAATAAGTTTCTTATAATTAAGGATTTGGATTAGGCCATGCTATACATGAATTAAGGAAGCAAAAAACGAGTACTAACTTAAACCAGCTAGCTAGTGATGCATCTATTTTTAGGATGGTGGAAAATGAATTTCATGAACGGCTTAAATTTAAAAACTAGTGTCCGTTATCAAAATAAGCTGAAAACAGCTTATGAACATGTCATAAACTGTTTTCATAAACTCTCACAAACACTCTGACAAGCGCTTATGCTAGTAGATAAGTCCAAATAACTGTTTATAACCCAATCCAAATAGGCTATGATTTTCAAAAAGCCTAATAACTTGTTTATTAAATAGATCCAGCCTAATGTATGCAAAAAAATGGGCTGGACCGTCCTCTAGAGTCACACGGCTTGTTCTCAGTGCAATCTATGAGATTCATTTTTTTTTTTTTTGTGTTTTATAAAAGATATCTCACTTTTATATATATATATATATATATATATATATATATATATCACATTTACAACAAAAAAAATGTTCTAAAATATATGTTATTTTCTATTTTTAATGTAATGTTAAATATTTTCTATCAATTGTAACCTTAAATACTCCACTTTGTATTTATGATAATAACTAATATACTAATGATTAATAAGGTTAATTTGGTAAAATTATCACTTTCTTTTTTTTATTTATTGCTTTTTCTTAAACTGCATGATTTAATCAAATATGACATATATATTGAAACCAAGGGAATAAAACTTTAGTTACTTTTTAATAAATGAATCTCTTAATTAATGCATAATGATTTTTTTTACTGAAAGATATTTATGTCATTTCATTAGAAATTAAAGGAACAATGCATGAAGGAATATGATAAAAAACCTCGAAGCTAGATTGAAAAGGGGTCGCCTGAGTAAGATTATGAGCAACCCTATTAGCTAGTCTCCTAACAAACTCTATCTTAAAGATATAATGATGTTTTTTAGATCAATAAGAATCCATGACTAGGAGTTGTGACACAGTTTATGAGACAACAAATGTTATTTTACTTGTTCATATGCAATTGTTGCATATTCTCTAATGAAGCTAATTTGGCGGTGTTGTGCAAATATGCAGCAAATGAAGTTTGTGATAGATTTGCGAGCGCTGGTTTTCATGGTAACTTGATAAGTTACCTGACCCAAGAACTGAACATGCCATTAGTATCAGCCTCCAACACCCTCACAAATTTTGGTGGAACATATAGCTTCACCCCTCTCATTGGTGCCCTCATTGCTGATTCCTTTGCTGGCCGGTTTTGGACCATTACTGTTGCCTCTTTCATCTATGAACTGGTTTGTTACCCTCTCCTCTTCTCTCTATTAGGCAACTAAATAATTAAGATTCACATACATACAATCAAAAATTGTATCTGGCATTTGACTTATTTTGAGAATTTTAGATTTGATGTTTTAAAATATTTTAGAATTTTCAAATAGTTTCTGAGTAATTATAATTTTTTTTTAGTATAAAACTCTTGCTTTTTCTCTCTCAAAATATCTTCCATTTGATAGATAAAAGATTAGTCTCTTCGGATACATTGAAGTTCCTAAATGGAAATTATTCTCAATAGTAATTTTTTATACACATAAATCTCAAAATCAAACTCAGGATTTCATATTTTAAAGAATCTAAACCCTTTGCACACACATCAACAAATATTGATATAAAACTCTTATAATTATAATTTAGTTGTACGTGATGTCTTTAAAAAAATTGATATCGCAATTGGTTATTATATTTTAATCAAACTTTTTTAATTATTTGTTGACAAGTGATGAGGGAACGAAAGTATTAAACTTCATGAAATGTTTTTTTAGGTAATGAAAATAATTTTACCAAACATTTTCCTAAATAATGTGTAGTATGTAATATGAATTTTTAAGAAGTTATACCTTTTTTCCCTCTCTACATATTGATATTTTTTGTTTTGTTTATTATTACTGAATACTTGTCAATAGAGGGAAACACAAGTTAATGGTTAGTATAACAAGTAGATGGCCACCAAGTCATGGAACTTCAAAACATTCTACTGCCATTTTTTTACTTTAATTAAGATTGAAGTCTTTTGAAAAGAAAATATTAAACTTTAAAAAAGCAAACTTGAAGCATCTCCAATATCTCCATAATATAGGACTTCTTGATTTATTACTTAAATTAATAAGTAATAAATAATATTACATGATAATACATTTTATGGTGATATTATTTGTTTGAAATGAATGTACTATATCTTAGTTTTAGTTTCTCATTTTTTTTAATTCTATAATTTAGTCATGTATAATATTCAACTTTACATATTACGCCAATATGTATTGAGTCCACATAGCTCTAATCTAGTTATTATCAAATCATGGTCGAATTAAGTTCTAGTCTAAACAAATTCGTCACAAGTTAAACTCATTCCAACTAGTTTGATGAACTGCATATCGTGCCAATTATTTTGACAAGCTTTTGTGCTTAACACAGGGATTGGTTAGTATCACTCTATCAGCTATACTGCCAGATCTACGCCCCCCACCATGCCCAACTCAAGTGAACTGCCAAGAAGCCTCGTCCTCACAGTTATGGGTACTCTACGTCTCTCTCCTCCTCACATCTCTTGGCTCCGGTGGCATTAGACCTTGTGTTGTACCCTTTTCTGCAGACCAATTTGATATGACCAAAAATGGTGTGGCAGCTAGAAAATGGAACCTCTTCAATTGGTACTTTTTTAGCATGGGTCTGGCTTCTCTTAGTGCTTTGATCATTGTGGTTTACATTCAAGATAATATGAGTTGGGGTTGGGGCCTTGCTATTCCAACCATTGTCATGCTAATATCAATCATCATCTTTGTGTTGGGGTTACCACTCTATAAGCATGTGAAACCAGGGGGCAGTCCTTTAGTTCGTTTGGCACAAGTGATCGTGGCGGCGGTAAAGAAGAGGAAGGAGGTTTTACCAGATGATCCCAAGCTTTTGTACCAAAACAAGGAGCTTGATGCTAATATTTCTTTAGAAGGAAGGCTTTTACACTCTGATCAATTTAAGTAAGTGAAATATTTGTTTCTTTTGATTCAAACCAAACATTCGAAGTATGAATATCATGGGAATGGGTCGTTTATTATGGTATTGTACTTCATGGAATTTACAAAATCTAACTTCAAAGATAGAAAGCCACCGATAACCAACCAAAAGTCCATTTTCTTCTTAATATATGGATAAAACTCATTTAAAGTCAGTTTGAGTGTAAAGTGAGAAAGCAAAGATTAATCCACCCTTGATTAGTTAAAGTGAGTCAAGATTCAAATGCATTTTAACTAATCAAGGGTGGATCCACCCTTACTTTCTCACTTTACATTCAAGAATTTCATTGACCCAAATTTTGAAAGAACCTTCATAATCCAATGTGAATTAGCACCTGCACATTATATATTGCTTGACTGCTAGTTTATATTTGTAGATGGTTGGACAAGGCTGCAATTGTCACAGAGGAGGAGGCCAGTGATCCAAATGGACCACCAAACCTATGGAAATTAGCCACTGTCCACAGAGTTGAGGAGCTAAAATCTATCATTAGAATGCTTCCAATTTGGGCATCTGGTATTTTGCTCATAACTGCTACCTCACATATGCACAGCTTTGTAATTCAACAGGCTCGCACAATGGATCGTCACCTCTCTCACTCATTCCAAATTTCACCAGCTAGCATGTCTATATTCAGTGTGCTAACCATGATGATAGGAGTTATTCTCTACGAACGCCTTGTTGTTCCCTTTGCTCGTAGGTTCACGGGAAACCCTTCTGGAATCACATGCCTACAAAGAATGGGAGTAGGCTTAATCGTTAACATTGTAGCTACGATTGTTTCAGCACTAGTGGAAATCAAAAGGAAAGAAGTTGCTGCTAAGTACCACTTATTGAATTATCCAAAAGCCATTATTCCTATTAGTGTGTTCTGGCTAGTACCCCAATATTGTCTCCATGGGGTGGCTCAGGTTTTCATGTCTGTTGGCCATTTAGAATTTCTCTTTCATCAATCACCTGAAAGCATGAGAAGCACTGCTGCAGCTCTCTACTGCGTAACTACAGCAATTGGGAGCTATTTTGGTACATTACTAGTATCATTAGTCCATAAGTACACTGGCAAGGAAAGGAATTGGCTGCCTGATAGGAACCTCAATAAGGGTAGATTGGAGTACTATTACTTTCTTGTTAGTGGGATTGAAGTCATAAATCTCATTTATTATGTAATATGTGCTAGGTTTTACACGTACAAGCCCTTGGAAGAAATTAGTGAAAGGAATAAGGAAGAAGATTTGGAACCGGCCAATGAAAAAATCTCATTTGCCAATTTGAAAGATGGTAGGAGGGGAAGAAAAGAGGGAATTTACTAAAGAAAAATAACTTATGATCTCGTGATGGTAGTTACTTAGCATTGTTGAACTTAATGAATGTTCAATTCCTCATCACGTGACATATGTCGTGTCTATTTTTATTTTCACACACATACATACATATATATATATTTATTTATTTATTTATTTATTTGCGTTGCTTCCAATACTATAATTGATACATTCTCCCTTAAGTTTACTTCTTTTTACAATCTCATCCCTTAAATTTATTTCGTATCAAATAGGTCCCTTAAGTTAGGTTCAGGTGACAAACTTAAGTTTTTTTATCATTCCTCCGGATTCTGTCATTTCCTGACCTACATGACACTTCGAACCTACTTGACACTACTAACATGTCAATAAATATAATAAATTAATAATTTTAAAAAGAAAAAAATTAATAAATAAAATTTATTTCTTTATTTCCTTTTAATATTTCACTTCATCTTATTCAGCTCCCCTCCCCATAGGAGATCCCACCCCATCCTCACCTTTTCTCCGTCTCCCCATCGGTTACTCCCAAATCCAACTCCACCCCATCCGATAGAACTGCCATGAATTCAATATCCCAATTAGCTAGGTTACAAAATTCAGACAGCAGCAACATTCCCCACACAAAAGATGGGATTTTTAGCTCGAAATTGCAACAATCTTGGCAAAATACACATAAAAAATGTGACACTAAGCATGGCCCTGAATTGAAACCCCATAGCAGATTTCGAATCCACAACCTTAAGGATTTTAATGCAGTAATGAGATACGGACCTTTCAATGATAAACAGATAAATCATCATTGATTATTGATTTAAACACAAATAAATTAGGCTTTAAAATTAGATCTGCAGATTGGAGGAGTTAGGGATGGGATGGACGGTGAATTCTCTGGTACCTCAAGTGTAACTTATCATGTCTATGTGATTTAATCAAATGGTGATAGCATTTGACTTGACCCATTAACATGATCCAATTAATTGAGGTGACACATTCTGATTGGACAGATTAATTTTTACCTCAAAATTATTAAGGATATCGGAGAAAACATCGGGATGAGATGGTGGTGGATTTGGGAGTGTCCGATATGGAGAGGGAGAGAATGTGGGGTTGGGGTGGGATGGCCGATGGGAAAGGGAGCTGAAGAAGATGAAGTGAAATATTAAAAAGAAAAAAAGAAATAAAATTAATATATTAACTTATTTCTTTATAAAATTATTAATTTATTATATTTATTGACACATTAGAAGTGTCAGGTAGGTTTGGAATGTCACGTAGGTCAGGAGATGATGGATTCCGGAGGAGTGGTAAAAAAACCTAAGTTTGTTATCCGAACCTAACTTAAGGGACCTATTTGAAACGAAATAAACTTAGGGAACCAGATCGAAAAAAGAAATAAATTTAAGGGAGCAATCAAATAGTTTTACCTTTTTTTAATATATTGGTTTTTATGATACTCTTATTAATGACATAATGTCTGCTCATCTTATAATAAATGTAAATATTTTCAAATCTACAATTATCGCCACATTTTGGTCAGTATATATTGGCAGTAAGCATTTGCAGTTTACAAGAATTTGAGGTCCTAGCTGCTCAATGGACCTCAATCTTATGGTCTCAAGTTTGAAAAGAAGGGTCCGGTTTATCTCAAGAACTGGACTATGGATAACTTAAGTATCGCAATACATGCAAAGATGATCTCAACTCTCGAGTTATCTCGACACCTTGCAGTTGCAGGCACCATCGTTGGGCTCCAACAAGAGGTTGCAACTTGCACTAGGCGATTGTGCGAAGCAGATGTCTAACTCGGTGGACGAGTTGGGCAAGGCGCTGAATGAGTTACATCACCTGCGCATGGGAACCTTCGAGTTGCAGATGAGAAGCAGCCAGACCTGGGCCAACACCGCCGCAACAGCTTCAACGATGGCGGCGATTCGAAGCTCAAGTTAAAGGTACACCACAACCAGTTGTCCCACATCGATCGCATCAGTCATCGCCGCACTGGGAAGCCTCTTTCCAATCCCACTTGGTCAATTCTATAATTACTGAATTGCCATTAATGAAAACACATGTTCTCCGTGTTTTTGATAGTTTTGGGAACAGAAAGTTAGAAAGAAAACCAAAACAAAAACAATTCAAGGATGTTCTCTAATTTTAGTTTTAAAAACTTCTCACAAAACACCTTTATCAAACAAGTTTTTTTATTCTTTAGTTCTTGAAAACAAAAAAAATGTTTTCAATAACAGTAATCAAACAAGCCCAAGTTTCACAAATTTTTAGTTATTAGTGTATGGACCATTGGACCAATATTTTTATAGGATTTCTTAAAACAAAGTATATAATTGTTGATTTCATGTTTTTGATTTAAAATTTTTTATGTGAAATTATATAACAAAAATTATTAAAAAATTAATGTGTGTGAATCGTCGATCATAAAGTGTAATAAATATTAACTCAATAATTATTATTGGTGTTATAATACAAATAATTGTATTGATATTATATAACAAATGACGATCAGGGTTGAGATCTCAGATGCAGAGCCACTTCGAAGCAGCAAACTTTATTTCACAAAGAAAGAACCAACCACTTTGAGTGCCTGCTTCTTCTTTGACTTCATCGTAGAACTGAGAGCATTGCAGGAATGAAGTTAGAATATGGATGTGAGAAATGGATGTTCATCAATTGTGGAAAGAAAGAGAAGAAGAAAGGAAGAAATTGCCTGAGGATAAATTGAGCGACTTGTTATTAATACATGCCATATTGAAATTTGAAATCAAAATTTAAAACAGAAAGAGCTGTTAACGTGGCCAAAAAATATTGCAATATCGTCGGTAATATTGTGACATTTCCAATTGAAATCAACATTGGACAAATTGTTCCATATATGTATGTATCAAAATAGAGTAAATGTGCAAACAATTATTTGGATTATTTTGAATTGTTTCTATACAAAAACTGATTTAGGTTTAATGTAGTATAGTTACCATTCTTACTATAGTACAACTAGAATGGTTACCCATGTAATGAAATGTTTTGATTAAGTATTGTATTTATTTTATATCGTGACATTGAAAATATTCTTTTAAGTAAATGAATGATGCCTTTATTTTTTAGTTATCTTTTGAAGTATATGTTTTTAATTTTTTTTTGGTGGGTATATGTTTTTAACTATAGTTTGTTGAAAATATTTGTTTGGGTAAAGGAATGATGTCTTTATTTATAAGTTATCTTTCGAAATTAAAGTTTTGAAGTAAAGTTCGTTACATATAATGAATAAATCGTTTCGTTGAAAAACAAAAACCTTCTGGTGAAGTACACATTTTATTGTAACATCGGTTGGTGAAGCTTTTGTAAAAGTAAAAGTGAACTAATAAGAGGAAGATGTAAACTCTAACAACGAAGAAATATAATAATTTAAGAGTAACTTACTTTGCTTAAATTCTGATAGACTTCTTTGTAAATCACATTCGTAGTAGTGTTTGAATATTGGCCTTCATGATCACATATTAGTATCTTCAATCCATTACGGGAGGTAACTCTTGACATTGTGACATACAACTATCCATGTGAAAAAACTGGCTGAGTAAGATAAATTCCCACGTGCTTGAGAGATTTTCTTGACTTTTATTTATAGTCATTGCGAAAGAAACAATGATCGGGAATTGCGACGCTGAAATCTGAATGGAATCCTCTTATCAAAAGGTGTCAATGACAATCTTGGAATGAAAACTCTTTGGCCACTATTGCTTCATGAGATCACTTTTCCTTCTAGAACATAGTTTCCCATTTGAGTAATTATTAGTTGAGTACCGTTGCATAGTCCTGATGTTAACATAAAATTTTGACGTCTCTAATGTTTCTAATGTTAACATAAAATTTGAAGGGTAATTATCACTCTTCAAATGTTTCTTAATAAATACTCTTTATTTTTATAATTATTTCTAATGTTAACATAAAATTTAGACGTCTTGATCAAACACTATGTTTGCTTCAAAGGATTTTGTGAAGAAAGAAAACGCAACGATAGATTTTGGCGAGAAAATATGATTTTCACCGATTTGGCTGACAAACGAGAAATGGGAGAAAGAAAAAACATTTGCATGGGTCCCACAGACAGTCTTTTTCCACAATTGACGATAAAATATGAGGAAGATGTAGACAAATGTTATTTGTACGTTTCATTCTTCAACTCCCACGCAACACACAAAACATTGTCATTTTGTGTATTTTTTTGCCTTTTTTATTTCCATGGTGGAAATGCTGCCCTTGCCACATAGGAGACTTAATGAGTCACGTAGGCAAAAAAGTCAACTCTAATGAACCAAGACAAACGGAAATGGACGGAAAAACTAACATATCCCGCGTTTGTAAAAATGATGGACTATGTGCTTTAGTTTTTTTTTTTCCTGGAGACTAAAAGTGTCCACATTATTTTAGGGACCAAAATGGGCCTCTAGTCAATTTTTATGTCCAATTATAACTCATGCATTGTTCAGGGCATCAAAAATCGAAAGTTCTAAAAACATCCAGGTTGCTCTCCAAGTCGATTCCAAGATCATCTGTCCTAGTAATGTGAGCAAGATAGTAGGTAACTACATTGAATGAGCGAGGAACAAAACGAGATTTAAATACACTAAATTATAAAGCAATTACATGAATATCTATTATAATATTACTATTAAAAGAAAGATTTATCCCTCTCATAGATGAAGTGAAAGAAGTGCTTTGAATCATCTTCGGTAGATGATAATTATCCAATACGCTTCCAAGGCTAAGTTTACTCATAAAGAAGTCTTGATGATGGACATACTCCTACAACTCTAACATTGAAGATTTATGACGACTTAGGTTTTTATTGTAAGATGTCTTTTTTAATATGTCAAGTAAGTTGACTCAATTGATAAAATAGTTTAATAAGGTTTTGAAGTTGCAAAAAATGTTCTTAAAATAATAGAGAAGTAACATGTGATCATTTTGGTTAATTTTCAAGTACTTTGATCTTCAAATGTATTTCTAAGTTAAAAGTAATATATTACTTTCAAAAGTGATGGACTACTTTTCTTAGAATTCACATTGAAGTCAAAGTAATCGATTATCCATAAAAGTAATCGATTACTTTCAGGATTCTTAGAAGTTTTGAGGTTCTTGTCTCAAAGTAATTGATTCCTTTGAGAAGTAATTGATTACTTCCTTAAAAATTCAAAATTATTTTGAACCTCTTAACCCTAATTCTTCTCTATATAAAAGATATATTTCTAAATGATTACACACGAAATTACACACTTTAACAGAGTTGTTATGCTACTGAAATTACTTCTTTGAGCCAACTTTCTACATTCAGTTTGAGATCATTAGAACTTTCAATTTGTTGAAGATATGCACTTTGGAAGAGTGCTACATTTGTCCGTTCTACTTTCTATTGGTTCTATTGTATTGCTTGATTACTTGTTAGGTGAGGTATCCCAATAAGGTGACAAGTATACCACATTGTTACAAGTAATAGAGTGATAAGTAGAGTATCGTTCCCACGAGTATTGCGTTTCAACTGTCAACTACTACAAATTCATCGCTATTTGGACGGATAAACAACATAGTTCCACAAGATTGATTTATTTGAATCAAAAGAGAAAATGAACAAAGGCAAAATGGACTGAAATTATATAAAACACAATCAAGGAAAATGCAAAACGACGATTAAAACAGAAATCAATGTATGATAAGCGGTTATGATTTGGAATCCTCACAATTATCAACTAATGTAAGCTAGTTCAAGCCCTAGTCCTATTTCCATTCATATAACTGACATTCGAGTTCACCGATTTAGATTATCTCCAATTCTTTGGTAGAAAACCCTTTTTGTTCCCATATAAAAACTCTAATTCCTTAGGTGATCCTAATTTAAAGCAAACATTAAGCACAATAACTCATAGGAATGCATAATAATAAAGTCCAATCACTAGGATCATCATCAAAATGGTAATCAACTTTAGATCTAGCATAATAACCAACTTTTCAATTGTGAAATCACACTTGAAATCAATTCAAAGATGGCAAATAAATGAAAAGCATTAAGCATAAAAGAGATTACTCAATTAATATGAATGTGAACTAGAATTAAGTGAAAGACGTCACTTACATCAGATACCGGTAGAAGTTCATACTATCCTAACCTAGGGAATCTAGAAACCCATGCTAAAGTGTGAAAAAGTAGAAGAAATGAAGTAGAAATGAGTTGGAGAAGCCAGTCATCTATCTCGACCAATTTCCCGAGGCGTTGAAAATCCAGATGGTTCCCAAGGTTGAATCTCCGGAGAAAGTAGAAAGGAAATGGTGTTCCCTTTCGATACCGCACTAAAAATGATCCAATCCTTCCAAATAAGTGAAATCGCGCATTTATAGCTGTCAGAAAAATGGCCATCGCTGAGCAATGACAAGCCTTCGCGAAGCGATGGAACACAAAACTGAGCTTCGCTGGGCGAAAATTCTCCTCGTTGGGCGATGAAGGAGTCAGTGGCAACATTCTTCTAATCGTTGGGCGAAACCAAAACTATGCTGAGCGAAAATCCTTCTTCTCAAATGAATTAACTTGCACCAAATCCCACAAATGTTAGAGTAATTCTCCAAAAATCACCTGAGGCTAGCAAATGTTTATAAGCAATTTAATTCTAATTATTTCTACTCCTAAAACTACCAAAATTTACACATTCCTTACACCATTTCCCACTTTTAACACTATAAATAAATGCATCTATAAAGTGGATTTATCAGATGATGTATCCTTAGGGGTAGAATTCTTTGGGTGAGGAATCTCAAAGAATAGGAAAAAAGTGGGGTATCATTTTTGGAAAAGTTGTTTGCTTGTAAACCTTGGTTTAAGCATAGTTGAAGAAAACTCAACCCTAACTTGAGGATTGGATGTAGATCACAATGATTATGATCAAACCAGGATAAAATCTCTTGTTCTTTTGTTGGTAACTAGAAATATTCATATCTCAAATATTTTACATAACTTTCTTCAAAAAAGCTTTTCATTTCTATTATATCTTTTGTGAAAACCGCGTGCTCAATTCACCCCTCTTAAGTTTGGCCATTATTCCAACATCTACTAGCCAAATGTTCTTGAAACTAATCTGTAAGTATAAATTGAGCACTTTTTGGTAGCTAAGAATTCACGACGATGAGTAACCATTGAGTCGTGAAATTTCTTACTTTAGTTGTTGTAAAATCTCCATTCCAATCCTTTATGACAACTGTAATATCCCAGGCATGTTCAAATGCAAAATTTGTTACACCCATATTTTGTTTATATATATATATATATATTAATATATTAATACATGATTTCATCTATGTAGAAACAATAGCATCTGAGACTAATGCCAGAACCTCATGACTAATGGTTGAATGGAACACTATAACCAGCGTCTTTTAGTTACACTTTGTATAAACACTCTTTAAAAAACTTCTATCCATCCTTCAAGTGTTTCTTAATAAATATTGTTTATTTTATTAATTATTTCTAATGTTAACATAAAGTCCACATAGTTTAGGCATCTCCAAAAAAAACATAGTTTAGGCGTCTAGATCTAACAGTGCTTTTGCTTCAAAGGATTTTGCGAGGAAAGAAAATGCAACGATAAATTTTGTAGATTTTGGTGAGAAAATATAATTTTCACCGGTTTGGTTGGTGAACGAGAAATGGGAAAAAAAAAAAAACATTCACATGGGTTCCCATAAAAAAACTTTTTTCCCCACAATTGACGAGGAAAAAGGAGGAAGATGCAGACAAATATCTAAAATTACAATTATGCCCTTATCTTTTCATGCCATCTCTCTTATCTTTTTCCAAGAAAATATTTACCATGAGGCAAGCATGTTTTTACAAAAAATATAATTTTTCTTCTATATACTTTTCTATCCAACTAAATAGGGAGAGAGAAAACTTAACTTTTATTTCTCTTCTATTTCACTCTTATTTTTCTCATTCTAAACAATTAAAAATCTATCAATTTTCTACTTATTTTCTCGTTTCTTGTACTACTTCTACCCTACCTTTTTTCCCAATACAAACAAGGCATAAGATTAATTTCTTATCCATGCAATGAGAAAATACTTTAAAAAATAAAGTAAAGTTTATGTTAAAAGAATTTTACACTAACAAATAATAATTAAATTGAAGTTGAATCTTTAAATTAAAGTTGATAATAATGATATAGGTACGAAGTATCTATCATCGTTAATAATGACTAATTTCTGTCGGGAACCTGTTAGGCGTATAAGATGGGTTCCTTACTTCTTATCAGATTTTTTTTCATATACAAAAGTTAAGATTCGAACTTCTGACCATTTAGTTAAGGTGCGTGAGTTTACTCCTACCACATCTTGGTCCTAACAAGTAAGAAATTTAAATCCTAATAAAATTGCACTCAATATAATTTTCAAGAAAATAAAAATTGGGCTCAAGGGCAAGCTGGGGCATCATATTGCAATAGTGTGGAAGTGGAACTCAGTAGGACCGAGGCGCACCCGTCGCCTAATCACTGTTTTCTGTTGAACATAGTTAGCAGAAGACAGAGACTTCCTTTCAACACCAGATTTCGGTGTTTCTTCAGCTGTTGTTGTTGTTGTGTTCCTCAATTTTTCCCTGAAACTCGATTTTTTCAAAAAAATAGAAATAAGAAGAACAAAAAAAACACGAAATTGGATTGAGTTGAGAAGAAGATGGCAGAGGTGTCGATGTGTAGTAGCAGCAGCTCAGAGCTAAGCCCAGATGAAGAAAGGATAGTGATCAGAGACATTGCTCTTGCTGCACAAGCTAACAGCAAAGAAGGTGACACCTTCTTCTTAATCACCCAAAGGTGAGTGAGGTTTCCCCTTCTTTCCCTTAAACCTCAAATTCCTACACTTTCCCAACTGGGTACCCTAAATCACACTGAAAGTTTATACCTTTTCTGTTTATTGATTATTGATTATATTATATTAAAATTTGCTTCTCTTGGGAAAATGGGACATGCCCAGAAATTGGTCAGATCTTTTCCTTTTTTTTTTTTGTTGTCCAGAATTGTATTTTGTTTATTTTATACTGATTTGAGATAGGATTATTGGGATGTGGTGGATGAATTTTAGGTGAACATTGCACTAATCTTAGGTGGTTTAATTTGATAGATAATGATGGTGCCTGGATTATGGCTGACATAACCCTCAATCCCTTTTCAAATTTTTTTTTTCTGGGGGGGGGGGGGTGGGGGTGGGGTTGGCAGAATGCTTCTTTGGCATGCCTTAGGTGGGTTCTTTTTTAATTAAAATAATTTTACTCAGCTGTAATGTTTGCAGCCATTGCACTAATCGTAGGTGGTTTAGTTTGATAGATAATGATGATGCCTGGATTATGGCTGCACATAACCCTCAATCCCTTTTCAATTTTTTTTGGAGTGGTGGCTTCATTGTTTGGCAGAATGCTTCTTTGGAATGCCCTAGATGGGTTCTTTTTAATTAAAATAGTTTTACTTAGCTGTAATATTTGCAGCCATTGTTAAATAAAGTACTAGCTTGCTATTCAGTTGTTTTTTGCATAATGGGCAGTGTGGTATAGTCTTACTGTGTTGGCTTAACCCTTCTACTGTTGATACTTGACAATGATAAACACTGTAAATTACTTTATTTGGGGGAAGGTTAGGTTATTGAGCTCGAGTGTGTTGTGCATTCTGAAATTAGAAAATACAGGGTTAATAATAAGTTCGTTGCTGCTGTCTTCGAGATTCCCAGGTTGCGTTGTTGTCTTGGCTTGCATTTTGTCTGGATGATTATAATTCAAAGCTTATGTTTTTATTCAGTTTTTTAATATATATTGGCCTCCATATTCTTATCAAAACCTATAAACCAAATCATGAGAAACTGCTTCAATGTATAAGCCTCTCTTCCCAACGTTCAACCAGAACTGAAAACAAATATTCCAAGGAAAGTAGCTGCCTGACTATGGAAAAGCAATTGAGACTTTTTCCAAAGTAGATTTGCTTATAACATGGATGTTAGGAAAAAGAGCGGTGTGCATAAAGTAAAAGTATCTTTCCCTTTCTTTGTATGTTTGTTGATGAAGAGTCCGAAGAGGCAAATAATTTTTTTTAATAAAAATTAACAATTACCTAACTTAATCTTGAAATAAAATGCTGACATCCTTCTTACTTTTAAGTTTTATCTTCATTTTGTGGGTATAGATTGATTGGTCTAGTTTGAATGTTCCCACTGTCCCACACTCCCACTCCCACACCAATATGTAATCAAGCAAGATAACAAGGAAATTGTTTCTGATCATTTTCTTGCAGATGGTGGCAACATTGGATTGAATATGTGAACCAAGACCAGACGAACAATTCATATGATGGATCTTCCTTGTCTGAACATTGTGATTTGGCCAATTCAAGTGCTTTAAAGAGGCCACCTGGTATTGATAATTCTGATTTGATAGATGATGCTGTGTCAGAGGACTCTAGTTTGGGTATTGAGATTCATGATACTCTTTTAGAAGGCCGTGACTATGTGTTACTTCCCCAAGAAGTTTGGAACCAATTATATGCATGGTGAGATTGCTCGCTTGTCACACTGGTGGTTATCTTTGGTCCATAAAAATGTGAAAAGTGCCGTATTATCTTTATGATTTCTTGATTTTCTTGGGTCTTTTTTAAAGAAACGTGCAAATAGATACAAACTTGTAGATGAGCAAACCTTTAACTTGGCTATAATGCGAGCTGCCTGATGTTGTTTTTTTGGCTCAACTAGGTATGGTGGTGGACCTACATTGGCCAGGAAAGCTATTAGTTCTGGTCTTTCTCAGACAGAGTTGACAGTAGAGGTGTATCCTTTACGGCTTCAATTACTTGTGTTGCCAAAAAATGATCGTTCCATTATAAGAATAAGCAAGAAGGTATGATATGAGAGGAAGTAACGAGTGATGATAAATACATCTTTAACATCCCTTGCCATTCCTTTGCAAGTATAATTCAATTTGTACATGCTCTATCTACCTTAGAGTTGAGATATTTTCGGCAGGAAACCATAGGACAGCTTCATCGAAAAGCTTGCGAAATATTTGATCTTCAGTTGGACCAGGTAAAGACTTCATATTTCCCTCTTGAAATTTTAATTTTTTGAAACAGTTCTTTTGTTTTTCCTTTTTTCTTCCAGTATGTAGTAAAAAATAGTTATCTCTATTGTAGGTGTGTATTTGGGATTACTATGCCCGTCGGAAGCATGCCTTGATGAATGACATGGACAAAACCCTTGATGATGCCAATTTACAAATGGATCAGGATGTGAGTCTTCACTTAGTTCAATGTAGGAATGTTCCTCTTGATCTTGCTTACATTTTAACACTCTTTTTTGTCTTTTGATTTCTGAAAACATTCATACAGATTCTTGTCGAGGTCAACAATACGAATAGCACAGCTTCATCTCAAGAAAATGGATCTGCACAGAGGGAAGCGAGTTCTGTTCTTGTGGAGCCTCCAAAATCAAGCTTATCAATTGCTGGTGGCTTGTCTGCTAGCAAAGGTGCATCTAGAAGCTACAGTGTGGAACTATCTTCATCTCAGAACCTAAATTCTGCAGTCAGAGATGTGGAAAACCCTTATGGAACCAGTGGTGTCACCACAAGGGGTTCCGTCGGTGGTCTAACTGGGTTGCTGAATCTTGGCAATACTTGTTTCATGAATAGTGCGATTCAGTGCCTTGTTCATACACCAGAATTTGCTAAGTACTTTAGGGAGGACTATCATCGAGAGATAAATTGGCAAAATCCATTGGGCATGGTTGTAAGTATCATCTAAAAAGCAGTAAGCATGAAGTTGTTTCCTTTTCCCTGCATATATTTAATTAGGGCTAAAGCAAGTAATTAGTTTAGAGATAGAAGATTATTTCTATAATTCATTCAATATATGCTATGTAATATTAGGCTTAAGTTCACTTTTGATCCGTCCCCTATTGGTTTCAATTCGAATAATGTCATCCTCCTAGTTGTTCAAATTGAAACAAAGATGGCAAAAATATTAACTATTTCTATAACTAAGAAGTCCGGAAGTGCAATTAAGCCTAAATTTTACCGTGGTCGTGAATGTTCCATTTTGATATTTTTATCCTGTCATTAGAATGACTAAAACTGGCTCTTCTTTGTTCATTCTATTGCTCTGTATTTCATTTTTGTTATTATCTTGGGTTATATTTCTTTGTTAATAAAACAATATTTGAGTAGTAGTCTTTGGTAGCATTTGTATGCAACAATTTTTTCTTTATTTTGCTTGGTGGCATTTGTGAGAATTATTATCTTTGGGTTACAATAAGATCACTTTGTCTTCATCTTGCGTGAATGCCTAGTTGCCTACTGTTAGGATTCTGAAGAATAGAACAGGAAATCGGAAGATAGAGATGCAGGAATAGAAAATGAAGAGAATAGGGAGAAAGAATGGTGTTATCTGTATTAGGAACTGCTGAAGATCTAGGAAATACTCTCCTCTAAGGGTTTCCCCTTACAACTGAGCTATGGCTCTGTTATTACTGAAAGAATGAATGAATCCCTCTTCCTATTAAAGTTTCCCTATTTAACTGTCTAACTGCATCTGATAGTGTAACCGCCTAACTAACTAACCAACCCAACTAACTAATTCCTTTTATTCCTACATGTGTAACGGACAAAGTTGGATACCATGGTTGCTGGCCGTTTTCTTCAAGAGTTCTACTGAGTTCTCCAATGCTTCAACCCTAACCTCCATTTTGCCCAATTGACGATCCCGCAGGTCGGACCAGATTGTTAGGGTTCTGAAATTAATTGAACAGGAAAATCGAAAGATAGAGATGTATGAATAGAAAATGAAGAGATTAGAGAGAAAGAATAGTGTTATGTGTATTAGGAACCGCTGAAGAACTAGGAAATACTCTCCTCCAAGGGTTTTCCATTACAAGTGAGGTATGGCTCTGTTAATCTTTTATTATTGAAAGAATGAATGAAATCCTCTTCCTATAACAGTTTCCCTGTAACTGTCTACCCGCATCTGATAGTGTAACCACCTAACTAACCATCCCTACGTGTGTACACCTTCCAAGTCCTAACTAACCAGCCCAACTAACTAACTCCTTTTATTCCTATGTGTGTACACCTTCCAAATCCTAACCTCACTTGGTTGGGCCCTAACACTTACGTCAATCAGATTAATTTTTTGTGCATTATTGTGCCATCCTTCAATGACTTGATTTGGTTGGGGAATGTTTTTTAGTCAACCATATGCATAACTGTTATAATTACAAATTATTGTTCTAAATGGAAGATACCACTATGTAGGGTGAGCTAGCCTTAGCATTTGGTGAGTTGCTTCGAAAACTATGGGCACCTGGGCGAACACCAATTGCTCCTCGTCCTTTTAAAGCAAAGCTTGCTCGCTTTGCACCTCAGTTCAGTGGGCACAATCAGCATGATTCTCAGGTTCACTTGTTGACTAATTTTTACCCTTTCTTCAATTTCCATGGTGTAGTCTGCAGTAGCATTTGTTTTATTATTTTATTTTATCAGGAGCTTTTAGCATTTCTTCTGGATGGTCTCCATGAAGACTTGAATCGTGTGAAGCACAAACCATATATAAAGTCTCGAGATGCTGATGGCCGACCTGATGAAGAAGTGGCAGATGAGTATTGGGCAAATCACATTGCTCGTAATGATTCCATAATTGTTGATGTGTGCCAGGTGAGTCAAATGATTAATTAGTAAATTTTGGTACTCTTTCGTAGTTAGTGGTTCAATATCAGCCTGTCAGATACTGCTTTAAACTTGCATGCTGAACTGGAAATGCCGCATAGACTCATATGAATAAATATTAACATAAATGATTAACTCAATCTGGAGCTTCACATGAGTAGTGTTGCCGGAGTAACATCACGAAGATCCTTGAAATTGTGGGAATCCATTATGGGGAAGAGGGTAATTGTATTAGTAGATTCCGGGGCTTCACACAATTTTCTGTCGTGTAATTAGCGAGAGAATTGGGACTGCAACCTGAGAATACAGAGGAGTATGCTGCGGAGGTGGGAGATGGACACCAAATAAGGAACAAAGGAGTGTGTAGGAGGGTGGAGCTGCAACTCCCAAACGTGAAGGCGGTGCAGGACTTATTTGTTTGAGTTGGGAGTAAACTTGGTGTTAGGATATGAGTGGCTGGAGGGGCTTGGGGGAAATTCATGCAAATTTTAGAGAGCATGTAATTAAGGTGAAAATGGATGGGAAGGTTGTTGAGGTGAGAGGAGACTCTTCTTTGTCTAGAACAATGGCATCTCTTAAAGCCATGATGAAGGAACTTCGTCACGAGACGGAAGCATATTAAGTGGAGCTGGGCATGCTGATGCTGGTCGAGTAGGATTGTGAATCGAAGGGGAGTGGCTTGGAAGAATTGTTGACCGAATATTCATCTTTGTTCCAAAAGTCCACAAAACTACCACCACCAAGGGATTATGATCATGCTATTGTATTGAAGGAAAGTTCACCAATTCCCAATATCAGACCATACCGCTATCCTCATAGTCAGAAGGCGAAATAGAGAAATTCGTGAAGGATATTCTTGCAGCTGGTCTTATTCGCTCCAGTGTAAGTCCGTTTTCCAGCCTGCTGATTAAATGAAGGATGGTAGCTGGCGTTTCTGTGTGGATTACCGGGCTCTTAATAACCTCACGGTCACTAATAAATTTCCCATTTCGGTTATAGAAGAATTATTGGATGAATTGTGGGGGGGGGGGCACTTATCTTTTCCAAGCTGGATTTGAAATCTGGTTATCACCAGATACGGAGTTATTTAAGGATGCATGAGGGGCACTATGAGTATTTGGTGATGCCCTTCGGGCTGACCAATGCCCCTGCCACCTTCCAAGCCCTCTCATGGGTCATGGAATTTCAGGTTGTGTCCATAATCAACAATGCAAATTTGGATGATATTTTGGAGGAAACATTAGAGGATGAGAACCTAAAGAGTATGGTTCAAGCCTTCTCGCAGGATCCTTATGCACACCCCCCCTATTCACTGTCTAAGGGATCTATGGCCCAAAGGCAGGTTAGTGCTACCACCCAAGTCTCATAAAATCCCCCTCTTGTTGGCTGAGTTTCACTCTTCCCCATTGGGGGGGGGGGGGGGGGACATTTGGGAGTGGTGCATACTTACAAGCGGATCACAACAGTTTTTTATTGGAGTGGAATGAGATATGATATAGAGGAGTTTGTGCAACGATGTGAGGTGTGTCAAAGGAGTAAATACCAGGCTCTCAAACCTGCTGGCCTACTGCAACCTCTCCCAATTCCTAATTTAGTTTGGGAGGAGATCTCTATGGACTTCATTGGGGGATTGCCAAAGGCGAAAGGAAAAGATACTATCTTAGTCGTGGTTGACATGCTATCTAAATCAGCTCACTTCATTCCATTGAGCCATCCTTTTTCAGCCAAGGAGGTTGCAAGTGTTTTCATCAAAGAGTTAGTACGTCTCCATGGGTTTCCTCACTCAATTGTATCAGATAGGGATCGAGAGTTCATGAGTTTGTTTTGGAAGGAGTTATTTAAGTTGTCGGGCACTAAGCTACGATTTAGTTCAGCCTACCACCCTCAATCTGGTGGACAGACTGAAGTTACAAATCGTACCATTGAAACTTATCTCCAGTGCTTTGTGGGTAGCCACCAGAAACGTTGGGTGGAGCGGCTGTCCTGGGCCGAGTTTTGGTTCAACTTGTCATACAATGCCTCAATTCAAATGTATGGCAGGGACCCACCTTCGGTTATCAAGTATCAGCAAGAAGGAACAACCGTTGATGCTGTGGATAAGCTGTTGATGGATACAGTGCGATCCTAGATGACCTTAAGGTGAATTTGCAGAAAGCACAACAAAGAATGAAGGCTCAGGCTGACATGAAGAGGTCTGAGGTTAAATTACAGGTCGTGAAATGGTGTATTTGAAAGCTCAGCCCTACAGTTTGAAGTCCTTGGCTAAACGTCCAAATGAGAAACTGGGCCCCAGATTCTATGGACCATATGCAGTGCTGGAACAGGTCGGACCAGTGGCCTACCATCTGGATCTGCTCGCATATGCGAAGGTGCATCCAATCTTTCATGTATCTCAGCTAAAAAGGGTGCAGGCTGCTGCGATACCTAGCCAACAACTACCTGAATCCCTGACTGCAGATTGGGAATTGCAAGTTGTCCCTAGAGAGGTGCTGGATGTTCGCAAGTTTCTCAATGGGGCCACTCGAGTCCTCATTAAATAGGCTGATCTGCCTGACCATGAGAATACTTGGGAAAATTATGATGACATCAACACACTCTTCCCGGAATTTCACCTTGAGGACAAGGTGGGACTGATTGGGGGGGTATTGATAGGCCCATTACAAAGGTCTATAGGAGGAGAAGGATAAGTAAAAGGCAAGAGAGTGATGGTTGGTTGCTAAGCCCAATGATCAGGGAATGAGAGTTTATGAAGGAGAACCTGAAGGGTTGGAGGAAGAGAGAGGGACTCCTAACCGTATGGACAGTGGGATGAGGAGAATGGAGGGGAAGATCCTGGAATATTTGGAGACAGAGGGACGTAACTACTAAAAAGAAGAAGGTCATGCATGGAGGGATCTATGTTAGCATTTGGGTTGGTTTTAGGGTGACTGGAGCAGAGAATTCCTCTTTGATCAGTCTGGTTTAGTCATACTACTTGCCTATTATTCTGTTTCTGCATATTTTTAAGGAGCGGTGCTCCATTTTCCTTCTATTTTCAATATCAATACATCCCGTTCCTATCAGTTAACAATAGGGAAATCGATGAATCCAAATTTGGTTGGTTAAAGGGTTTAAGTTTTCTGGATTGTTTTTGTTTGAAATGATAAAATGGAACTCAGAGTAGGATGAATTTACATCAACAACAACCATACCTTTTCCCACTAGGTGGGGTCGGTTACATGGATCAAACGACGCCATAATATTCTATTGACTATTGTAAATCATGTCTATAAAAAAACCATTGACCTCTAAACCATTCTTAATCGTTACGCCTATAGTTTTTATCGGTCTCTCTCTCCCTCTAGCGATTGGGCTGCCCTCTATCTGATCTACTCTCCGTACTAGGGATTCTACAGGTGTTCTCCACACATGCCTAAACCACCCAAGACGAGTTTCTACCATCTTTTCTACAATTGGTGCTACCCCGACTCTCTCGCTAATGCAATCATTCCTAATTCTATCTTGTCTAGTATGACCACTCATCCAACGCAACATTCTCATCTCCGCTACATTGAATTTATTCTCTTGTTGACCTTTTTACCGTCCAACACTTAGTTTCGTACAATATCGTAGGTCTTAGAGCTGTGCGATAAAATTTTCCCTTTTGCTTGAGCGATACCTTTTTTTTTTTTATCACATATAACACCCGAGGCCCTCCTCCATTTCATCCACCCCGCTCGAATCCTATGGTTTACATCTCCCTCTATTTCTTTGTCGTTTTGTATGATGGACCCAAGATATTTAAACTGTGTGACTTGTGATATGGTATGTTCTTCAACTTTCACCTCTAAGGTAGGAGTTGTTAGAATAATTGGGCCTAACTCCATTCTAAAAGGTAGCTCATACAGGGAGGATTGTCGAAGCTATTATAAATGATTCTTTCCTCATATACTCAATCGATGTGGGACTTTGACACTTAATAGGAGTGATGCGCTTCTTGCTAAACTTACAATCCATATACTCCTACTTGAGCGAAAGTCATGTTTCCAAAGCTTGTCTCCACATCTCTAACCTCCCATTTATTTACTCTCTCGACACTCCAACTAGGACAATATCATGTGCAAAAAGCATATATCGCGGCATCGACTCTTGAATGTGCTTAGTAAGCACATCCAAGACCAAGGTAAAAAGATAGGGGCTCAAAGCTGACCCTTGGTGCAGTCCTATAGTTATAGGAAAATCGTCTAAGGCCCCACCTTGTGTTCTCACACTAGTCGTGACCCCCTCATACATATTCTTGATAGCATAGATATAGGCAGCACGAACTCCTTTCTTCTCTAAGGCCTTCCACAAATCCTCTCTCGGCACCCTATCATACGCCTTCTCCAAATTAATGAAAACCATGTTTAAGTCTTTTTGATCCCTCTGACATTGCTCTATCAATCGTCGTAGCAAGTATATTGCTTCCATGGCTGACCCCTCGGGCATAAAACCAAATTGATTTTTAGTAATGTTGGTCTCTTGTCTTAATATCCGCCCAATCACCCTCTCCCATAGCTTCATAGTATGGCTCATAAGTTTAATCCTCCTATAATTCACACAATTTTGTATATTTCCGTTGTTCTTATAAATGGGATTAAGGTGCTTCTCCTCCACCTGTTTGGCATTTTCTTAGACCTCATAATCTCGTTGATAAATTTTGTTAGCCAACTAATGCCTCTCTCTCCTAGACTCTTCCAAACCTCAACAGGTATATTATCCGGCCGAACTACTTTGCCATTATCCATCCTTCTCAAAGCTTCTTGTACCATGCTCCCGAATTCCACGATAAAAGGTATATTTTGGTCCTTCACTCTAGTGTTTAGCCTGTTAGAGCGTGATAAAATTTCATGTCCTTCATTAAATAGATTGTGGAAGTAACTCTTCCATCTTTCCTTGGTATCTTGATCCGTAATCAAGACTTTACCTTCTTCATCCTTAATGCATTTCACTTGGCTGAAGTCTCGTCTTTTTTCCCCTACCTTTAGAAAGCCTATAAATAGTTTTTTTCTCCATCTTTGGTGCCTAAGGATTGGTATAACCCATCGCCTTCTTACCCTCTTTCTTAGATACCTTATATTTTTCCCAATTTTCAGCATTTTTACATAATGACCATGCTTTATAACATGCCCTCTTAACCTTAACTTTATCTTGCACACTTGCGTCCCACGTCCAGGATTCTTTACCCTTAGGTCCAAAGCCTCTTGATTCACCAAGTGTCTCTTTTGCTACCTTCCTAATCCCTTTGGCCATTTTGTCCCACATATCATTAGCACTTCCTTGTGTCTCCCAAAACCCTCCCTCCAAAACCCTATGCTGAAAGCTCCTTTGTTTCAACCCCCTTCAATTGCCACCATTTGATCCTTGAAACCTTATCTTGGTCTTTTCTCTTTACTCTCCTCTTAACTCTTACATCCATAACCCAAACTCTGTGTTGCGTAGACAAGCTCTCTCCAGGTACGACCTTACAATCCATGCAAAGCTTTGTATCTGATTTCCTAGTAAAAAAGAAACCGGTTTGAGAGCATGTCACTCCACTTTTGTACGTGATAAGATGTTTCTCCCGCTTCCAAAAACACGTGTTGACTACTATAAGATCGAAAGCTGATGAAAAATCGAGGATAAATTTACCCTCTGCATTTGCTTCCCCATATCCCCCATACAAACCCTGTATCCTTTAGATGCTCTCCTTGCATGACCATTTAGATCCCCTCCTAGGAAAATCTTTTCTCCTAATGGTATTTCTTGAACTAAGCCTTCTAAATTCTTCCAGAATTTTATCTTGTGGTGATCTTCTAATCCTACTTGAGTTGCATAAGCACTGATCACATTAAGGCTATGTTTGGTTCAAAGGAAGGGGGGGGAGGGAAAGTGGGTGGAGAGATTTTAATTAGATATTCTGTTTGAGTAAGAGGAGGGAAGGAGATGGATTTTAATGGAAAGGATGGGAATTAACACTATTCATATTTGGTTCACCAGGAGAGGGGAGAGATTTTAAAACTCATTTACTTTTATATCCTTATAATTTTGGATTTCAAAATACATAAGTAAAGATATTTTAGTCAATGCATTCAAAATGTTTTAAACCCCCGCCCCTAACCTCCAAATCCCCCCAATATTGCAGGGAAGCCAAAATTGAGTGAAGAGGGATTTTGCTCCCCTCCAAAAAATTGAACCAAACAAGAAAAGTTTATAAAAACCACCCTCCCCTCCATTTCCCCCCTCCACCAAACACTATGTAAAAGTATTTCGTTCCACTACAAACTTTAGGGCTATTATCCTATATCCTATCCTTTTTACATCCACATATCATTCTTCCTATACTTATCTACAATATCATTCATAATGGGATGAATTTAATGCGGAAAAAATGTGGGATTACATTATTATCATGACTATGGTCATTATTTTTCTTCTTAGTAGAATAGTGAGCTTCTTCTCAAAATGAAATGTAGTTTACCCAAAGGGAGAGGCGATTATAAGATAAGTGATATTTTATGTCTCCTTGTATGATTTTTATACTGTCTTTCAGTGTATATTTGACATATAGCTAAGCCGGTCTTACACAAGAAACTTCAATTAGAAAATGTTCATACATTTGTGAATGATGTCACTGATGGTCCAAAGTTCAACTTTAGTATCTTGGTTATCTATTGATATTGTTTGTTATGATATCTATTCACATTCTTACATGTTCCTAATTCAGTTCACCAACTCAGATATGTTTCTGATAATTCTCCATGTCATAGGGGCAATACAAGTCAACTTTGGTTTGTCCAGTTTGCAATAAAGTCTCCGTCACATTTGATCCTTTCATGTACCTTTCGTTGCCACTCCAGTCGACCACTAATAGGACAATGACAGTGACAGTTTTTACCTGTGATGGAGCTACCCTGCCATCTCCTTGTACTGCAACTGTGCCTAAGCAAGGACGTTGCAGAGATCTGATCCAGGCACTTAGCAATGCTTGCTCATTGAAGCATAATGAGAGGCTATTGCTTGTGGAGGTGTGTACCATACTAGAATAGAAGTTTACATATATGTATTGGTATTACAGTGTATATTTTATTCTAATTGGGTGTTTATATTGATGTGCGATTCACAGATACGAAACCATTTGATTCATAGATTTCTTGAAGATCCTCTTATATTGTTGTCCACGATTAAAGATGATGATCATCTTGCTGCTTACAAGATTCCAAAGATCGATAAAAACACAAAGTATCTCCAGTTGATACACCGCCATAGAGAGCAGTATGTACACTTTCCATGTAGATGTTATACTTACAGTAGTTATATTTGCCACAGAATTCAGTATGTTTTGTCTTGAATTATATATATATATATATATATATATATATATAGAGAGAGAGAGAGAGAGAGAGAGAGAGAGAGAGGGGGGGGGGATCCACTTACTCTAAGAGTAACTTTAAGAGAGTTACTTTCAATATCATCCATCCATTTATTCTAATCCAATGGATCTAAATTAATTCATTAAAGAAGCCACGTAACCTTTGTTGGATTAGAATAAATGGATGAATGAAATTGAGAGTAATCTCTTAAAGTTACTCTTGGAGTAACTTGATCCCTCCTCATATATATATATATATATATATATATATATATATATATAGGAAGCATATCAAGTGAGAGGAGTGTGTTAATATGAGAAGTGAGAGGAGTAAATATTAATCATTATAAATGGTCAAGATTTGAACATAAAGTCTTGTGACTTTTTTAAGTGATCACATTATATATCAAATTTCTTAATTAGCATACATAGTGATGCCTACTCTGATCTCTTGTTATACCATTCTTTTCTTTTATTATCACGGGGATTCAGGGAAAACTGTCTATGTCGTGGTTAATAACTTCATCTACCACACAGTATTTTCTAGTTTTGGTTTGATCCGTGCCTTTGTTTGATTTGGACCCATTAAAATTTTAGTTGTGTTATTTGAACATCAGAAAATTCACAACATCGACATCTGGTCAATGACGTACAAAATATTGGTTAATGACGTTCAGTGGATGGTTAACGACGATTGTGAACCCTTGTACAATATTAACCAAGTCCAACAAATCATTAACCACGATTTTGAGCTCCGTCAACCACTCATCTACTATATTGGTGCATGTTATTTTTTGCGTACCTTCAAACTTAGTTAACAAAGATCACAATCGTGGTTAATAGTGTGTTGAAGTTGGTTAATGGGTACAAGGATTCACAATCATCGTTAACCATACGCTAAACTTCATTAACCTAGATGTTGTCGAATTTTTTGATGTTCAAATAACATTTTCGTTAAAATTTAAATTGGGGAATCACTTGGTTGTTGTATCATGTCATCCCAGCCTCAAAACATCACATTGGGCATAATTTTGCATGTTGTTATGTTGTGTGCTAGACTGCTTGCTGATATATTGTTATATGTAATTTTCTTGGCTGTGGTATCATGTCATCCCAGCCTCAAAACATCACATTGGGCATAACTTTTTTGTTGTTTTGTTGCGTGCTAAACTGCTTGCTGATATATTGTTATATGTAATTTTCTCCTTAGGAATAGTGACTCACAGACCATATCAGGATGGAAACCTTATGGAACACCTATTGTTTCATTGATCTCATGTGATAATGCAGTCACAAGAGGTGATATACAAGTAATAGTTAACCGTATGCTTTCTCCTCTGGTGAGGAAAGGTGGCAATGTAGAAGACACTACTACTTCCGAAACCAGCATCCCAAAAGCTTCACCTGACCAATGTAGTTTAACTGCTTCTGGTGACGCATGTGCTGCCATCGCGGTGTCACCTTCTGTAAATAAGGATGGTACTGATTCAAAGGCACCACCAATACCAACATTACCTCTTCTGTTGGTAGATGAAAGCAATGCTTGCATTGATCTTTCAATGGGAGAGGATAAAGTAGTTAAATTGTCACCATCATCAACAACAATTCTGGTGTATATAGATTGGTCTAAGAAGCTTATGGAGAAGTATGACACTCATCCCCTTGAGACTTTGCCAGAAGTTCTAAAGTACGGGCCTGTGACTAAGAAAGCTCGTACTGAACCTCTCTCCTTGTACACCTGCTTGGAAGCTTTTCTGCGTGAAGAACCTCTGGTGCCCGAAGATATGTGGTTAGTTCCTCCTCTAACTCTTTTATCCCATATGCTACTCTCTCTTCATATCTTTCTTTCTCATCATGCTTTGCAGACATTCAAGTGGAATATGCCTTAATAATTGTGTGCTTGATCTGTTGATGACATGTTTAAATTAATTTGTTCTGTGTTTCCCTAAAAAATTCACTAGTTTGTACAATAAAAGAATCTCATGATAGAGGATGAAACTAGTGGTTGTGACTTGTGGCATGCATCTTGTTTGAAAATTCGTTTGCAAGAAATTGAGAGTAATAGAAATTGGTGATGATCCGCGGCATTGAATTTACTACCATGTGGTGTCATATTCCTTTATATTGTGTCACTGTAGAGCAGTAATAGCAATTAATTTTATATATAGGTTCTTCTCATGAATTGTGGGTGAGTTAGCCTTTAGAATTTTCAATTCTATAGAGGTTAAGGCTTTAGGTCTGAATTTGTGTTGCATTTATGAATTTTATTCTGGAATTGCATTCTTGAATTTTACTAGGTGCCTTATACATCTGTCAGAGTTAGTGCCACTGGGAATTTTATGTGTTCAAAGTTCAACTCATTGTTTTTAAAACATATGCATGGCAATGATTTGGTTGCCTGGTATTTTAGCTGCTATCTTAATTTATGCTCTGTTTCTCTTGCTTCTTTCTCTCCTTTACACTTTTGAAAGCATTTTTACAGAACATGCTCCTTCTCCTTTATTGACACTAAACCTTTTTGTAACCGTCAAACCTCAAATACTGCACAACTCTTGTACTTGACTCGCCCTTTTGACGCAAGCTATAACTATGCCTTTATAATCTGATTCTCCTTTTTACCAAAAAATTGCTATTTCTTAAAAAATAAATTTTCTTCAAGAGTCCACAACAGTGTTATCAAAAAACCGCCATGGCGGATTGCGGTGGCGGATTTTTGGCCAACCGCTATGGCCGATTTATGAAGGATGGCGGCGCCATGGCCGCAATGGCGTTTTGAGGCAGATTAAAATGGTGGATTTTTGGCCTTCCTCTATGATCCGCCATCCGCAATTGATAACTTTGGTCCACAATCATAAAACCATTACTCTGGAGTCTGGAACACTTATCAAGACACTTTTGTTAGTTGTCAATATACATTCTTTATTTGTATTCTCAGTGTCATATCTTTTATGCTATTTGCTATAAACATTGTAAAATGTTGTCTTTGTTTCAATTCAATTCTACATACTTGTCACTTTGCATTTCGTACTTTTCCATGCTTTTCTTGTTAAATTACATGCTTTTGTTGTTAGATATTGTGTTTCGAAAAAACCCTCATCACAAAGGCATAGTTCTTAAAAGTTCAAACGTTTTTGTTTACTTAAGTCAAAGCGGGAATGGGCAATGCTGGAATGTCAAATGCTAATATTATATGTATCTAAATGTCATATAGGTACTGTCCCCAATGCAAAGAAAGACGACAAGCAAGCAAAAAGCTTGACTTGTGGAGGCTCCCGGAGGTTTTGGTCATTCATTTGAAGAGGTTCTCATACAGCAGGTCAATGAAGCATAAATTAGAGACTTTTGTAAACTTTCCCATCCATGATTTTGACTTAACAAATTACATAGCCAACAAAAACAACTCTCGGCGTCAACTATATGAACTGTATGCCCTTACAAACCATTATGGTAGTATGGGTAGTGGGCATTACACTGCACATATCAAGGTAATTAAGAAGATAAGAAATTTCTATGCTTTGTAGTTGATTTGATTTTTTCTCTAGGGTTCAGCATTGTTATTGTTCTTCCTTTAGCAACTCTGCAGCCTGACTGGTTTTCCCAATGTGCAGCTTTTAGATGAAAACAGGTGGTACAATTTTGATGACAGCCACATATCACCCATAAGTGAAGACGACGTTAACACAGCTGCGGCCTATGTACTTTTTTACCGGAGGGTGAAGACTGATGATGCCATTGTTAGCAATGGGGCTTAGTCCCCCATGTTCTGGCAATTTTATGCATAAAGTAGATGTCAAGAACATATCTGATTATTCCCTGAAAAGTTCTAGGAAAGCTACATGAGCAATATCAGGTGTTTCAATTCAAGGATATCAAATAATGTATGGAAAAGCACAGGCCTGTTAATATGAGAGTAGTATAATTATAGATGTGCTTTTTATTTACCTTTCCCTATTTACTGTTATTTGTTTTTGGGTTCTTTGGGGGGATGGGATTTGGGAAGTTTGAAATTGGAATCCATTGGTTTCAGAAACAAGTGACAACTGACTTTCTACGGCGTCCTCTTGATCAAATCACTTGTAGTTGTTGGTAAACTTGAAATTGCTCTATAAGCAAGATTCCTGGATATGTTAATTTTATAAAGAAAAATGTTCTTTTACCACTAGTAGCCGTATCATATGCTGATATGACTGAATGAATATTGAAGTATATCATATGGATTTGGATTCCTCCCACTCAGGAAATCCCTAAAATCACTGTAGTCACTTAATCTAATTGTTAGAAATTTATGAAGTCATTTTTGTAAGGACTTATTTGTCAAAGGATTTGGTTCTTTTAAAATGAGTGGAGTTCTAAAGTGAGAAAGTAAGGAGCGATCTATCCTTGGATCATATAGTAGATTAAGATCTCTATGTACTTAATCAAATCAATGGTGGATAGTTCTTTAATTTCTCATTTTAGATATTCACTCACTTTAGAGGAGTCAAATCCTTTGTTAATTACAAAAATTAATGTATGACCAGAATCTCATGCAGTTGAGAATCCATTTCCATATCATATCTAGAGATAAAACGGATTTATCATATAGTGATGTGAGAGAGATATCAGTTGAATGTCGTCTACCAATGGGTGTTGGTCCAAGTGAAAGGGACTTGAGTCCTTTAAACATGTGATCTTAGGTTCGATCCTTGGATTCGTGTGTATGGAATAAATATTATTAAGAGGGGTCCTCGTTTAGGCGTCTGATTGTATTCCGAGAGATTAGTCTCTCACCTATTGAGTTGGAAGATATTCTGAAAAACAAAAAAAACAAAAAAAAAAAGTTGAATGTGGTCTAATGAAAGTTTACAAAATGGGATTGCAACGAGCTAGTTTCAAATTGTTGCCACTTTATGATATAATAATATTATAATAATATTTATAATTATTTATGGTCTTCAAGTAATGTTGAATCAGCTGATCATAGCATGATAAAAAAATTTGGTGAGTCATATTTGAAAAAGAAGTTTACAACTTTTTGAGACATTGTATGGGACATCGTAATGATGTCTCTAATCTTTTTTTCGTTATGTGATATGATGGAATGGAAAAGAAAAAAAATATAAACAAGTACATTGAAATATACTGATATATACATATACATATATTACATTCATTTAAGCTATATATAATACACATAATAATATTTAACTTTTTTTTAATTATGTTATAGGTATGAAGTATCTACTATCGATAGTCAAGAGTTATGATTCGAACCCTTAATCACTCGCTTAAGGTGTTCGAATCTCTTACCACTCGGAGCAACCATTTGTTGGTCAACAATATTTAATATTTAACTTCACTCACGTAAATATAGAGCATCTCACACGAATAAAAGTAGGCATATTCATCTCACGGAATAAAAGTTGGCATATTATATCTCTAAAACTACTCTTTAACAGTTCCTACCTCGTGAACCCAGTGAAGAAACAACACTTGAACAACCAATAAACAATACTAATTTTTATAGCAGAGGTTAGATTCATACATTGATTGGGTTTTTGAAATGGGTCTACGGCAATTCTAATTAAGTTTACAATCATGCACTCAATATCAATAACAATTGTTTATCTCTAAGTTGGACCAATCATTCAAAGTAAAATCATCTTTCTACACCCTACACTCTATACCACGCATCTTGAATTACACAACAACCACGACAAAATATGAATTACTAATTCAAGCTTGCACAATATAATATTACTAAATTCAACTTTTTCCCTCCCCTCTTACAATTTATGCCGATTCACACAACTACTTTTATTTCATTTTCTTTCCACTGTATTGTATGGGGAAAAAAGTTTCTAACCTTTAGAAAATAACAGTGAGTGTATGTATGACTATAAATCATTTAATAAGATTAGCATACAACTTATCAAATTAAAGATAAAATACACTTTCTTACTTCAAAAATAAACTCTACTCGTATTCTATAGACCTTCAGCAGTCAGCACAGGTCTCATTTGTCTCCCTTGCCCTTACCCTCACGGGTAACCCTCCTTTCATCCTCAAAGTCAAAGACAAAAGATGTTGGGGACACGTGTCCTTATCCACAGCGTCAATATCAAACCTCTCCATAACAGAAGCTGCGATAGACTTCATCTGAATATACGCCATATCTTTCCCGAGACACATTCTCGGACCGGCGTGGAAAACCGGAAACCGAAACGGACTCTCGGTTCTGCAAACACCATTTTCGAGCCACCTTTCGGGTTTAAATTCGGTGCAATCTTTTCCCCACACGCTCTCCATTCTCCCCATCGCGTACGTGTGATACGATATGAACCACTTCTTCTTAATCACCGTACCATCCGGCAAAACGTCATCGTTTAAGCACGCTTTAGTGTCAAGCGGTACGGGAGGGTACAACCTCATTGCTTCAGAAATCGCAGCGTGCAAGTACTGCATCTCCTTAAGTTCCTCATACCCAAACGCTGCGTTTCGTACACCGCGGTTTCGTGACTTCCGAACCGTTTTTAATTCGTTGATGATTTTTCTCTTAACGTCGGGCCTCGAAGAAAGGTTCCAGAAGAACCAGCTCAGCGCAGACGACGTCGTATCGCGACCCGCGAGGATGAAGCTTATGACGATGTCGCGGAGAAACTCCGGCGAGTTATCTTCTGCTCCGATGAACCGCGAAAGTAAATCGAAATCCTCGTGGTGGTTACATTTCTTGGCTTCCATTCTGGACCGTATGATCTCGTCGGCGAACTCGTGAACGGTGGAGATTGATTCTCTCAACCTCCGTTCATTTCCAACGTTGAACCGCTTCTTGATTTTCCACAAAAAGGGGAGAGCAGACATGAACCTTCCGGAACTCAGCATGGCGGCGTCTTCGAACGCCGTCATGAACTCCGCCCCGGAGGTTCCGTCTCCGCCGAGGCAACCGGGATCGACGTCGAAAGCCAACTTGCAAACGTTATCAAACGCGAATCGCTCCAACAAGTCCTGCAAGTCGAGAACCCTATCCGAATCGGAGGCTCTAGACAAAATCGGAAGAAGCCTAGTTTGGAGTTCGACCGTGACGTTCTCCATCACGAAGTTTCGAAGCGATTTCGTGTTGAATTCGTAACTTGCGGTTTTCCTCTGAACCTTCCATAACTCCCCGTCGGAGTTGAAGATTCCTCTGCCGAGAAAATCTTCGAGGAGGCTGATGAATCTTTCACCTTTTGGGTAGTTCTCGAATTTTGTCTTCAGCATGTGTTCAACGTTTTCGGGGTTTGCTGTTATGATTCCGTGGACCTTGCCGGGGCGTGAGAAGACGGCGGTGTTGGTGGGACAGTCACGGAGGACTTGGGTTGTCCAGTCGAGGAAGCGGTGGCGGTTAATCAAGAACTCAGGTAAGGCTCCTACTATAGGGTAGATTTTGAAGCCTTTGTTGGGTTTTCTTATAGTAGTGTGAAAGAGAAGGTAGAGATAGAGGAACAGAAGAGAGAGGAAGAGCAAGGATTCAGGTGAGATGAACTCCATAGGAGTGGTGTGGTGTGGTGAAAAAGAAAGATAGAGGGATAAGGTGTGATGTACGCGTGGGTATATACAGAGTTCATAGGTTGGTGACCATATAATGGACAAAATATATCACAAATGGCACCCGTATACTCTTCTACACACTCTTTACAATACATAAAATTTTTGTGAGTACTATAAAATTTAAATGGGACTCACTTAAATTAATGAGATCCATATGAATTTCAAAGTGAGTATATTAAAAAAAGAATGTTAGACATTTCTTAAAATATATACCTATCAAGGTACGTTAAGTACTCCGTTGATAAAAAACTTAAAGATATAAAAACATATTCTAACATCTAAATATAATTTCAATTTGGAGTAAAAAAAATATATAATTTCAATTTTCATGTCTAAGATTAATATTCAATTTTCAGTAATAAAGTATAAACATAACTCAATATTTGATCCAATATATAAATTAATTCCTTTTAACGACTAATTTGGCACACATTATTTATTTTTTATGATCAAATTAATATTTTTCATTTCTAAGATATTAAAATGTTACTGTGATTTTTATGAATAATCTCTTTGGCTGCCTTTATTCTTTTTTTTTTTTAAAAGAATCTTCTTAATACTATTTAGTGGAGAGAATGTACTTTTGGTTTGATTAGGATTATTAGTCGGTAATTCTATTCACACATGAAAAACTTAAGGTTAATGTAACATCCTAATCAAACCAAAACAGAAAATTAAAATAAAAGAGCTTTAGCAAAGTTTCCACTGAAAGATAATGAGGATGACGGTACACTAAAAGCCCTCTCAATTTCTATGCTCTCCCGAACCCTCTTTGTTTTCAGTCTTTATTTTTCAGCCTCTCTAATCTCTGGCTGGTCAAGCTTTTGGAACGCTAGCCCTTGACTTTTTGCAAGCTTCACCTTTTGTATCTCAATTTCATTTGCTTCAGCATCTTCCATCACAGTTTCCATCCTCCCATTTTTTGTGCAGCACTTAATTGCCTCGGTGACTGCCTCTGCTTCTATCTCTTTGTGCTCCTTGTATTTGCCCCACAGAACAGAGTAAAGTCCAGTTAGGATCATAAGGGCCTGTTTGGTATGCATTTTCATTTTCTATTTTCATTTCCTGTTTTTATTTTCTGAAAATTATTTTCATTTTCAAATTCTGAAAAATTTGAAAACGTGTTTGTTTTGACTTCCTGTTTTCTGTTTTCATTTCCTGTTTTCAAAAATTTGGGAATGAAAACATTGAAAACGACTATTTTTTATTTTTAAATTTGGGTCCAATTCAAGAAATGTTTTCAGTGAAAACGTTTTCACTAAATTCAACCAAACGCATTTTCAAGCTCATTTTCTATTTTCATTAATGAAAATAGAAAACGATCAAACCAAACAGGCCCTAATAGCTTCAATGACCCCGTAATCACAAGTAGATAAATCTACATCAGTAATTGCACACCGAAACATTTCACCATTTGTTTGCAATTGTTTGAGGTTGTGCTTTTTATGGTACCGGTGATTCATGTAAATGAATATCTTTTGGTTTATGACAATAAAATGATAGAAAGAATAGTCGCTTTGTTAAACCATAAGGTGTGTGACAAATATTCCGCTTAAATAAGCGCTTATATAAAACTGTAGCTTGTGAGACTTGTATACCATAAGCTTATTTTAAATTAAGTTATTTAATGTTTGGATACATACTTGAAGAAATGCTTTAGCTTCCTTGTTATGTTGAATATCAGCTTTCACACCGTTTTTCTACGGAATTTAAAAAGTGGCTTCATAAAATAAACTAAAAATAACTTTTGGATTAATAAGTTACTTATTTAATTTTACTCAAGCACTATTTTTCTTACATAAAAACACTTATATTAATATACTCTAATAAACTATAAGATAGCTATCCAAACAGGGTGAAAGCCGCATGAAAACAAAGTTTCTTTATGCTAAATTAGAATTAAAATGTTCAAGGAATTGGATTTACCCTCCAAGGTATATTTTTTGTGCAAGGATGAAATAGTCCATGATAGTTACTATGATCATCAACAAAGGATTAAAAGCCGTGACAAAAACAAGCCCTCTCGTTTCCGTGACAATTCCTTGAACATAATAGGCAATACTTGATGATACTATACCCTGTTCACCCAAGATACGTCCATTTAGACTCTCATCTTTAGTAAACAAGGAAAAAGATTTGCTCACATCACTTCTCTTTCACCGTTTATACACCTATTAACAAAGTATAAATTTATGATTAACTCCGAATACTGTGGTTACCCAGTAAATTATTTGATTAATATACCACGTAATCACATTATACGTACTATGAACCAAAACTTTGTTTGTTAATTGGTGTAAAAATAGTGTAAAAAAAGTGGTGTATTAGTGTTCAAAGAGAAGGAGCCTTACAGCATAGGCTGCAGCAAACAGGTTCATGTCCCAGCCAATGGACCAAAGAGACACCTTGTGCTCCATGACAAAGGTAACTACAATTGACTGCAGTGTACCCAAGAAACACATAATTGCTGTGAGGGAGAGCAGAAGAGTATCTCCTTAATGTCACTGCCTGCATTATTTAATCTCAACAACCACTTTTCAATGTTTAATTACTGTACAAAAAAAAAAAACATTCTAAAGAATAAGAATAAAAAAAAGTTCAAGTATTTTCTACTTCTTGAATTAAACGTTGCCTTACCCGAAGGATGAAGAAAGCAGCCCAAGCAAGGGTAGCAATTATGAGTAGAATAGAACCCTTAACCCAATCTTTTGCACCGGAATCACTGGTGTTTTCATGTACATGTTTTATAGGGTGATGCATCTACTTAGACCAGAAAAAATTGATGACTTGCCCCTTGTACAAGGTCATTATCATGCCCCCAGCAACTGAAACTCCAGTTCCAATCACCTTTGCTAGGCATCTTACTTTTCTCATTTCCAACATCTCCATCCTAATTTATCACAAGCAAAGAGTAGCACCATATAAGCTCAAAGGAAAAGAAAGAAAAAAAAAATAGAGGAAGAGAAATGAGATTAACTGATTACATTAATAAAAATATACCTGAAAATAAATGCCATCATAAATGTAATTGCAGGGAGCATGTTGAGCATAGCACATGCGTATGTTGGGGAAGTAAATTTCAACCCCGCATAGTATAAGTTCTGATCAATCACAGGCCTAGAAGAACATATATAGCAGAGAATCATATAGGTAAATAAAAGTACTACTAAGTAAATGTCAACCCCGTATGTTGGGGAAGTAAATTTCAACCCCGCATATTTCGGAATGAATCGATTGTAATGAACACCAAGTTTAGAGCAGAAAAGTACTACTAAGTACTAACCCAAGAAGACCCAGCATGAACATTTGCATGAACATAAGATATGTAATCCTGGGCCTCACGTTTCTGCCAATGACAAAGAAAATGATTCAAATCAAGGAAGCCAATGGTTTTCTTCCACTTATTCTATATGAATGAATGTTACTAAGTTAGGTGCCTCTCGAGAACAAGACCAAAGGGAGCAATAGCTGCTGTAGCAAAGGCGTGCCTATAAACCACAAGCACATAATGGCTCATCCCGCTGTTAAGGGAGACCTTTGTGAATTGTGATTATGTTCATAATAGCATGCCCGAATTGCAGAGTACTCATAGCTATGTAAGGCTGGCACCTCTGAAGAAAACTCCCACAACATGCATCTTCTTCCATTTTTTTTCTCTATTTGATGTGTACAAAGAAAATGGTGTCACTCGAATCTAGCAACAGAGTTGAGTACAGAGGAAGGATCGCTTCAAATTGTTTGTCTCCTAAGTGAAAACGTTACCCCCTCGCACTATTATTTAAACACAAATACAATAGGCTTAGATTTATAGTTTCATTCCTACATTTTCACTCAATTTTTAAATAGATTTTTATAATTTGAAAGTTTTAAATTATATCTTTATACTTTTAAATTATTTTAAATAAGTTCCGATCTTTCAAATAATCCTTTAATTAATTTTTTTATTAATTATAAAAAATTTATAATTAAATTCTTAAAACTTGTATTAGAAGGAACTTATTAATTTAACTTTAAAAAAAAGTATAGAAACTTAATAAAAACCTTTTAAATTCTAAAATTTATTTAAAAATTCAACAAAACTGTAATTACAATATACCTATATTATACTATATGAACTAGAATAATACCCATGCGCGGCATAATTAATTGAGATTTTTATTAATTAGGGTTAGATATAACATTTATGTAAAAAGCTACTTTTAAAACAATATATAGAAATTTTGTGGAATTTGTATGCAAAAACTTTCTCTTTTATATACTCGTCCCATACACAAAAGATAGAATTTGAACCTCTGATCACTTGTTTAAGGTGTCCGAATCCGTTATTACTCGAACAAACCATATGTTGGTTGATATGATAATTAATTGAAATGATAATTATGACTCAAATGTGATGTCTCTTATAAGAGTTTAATTTCTATGCACTGTCAGTGTAAAGTCTTTTACACTGTTAACCAATCAGAAATCATAATATAGGTGACTTTTAAGATAGTTATGATATGAGTTAAACATTTTAGCTAAGGTGGTGCATGATTTATGATTGGTTGACATTGTAAATTTTTTTTATACTAACAGTGCATACCAATTAAATCCCACTTATAATATCAAATTAAGGTCTCTTTGATATTCATTTCTATTTTATGGCAAAGCTTGATTACCACTCTTACTAAACAAAGGTTCTAAGTGTAAGAAAAGCTTATTAAAAACATGTAAAAGAAAAAATAAACAAACAAAAAATAAATAAAACCATAAACAAAATAATCTAACATGAATGAATGAAAAATATCAAACAAAAACTTTAAAGCCTCAATCATATTGTAAAAAAAAAAACTCATATGGAATGGAAAAAAATATATGAATCATATATAAAAAAAAACTTAGAAGCTTATAAAAGAAAGAGAATAAAGAGAACCAAAAATTAAAAATGTCAAATTCTAAAATAAAGATGAATTTAACCAAAATGAAAAGATAAAACTGTAAAACAAATAATATAAAATGAAAAATATGAAAGAGAACTTATATAAAGCATATCCTTTATATTTTGAAAAATAACCAGAAATCTATTTTATTATTATTGCATATACAAACATGTTGACCAATGAAGAATATTTTGAAAAGGAAATAAGTTGAAATTATGAGACATGAGAAATGATTTGAAAAACAAATAATTTGAAATTCTCAAAAGAGAATTATTGGGATTTATTTTAGAATGTTAATAGAATTAAAAAATAATTTGAGAAACTAGAAATATAATGAGGAATATATCACACAATATAATTGGTAATAAATTTGTAATTTATATATTGTAAGAGTTTAATAATTGTTATACAATGTATAAAAACTTTTTTACACAGACGTCCAATCAAAAATTGTTATATTACTAAAAAAATTGACTCTTACCTTAATAACCTTAAAGTCACTCATAAGATGATTGATGATTGGTTAATATAACCTCATTTTGAAGAAAAAAAGATGAATATGATTGTGACACGTGGCATGAGATCGGTTTGCACGAACCTTCTTTGATTTTATATATATATATATATATATATATATATATATATATATATATATATATATATATATATATATATATATGTATGTATGTATGTATAAACATGTTAATCAATGAAGAATAATTTTAAATTATGAAGAATGAGAAATCATGTGAAATTTTGAAAGGAAATATAGCCTGAAATAATTTTAGAATAATTTTAGAATGTTAATAGAATTAAAAAATAATTTAATTGGTATGCACTGTCAGTGAAAAAAATTTTACACTGTCAACCAATCATAAATTGTCACATCATTAAAAATGGCTGACCCTTATTATAAATATCTTATCATAACACATAGGATGATTTATGATTGATTAATAGTGTAAAAAACTTTACAATTGCAGTATATCAAAATTAAAATTATTAAAAAAATTAATTTGAGAATCGGTATATATCATATAATATTATTTGTAATTAATTTTTAATTTATAATAATAATTACATCAGAACAACCAAATAAATATAAAAATAATTGATAATTATGGTCATTATATATAATAAATAATCAAATAATAATTATTATAGAAGAAAAGTATTTAATAAGAACCTGTTTTGAAAAGGAAAAGATGAGAATTATACTAACACTTAACATGAAATCTGTTTGCAAAACCTTCTTTTATATAATATATATATAATATAATATGTATCAATATATTATAAATTAATATATAGATTACTTCTTATACTATACCGTGTGCATGCATACCTGAGAAAAGGTGTTCTATGAATATTGTGATAAGAAGTGTAATATTAGGGAGATAGAAGATAGGAGTAAGGGAAGGGAATAGGGGGAAGATTGAATTCCCAGCTAAGGGAAAGCCTAGAGATGAGAGAGAGATTTTTGTTAATTTTCTTGCTTACCACTCTCATTCATCCATCAACATATTATATAAGCATTATAATGTAACAAAATTCCTACAATTAAGGATCACATGACACATGTTCTCATTCTTAATTTTCTTACATATTTAAAATATTTAAACTACCAGTAAAAATGCTAATCTAGAATATTTCATAGCTGACTTGGATGCTATGATAAAATACTTGAAGTGTTTAGGCCTTGGATTGTTCCTATTGGGCCTATAAGCAATATTGAGTTCAATTGTGCTCCTTTCCATTTTCTTCTAAACCCAATCCCATATCATTACCGACCCCTTCAAATTGATCTTGTCCTCAAGATCACAGTATCGATCAGCATCAATTAAAATTCCATCATGGTGAGCAGCAAAAGCACTCATTGCCTCAAACAATCCAAAACCCAAAGCCCCAAAAATAAGATAAAATCCCCAAACCCATTTTGCTTTTAGCAGCAACGTGGCCCATTTGGTAAGGAAGCATAGAAGAAGACACAATGCTCCCATATTTTCCTTATCCATGCCCTGCCAAGCCCAATTTCCTTTCAGCATTAACCCGGCCTAAGCAGTATCAGGCCCAATTCGGTTATGAATCCAACTGGCCAGCCTCCATTCACCAATTTTCTTCTGAACCCTAAATTCATTTGGGAGTCAATGCTCCAAGGCACCCATGGCCAGCTCGAGGCTGGTCCCTGTGACGGCACCGTCGCCTGGAATGGAGCTCTCGCCGGAGGCGTTCATGACCGAACGGAGGAAGACGGAGGCGTACTGGACAGCGACGATCTCGATGGCAGCGAGGATGATGGAATCGTTATCGTGGAAGGAAGCTTCTGGAACTTCCAATGGTGTAGAAGGGGGCGCACAACGGAGTTGGCTAGCGGAACAGAACAACGCCATTTTCTCCTTCGCCAGGGCGGTTGCTTCCAACGGCGTTTCATTAAAGGAGACGGCGATGCCGGAGAAATGACGGAAGAGACTTGCGTCGGCAACCACAGAAAAGAAGAAGGAAGAAGGTTACAGTGTTTCGGTGGCGATGTCGTTGTGCGTGCGAAACCAACGACCGAGTCTTGCATTCATGGCCAAGCAACCTGAATCAGTTGCTTTTCTTCTTTAAATGTTTTTGCCAAACCCTTCTGGTTCAACTCCAATTCTATAACCTCGACAACCGGGGTTAGAACACTGTCCGCCATGGGTTTGTCCACGGGTGCTGCGGGGCTGTTTGTTTCCTGGTTCGATTCGACCAAGGTGATGGATTGGGGGTGGGGTTCCTGGATTGTGATGGTGGGGGCGATTGCTGGGTGGAATGGAGATTGTGGGGTTGCATTTGGGTATCGTTTAAAGGTGGCAAGGTAGGAGTCATGGCGGTTTTTTTGGGTAGCGTCTCTGACAACGCGGGTTAGGGCATGGATGGAGTCGAGCAATTGATGAAGTGCGGTTCTGTCATTTAGGGTGGGTTCTCGTTTTTTTGGCATAGTTCAGTGATGAAAGCACGAATGATAAGAAGTGAAGTATTAGGGAGATAGAAGAGAGGAGTAAAGGAAGGGAATAGGGGGAAGATTGAATTCTCTGCCAAGGGAAAGCCTAGAGATGAGAGAGAGATTTTTGTTAATTTTCTTGCTTACCATTCTCATTCATCCATCAACATATTATATAAGCATTACAATGTAACAAACTTCCTACAATTAAGGATCACATGACACATGTTCTTATCCTTAATTTTCTTATATATTTAAAATATTTAAATTACTAGTAAAAATCCTAATCTAGAATATTTCATAGCTGACTTGGATGCTGAAATAAAATTTGAAGTGTTTAGGCCTTTGATTGTTACTGTTGGGCCTATAAGCAATATTGAGTTCAATTGTGCTCGTTTTCATTTTCTTCAAAACCCAATCCCATATCATATTGTCGATGTGGTGTTAGGAATTCTATTTATATGCACCTGTGATAAACTCATTCTCACCTTCAAGCTCACACTTGACTTGCTTCTTGCACTAGTTTTCATATGCAAAGCCCCAGGATCGATCTTATATATTGGATATCCTTATTTATACTAGTTTGCTGAATGCTTCTCGTGAATTTCTCTAAAAGTTAACTACAAACTTGACCTGAGGTCAGTGTCTGAAACAAAGAAAAAAAAAATTAAATTCCCAGACACTTGTGAAAACAAGTGTATGTAGGACCTAACTGGTCATGCTGAAAGATCGTGGATTGTGATTCCCTACAATAGTCTATCTCTATCTATATCCTTATTTATACTAGTTTGCTGAATGCTTCTCATGAATTTCTCTAAAAGTTAACTACAAACTTAACCTGAGATCAGTGTCTGTAACAAAGAAAAAAAAATTAAATTCCCAAACACCTGTGAAAACAAGTGTATATAGGACCTAACTGGGCATGCTGAAAGATCGTGGATTAGGATTCCCTATAGAGTCTATCTCTATCTCTCCCCACATGAAGTTTTTTACTATTTTTTTGGACAAACCAAATCAAGGGCTGAGAATGTGAGAGAGGTAAATCCAATGATGGTAGATTACACAAATGCGACAAATGCATGAAATTACTACGGCAGGCAATCCGGATCCAAAGATCGTGGGATAGAGAAATAGGAAAATATTTTTGTATCAATATAGGTATGAGTAAATGACAAAATATTCTATATTTCAATATTGAATTAATGTATCATCGGGATGAAGATGTGTCGTACCATTTTGGTGTACCACACCTTGTTCCCATTAATAATATCTTGCCATATAAGTTAAAATTTCTTGTAATTTAAAAAATATATAATGTGGCGCAAGATATTATTCATGGGGACATGACGTGGTATACCAAAATAAGACAGTAGATCGTCATCTGCATAAGAGAAGAATATCGTCAGGATGTTGATTTGCTAACTTGTAAGCTCTTTTTTTTATGCAGACAATTCCAAATTTGTAGTTTTGATTTTCATGTTAAAATTGCTTAGTGAAAGGAATTAATGAGGTTATTCTACCAATATTTAATTTTGTTGTTGGCTGTGATCTTTTGATAGAATGTCTGGATCACCACTGACTAGTGTTAAGTCTCCAAATGTCTGATGTGCATTTACCTTAGTTTTGATGAGATTAAAACAGTTATTCAATGATTTAATTGAACCCGTCTGTGGTATTTAACTCGTCTACTTAGTGTGCAGAATATAACATTAAGCGTCTATATGAACTGTTCACTCGTCTGAACTTAGATAAGTTCACCCGTCTGAACTAACTTAAGTTCACACGTCTGAACTAACTAAAGTTCACTCGTCTGAACTAAGATAAGTTCACTCGTCTGAACTAGCTAAGGTTTACTCGTCTGAACTAAGAGACGTTCACTCGTCTAATGAAGTCTTCAACCGTCTGATCAAAGGAAGACTCACCCATCTAAAAGACTTTGCAAGTGACGTCATCTCTTTGTTAAAGGGTCAACCCGTCTAATGAAGCTACTCATCCATCTAACGTTAAAGAATACATTGGAAGAAAGCTGTCTCGACCCTGATAAAGAACTTCAACAAAGTGCTTTGCCTGAACACAACTGCATCTTACACCAAAAGGGAAAGTCTTCCCTCTGCAAACAAAAAGCATGTATACAGACCTGCTGAGAACAAAGGTATATCAGAAGTCTGCATCACTCTGATGAAAGAGAACAAGCGAAGTTCCCTATGCTTTAATGGCTGATCAGAACGACTTTATTGTATTTATTGAAGATATGCAAGAAGCCAAAGACTTCAGACTTTGTGTCCAACGGCTTTAAATTTTTGAAGCCTATTTAATGAAGAAGACTTTGAAGATTCAAAAAGAAGAGAGAACGATCAAAGTAATCAAAGTGCAATTACTTTGTACATTTATATCTTCATTCTTTCATTATTTATTCTTCAATCATTTGAAGTTATTACGCAGTCTTTTAGAACTTCACATTTAATACACTCGTCTGAGTGCTTGTGAAAGACTTGCAAAGTGTAATCTTTTAACAACTTCTCTCAAACAAACCCGTCTGAGCCTGAAGAGGCTAAGTGTGCAAATAATACTTGTCTGGAGCCTGGAGAGGCTAGGTGTGAAAACAATACTCGTCTGGAGCCTGGAGAGGCTAGGTGTGAAAACAATACTCGTCTGGAGACTGAAGAGGCTAGGTGTGAAAATAATACTTGTCTGTCCTGTAACCTAAATCAGTTATAGTGAGAAAACTTGGTGCTGCCAAGGACTAGACGTAGCCTCATTGTTAAGGGGTGAACCAGGATAAAACCTGCTGAGTGATCTCTCTTTCCCTTAACTCTTTAATTTGACTTTGTGTCTTAACTATCATCTAACTAAAGGGTTTTATAATTGTGTTTATCAAAACTTTTCTTATCTTGCATGATTGTGTGTTTTCTGTGAAAACCTTCAGACGAGTTATCAGTCTGATTGACCTGTCTGTGCTTACTCGTCTATTACAACCCGTCTGTGCTTGCGAAAAAGTTTCTATATTCCGCATAAATTTGTCAAACACCATTCAACCCCCTTCTAGTGTTTACATCTGTCTATTTCAACTAGTCTCTTTGAATTTTTCCCTTTTGTTATTAATGATCGAATGATTGTTTAGTTTAATTATTTATTTATTTTTAATGAATGATCTTTGGGACATGGAAAACTCATTTCACCTTTGCAGCAATATTGAGACACTTGGGAATGTGGTATGAGAAACACGAAAATGAGATGCTGGTTTTGAAGGAGACGTCTAAGGTCCACCAACTTAAGAGAACAAAACCTCTCTCAGTGTGATCGGATATGTGCCTGATGTGGAGACAAATTTTCCTTTGTCTTTCTTCACATTGCTTGATGTGGCGGCGACGGGTCCAGTCTGTTTCCCGCATTGGCTCAAGAAATCTAACAAGGCTTTCCTCGATATCTTGGGAGCCAGAAGCCTTTTCCAGAAAGAGCTGTATAAGTCTAAAATTCTCCGGTACTAGATAGAGCTAAGGAAAATCCACCTAATTGGACCCTTTAACTTAACACGAAAAAGTGAAAAGAACTTACTATGGGTCGTCGTCATACCCATAAACTCACACAAAACTTCAAAAGCCTTAAGAAAAGGCCTGCTATTCTGATGCAATTAAGAAGGCGCAATATTAAGACAACGAAGGATCAAACAATCAAACTTCGAAAGGAAGGCGAATTTTAGCCCGAGTAAGGACTTGATTCTGTATAAAGAAAAATGGAGGATCGGTCAAAGATGTCGAACGACAGAAGCGATCTTCGTCCGAACAAGGGAGTCAATCTACTTGGTCCTCCTCCTCGTAATACACCACCCATCCCTTAACTCCTCAAGGGACTTGAAAGATCGATATTTGCATCGAAGACGCGGAACGTTAGGTTTCACCCAGTCGTACGACTTGTCAACCACGCCAACTGCAGGTCTGGCAACGCTATTAATTTTCCCCACTTAATTAAGGGAGGTGCAACCCCTCCGGAAGCAAGCTCATTCGTGGGAGGGGGAGGAGGACCTTAAAGGCCATGAGACATTTCAAGGAGCCCACAAGACACAAAAGGGGGAATTGGGAAGAAAGAAAAGGAAAACAAAGAAAACCCAAACTAAAAATAAGAAAGAACAAGGGAAAACAAGAAACGTACCTCACAAACGAAGACGAGAAGTAACGAAGAGAAATAGGGAAAAGGGAGAAACCTGTAGAAGGGAGGACCGAACGCGGCAAGAATAAGAAGAAAGTGAAGAGAACTAGGCACGAAAGTGGGATTAAGTAGGAGAAGGCCAAGACTTTTCGAATAAGTGAACAGAGGAGTTAGATGGAGGAAGGGTATGCCAATCCAACGGTCAACAAGTGTGCAATTGAAAAAGCCAAAGGAAACCGCGTGACTTGAACTAAAAGAACACTTAGCATCATGAAAAGATAAGAAGGCACATGGGAAAAACAAACGGTCAGAAGCGCTGCCCAAAACGTCGCACCCATTAAATGCTACACGAGCCCCGAAGAGAGGCAACACGCCCGAGTAGAGATAGCGCAACGAGCACCCGAATACATTTCGGCCCAGAAAGGAGAAGGGAGCAAAATGAGATCGTCAGACGAAGAAACGCGTGACAAGCCTTTTCGCTGAACCCAACTCAAGACTTGGGGGGCTTCTATTCCTACCAAGAAATGATAGGCCCAATACCATAAAAGACACCATACAACCAATATTACCTCTAGGCCCATCATTGTAACCAACAACACAAGGACCCTAAGTGCCCGCCAAAGAGAACTCGGCCTTAGACCAAGACCTCGGGTGCCCGGGTTAAACCAAGAGAGCTCGAATAGACCATGCACAACCCATGATCTCTCACATCGAAGGAGGCCCTTGCCATGTAGGAGAAGAATCTTTTAGAAGAAAAACTAGCATGTGAGGCAAAGGGGGGCTGAGCACCGACAAAGTGACGAGATCACACGCACGGATATCATGCTAACGGTCAAGGGACCCACCATTCATAACGAATTCCCGTTTTCCTGGCTCACTCAAGGCTTATATAGGAAGGCCCCTAGCTCTAAGAAGGGGCAGAATGATTACTTTCCCTTAGTATACATCTCTTAGGACATTGTAACCCACCCAAAAGAAAATGCAGGGGGAATAAACAAGGCCCCTTTTTTTGATAGAACAACTTGAACGTCGAGACGAAACCTCGACAATTCGGATGCAATTGTTAAGGGGCTATATGCAGTTGATTCAAAACCTAGATCTGGAGTTTGATGAAGGGAATTCAGACATCGTTCTTCATCAACATGAAATCCTCGCCCTCCGTCCTATACGAGAAGACTATCTCTTGCTCGTTAGGGTCCTGAATGGTAAAGGTGGGCTCAAGTCGGGTCGAGTCGTGTTTGATGGGATTTGGGACCCAACCCGATCAAAGTAGATCAGGTCGGGTTGGGTCATATTGTTCAAAAAAAAAATTCATGAAACCTGAACTGACCCAACCCAACCACCTTCAGGTCGGGTCCTTGGGTTTGACAAAAAAACCATGGAAAAGGCAAAAATCACAAAAAACATGTTCCCCAACTGAAACCAAGTTAAAATATTACACTAAAATCATCAAGATTTACCAAACTACATTCTACAACCCTCAACTAATATATTACATTGAAATCATCAACAACCATCAACTAAATGAAAATGGTTAAAATCAACACAGACTACAAAACAAACTTCACTACAAAGAAAGAGGGAGGAACAAAAGTGGGGGGAAATGGAAGGGAAGAACAAATAGCGATGAAGTGGGGAAGAAGAGAGAAAGGAAAATGAAGGAAGAGAAGGGGAGAAGTGAGAGATTTGGGATTTAGGGATTAGGGTTTCATTATCATTAGCCGTCACATTGTTGGTGCCTGGTTAGCTACAAGCGCAGCCCTCCGCTAGTGACTGGTTAGAGAGAATATGAGCACTGTTTGTGCCTAGTCGTTAATCGAAGAAGGGAAAAGATGATGTCTAGGGAGCTATGAGCCAATGAGGGATGGATCGAGTGAGTGAGAGTCTAAGAGATCTGAGATTGTCACACGCTGAGGGTTGAACCTTAAAGGTGTGACATGACAGGGAAAAAGGTCAAAATGCAAGAAAATGAGTATGGTCTGGTTGGAAAAAGTGCAACTCGATACCCAACCGAAGTCTTCGGGTTTCATGTTCTGGAAACTTACCCGACTATTCGAACCAACGCGGATTTTATGGGTCAGGTTGGTGGAGTCATTGGGTTGACCTAGACCTGTGCCCACCCCTACTGAATGGCTTATGCATAATCCCGATCCAGGTTGCATGTCAGATGGAGATATGACAGCAATTTAGTCACATCCTGCGCATTCCAGTAGAGCGATCAAGTCATTGAAGCATCCCAATGCATGAGATGAAGGTGGTTGGTGAAGAATCCTTTCTCCTCCTCCGCTTCCTTATCCTCCTCAAGCTCCAAGAAATGGTGAACTAGGGCAAAACAAGCAAAATTGGCCTCGAGAATGACCAAAGACCTTTTCTAAATGTGAAAATCAAATTTTAAAGAGAATAAGGATCTCGCACAACGGTAGGCATTAACAAAAATTTTTTACTGATGGGCGCCTAAGCCCACACATTTTGCTCCAAACGCTTGGGTGGCTGAGAGTTGTTTATGGTGTGTTTGACATCCAACGCTAGAAGACTTGCGTCCAACGCTGCAGATGTAGTGACCACACTCATTTTTCTGACCTCTTGCTACTCATTTTTATATCTTTGCATGCTCCTTTTTTATTCCTACAATGAAATCAAAGCAAAATCTTGTAATTACTATAAAATCAAAGATAAATGATAAATAAGCAAAATTAAGGACTAAACAAGGTTCAAAGCTTGGATTCAGGAGTATATTCTACTCAAAATGCCCCAAAATACTGATAATCTACCAAATTATCACTCACTAATTTCCCACAGGACCTTAGACTTAGTAGCTCAATACCTAAGGCTTGTTTTGACATCGACCTAGGGCATCTAATCTGGACCCAACTCCCAACCCGAGGTTTAGTAGTAAAGAGACTAGATCAATAGAGGAAGGCCCAAAACATAGGATAACACATCAACGACGAGGATTCCAGGAGAGCGCCAATCTCTTTGGCCCCCACCTTCCAGGATAAGATCAATTTTTGAGGATCTTGCGTCTATTACACAACATCAGCAAGGATATCGGCTTATCCACTTGTAAATGCCCATCACCAACACTGCAAGCCCTACAGTTAAACCTACATAAATTTGTTAAGTTTGTGTAGGGATGGCAAAATGGGTTATGACCCGCGCGTCAACCCTTTTAACCTGCCAATTTTGGTGGGTTGGGTTGGGGTTCTCAGCCTACCAACTCGTTTTGACCCGGCCCACTTAACCCACCAAGAAGGCGGGGGTGGGTTGGCCCGCCAACCAGCCTCTTTTTTAAAAAATTATATATTTTAATCTTTTTTATTTTTTATTTTATTTTTAGCGGGTCGGAGACGGGTTGACCCACCAACCCGACAACCTATTTCGGTTTTTATGGCTATTTTTCATATTTTATAATTGATTCCAATTTTTTTTAGCCGGTCAATCCCCCAACCTATTTTCTAGTTTTTGGTGGGCCAACCCGTCAACCCACCACTAAACGGGATGAATTTAGAGGTTCAACCCGCCCCGCTTAACCCACCAAGAAGGCGGGACGAGTTGGCCTGCCAACCCACCTATTTTAAAAAAATTAAATACTTTAAACGTTTTTAAAATCCCTTATCTCCTATTCTGTTTTGTCTGGCGGAAGATGTGCTTAGTAGATGATTAATTTTTTTAGTTGAATCTGGGTAGTTGCAAACCATGACCAGTCCAAGAAATTTTAAAATTCCTTCCCATGTTTTATATTCCTCAACATGTTTTTTTTTTAAAATTATATTTTTATTTGATTAATTAATTAATATTTCATTATATTTTATATTTATTAAATAATTATATTTGTTATTAATTATTTACATATATTATTTAAATAAATAATGCATAATAAAATTAAAGATAACATTAAATAAATAAAATTTATATCTAAATTATAAATAACATGTTTTTATAATACATAGAAATATAAGTAAAAAAACTAACATGAAAACCTAATAATCCCTATAATAATAAGGAGTCTGGATAAGATCTTCAAATGAGTTTTCATCATCGTCGTCCCCGGTGTTACGGGTCGGCTGACCATGCTGGGGAGCTGCAGCTGAGGGGCTGCTGCATTTGTTGTATGGTCTGTAGCATCTGCTGTATTGGCGCCTCCATCCGACGCTCACGCTAGCTCCTCGGCACGCCGCTCGGACTTAGCCAGTCTCTGCCTCAGCTCAACAATCTCCGTAGACTCCTGATCAGTTCGGCGATTGGCTCTGCTGGATGCTCTGGCACTGATATCCAAGCTCGAAGACCCTTTCCGATAGTTATCGGAAAGTTCCCTTGCACCATACAAACGATCATTCTTCTAGCCGCCAACAACCTCCGCCCAAACATGCAGCGCAAGTCGCTCCTCCTCCTCGGGATCAAGTGGGGTGGAGGAAGAGGCTGTAGTTGCCTAAGACATCCTCCCCTCGAACTCCTTCTGTTATGCATAATCAAACAAATCAAAACATTTATAATATATAATAAAACGATACATTATAAAACTATGGGTAAAAACTCATATTGGTCCTCGACAAAAAATCCCGGTGACATTTTGGTCCCGGAGAAATAGAAAATACTAATTTGGTCCTCAAAGATGTAAAATGCAGTTCAAAATTGTCCCTGACAGAGAGTAAAATGTCCCTAGAAATTACCCTAAAAAGGATCAATTTGACCTGCATTTTACATTCTTGAGGACTAAATTGGTATTTTCATTTCTCAGGGACCAAAATGACATCGTGTTTTTTTGCCAAGGACAAATTTGAGCATTTACTCTAAAACTGTAAATAAAAGGGGTATTACCTGAGTGCGCCTAGAGCGCTCATCGACATACTCACTAGTACCCATCCTAATATGGGTGTGGTGGTGGAGCTCGTTAATCGGCACTGGTCCCCTTCTGTCCCTAAGCTGTATGTGACACAAACATAAATTATAATTATAATTAAACAATAATAAAAGACTATAGAACATTAATATATATATTGCATAAGGAATGAATCAGTATGAATGTACCAGACGTTCAAAGTACTCCGCCTGACAGATGGAACTTTCTGCGTGCTGGCTCCCACCCTTCTCTGATGCCCTATTTTTCTTCGCCTGGACTGATTTTTTATGGAACTCAGCAGAAGCCCAATGGCGACATAGAGCATCCCATACTCCATCTCACATCCATGTGGGTTGCTCGCCCCTCAGGCGGGCGTCCCTAAGCATATTGGATAGGCGATGAGCGGCACTCATGTGAAAGTTCCTCTCAACCAATTCCTCATGCTCGGCTCTCCAAGCAACTTTTATCTGAAATTAGGAAGACATAAATAATAATTTATTATATTAATAATTTATGAAATAATAAACCAAACATATTAAATAAATTGAAAATTACAACTTACTTTATAAACGTCAAAGAAACTCTGTCTTTGATCGTCATGGAGCTGTCCCCATGTGAACTAAGGATAATGGAACATCGACTCAATAACAGCTATGATTTTCTTTGAAGCTACCCTCGAAGGAATTAACCTTAACAGTAAAAACATATGAATCAATATCAAGTAAAAACATGTAATTAAAATTGAATAAATTTATTTATTTAATAATTCTTACCCTTTACTAGACAGCCTGATGATAGGTCGACCATCGGTCATGATCTCAACCTCTTCCTCCTCCTCCTCTGAAGGTGAGGGTGTATAGCCGGGACTATATTCCTGCTGCATAGCCTGATGATGAGCGGGTGACGATGCACCCTCACCAGTTGAACTAGAAGCGCCCCGATGTGTATGTGTCTCGAACCGCGGGGTGGAAATCATATCGATCCCGGATGTAGTTAATGGTGTAGGTGCAGCTGGTGGAGGTGGTGTTGCTCGCGGTGTACGTGGTCTCTGTGTAGGCGGAGTGGTAACCTTAAAGTAACTTTACCGACTGCCCAGCCTGTCGGTACCCTTACCTAAACGTCTGAAAACCCAAATGTCGGTACACTTACCGATGGCTGGAGCTGTCGATAACCAATAAATACCCTTACAGACGGCTTCGACTGTCGGAAATATGACGAAAAAAATTTGGTACCTATTTGCCCCAAAATTAGCGAAGGGTTTACCGATGGCTTGATCCTCTGAAACCTTACCAATGATCTAGGCAGTTGGTAATCTGGTCAATTAAGGGTTCGTGCCATATCGACGGCCAAGGCCGTCGGGAATGTTCGCGTTATCGATGGCTTTACAGCCTTCGGCAAAAAACCGTTGGTATTCTCGGGTTTTCTTGTAGTGGTTCTTTGCTTTCTTTAATGGGAAGGGTGCATCTAGTTGAGTCTATAATTCATGGTATGTTAGTTTAATTATAGCTTCCATGTTTATGCTTGACCAATTGCATTACTCAATACCATTGATAGATGGATTTGAAATTTTCATTTGGTCTGGTGATATCTCTTCTAGGAAAGTGGTAACTATGGCTTGGAAGAAGTTGTTTGCTCCCTATGTGGAGGGTGATTTGGAGATGAGGTCAATTAAATCTATAAATGATGCTGCTATGTTTAAGTTAGCTTTTGGGTTTTTTTTTTTTTTTTTTGCTTCCGATAAAAAATGGGCAGGATTGTTAAAGGCCAGGTTTTTTAAACACAACCAACAAGTGCTTTGTTATGTTAAATCTTCCATTTGGCCTGGTTTGAGAACTCATTTGCAGACTATTCAGGAATGCTCTGCTTGGATTCTGGGAGATGGGGCTAGAATCAGTTTTTGGCTTGACAAATGGTTGCCTAATACAGTGGTTGATAGCTTGGGAATTCCATTTTCTCTGCATCACTGGCACTGTTTGCAGGCAACAATTTCAGAGTTTATTAATAACAACTCTTGGAATATTCCTCATTCTTTGGCATGTAGCTTCCCTAGTCTGGTTCATGAAATAAGTAAAGTGGTTATTCCTTTTACTCCCAAAATGGACAGAATTGTTTGTCTGATTTAGAGAATGGCAAATTGACTTTTAAGCAGGCTTATCAGCATCTCAATCCTCCAAAGCAACCTTTAACTTGGGTTAATCAAATCTGGAAGCCCTCAATTCCTCCTTCCAGGTCCTGCCTTATGTGGAGACTTCTTCATAACAAGTTGTCCACTGATGATAATCTCATTTTTAGAGGCTGCCACATTGTTTCTAAATGTGATTTGTGTGGTACAACAACTGAATCTTTCTGTCATTTGTTCCTTGAGTGTGGATTTGCAACTCAGATTTGGACTTGGCTAAGTCATGTTTTGAAAATCAACATTGAGAAATCATCTTTTGGTTGCTTAGTGTGGGTCCTTAACAGAAATTGGAGTTCCCAAACTATTGATTTAGTCACTGCAACTATCATTAATGTGTGCTGGTTTGTATGGAATTGTAGAAACCAATCTACAAGTGATGACTTAGCAAGGCAATTTTTGCTATAAAAAAACGTTTTAAATTTTTAGCAGGGCGGGACGGGGCCGATTAACCCGTCAACCCATTTCGGTTTTTATGGATGTCTTTTCATATTTTATAATTGTTTTCAATTTTTTTTATTTTTTAGCGGATCAACCCGCTAACTCATTTTCTAGTTTTTGTTTTTTGGCAGGTTGACCCGCTAACCTACCACTAAACGGGGTGGGTGGGAGGTTCAACTCACATTGTCTAAGCGGGTCAATCTGTCTCGGCCCGCCTGCTTTTTGACGGGTCGGGACGGGTTGACCCGTTTTGCCACCCCTAAGTTTGTGCTTACCTTATTAATTTATTTTTATTATTTAATAAATTTATTTTTCAGATTAATTTAGATAAAGAATGGTAAAAATATAAATATTGGGGATATTATTAAATTGATGGATCCTATGATGAAATCAAATTTTAAAAGAACTTGATGTAAGGCAATTGAAATTTAATTAGGAAACAAAGTGACATATTATTGCTGTGAAGAATCCTAATTAAAGAAGAATTTTACCAACATGTGATTGAGTCCGAGTAGTAACGAGCTCGGACCCCTTAAGCAAATGGTCAGGGGCTCGATTCCTGACTCTTACGTATGGAGAAAACCTGGTTGGGAGGGGGCAACCCTTAAATGTCGTCCAGGTCCCTTGACAGAGATTAGTCACTGTTTACGACGGTGGATACTTCGTACCAATAACATGGTTACAAAAAAAAAAAAAGAATTTGAAGACTTGGTAGCACGGTAAAAAGGGGAAAGAGGAGAGAGAAGGAAAAAGAGAATGTAGCAAGAGAAGACACACTCTGCATGAGAGTGAAAATAGTGCATCTATATCTATTTATTCTTCTCTTCATGGGTTCTTCAATAGAGTTTGTTGATCCCTCTCTTGTTCTTTCGTTTCTCATGTGTAACGGAGTTTTTATAACTAGGGGATGATGAATCTTGGGTTTGAAATAGAAGTAATCTAGATTTCGCACTTGACTAAATTTTTTTTCCTTTGGTTGAATGACTACTTTCATTTGATTGCGATTGTGATATTGATCCTTTCAAAAATTAATTTGTTAAATATATTTATAATTGAGAAATTAGGGTATGACATAGTATCTCAAATCAATCATCATGTATAAAAAATTATTTAGAGATAGATATTGTTGTATGTGTGGTTTTATTAAAATTCCATGAAGCAAAATTTTGCCTCTGTATAATTAAAATTATTGTAAGGAACTGGTTAATTCTTAATTAGGTAAAGAGAATTTGCAACCCAAGGAATTAAGGGTTGATTAACTTTGGGAATTTAACCGATAACTAATGGTTGAGATATTGAGTAATGGTAAATTTAATTGGCTATGTTATTATTTAAGTGAAGTCGCTCTTCTAGCCACTTTGTTAATTGCAGAAACCCAACTAAGTCATCCGCTTTTTGTTCTAATTTTTTTATCTTTAATTTATATTTTATTTTTTTGTTAAATTTAATATTATTGCTCATCCCAATTGATTGATTATCACATCCAATTAGTATAAACCAGTGAATCAAAAGTGCTAAATTCAATTCCTTTAGAAATGATATTTTTACCCATCATATATTACTTATATGACTTGATATACTATCTGAGAGTGAATCAAGAACCTTTATCATATCTAGTTTCAAAAGATGCTTTGTTTTCAACTTATCCTTTAAAATGAATTGAAAATAAAATAAAAAAGGTTGGTTTATATACCAATAAGTATTTGATTGGTTGCTCATAAAACAAAAAATGAGAAGTTGAAAAATTAGAAAACTTTTGTTGCAACTGAAGCTCATAAGATGAGCTAAAAACAAAAGGTTAGTACGGCTATTGGGGGGGAGAGAATCACATCTCAATCGTTGTAACTTAGGCCCATAAGAATAACCTAACCCAAAATATCACTCCTTATGGTTTAGGTACTATTTTGGGCTTCTTATTTACTTGATGTGTGACATAATAAAGGGTTTTACTTTTCCCACCCTCTCTTTACTATTCTCGCCCCCAATTTTTTTAATTTATTCCCCACAGAACCCTCCAAGGTCAATGCGACAGATGATTAATACAAGTCCGGAGACATAAACGTATTAAAATTTTAATACCTTACAAAAACTACAATTAGTTTTCGTAACATGTTGGAAGCAACAAGCGGCGATGCTGCATATGAAGAAATGCGGGTCCTGAGTTGATGCAAGCGCAGTAGAGGCTAAAAAGTTCTTGACTTCTAGGAAAGTGGTGATAAAGGCCATTTTAAATGCTTAGTGAATTTGAAGGCTATTGCCAAAAAGGGAAACTTCTCTTCTAACATCAAAGACCAACAAACCATGGCCTTGGTTAGCTTGTTGAAAAATGTTGAAGTAGTCGCTCTTTCTATATTTGAGTCATTGTTGAATTTTATTTGTGGATCAACAACACAAGCAACTACTCTTTGGTTTCCAAGTTAATCCACACACAAAAAAAAACATGTTGTTCCCAAGTAGCGAATGAGAGTGAATTTTTCCACGTGGACGGAGCATTGCAACCATTTATATTTCACATGACAAGCGAAACATCAGACAACATCAGTGGTCTACAAAACCACATGGAGAACTGGAGTCTCGCATTCAAGACCTTGAAGAAGGGCTTGAGTTTCTGTTTAGACGTTTGATTAAAATCAGAGTAGCCCTTCTTAACATCCTCAATCACTAGTTGAGTATCTTTCTTTCTTGATTTCACATTGGTGGGAGAAGAAGAAGAAGAAGAACAAAAAGAAGGGGAAGGGGAAGGGGAAGGGGAAGGTGGGAGGTGCGAAGTGGGAAAAGAAGAAACTGAGGGAGGGGGTGGGTAGAAGGGGAAAGGTATTTTGGGAAATAAATTAAAAAAATTGGTGGATGGGGGTGGGAAAAGTAAACCCCATAATAAATTTACTGTGATCATTCTTTTGTTTCTATGATGGTGTAAACATTTGAATAATGGGCTGCATTTATAAAGAGAAAAGAAAATACACGTAAAGTCTATGAAAGAGTGGTGGGATGTAATGGTCTCACCTTCCACTTCATCTCTAAATAATGGAGTTTCCCAAGTGACTCTTTTTCTGAGAATTTGTTTTGTGAGGTCTTCGGTTCCAGTTTCTCAAATAGTGAATTATGAGTCTTTAGTTCTAGAGAATGACTCAATTGAGAGAATGTCATTGAAACCCTAGTAAGGTAGGCAAGAAAAGCTAAAGTTTCAAGCAAAGGATAAGTCGTTGTTTGTTGAAAATGGTTCCCCTACATTCAACAAAAAACATATTCACTAAGTGTGCTGTTAGATCAATCACTAAAAGTGTTGGAGGAAATCTAAAATTGATCCAACGATACATACTTAGTGAATGCGTGGATGTGTGTTTTATTAATTGTAGAGCATATGAGTTCTTGTTGGTTTCCTTCTTTTGGAGCTTTCGGTTGAAATATTTTTTTTTTGTATGTGCATAAGGATATCTTCAAGCCGATAGTCAGAGACAAAGCTAATCCATTTCGAGTCATAGAGATTACTGAAGTGGGTTTTGCCTCTGTCAACAAAGTCTTTTCCATATATACACGATAAAAATTGAACTCCTGACAACATGCTTTAGGAAGTCAGCTATCTACCAATTGTCCTGGACCTTGTTGGTCCTTTATGCTTAAATTGCATTACTCTCAATTTTAATTTTGAAAAAGTACCGTACCCTCTCCTAAGAGATAAAAATACACAATACTTAGTTTATGAAAATAGTTTATGATCTTTTCATAAGCTGTTTTTAGCTTATTTCCATAAGCTTGTTAGAGAAGCTTATGAAAATAAGCCTGCAATTTTACATCAATATTTTTTTTGTTAAAACACCCACAAAGTTAAAGATTCAAAATTGCAGGCACTAGCCAGTAGGGTAGATGTAAGTAAGGAAGTCATGTTAACATTGAAACAACTATTGGCCGTGTTCCGTACACGATGGTGTTGTCGACGCATGTCAGGAACAATTGAAAAAGTACTTAAAAATCTTTTAAAGAATGTTCGTAACATTATTTAGTGAGTGAGACTACATTGCAGTGTGTATATCATTATATGAATGTGAAGTTGATAGGGTTTTTGATGTGTGAGTAGGATTACTCACCAATGGTCCTAATCAAACCAAAATAAAAAATGCTTTAGCAAAGTTTCCGAGGAAAAGGCAGTGAGGATGAAGGTACACCAAAAGCCGTCTCAATTTCTTTGCTCTTTGTAACCCTCTTTCGTTGCAGCCTCTATTCTTCAGCCCTCTCTAATCTCTACTGGTCAATAGGTCAAGCTTTTACAACACTAATGGATACCCTTGACTCATTGCAAGCCTCCCTTTTTGCATCTCAACGTCATTTGCTTTAGCATCTTCCATTACAGTTTGCATCCTCCCATTTTCTTCTGTGCAGCACTTAATTGCCTCAGTGACTACCTCAGCTTCTTTCTCTTTCTGCTCCTTGTATTTGCCCCATAGAACCGAGTAAAGTCCAGTTAGTATCATAATAGCTCCAATGACCCTGTGATCAAAAGTAGATTTATCTACATCAATAATTTCATGCTGAAACCTTTCTTTATTTCTTTGCAATTGTTTTAAATGTTGTGTTTTTTTTATGATGGCAGTATTTCATGTAAATAATCTCTTTTGGTTTATGATTACAGAATGATAGAAAATAGAGTCGCTCAGTTAAATCATAAGATGTGAGACAAAACCGCATGAGAACAAAGTTTCTTTATGCTAAATTATAATTAAAATAATGAAGGAAACAGTGATTCAGGTGAAAATGGCTTAGATTAGACCTATTTATAATGTGAGTTGAGTCTATGTTACACCATCACTAAAAGTAGTGCACCTCGCACCTCTCTCATTTATCAATAGCAATATCCCAATTTGACACATATGCATACTAAATTTTTGGGTTGAATATTTGATCAGTCAACATAACATTTGTATTCATACTTCAAAGTTCATGTATTTGTAGATGTAGTCCAGTATTCAGATATATTTTCATGTATTGTATTTTAATTGAAAAAAATAAAATATGTAAATATTTAAATAAAAAAATTAAATAAAAAATAAAATGACTGAAATGAGTTGTTGCCTTGTCCCCCTGTTTCTCAGATCTGCAAATCTAATGAAGTGCCGACCAACCCAACGTACCTCTACCTCCTGTCACCACCACAGTCATTTTCTCTCCTCCACTACACTAACAAATGTATCTTTATCTTTAGCCTTAGATTCCAAAGGCAAAACCATTCCAATATATCCCTTCAAAAGCATAAAACCACCAAAAGCTTCAAAAGTAGGCCCGTTCGTGAAAAGAAAAACATCCACCATCACAACATTCTTAGCGACAATATCAACCACATCAGCAAGGGAGGCCGAGGACTCTAGCGCCTACTATGGCAATGAAGATGTTGGCGAAGGTCTTGAATTTGAGGCTAAAGATAAAGAAAAATTTGGGTGGTTATTTGGTTTTGCTTTGATGGCTTTGTTTAATTAAGTGCTATTGAAGATGGATTCAAGGTGTGGGGGATGGGTGGTGCGGTTCTGGTGTATGCAGGGTGGTAGGGGTTTGAGTGAAGAAGAAATAAAAATAAAAGCTCATGTTTTGATAAAAAAAAGAAACAAAATTAAATCTTTGCAAATCCAAGCATGTAAGCACTTTCAAAAATAAATATTAATATATTATATTATAAATGAAAATACAATAATACAAACACCCAATTTGCAAATACATAGAGTTAATGTGTTTGACTACCTATGACTTTGACTTGGACTTCAACCAAAAAAATCTAATGCCATTTGACATTTTCATTGGTCAAAATTGATATACTTTAAGGAATAAGTTGCACTACTATTAGTGATGGTATAGGATAGAAGACACCTATAATGTGTCGCTCTAAACTTGGTACATTATCTGTCATAGGCTTTTGTTTTGGGACTCGGTTATGAAAATATAGGAGTCTGACATAGTCCACATTTTAACACGTAAAAATACAAGAAACTTAATTCTTTTAATTTTATTGACCACATTCTTAATGCTATGCTTTTAAATAAAATATACAATTTGAAATCTTATAAAATACAATTCATATAAGTATTTATTTTTTAATCTATTATATATTTAATTTTCTCAAATAAATAATTTATTTGGTATATACTCTAAGATCATCATAGATATTAAACGTGTATCTATTTATTAAAAATAATTTGTTTTATTATTTTTGAGTCATTCAGCTCAACAACATATAAACAAATATTACGCCATTTTCATATGTCTTAATTTGACAAACATATATTCAGTCTTATACATAAATACCTTTGTTTAAATGATATTTTTGTCATATTTATCAACAAAATTTATTATATTAATTCATATCTTCTATAGGCAAAATAATTGAAAGTTTGATATTTATCTAAAAGTCTTAAGCTAAATGAATAAGAAAACAAGCATAAAATGAAAAATTCGTTTGTCACATAATAGATATATGTTTTATATCTATAATTTGTCAAAGTTTATAATAAAAAATCATGTGTTTGATAAAATAAATATATAATGGACTGAAAAATAAATACTTACATAAATTATACTTCTTTTTATAATATTTTCAAATTATATATTTTATCAAATAATTTAGTATATAAATATCAAATAACTTATTGTAAATAATTTTTTTATTTTTTAGTGAAATAGTTAGTCAACACTAAAAAATATGGTGGAGGGTAACTTATAGTCAAATTTGGGTTTGTTGTTATTTTGATAAACTTAAGGTTGCTAGTGTAATTTACACTTTATATTATATTAAGTTTTTAATCATACATCAAATTTGTTTCATATAATTTGCTTTTATATGTTAGTTAATTTTTTTATTGTTATTTAATATAATTTGGTCTTGACCCCCTCATATCAAATTTCTGTCTCCACCCAGGAAGCCTTTCATGAGTTGTCACTTATTCCTACCCTTATATGTGAATAAAGAGTTAGACTTACCCTCCAAGGTATATTTTTCCTGCAAGGATGAAAGAGTCCATGATGGCTACAATGATCATCAACAACGGATTAAAAGCAGTGACGAAAACAGGTCCTCTCTTTTGCATGACAATTCCTTGAATATAGTAGGCAATACTTGATGATACTATACCCTGTTTACCAAAGTATACATCCATTTAGAATCTAATATTTGAAAATAGAGGTAAATAATTCACTCACACAACTTCTCTTATACCATCTTTAACACCCGTTAATAAAATACAAATTTATAGTTAACTAAGAGTATCATGCGATTAACTGGTAGATTAATATACCAGCTAATCACATAATTCTTACGATTAGCCAAAACTTCATGTTATTAATTGGTGTAAAAATAGTGTTAGAAAAGTGGGAAATGGATCCCCTGCAATAAGAAAGCACACATTCATGTATTTAATAAGTATGTACTGTTGGATCAAACAGTAAAGAGCATTGCTATTCAGTACGAATAGCCTTGCAACGAATAACTGACGAAAGCATTTCAACCAATGAAAAACCATAATGAACAGAAAGCATGGAAACAAAAAAGTAAAGTAAGGGGGAAAAAGTGTAAAAGAAACATATTTGTAGAAATGGCACGAAACACTATTCCTACTAAACAGTGTTATCCATCATTAAATGTGTTTAAAGAGCCTAAAATTCATCCAACTGTACACATTTAGTGAATGCCTGAATCTCTGATTTTTGACTATAGGGAATCCCGATCCAAATAAGTGATGTGTATCGGTGTTGTGTGAGAGAGAGAGCCTTACAGCATAGGCTGCAGCAAGGAGGTTCATGTCCCAGCCAATGGACCAAACAGAGACCTTGTGCTCCACAACAAAGGTAACTACAGTTGACTGCAGGGTACCCAAGAAACACACAATTGCTGTGAGGGAGAGGTGAGCAGAGTATCTCCTTAATGTCAGTGCCTGCATTATTTAATCACAACATACACTTTTCAATGTTTTATTACTGTACAAAAAAAATTCATTCTAATGAATAAGAATTGAAAAGTTCAAGTATTTTCCAGCTTTGAATTAAACGTTGACTTACCTGAAGTATGAAGAAACCAGCCCAAGCAAGGGTAGAAAGAATAAGCAGAATAGAACCCTTAACCCAATCTTTTTCACCAGAATCACTGGTATTTTTAGGTACATGGTTTATGGGGTCATGGATGTCCTGAGACCAGAAAAAATTGATGACTTGCCCTTTGTACAATGTCATTAACATGGCTCCAGCAACTGTAACTACAGTTCCAATCACCTTTGCTTGGCATGTTACTTTTCTTATGTCTGTCTTCTCCATCCTAACTTATTCCAATCAGAGCGAAACTCTATGTCAGTTCAATGGAACAGAGAAAAACAGAAGAACATAAATGAGTTCAACTCTAACTGATTGTATGTGAATAAAAATATACCTGCAGATAATTGCCATTACAAATGTCATTGCAGGGAGCATGTTGCTTATAGCACATGAGTATGTTGGGGAAGTAAATTTCAACCCCGCATAGTATAAGTTTTGATCAATCACAGGCCTATAAGAACAGAGGAAAACAGAAAGTTTCAGAACATGTTTTTGGAATGAATCTATTGCAATGAACACCAAGTTTTAGAGGCAGAAAAGTACTAACCCGAGAAGACCCAACATGAACATTTGCATGAACACAAGAAATGTAATCTTGGGCCTCACTTTCCTGCCAATGACAAGAAATAAGGTGTATCAGCAAATGTCTCGGACTATGTTTGGTTTACCATTGCAAACATACATTTGATTATATTTGGACCAAAGTAACTTATAACTTAAGTTTGCAATTTTCCAACAGTAAACCAAACATGTACTCAAATACTCAATCATTCACATCAATGAAGGCAATGATTTTATATCACATTTTTCCCGATATGAATAAATGATAGGTACCTCTCTAGGGCAAGAGCAAAGGGAGCAATAGCTGCTGTAGCAAAGGCATGCCTATAAACCACAAGCACATACTGGCTCATCCCACGGTTGAGGGAGACCTTTGTGATTATATTCATGCCAGCATACCCAAATTGCAGAGAAATCATAGCTATGTAAGGCTTGCATCTCTGAATAAAATTCCCGCATCCATCTCCTTCCATCTTTTCTCTCTTTGATGTGTACAAACTACAAAGAAAAGGGTGTCACTCAACTCTAGCAACAGAGTTGCAACAGAGTTGAGTACAGAGGAAGAACACTTCAAGTTGCATCTCACTGTTATTTAAACACCAAAATACTATATAATAACTTTCATTTCTCCATGTATCAAAATACAAGCTAATTATTTAAACTAGCAGTGGACATTGTCTTTGCATATCTATCATTTTATATTGCTATTGGCCTTAAGTACTAGCATTCGGCCACCTACAGACATGCCTTAATTGGTTGATGGCAATATCAGATGCAAAGTATTTTTGAGTTCATATGGTTCCAAATTCCTATAAAATTTTTTTTGGGAGAATATACCCGTTATATCTGAGATTAGGCCTAATTGAATAGAAGTTTGGATTATAATTAAAATTATATGTTGTCATCCTAGAAATGATGGAACTTGAATAGGCGCTTGAGAATGTCAACCAACCATTGCATACTTCTCTTCTACTTATTATGTCTCCAGATCCATAATATTTCCTTTCTAAAATTTGCACTTTAACCCCTTTTAGTTGCTTGATTAAAATATAAAACATTTCAAAGCAATGTATCTATCACCCTTGCAGGTCTATCATCCTGCCATGTTTGTTATGTATTATAAGGGGCAAGGATGTAAGTGCTGAAAACTTGCATCAAGCTTTTACTTATGTCTTTGAATCTACCTTTCAGAATACAGAAGGTATTGCAGAGTATGTAGCTGATCGCCTGATCCTGTCCATGTTGAATTTGCAAATTTGCCACTTACCTCCTTGGTTTTTGACATTTAAAATTTTAAATACACCTGAATATCTATTATTAACGTTTCAATTATGTTTGGCTGAACAACTTTTTTAGACATCATATTTGACATGGTATCTACAATTGTTGCTTTTAGGCAATGAAGGGAGGTGAGAGAAAAAAATATATAAACAAGTGTGTTTGAGTATATTTATACAGTGCACACGTTGATGTTCAAAACAAAGGTGCAAATAATAAAACTTAAACATTTTAAATATGACCTTGTCAAAAAAAAAAAAAAAATTTTGAAATATGACATCATGTTAATGTATTTTTTATTTCAAAATACAACCTAACAATAAGATAACATTATTTCGTTTTTGACATCAGACTTTATATTTATTTAGGCTTACAAGGATGGCTCTTGGTTTCCTTTTGCCCATGGAAATTTTTTTATTATATTAACGAGAATAAGGAGAAATTACATTCAGATAACCCAAGTATTTTTTTTTTGCTACTTGTACATCTTCCACCCAATAGGCATTTCTATTAGTTAGGGTCTTAGGGACAAAGTAGCTAATGGCTAATGCATGAGCCCTGTTCCTCTCCTCATCCCCATTAACATGTAAGCAAGTTACTGAATTGCCTAGGATTTCCATTTCAAGAAAATGGACATGAACATAAGGAAGAAAGCATTTCCAAGCAATTGCTTGAATCATAGGGCAAATCAGTTGGAATTCTCCGATGTTTAGACTCTAAATCTAGTCTTGCACTAAAATTGCTACATATTATTAGCTATCCTAAATGTTGCATACCATCCTTGAAAAGCCAACTAAAAGGAACAACACTTGTTGTAGGTGAGTGGTTCCTCTTGGATGCATGGAAATGTCTTCAAAAATAGACCCATCAGTACAAACTCCAATCCCGTGGTTCCTCTGCATAGTCCCCCACAATTTCACCTTCAAACCAAGTGACAAAAAAATTGAATAATTTTCACTGTATAAAAAAATTACCAATGATGGAGAAAAGAACCACTAAGGGGAAGTTTGGTAGGGGATTATTTTTAGTTTCCCAGGAATCATAACTTGGGAATCCTAGTTTCCAACGTTTGGTATGTTTTTTTAAAAAATAGATTCTCGGGAAACTAACATTCCCAAGAATGTTTTTTGACTATTTTTCCCCAAAAACATTTCCATGGGGAGGGGTGGGAATCTTAGTTTCCCATGGCCTTGGAAAGTTTTAATTATTTAAAAAGACCATTATGTCTATAAAACCTAATTTCACTCTTCTCCTTCTTGCCTCTCTACTCTCCTCTTTGCCTCTCCACCATCATTTCTCCACCATCATTGAAATTCTCTGGCTATTTCACAAAATTGGAATTTTGTACAAATTCATTAAAATAAATAAATAGCATACATATTTGCTGCAACTAATATTAATTTTTCGCTTTTCAGCATACAGGCTTAAGAGGCTCCATTGATCTTCTGCTCGAGGAAGCTGATATTGACAGAGATGGAAAGATCAGCCTATCAGAATTTCATAGACTTCTAAGATTAGCGAGCATGGGTTCTCGAAATATGACAAGCCTAAATGACAATTTGGTTGAATGGAAGAGAAACTGGAAGTAATGCTCTGGGTGTGCTGTAGCATTTGTAGGGGAAGCTTGCTAAAGAAAGGACCACAGGTCACAATAATCTCTCTTATGCTGAGGTGTCCTAAAGTATTGGTTGAAATTGTTAGAGCATAATTCAGATTAGGTAATTCAATTAGTATTAGTTAGTATTAATAGAGTTAGTTAGTGAAGTGGTTAGATGGTAGTTAGTTTGTTAGTGAAGAATAGCTATGGTGGTGTGCCCTATAAATAATAGTGTAGTGTAATGTGATTGTACAAGTGAAGTGAATAAAATTTCATTCAAGTGTATCTCTTCTATCTTTCTCCTTCTTCTCAATATTCTCTCTAGTGTGCGTTTGTGTTTCAACATGGTATCTAGAGCTACACGATTAGGGACCTGTGAGAGTGTGTCCATGGCTGTCGCGATTTTGAGTGAGAATTTTCCAACCACTTTGTCGGCTCTTGATGGCAATAACTTCAACCATTGGGTTGTGAAGATGCGAGTGATCTTCGATTTCTAGGATGTGCTGGAAATTGTCCTAGAAAGAATTCAAAATGTGGAAGATAATGCTTCCAAGAAGAGAGATTGTGAGACTCTCTTCATCCTTCATCAATATGTGGATGACAAGAATTTGATTTGATTTCTTTGGCTAAAAGTGCTAAAGAAGCTTGGAAAATCTTGAACAAAGCCTATGGAGGTGCTGCTAAAGTGAAGAAGGTAGATAAGCCTTATGATCAGCAAGTGGGTTTGCAAGAGTTGGAGAAAGAACGAACCTCCGTCGACCCAATCGCCCGCAATGGTGGTGGCGCCTCTGAGTTGGAACCCGCGTGCAACAGCATTGTTGAGATGATGGTGGTCGGCAAAGGTAACGTGAAAGAGGGAGCGTAAAGGGACCGTGCCCGAAGAGGAGGAAGGTGTTGGGTTCTGAAGTTTCTACAAAACCAAGGAGTGAACCGCCCAGTGTAGTGTGGTCAAAGAAAAATAGAGGGGTGATTCAAGAATTTTAAGATTTGAGTTTGATAAAGCTCAGGTTGGTAGTGCGAATTTGTTTAAGAATTTCAAAATTGATTATGTGTGCATTTTTATTTTTATGATGGTTGGAGTATCATGCTTCAAAATATGGGATCCAGGAAAATGTGTTCTTGAGATATACTAGCTATTGTGTTTTTGCTAATCTTAATTAAGGGGGTGTGTTGGAGCATAATCAGATTAGGTAATTCAATTAGTATTAGTTAGTATTAATAGAGTTAGTTAGTGAAGTGGTTAGATGATAGTTAGTTTGTTAGTGAAGAATAGCTATTGTAGTGTGCACTATAAATAATAGTGTAGTGTAATGTGATTGTACAAGTGAAGTGAATAAAATTTCATTCAAGTGTATCTCTTTTATATTTCTCCTTCTTCTCAGTATTCTCTCTAGTGTGCACTTGTGTTTCAACAGAAATGAAGACTTACTGGAGGAAATGCTGCAACAATTGATATGTTGCAGCAACTGGAGAGTGTCCTATTGCAGAAGAATGATAATTTGACTTATTTTCTCTCTCCTGATGTGGTCCCAGGTGCAAGGACACATACATATGTGCCACATAATGCCATATATTTTGTGAGATGGTTACTTTATAAGATGGGCCCTAGTTGCTTTAATTGGAATGGATAAAGTTGAGCCCAAAAGGAAGAACGAGAGTGTACAGATTTCAACCCTAAAGGAATATTCTCACTCACTCTTCACCTCACCATCTCCCATACGCCTCTCCCTCGATACACAGCCTCCACTTCCATTTTCATCTTCTTCCTCCATTTCCTTTCATACCCATCACCATTGTTAAGCTATTTTGGAGCTGGTTTGTGCAGAAACATTTGGAGAAGGTGCTGATTTCAGTTAGTGAAGCAAGGAATTGCTTGGAAGAAACAGAATCATCCTCTTGGAAAAGCTGCTGGCTACCTCTCTTCCCTAGTTTATACTTACTTCTCCATTGTTAACTCACATTTAAGTTCTCTAATGGATTCAATCTTGGTTGTTATTTTCTCTTTTGTTATTTTTAAGCTCATCATGAGCTAAACTTGTTGTAGCTACGGGTTTGTTGAACTTGTAATGAATATCTAGTAATGTTATGTGATGATTTGCTACTGCATTTTCTCTTATTCTGTTTTAATTCCAGTTTTATTTAAGCTTGATAATCTTAAGTCGAACTTCAGCTTATTGTAGCTTGGAAAGGTTAAGTAAGTGGATTTGCTTAAGCGATAAGGGTTAATTCTCTAATTGGAAAACTAGTAGAAGTTGAATGTATTAGGAATAATCATTCAAGTCCTTCGGCTAGCTGGAACATGCTAATTAAGAAGAGGGCATAATTAATATGAACCTAGGAATATGATGCGTTTAATGAAACCTAGCTTTTAAGTGTTGAAAAACACAACTTTAATTTCCTGGAGTCTTATGCTGCAGCATTCTCGGAGCATGATTGACACTAGTCTGAAATTACAAGGTATACTTACCCGTAGCTGTTCTACCACATTTGTTAACCAACCTTTATTGCTCTATTTTATTAATGTTTATGCTACAACATTTTAATACTGAAACTGAACACACACCCACTTATTTTTTTTGTTACCTTTTTTTATCTTAACTTAATAAAACCATTGATTTGAACTTTGAGCTAATACACCATTCTAATCCTCGTGGGAACGATCTCTACTTACACTTTATTATTTGTTACGATTGTGTACACTTACACATAACACAATTTTACACAACAAATATGAACTGGAATTGATAGAAGGAATTCACTTACATAATTCAATTGAGGTTCATCCTATCCTAACCTAAGGAATTTACAACCTCATGCTAAAAATCTGAAAACAGAGAAAGTGGGAAGGAGAATGAATAGAGGCATTGGATCTTCAACAATCGTTCCCACAGGTTGAGTCTTTAATGGTCAGAGAGAGAGAGAGAGATGTGATCCTACGACGTTCTCGCCAATAGATCCCCGAATTCTTTTTGGAGCACATATTTATACTTGTCAAGATAAACTGTCAGCACTCAACGCAGCATCTCAGCGCACACTGATCTTCTAACTTAGCACTGGGCATGCCAAAATAGTGTTGAAAGCTGGATATTTGCACTGAGCGTCACTCTAACTGAGCTGGGCGCTGACCAAACATAAGTGAATTTCCTTAATTACGCTCAACATTATGAAAGACCGTTGAGCGCTCTGTATCCAAAATCAATTCGTTCCAATTGCGCTGAGCACAACCATTGCAGCATCGAGTGCTCACTTGTTTGGCACGGCTTATACTTTTCTTCTACAAAAATTGTAACCAAAGTCAATGAAAATTCTAAGAAAATACTAAGGGTGCATTTGGAAGAGCTTATAGAGAGCTTATGAGAATATCTTATAGAATTAAACTTATACAAATAGTTTATGATCTTTTCGTAAGCTCTTTTTAGCTTATTTCCATAAGCTTGTCAAATAAGCTTATGAAAATAAGATATTTTTAGCTCATTTAAAAAAGAGCTTATTGAATAAGCACTTAATTAAGCTGTTTACCTAAACGCATCCTAAGGGCTGTAAAAATCTACATGACAATTAAATTCACTAATTCTAACTCTAAATAACTTTATCAAACCACTACACAATAACTCACTTTTAAACCTATAAGGTGTTCACACTTTCATCTTTCCAAAATTGATATCATCATGTCATTAAAATCAAATATAGAAAAAAGGACAAACACGCAAATTTGCTACTCATATTCCACTAATCCAATAACATCACTGCATTCTAGACGTCAAACTATTGCAACTTTTCTCCTACCTTTTTCATCAAGCTAATGCAATTTTCTCTTATTTCACCTATTCCATTACTCGTAAAGCATCATCTATATTGCTCATGGATCTTCATAAAACATTCCAATGAAGATGGGGTCATATATCCAAAAATTAAAATAATGAAGGGGTCTCTCAAAGTGATTATAAGTTGGTAATTTGTAAACTCATATTTATTTTTTTATGTAGTCAATTCCAAGTATGTAGTTTTATTTTAATGTTAAGATTGCTATGTCTAATTAATGAAAGAAATAAGGTTATTCTACCATTTGAATGTTTTTGTTGGCTATGATCTTTTGGTAAAATGCCTGAATCACTAGTCCCTTTGAATTTTGCTCTTTTGTTGTTGATGATTGAATGATTGTTCAGTTTGTTTATTTATTTTTTTAATGAATGATCTTTGAGGAGATGGAAAACGCAGTTCACCTTTGCAGCAATATTGAGACACTCGAGTGGTTGGTGAAAAATGAAAATTGAGATGGCGGTTTTAAAGTTAATTTGAGATAGTGTTTCGTGCACGATCTACCCACGGAGTAATTGAAAAAAATTATATTCTTATATAGTTTGGACCTAACTCAATTCCAAAAACTAGCTCATGGGATAAGAATTGTTACCACCCACTTATAAACATTATTCAGGTCATATCACTATCTAATGCGGGACACGCAACACACCCCTCACGCTCAGGACTGAACATCTGTAGCGTGAAGTTTGCAGGACTGGACATATGTGGGTGACCCAACGGATCTCGGGTAGGATCTAATACCATCTTAAAATTTGGGTTTTGGCCTAACTCAACCCCAAAAGCTAGCTTCATGGGGTAAAGTTGCCCCCCACTTAATAAGCATTATCCAGGCTATATCATTATCCAATGTGGGACTATCAACAACACACACACACACACACACACACATATATATATATATATATATTAATCATTTATTAACTCTAAAGTATTAATAAGAGTGAAGGCCCAAATTGGTCCATGAAAAATTTGGGGATCCACTTTTAATCCCTAAAAAAATAAAGGTTTAATTATTTTGTTGGTCCCCGAACAATTTGGGAATTTTTAAATAGGTTTCTAAGCTAAAAAAATTTGTAATTGGGTCTCTGAACTTCTAAATACTTTTTAATTGAGTCCCTGCACTTTAAACGTTTGTAATTGAGTCCCTGAACTTGTAAATAATTTGTAATTAGGTCTCTGGGGTAGGAGAAGAATTTTGTAATTAGAGCACCATATAAATCTCTTCCGGGGTTTCTTGTCGGTCTTGGAGGTTAATAGAACCATTGGATCACCACAATAGCAAAGGTTTTAAAAATGCCTTATATCTCAGGGAACTAATTACAAACTATTAACAAGTTCAAGGACCCGATTAAAAACGTTTAAAGTGCAGAGATCCAATTTCAAAGTCTATCAAAGTTCGGGGATCCAATTACAATTTTTTTTAGTTTAGGGACCTATTTAAAATTCTTAAATAGTTCGGGGACCCGCGGAGTAATTAAACCAAAAATAAATCAATCATTTAGTCCATCAAGTTTATAAATACTGGTCACTTCAGTCTCTCAGTTCCGTTTCAACGTCTGTTGACTTGCCTACGTGTCCCATTAACTATCTTGCCTGACTCGTTAGTGGTTCTGCATATGACGAATTTCCTCTGTGAAAAATGAATAAAAAGTGAAAAACGCACAATTTTAAAACTCAAATACCTGAAAATTATGCATTTTTTCTCCATTTTTTATTCATTTTTCATGGCAAAAATTTGTTACAACTCACACAGGATCACTAACGGTCAAGTAGGATGGTTAATGAGACATGTAGGCAAGTGAATGGATGTCAGAACAACAGAACTAAATCTAAGGACTAATATATCTCGCGTTTGTAAATTTGAGGAACTAAATAGTTATTTTTTTTTCAGGAACTAAAAGTGGATCCATGAAATTTTTCGGAGACTAATTCGGATCTTCACTCTATTAATAATTTAATATTAAAAGAAAGAATTAAACTTATATCAATACTTTATATATAAAAATGAGGTATATTTTTGGCGAATGCGGGTATGATCATCCAAAGATCCAAATTGATGTTAAGTACAAGTGCCCATGTTTCAAGCTTGGATGAATGGCTCTTCAGGAAGAATTTGCATTGAATTTAATATCAGGAGCAATTGGAACTATTGGTGGCAACTGCACGGAAGGAAGGAGAGGATAAAAGAGTGGCAAGAAAAAGCTTACTGCCCACAGCAAATGGTTTCTAATGCGACAAGATCATAGCATGCAATATTCCATTCGGACAGGTGACATGAGATGCATTAATGGATGCAATTATTTTGTCTTCAAAATAAATTAAATCGATTGTTAATATGTATAAGGTAAATGTGGATGGAACATTTTTTTAAGCTGAACCTACTTATAATATTGGAATTGTTATTCAAGATTAATTGGAATGAAATTTTATGAGTGCAAAAGCAAAGACATTTCAGGGATGAATGGAAGCACTTAGGGTGAGTTCTTAGCCGCAAGTTAAAGATGGCCTATATTTTACTTAGGAGCATGGTTTCAGGAATATCTGATTTGAATGAAGGCGGCTTCTACGGTGAGAGAGGCAACAAGTCTCTCACCGTGCACCACGTTTGAGAACCATTGGATCATGCAGTCCCATCGATTCTATCATGCACTCTTTCACACTGGATTTTTTTTCATTTCCTTCTGACGCCCTCTCCCACTCTCGCCCACCGTCTTCAACCTCTGGTCGACACCGTTCTCCACCACCGCCACCCTCGTTTTTCATCACTGGAAGTCGGAAGAATCAAATCAGACGAAATAGCCCTCTGCTTCTCATCGAATTCATAGATAACATATGTAGCAAAAACCTCGTCATTTTCAGTGATATGCTTAGTGGCAGAGGAAAGCACGGAATCATTTCATTCCTTCAATGGCTACCATTTCTGCTTGGCCAAATCCTAACCCTACCCCAAACCCCAATTCCTATCCAAACCCTAATTTCCTCCCTGACCAATCCCAAACCCTAGACTTTGATTCCCTAATGCCCTCCCAACCTCAATCCCCACCTCACCCTTCGCCGGAATCTTCTTCCCCTCCGCCGGCGCCGCCACCGTTGCTCCTTCAACCAAGACCATGCAGATGTTCTAGAAGATTCTGTAGTCGGTCGGTTCGGCGGTGCTAGTGCGGAGGATCTCGACGCCGATGTGAAGTGAAGGAGATGGCTTGGCTGCTTGCTGGGTTCGCTGGTGAAGGTGTAGGCACAGACAGTGGAGTAGAGTTAACCTCACCATAGCAAAGCTTCCTCGACCATTAGAGACTCCTCGAACCCAATCCATCGCTGCAATCTGAGTAGAACTTCGTAGATCCTGTGTATGCGGATCAAACACCTGCTCCAACGGTGTTGTCATACCGATTGGACGGAGGAGCGGTGGTTTACGACGATGGTGGAGAGCATCGCCATGTTGACAGTGTTGACACCTCGAGGGAGGAGGTGACAGAGGGAGTTGGGGAGGATGATCTGGTGTGGAGGGTGTATTGTATCATCATGAGGATTACCTGAATCAAAAGGTGGATAGTTGTCTCTCACCATGAGAGACTTATTGGGCCTCTTACCCTAGAACTTGCCTTGAATGAGATGCAAAACATGTTTATGACTTTAGCTAGGAGAGTGATAAAGATTTTTCTTTTAACAATACTATTTGAGTGATACTCATGTTATTACTTTGCTTCATGGTTTAGTCGTTTTAAATTTAGTTTTGCTCCACGTTCATGTGACATGTTGACTAATGTTTTTACTATGCCAAGATTGAATATCTTGATATTTAGCTAGACAAGCCACTTGAATGTATTTTAGAACTTTTAGTTAATGCTTCAAATAATACACTAACACGAGTGACGAGTTAGCATCAGACACAAAAAATTAAATATAAAAAGAAATAAATACATGAACACTTTATATATTTTTTTTATAGATATATACAAATTTTTTATATTGCACATCATATTATTTTTTGCAAGAATTTTTGTTTACTAGATTTTTGTATATTTTTTTCAAAGTATTTGTTTATCTTATATGTAAAAAATTAATCTCCTAAAATACGATGAGATAGTTAAGCGAAAATCCTCTCAACAACATTTTTTCTTACTCATGAATCATGTGACTGAACACAAGACATGATTAAGGAATCTGAACCCTAAGCAACACATATGAATGACAAAATTATTCAATAAATAGTTATAAAATCTTATAGTCAAAACATATTGAATAAATTAAATTTTAATTAATTTTACGATGTATACATATATGGTTTTTGCCTCCTAATCGACTGCTACAAAAAATTTACATTGAAGAGAACATGTTCAAAGAACCATGTAACCCATGGGAAGAAGCACTGATCATAAAGCTGCTGGGTAAGTGTTTGGGATACAGAATCATGCAACAAAAGTTAGCCAATACATGAAAAATTTTAGGTGGTATTGACTTGATGGATATTGAGAACAGATTTTTCATGCATGGTAAAGTTTGATCTTGAACAAAACAAAGAAAGAGTTATAGGTGGTGGCCTCTGGATGACCTGGGTGCGGCAAAGTTTTATGTGGACCTGATGGAAGATGGCTACGCGGGTTACATCTCCAAGTAGCTTAGCATAATTATTAACAAAATGTGATAATGGAATGTGGCTCCTCCTCAATGTTCGTTGGGGATGGCACTAGGTCGAGGCGGGAGCAAGGAGTATCTTGAATGAAACAATTTCAATAAGGACTCTTGAACACAAGTACAAAATTGTCATCCCTAATATTTGCCATTTTCTTAAAAAACCCAACTACATCCAGGATCTTGCTAATGGTTTTGTCAACCTACCTTTCACCGGAATCATAGAGACTGGAATCTGTAAGTTTTCCTACATTCATAAAGAGGGTAACCAAATAGTTGATTGGATGGCAAATTGGAGACTAATCTAATACTAAGCCTTGTCAAATGCCTAATCTCTCCTATTAGCTGACCTTCTACTTACCGTTGATGAAACAGGGGTTCTATGCCTACTCCAATTGCTTAGTTAGCCTAGTCATTTTTTTTTTTTGTTGGGCTTTGGCCAAGAAAAAATATATTATGTTATTCATATTGATGCAATTCACTCATATTGGTACATCAGTTACAATAATTTTTTTCAATTTTTACTAATATGACACCTGTTAACAAATATGTTCCAAGAAAAATTTATTTTAGTAGATTTTAAAAAAGAAACTATTAGATAGCATTTGACATGCAAATAGAACAGAAAGGAACATGACATTAATATAGTGTTCTTATTTTGTTCTCTTTGGTTCTACCCATTTTAGTGGAATCAAAATGTCCCACTTTTTAACGTGTCATATCTTGTTCTGTTTTATTTATAAAATCCATAAAAAAATAAATAATATAGTACTCATATGTTATATTTTGTCTCATTCTATGTACCATGTCTACAAAAGACTACTTGAAATCAATAACTCATAGCAAGTAAGATTGAAACAAATTGGCAAGGAGTTCTTGATAAAGATGGGAAATTGTGTCCCAATGAGCTTTTTTAACTTCTTCTATGAATTGGACGTGCCTAGAGGTGGGTATATGGGTCGCAGCCTATGGACCAACTTGCATAACGTGTGGTACATGCGGGTTTGGTCCCGTGAAATTATGGTCTGTTTAATTGCAAGTTTATGCGGGTTGATCCACAAAACCCGTTGTCGTTGATTACATGGGTTTGGTCCGCGGGTTCGCAAACCAACCTGTTTAACCTATATAAAAAATAAAAATAAAAATTCTTTAGAGAATTTGTTCTTATGTTATAGTAAAAATTAAAAAAATCTATCTCATAATACAAAAATCTATCGCAAACCAATCTATTTTTTTAAAAAATTATGTTGTTATTTTATAATACAAAATTTAAAAAATTCCATCTCATAATTTTATCAAAAAAGTATATGTTTTAATAAAAATGCATGTAGGTCGTCCCGCAGACTAACCCATTTAACCGCTGTGTCTATGCGAACTTACTAAATATGAGCCCGTTTAAAAGCGAGCAATAACTAGTTGACCCGTTTAAAAGTGAGCTTATACGGGTTGATCCGTCTAACTCACAGACCAATGGGAATCGGTGCGAACCGCATACCCACCTATATTCACCTACCTGATCTTTTTTTTTTTTTTTTTTTTTGTTATATAAGGTTCGGGATCGTCAACTTACATCCTTTTTTGATGGTCCAGGCGGATGGGCTAGGCTTACTCCTTTCACTTAATGTAGCCCAATGAGGCTGTCACCAGAATTCAGTTCAAATTTCATGTGTTAGAATTCAACCCAATGGGCGGACTAATAGTTTATCTAAACTTCTCTTTCGCTTGTTGCGTGTTTCATGAACCTCCTGTGTCGTTGGGGTCTTTCCTCTGGCATGACTTATGAGTGTGTGTAGGCCTTAACTATGTGGCTAGTTGGGCTGTCATGTATCAGAAAAATAAACAGGAAATGGGCTAACAGAAGAACCCATAGAAAATCCTACGAACATTTGTTTTTCATTTTTGTTCTTGTTCTCAGTTTAGCAAATGATTAGAGAGCTGATAAGGACCAAGCAGCAGCATACTCTATTCGAAAATCGAAATAAGAAAAAAGAAGACTTTGTATGATTTATGAAGATTATATAATTAGTTAATTCAAAGGTATCTTATGGAAAAAATAAAAATAAAAATTAATGATTTGATGATAACAAAAATTATAAGGACGTCGTTGATCCAGTTGGTAAGGATATTGTTCATATCTTACGAAAACGTGAATTCGAATTCCGCTGCCGATATGAAGACTTCGTTGGTGAGTAATATATAAATATCTCTGTAACTCTTTGAACCGTGAGACCTATCCTAACCCTTGTGAGCTATTGAGACCTAACTCACCTAAACTTTAGTATACCAAAATAAAATAAAATTATAAGGACATTGATCATCAAGTAATCAATAAAATTACACTGATTGGAAATTGGAGCCATTTTGTATAAAACAGCTAACACCATTACTTTACATGACTCACCAAATGTCGTCGTCTATAGGGAATATGCCAGAAGCTAATCAATTTCTTAAACGTAAAACGATAACACATACATTCCATCATAGTTTCTTGTTTTCACCTTATGGATAGATCAAGGATCTCGATAGTGGGACGTGGCAAAACGCTTCTGCTGAATACTAATGATGTTGTTATTATTGGTTTGTGGGTTAGGTGGCACCCACTTTTTCTGCTAAGTTGAAGGCAATCAAATTCCAGAAAATGAGTTTCCTTTAGGACAACGAAAAGATGAGCACAGTGCCTCTCTACATGTCTTAGAATAGGGTCGATTTAGGTGAAAAAAAAAAAGGCTAGTTGGCTGAATCAGTTTTAACCTTTTCATTCAAGTGTCAATATCATATATATGCGTAAGCATGTCATGGACAGTTGTACAAATCTAAACCCATTGCTGTGTGACAATAGAAGCCAATTCTTCTTACTCGCAGCTTCTGTGAGCTTTTCTTTTGCAAATGACTAACACCCATTGAGTATTAAATGGAATTGTGGATTCCACTATACATCACTTTGCATAATTGGGTGGCTACTTTCCATTCACTCCATTTTTTCTTTAATTTTCTCTAAGTAGGAAGAAATATTTATGGATCAATAGATGCTGCAATTAATTAATTTGTCAATTCAGCGAGCTATTTTTGGTTCTTTATTATGGAGATGAATGTATCCATTATAGCGTGGAAAATATTTGCTTATAAAAAAAAGGTGAATTTTTTTTTTTTTTTTATAAATAAAAGTATATTGTTAGAGAATATAAGTGGTACTATAACCCATATATAGAAGGAGGATCAAAAGAAAGAAAGCACGGTGTAAATAGAATACTGATTCTAACCTGTATCGGAAAATATTTATTTTTGTTATTATAAAATATATGGTGGTCTAAGATCTGGCAAGAAAATGATATTTAGTAAGTGTGAACACTGAGTTGAGACCCATTAAGCATTGAACATAGAATTAAGGGTGGCAATTGAATCGAAAATTTGATAGCCCCCCCCCCCCCCCCTATTAGTTGGATTTAGCTCGAACTCGAAGTTTAATAATATTGAGTTACGTACTAATTGAGTATTGTTAATATTACATATAAAATTCATTCACGAGACATGAAATTAATAATATCGAAGTTTTATGACCAAGTGATGATTAGTTCTGCTTTTTATTATTTTCATATTTATACATAATAGTTGACATTTAACACCAAATAAAGTAAACATATAAATTATTTATATTTATAAGTATCAATTGAATTGAGCCTAGTCATACATATAAATGGAAAATATTTATTAGATATGTTTGTATGTTTACTCATTTAAGCAACTTCAAATATTTGCTCAAATTCCTTTTTATCCTCTTATCCATCCCCACATCAACACTATCAATGTCAGGCACCAAAACACTAGTAGTAGTGTTGGCGTTTTTCATCTCAAAATGGCTCTCTTGGGTATATCCGTTCAACACGAAACTGCTTAATTAATAAGACACTTGATTTGAATGAATTTTTTTTTTTTTTGTCTATTTCAATTATTGCATGCATGCATTATCCTTATTGATACTATGCGTGATAAATGGTTGTGCTTTACATGAAAACGAAATGTGTTTCCCATCACATCCCACGTACCTTTACATGCACTTGCCTTTAATAGCCTCTTCCATTCTCCCCATCTCATCTCATCTCACGTTTCTCTAAAGTGTACGCGTTGCCTTTTGAGTTCTAAATAACATTTTCATTGAACCCCTTCCTCCCCGAATGACAAAGGCACCAGTTAGGCTAAACAAAACTACACAAACTGTTAGTCTGCATGCGCTAAAGATTGGTATATATGTTGCGTGACTTGCGTCATCTCATCTCTTTAATTCGTATCTTATAACTAGTATTGTGTATACGTATATGCTTTCAAATTCTTATCCTATTAAAGTAAAGAAGCTGTCTTTTATAAATGGGAATAGAATTGTATTTCATCACAAATGATAGCGTAGCGGCACTTTTATCATAACAAGAACAAAAATCTTACACCTAGGGTTTAAGCATCTTTCCTCTAAATATAGATTACTAGTATGTACCCTTTGCCATGCTCGGGTACTTTTAAATGTACTTTATAATATGCAAAGTATAATTGATATAACTTTGTTGGTTGTATGATTTGTCTACCAACTTTGTCAAGGGAGCCCTTCTGCTAGCAAAGTCATCTGTTGTCTGGATTGGATATATATGGAAGATTTTCACAATCCATGGAAGGAAATCTCTCAATGTTTGCGCTCCCCCGAACTCTAACAAGTTGTATCAAAGTCATGGCTTGCTTAATTGGGATGAGTATTGAAGATAAGATGTTTGTCAGTGGATCCACGTGCGGAGTCCCTTGTGTCGAAAGTCTTCCTAACAATGTTGAGGCTAGATGGTGTGTTCCGTTGTAGATAATGGACAGCGACCGGACAAGTATGAAGAAGAGCATAAGTGTGGCGTAAGCTCGAGGCGGGCTTGGCTCTTGGAGACACTGTTAAATACTCGAAAGGCTTCTACTAAGGGGGAGTGACCTTACGTGAAGGACTCATAAACCTAATGTCTTAAAGTTTTTTTATATACCTAAAGGTTTTGGCCCGAGATGTGATGTAAATCTCACTTATATGGTTCCTCACTTAGCCAACGAAAAAATTTCACAGCCCATGGAAAGAGATGTCCTGGTGTTGGCGCTCCATTTGTTGTGATCAATGGGAATTTTATAGGTTGTAAAGAGTCCTTTTACAACAATAACACAACAACCATAAATATCATTTACCTATATATACCAAGCATAAGGAAGTCAGCCAAGCATATATCAAGAACATATATTCTCATATTTTTCCTAGTTATCTTTTCGAACAAAAGGACTCCTCTACAGCCTACATGAAATAATATCTCCCATTTGGTAAACTATATGTCTAAGTGGCTCCAGTTTCATATGTCAACTCAACAAACAATATTATAGCTATCAAGAGCATCTCATAAGATGTAGATGTATGAAACAATTTGAAAAATACAACCATTCTATTCAATAAAAACAAAATTGCCTCATCCAAAAAAAAAACTATTCTTACTTACGATAATCCTGATATCACAATTCACAAAAAAAAAAAAAAAATAATACTGTAATTACATGATAACATAATTTCTTTCAAGTTATAGAGAGTCGGTGTAAAAAGGTACAAAGAAATTTTAACCATCGGAAATGAATCAGCATCAAGAAATTCACTAAATAGGCAATAACAATTGAAAATAACTCACTAATAAACTCAACTAGTAAAACAAATTGGTAATTCAAAACCTTAGGCAAACACCTCACAAGTCACAATTAGATAGAACATGAATAACAAACCTGGCCTTTGAAAGGTATGGAGTCAACAATCTTGTCGAAGGCACTCTGGCAATCATACTAGTAAGTCAAACAAGGCAGTCCCCCACTATCATATATATCTCGAACCTGCAAATACATAGTGAATTCTAAGGAGACACAGTGATCCCAATGCCATAACGGGTAACAATGAGAACAAGTAACCGAATTGGTTAATCTCAAATGAAAAACAAGCATTCATAAATTTGAACTTCATTTTCAGTAAAAATAGAAAAAAGAAAAGAAAAAATCATATGGTTCAAATGTGCTATACCTTGCCAGAGAGTTTGGACTTAAGCCTAGGAACGGTTGATTTGGGAAATGAAAAGTCAAAATGATTAGGGGTTTGACGAAAAACAAACATAGAACAGCCCGTTTGGTTTAAATATATATGAACGCAAACCCGCGTTCAAACCAACGTTGAGCAAAAGCTACAATTTGAAGCTTTTAGAAAAATTGCCTCGGGACGGCAAATTCTTACGTTTGCGGTAGAAACTATCTGAACCAAACATACTAGAAGTCAAATGGAAGATAGGTAGGGGGAAACGATGGTCGGATACCTTCATATTTTTCAGGTGACTTAGAGCAATTCTAATGGAAGTTGCTTAATAGGTTCTTAAAAGTTGAGGACAAGTTCTTAGCGGATTACACCATTGGAGCAATCTGATGTTGATGACATATGTAAGCATGATTACTTCTATATTGTATAAGCAACTAGTACTGGTTCTTATATAAGGATCTCCAGTAGAAAAAAAAAAAAAAGAGATCAGAACCACATTAATATTCAGCTGCCTAACTACAAATAAATTATTATTTTTAAATTGAAACAAAAATAAATATAAATAAAGATGTGGAGTAACTTGTGGGCACCAATTTAGTGAACTTTTAAGAGTTGCACCTAAAGATAATTGCAAATCATATCTTTCCATTGATAATAAGCAATATAAATATAGTATATTGACATATCAACTTTCCTAAAGATCAATAGCTAATAATGACTAATTATTACAAGAATAACTTTATGAGCTATTCTAGGAGCTGAAAATATTCCAGAAGATTAGCATCTAGTAATGACAAAGATGTACAATGTGATTGTAATCAATCACATGCTGATATGCAGCAAATAATTAAAAGCTAAGTTAATGCGCCTATACGCCCCCACAAGATGGAGGAGGAGTCAACGACACCAATCTTGGAAATGAGGAACTGATGTCTTGTTCGTGAGAATGGCTTGGTGAGCAGATCAACAAGTTGATGGCTCGATGGAACATGAGATATTTGAAGTTCGTTTTTAGCTACAAGATCACAAACAAAGTGGTAGTCGATGGCCAGGTGCTTTATGTGTGTATGGAATATAGGATTTGCACATAGGTACTCGGCACCAATATTGTCTGAAAAATGGTTGGCGGTTGAGATATTCGGATGCCAAGTTCCATTATGAGTAGTTGTAGCCATAAGATATCTATAGTCATGGAACCAATGGTGAGATACTCAGCCTCCGTTGATGAACGTGCAACTGTAGATTGTTTCTTGCATGACCACGAGATTACATTGGAACCAAGATAGACAATGTAAGCACTTGTGGACTTCCTGTCAGCCGTGTCATCGCCCAATCAACATCACAAAAACCGGTGAGACGAAGAATGTTCGATTTTCTTAATCTTTTTAATTAGTCAGTATTGAAGAAATTGTATTTTATTGGAGGGTCTAGAAACTTTAATAAATTATTCCGACACCATAGTCACACCCTACGCCATCGTAGGAGACTATGGTTAAGTTTTGGGCCGAAAACTCAAACGGAGCCCGATCTATGTTTTTTCGGATGATAGTGTTTTTCCACTATCATGACCTCATTTTGACTAAGGGTCAGAACCATTAGTCTTAAAATTCAATCCTCTACCTTTTTACTAAAATGTGTCCTGACGTCCAAAAATATAAATAATATTTTATATTCGGACCGAAAATTGATCGGGTAGACGATTCGAGTTGTCTTAGGGTTTTTCGGGAATCTTGAGACAATAACTTTCATACCAGTGCTATGTTAAATTATTTGGGGACTCCTACCAGTGTCGTGAGGATTTTCGAAATGTCGGGACGTGCATTGACCAAATTGCCCTTGGTTAATTTTTGTTACTAATTACTTTTACCATTACTTAACTCTTAAGTTTTCTAAATAAAATATCCAATCTCCCACACTCTCTCGGCCAGCCCCTCACCCAGCACCCCATTCTTCTTTCTTTTCCCTTCTTTCTCTTCTTTCTCTTCTTCTCTCTTTTCCTCCTCACAAAAACTCCATTTTTAGGAGGCTTTGAGCTTGAATTTCTTAAAGCAACCTTCACCAAACTTGAAGTAGATCATCATAGGAGGTAGAATCTCATCTTTATCTCTCATTTTTGTCCTCTAATTTCCATGATCATAGAAGTTAGGGTTTTGTCCCTAAAATATTCAAAAATCCATGATAAATTGTAGGAAAGTCATTTTGATACCAAACCAATTTCTATGGCCTAGGTTCATGACATACTTGTATGGTCCAAGAGCTTAGAGCCAAGAAATCTCTCCAGGGTATTTAACCGTAGAGGGACCGAAATCCCCTATTGTGCAGGGTAGGGTTTTTGGTTGGTTTTTGATGTTTTGAGTTGATATCTAGGGTTATCACATTTAGTTAGGGTGTTATCCAAGAAATGAGGATTTTTGGAGCTCCCTAGCTATTTTTCATGTTTTTCATTCAATAAGGCTGAACCCTAGGGGTAGTGCAGTAAGAGAAATCTTTGCTTTTTGAACTAATGCCTTCATTGATTATGTTTACGGATACCTAAGGATCATTGATCCAAAAGTTAGGAATTGTTCGACATCCCTAGCCTAATTAATTAAATAGGGGCAGTAGCTAATCCTAAGGAATTAGGGAGTTTTTTATTTAACTGTATTGATTTCTGGTTGTGTTTTGTTGTATAGAATCGGACAGGATTTGAACATCCGACAGCACACCCGACTGACAGCTGCAGAGTCGTAGTCGGAGCTGCACGAGGAAATCGCTAAGGTGGGGAGAAAGAACTAATATTGTCGGAAAGGCAAGCGTAGTACATATATATATATATGTGTGTGTGTGTGTGTGTGTGTGTGTGTGTGCGGTAACCCTAAAACCCTACTAGATGTTAAGCCCCGGATAAAGTGCCTAGACCCAAGGTGTAGATACTTTTGGGCTATCACGGCTAAGTTGATATTATGAATGATGAGATTGATTGAAGTTGATTGTGTTGAATTATTTAATTGATTACCTGTTGATTTTATTTTGGTGAATTGTCTGTTTGATGAACTATTGTCTGAATTTATGATGATAACTGTACTGGAAAGATCTTCTGTTGTGATGTTTATTGTGATTGGTTGGTTGAGTGTTGATGAGAGTACGGTGAGCGTTGATGTTGTTCGGGTTGATATCGTTGTGGTCCCGACCGTGGAGCTGGGGCTCGTAGACGCAAGGCGTTGTGATGTTGATGATGATGTGATGTTGATGTTGATGATTGATGTTGACGTTGATGTGATGCGATGTGTCGTGGTTGTTGACGAGTGTTTAGGCGTGAGGTTCCGATATCAACCTGCGATGGATGTTTGTTGCATTTTCATATCATTTCATACCACAGCATTTGGTCCCAAAGGGGGATGTCCAATTGAGGACATTACGTAAAATCCCGAGGCGGGATATGATGTGATGTGATGTGATGAAATCCCGACGGGGATGTCCAATTGGGGACGTGATGTATCGGCCGACATGCATATAGGGAAGATAGCATATACATAGGGACTAGTATCCCTCTTATAGGCTTATTTGAGATAATGATGTTTGAGATGATTGTGATGGGTGACTTAAGAGATGGGTGATGTTGTGTTGTTTATATTATCTGTGTTGTGTGATGTATATATATATGCTGTACTGATGCCCCTCTCCTATATTAATGAATTATGTTTCTTATTTCCCTCATTTTTCTATATATGTTATTTCTATTTTATGGAAAGACCCCAAGGAGGAACTAGTTGCTGAAGGGCTGGACGGCGTTCCATACGAGCCTGACGCCGGAGGACGTGCCACGGACCCTAGCCTCGAGAGGTTGGGCGGTGATCGTGGTTAGCCGGAGGATTGTCTCTCGGCCTACTTTTCGTGCTTTTATTTTGGCCTCTATTAAAATACTCGTATGCTTTACTTTATTACTGTAGTCCCACTGATTACTTTATTACTGTAGTCCCACTGACGGGGCGATTGATGTATGTGATATAATTATTTATATTTTAAAGCCGTGTACTCTGAAGCGTTGCGTGCCGTGTATTTGTTTGTTTTCGCGCTCAATTTTTCGCTTCGCTTCGTATTAATAAGGCGTGCTAACATTTATAATGCGATTAAGGTTAGTTAATATCTTAAGTTCTACTGATGGGACGGCGGGTCGTCTCATGTAACCCATGAGATAGTGTATGTCTGAGATAGCACAAAACGCGCTTTAGTGCCTGCATGTGAGTGATAGTGGGAGCCTGCATGTATTTAGACAATTTATTTACAACAAAGGCAACATCAGGACGAGTTATAGACAGGTAATGTAGTGAGCCAATGATGGTGCGATATGATGAGGGATCACAACTAGGTGTATCAACATCCGGAATGAGAGAGCATGAAGTTGACACGGGAGTGCATACGGGTTTGGCATCAAACATGTTACCTTTCTATAAAATTTCTCTGATATAATGTTGTTGTGATAGAAAAATAGCAGTAGAAGTAGGAAGAAGGTCCACTTCAAGGAAATGGCTCAGGCTGCCCATATCTTTTTGAGAAAATTTCATGGTCAGCGCAATCTTGAGTTTTTGAAGAAAGGTAAGAGAGTTGCCCGTTAGAAGGAGATCATCAACATACGCTAGGAAATATGCTACAACAATGCCCTGTTTGTAGATGAAAAGAGAGGGATCAACCCGAGATTTGGCGAAACCATATTCCACCACAAATGACTATAAAGTATTGTACCATGCATGTGGAGCTTGCTTGAGACCATAGAGGGATTTGTGTAGTTTACATACATGGTTCAGATAAGTGTAGTGAACAAAACTCGGGGGTTGGGACATGTAAACATCCTCAGAGATCGTACGATTTAAAAACGCATTGTTTACATCCATTAGCATGAGATTCCATCCTTTAGAGAGAGCAATGCATAGAACCCGTTTAATTGTTTGAGGTTTGATGATAGGATTGAAAGTGCCTTTGTAATCAATACCAGGACGTTGGTGAAATCCTTTAGTAACCAACTGCGCTTTGTAGCAAGCAATAGAACCATCTGGATTTCTCTTTAAGCGCAACACCCGTTTGTTGCCAATAGTATTGAAGTGAGCTTGAGAGGGAACAAGAGACCATGTACCATTGTGCATTAGAACAATGAACTCTTCAGACATAGCTTGCTTCCATTCATTGTGTTTAAGGGTCTGAGTCACATACGTTGGTTCTACAGGTGGTGGTAGAGGATATTTAGTAGCAGAGAAAACTTTCTTTGGTTTGAATATGCCAGCTTTCCCACGAGCGGTCATGGGGTGGATTTTTTTTTTTTTTTTGATAAGCTCATGGGGTGGATATAAGTTGAAAGCACTGGGAAAGATGCCTCAGCAACTGGTTGAGAAGAAGATAATGTGCACACTGGAGACAAGTTGGTTGGAGGTTCAGATGGGTGGGGGTTCGTAGGATTTGAAGGTGGAATTATTGGAGAGGGGTTGAGGTTGTTTTGCGTGTTGTTAGGGAAGGATTGGATGAGGTGTGATTTTGGGTTGAAGTTGGAATGAGCAGGGTTAAGGGGATATGGGAAGGAGTGGGATCAGGGAACGTTATTGTGGGAGAGGGATTTGATGAGGCTTGGGTTTGTGGTGAATTTGAATTGAGATGAGGCATGGGCGTGATTGTAGGAAAGGGTTATGATATGGATGAGATTTGTTTTAAATGTGGAATAAATGATGTTAATGGGATAAGATCAGGAAAGGATTGATTTATAGGTGGGGTGAGCGAAACTTTAAGGGAGAGGGATTGATCAGTGGAGTGGGAGTAGGGAAAAATATCTTCCACAAATTGCACATGCCTGGAAATATATGTTTTGTGTGTTTTGAAATTGTAATAAATATATGCACTCTAAGTCAGACTGTAACTGAGAAAAAGAGATGGTTTAGACCGAGGTTCAAGCTTATTATATGTGTAAGGTTTAAGCCAAGGGAAACATAGGCATCCAAAGGTTTTTAATTTGGTGATTGATTAAAGAGGACATTGTATGGTATGCTCATATTGAGGCCAGGGGTGGGCAAGCAATTTATTAAGTAAGCGGCAGTTTGAAAGGCATAGGTCCATAATTGCAAAGGGATATAAGCTTGATTGATGAGGCAACAAGCAGTTTCAGTTAGATGGCGATGTTTGCGTTCAGAGAGTCCATTGTGCTCAGGGGTGTGGGGAGGCCATGAATTCACCGCAATTGCCAAAGTATAGGGTCTTAATTTATTGTTTTTTTTATATAACCATGATATAGGTACGAAGTATCCACCACCATTAGTAGTAACTAATCTCAGTCGGCGAACGTGTTAGGCACACAAGGTGGGTTCTCCCCTCCCAACCATGTTTTTTTCATACACAAGAGTCAGGATTCGAACCCCTGACCACTTGCTTAAGGTGCCTGAGTCCCTTACCACTTGGACCAACCACATGTTGGTTCTTAATTTTATTGTTGAATTGTCTTTCCACCAAATTTTTATAAATGGGAAATATTAATGCAACATCAAATTTAAATTTCATTGGATAGAGCCAAACATATTTTGAAAAAGGGTCCACAAAAATAACATGGTAACGAACACCATCAATGGAATTAACAGGAGCAGGCCCCCAAACATCTTAATACAAATTTCTAATGGATAATTGCTAGAAATAGAGGACCCCAAAGATCTTAATACACAATTTCTAATGGATAATTGCTAGAAATAGAGGACGTAGAGAAAGGAAGCTTATGGCTCTTATTGGAAAGACAATCTGAACATTTATTGTATGACCTAGTAAAGGAAATATTAATGGTTTCGAGTGCATGCAGAAGAGGTGGAGAGGCTAGATGACCAAAGCGTTGATGCCAAAGCTGGAGAGAGGGGGTAGTTCGAGTAAGAGAGGTTTGTGGAGTGGTAGGCGAAGGAGTGAACTTGTACACATTATCTTCATTCAACCCACGCAGAAGTATCTCCCCCGTGCGTAGATCCTTCACCTCGAAATGGCAAGGAAAAAATTCAATAGAAACTTTACTAGTTTGGCACAACTGAGAAATAGATATTAAATTTTGCGTAACATTAGGAACACACAAAATATTTGAAATTTGTAAATGAGAAGAAGAAGTGGAGATAGTGGCGAAACCAATGTGTGTGATAGGTAGATGATTACCATTTGCATCCTGTAGGTTATCAGTACCATTATAATCACCCTTGATGGACAGGTTGTTCATGTCATTTGTAATATGATGGGAAGCATCTGAGTCAAAGAGCCATGAAGGAGGAGTAGGATAAGATGTAGCAGTTATCTGAGCAACATGGGCAGATGGGTGGTACGATTTGTTAGGATAACCTTTGATCTTGTAGCATGATCTGGCTAAGTGACCAGGCTTGTCACAGTATTGACAAACAATAGAAGCATGACCACTGCCACCAAAAGCAGAAGCATAACCATGTGGCTTGTTGGAACTATCAGAGGCAGAAGCATGATTGTTGGAATTGTGGCCACGACAATAACCATGGCCATGGTGACGACACTGAACATGATTAGCGGTTACTGGGAGAGAAGAGTTCAAATGTTCCTCACACTGAAGGAACATTTCAAGGTCCACCAACTTATCATACAACTCATGAAAGAGCATTGGAGAATCCCTCGTGTGAATAGAGGTAGTGAATTCCCGGAAAGATGGCCTCAAGCCATTGAGAGCATGAATGACCAAGTCAAGATCATCAAGTGGATGTCCAATAAGAGATAACTCATCAGCAATGGACTTGATAGATTGAAGATAATTGGAGACAAATAGTGTATGTTAGATTTAAACTCAATAATCATATACAAGGCATGCTATCATAAGTCTTTATTGCGAAACATAATAACCATATATATAGCATGCATCTCTATTATCAAGAACAACTAAAACTTGATATCCTTAGGATCTACAACATGTTGATTTATCAAAGATATAGGAATACTTGAATCCATTGTATGTTCCTAATCTCAAGCGTTCTTCAGAGGATGAACTTGATCACCAACCTTCACGAACGGAGGGCAGTAATCCTGAACTGCAGAGAGGGGGAAGAGAAAAGAGTGACGGGTAATGAACACCCGTTGGCTTGTGGTTCTTCCCCAATACTTGGTGTCCGGTGTATTGGGGACCATAGCCTATATATAGGGTGATGGCCAATTAGGGTTCCCATTATTCCGAAATGGGCCATCAATGACATCCACTCATATTTAGTCCATATCAATTAACTAATTTATTATCAAATCAGAAATTTAATTAGCCTTATCACTTAATTTGATCACATATCAATTAAGGCTCCTAATTGATAAATAGCTAATATAATTAATAAACGATATCTGCCCACATTATGACATTGGAATATAATTAAATACAAAATATTCTAACAATCTCCCACTTGGGCAATATATCGTAATAATTATATCAGAATTCTTTAGACGCGCATCCGAATGCTATTTATCTTTAAATTTCCCCTTTACAATCTGGTCCACCTCATACATCAATAATGGGACCACCGCGGCTGTCGTCACTAACGTCTATTGTGACTAAACCCCGACGACCACCACATTAATGCACTAGATGACATAGATCGATATGGATGAGTGGCATGAAAATTTCATGCAATGTGATCTCTGAATCATGCCTATTTCCAACTGGTCCAACTTAAGTCTTTAGTGAGATCAATTTTACAAAAATTTAATTTTGAAAACGAAAGTCCTTAATGTGTAAATAAATTTTACACACAACAAGATACAAACAAGTTCATAATGAACTCATAAACATAACTTTATTTCTGCAGAAAATCCGAAATAACAAAAGGTTTGTATCTCAAATATAAATCACAAATAGAGACTCCCACTAAACTAAGGCATCCTCAGTGGCAACACCCACATGAGCAACATGCTCGTGAAAAAACCTTAGGTGTTAAGCCTTTAGTTAGTGGATCTGCTAGCATAGAATTTGTCTCTATGTGTTCCATAGAAAACTGTTTTTCCTGAACTCTTTCTTAACTACAAGATACTTGATGTCGATGAATTTCGACTTTGTAGAACTTATGTTGTTGTTGAAGTACAATATAACTGACTTATTTGTCACAACATGACTTGAGTGGTATTTCAATATCTTTTACTAAATGCAACCAAGTGACAAAAAATTACTCCAGTCATATCCCATAGTCGGATGCCTACTATCTTGGCATCCTGTAAAATCGGAGTCATAATTTCTCATGATCTCTAAACTGTCGGATCTCCGATATATGAGCATATGCCTTTTTGTTCTCTTTAAGTATCTCACATTCCTTATGGTTGCTTTTCCAATAATCCTTGAATTGCTCAAGTATCTGCCTAATAATCCTACTATGTACGCTATTTCCGGATGCACACAAATTTGAGCATACATCAGACTTCCCACAGCCGAAGCATAGGGAATCTTTTGCATTTCCTGAATTTCCAGATTTTCATAGGGGCATTTAAGTGAGACTAAAATGTCTCCCCTAGTGACCGGGGTATCTCTTGGTTTACTATCTTTCATGTCGAACTTATCCAAAACTATATCGATATAGCTCTTTTGTGATAACCCAAAAGATACCTCGAGAATGATCTCTAAGTATCGAAATTCCTAAGACAAAAGAAGCATCCCCAAGATCTTTCTCCACAAAATTCTTTGTCAGAAATTTCTTGGTTTCGCTCTATAAGCCTATATCGTTCTTGGTTAGCATAATATCAACATATAATACCAGAAAAATGAACTTACTCCCACTGAACTTGTAATACCCACAGTTGTCCTCGATATTCATCTCGAAACCAAATGAGACAATCACTTGATGAGACTTGTGGTATCACTAACGAGACGTCTTTTTTAGCCCATAGATAGATTCCGTCAATTTTCAAAACATCTTCTCTATGTCTTTTGACACAAAGTTTCCTGGTTTGCATTATATGCATTTGTTTCACCAATGTTGCCATTGAGAAACACCGTCTTGACATCCATCTTGTGAAGCTCCAAATTATAATAACCAACGTGAGCCATGATTATCCTTGAAAGAGTCATTCAATGGTACTGAAGAGAATGTCTCTTTACAAGCAATCCTTTCTTTTGAGTATAGCCTTTTGCCACTAGACAAACCTTATAACTCTCCATATTACCCTTTGAAACCTTCAGGTATCAGGATAAGTTTCAAACCTTAATGTCTAGCTAAAGCTTGTACTCATACCTTCAATCCACTTTTCCGAATAGAAACGTCATATGGTTTGATGGGAGTTGATTGAATCATCTTCCATAATACAACTTACCTTATGTTCCTAGAGAAATACTATATAATTATCCAAAGTAGTATTAACTATTTCTTTAGTGGATCATGGCAAAAGGCATCGGCTCTTGATGCTCTAGTTCTTGAGGGTGTTGAGTTTGACCTTCAGGAATAATTTCCTTATCTTGAATGGGAAGAATAACAACAATATCCTCACAAGGATCCAAATTTGCTACACTAATAGCAATTGTATGAATTGGTTCAGGGATTAGAACCAATTCTTCCTCAAAGATATTGTCTTTAATCTTATCTCCCCCCAAACTCAATATCCTCAAAGAACTAGTCAGTTCCTGTCTCAAGGTTTCTTTAATTTGGGATTATCAAATTCATTTACCCCTTTGACCTTTCAGAGTATCAATAAGGTTGCCGCTCAATATTTGGGGAGCTCCAATCTCCTTCGCAAGACTCATACGGTCTTGCCTTAGTTGGATGTTCCTATACTTGAAAGTGATTGATCGGTAACTTTAGTTGGTACTCTGTCAAGCATTTAAGCTGCAATCTTTATTGTTACTCTCGTAGTGACTCTGGTAAGGTAGAATGACTAATCATACTCCTTACCATACCCTTAAGCGTCATTACTTGGACTTAACTGCATTCTTGATAGCCATATTCTGATATATTTAACTTTTAATGCATTTAATACAAACAATAAAATGTATAAGGCCAATGGAATCTAGGATTCCCTCATACAAGTTGCTAGCTCAACTCTATTCGTAGAGAAGTGCTCTAAATGTTTGTGTCATTGTGCTCCTTAATTTTACTAACAACATTACGCTTAGTGTCGTACGATTCCTCACTCAATGTTTTGCCACAAGAGGTCTCAATACCAAGCAATTACAGTTTGCCCAGCCCATAGCTTAACTGGTTCCTACAATATTTGAATTTAAAAGACAAATTGAATCCATCGTTTCTAAATGAACAAAATTATCCTGATTTGTTCAATAAGAAACCAAAACCAAATTTCATCTAAATGATGACTAAACCAAAATGTCTTTTAATTTCAAATATTAGCCAGTAAAAACAATCTAAAATGTCAATAGCCTTATCCTTTATTGACTTGGTCAAATCCAATATAGATGCATCTTTCAGCATCACTTGGCCTTCATCAGTTCAGACATTCCTTTATAGGCATGCCAAACATGATATTTGGGACATTTCTTCTTTAGATACCCGATGTCCTTATAAAAGAAATAATTGTGACCCTAGTTATTTCTTTTGAGACGGGCCCTTAGCAGCTTTATCCTTAGTTTTCTTTTGTTAGCCCTTAGCTTTAGAGATATTTATCAAATGAGCACTATTTGTCGTTTCTTACTTCATTGTTTCCTTTCTTGCACACCTTATGAAACGAATCCATTCAGATATCATTTCTCTTTATAACAGCTATAAGCTGACTTAAACGGACTGAATTGTGCATGAAGAAATACTAAATACTAAACGCATGGGCAAGTCGTTAGACAGCCCACGTTTTAGCGCCTTAAGTTTATGAGCAAGATTGGACACTCCTATAACGTGCTCCTTATATTTCCTTTTCTTTATACTTAATGAAAATCTAGCTCTCCAATGAGTGCTTGTTTTCGTCTTTATTGCTTTCAGAAAGTACTTTTTAACTTCAGCAAGGAAATCTCAGGCATTAATTATGCCATCCAAAATAATATCCCTAAAGGTCTCCGGAATATCGTCCTTTATGATCATAAGACTCGTGCAATTGGAGCGATCCCACTTCCTATACTTGATCCTCTCTTCAAAGAAATTGAATTTTGTGAGAGAAGGTGGTTTTCTCCATCCTTGTGCAAGGTCAAGATGCAAGAACAATCTTAATGTTCTTCTTTCAATCCCAAAAATTAGTCAGAACTTTTGAGAATCGAAATTGAGTTAAATCAGCAGATACATAAGCAATGTTAGCTTAAAGAGAACATAAGTACCGTAAAGATACTCACCAAAATACCTCGTGCACCATTAATATTAAGTCTTTGGACAATAACATTAATTGTTAGTGGTATTTTATTGTAATGATCAAACACTGGTGATATTTTCTGTCAAACAACAACTATCTTTGGATACTTTGTTATTCACATGAAAAGAATCTTTATAATCACTATGTGTTTACCATCACAGGTGTGAATGCAACCCTGCCAAATATTAACCTTCCGTTGGGCCGATTAATATCCGCATGGATGTACACTCACATAATCTTTAATATTTCTTTTGAGTGATTTCCACTAGAGAGGTCACCTTGGCGACTTCATGCTTTAATTGACTCACTCAAAATCCAAATTGGCAAATTGAAGACCCAAACAAGATACCAAGCGCACCATCAATTCCCAATCTTCGGATTGTAAGAATTAACTGCTAGGGGTACTCTCAACGCAATGATCAAATATTGGTGATAAATCCTGTCAAATAATGGTCACCTTCGGGCATCCCATTATCCACATGGAAAATACTTTATAATCACCACACATTTACCATCACAAGTATGTAATTATCCGGCCAAGTTGTGCCTTCCTTCGGGCCGACAACAACTCGCATGAATAATTTCATACTACATCTTTTGTAAATCCAATTGAATCAAATTTACGCAACAGAGGTTACTTTGGCAACGTGTTGTTTCAACCAACTCAACCAAAATTACCAGACAATTTTATTAAAATGGAGGGTCCCGAATTTGTCATATTCACACTAAAAACATAGAAACCTTAATGTTTAGTGTGAAAAGAACCTTTAAAAAAAAAGAATTTTTCTAATACATGAATTTTTCGAATAGGTGGTTCTATAGTTCTAACTTTGGTCCTTAGAGTCTGGACTTATTTCGAAATATTACACACAACCATAGGTAAACTATTAGAAGTGGCAATACCCTCGAAATGAATCACTCTAAGTTAGGCCTTCGTGATATCCAAACAAGATGTACATCCAGAAGGCTACCACTACTCAACCTCTTCCCTATCTCAAGTTGCACTCGGGCCCGGGTTTAGGGTCTCGCTCATAAGTATGTGAGAAAAGTATAACAAATACATTGCTCAACACAGTGAGACCATAAAACAATATGGAAAAGCAAGTCTTTTCCCATTCATCTTTATATAATATATATATACAAAATTGACATCCAATCCCAGATGATTATGATTACGTGAAACAAAAAAAATTTCAATCAAGATACATTAATCACGTAAAAAAAAATATATCATCATCAATTCATATATTTAAAGATTGAAAAACCAAGATAGATATATTATTTTTAACCAAAAAACCATGAATGAAAGAAACCTTATGAATCAAACTTTCCAGATTCACTTTCCAAACTTTCACCAAAGATCGAAAATTGATTATAATTTATTAATCCAGAATCCTGGATTCCGATTTCGAAAGAAGAAGAAAATTTGGATCACGTACTGGAGGTATATATATTTAATACCACGTGCCAATTAAAAAAAAATATTTCCTTTCAAAATTAGGATTCATACAAATAATCCCAATAAATCAAACATGAAGACCGCTCTGATACCACTTGTTAGATTTAAACTCAATAATCATATACAAGGCATGCTATCATAAGTCTTTATTGCGAAACATAATAACCATATATATAGCATGCATCTCTATTATCAAGAACAACTAAAACTTGATATCCTTAGGATCTACAACATGTTGATTTATCAAAGATATAGGAATACCTGAATCCATTGTATGTTCCTAATCTCAAGCGTTCTTCAGAGGATGAACTTGATCATCAACCTTCACGAACGGAGGGCAGTAATCCTGAACTGCAGAGAGGGGGAAGAGAAAAGAGTGACGGGTAATGAACACCCGTTGGCTTGTGGTTCTTCCTCAACCGGGACTCCTTATGCCTTAGTCGTTCTTCAGATGGGGAGAAGAGACGGTATGCGATATTGTGTCCGGTGTATTGGGGACCATAGCCTATATATAGGGTGATGGCCAATTAGGGTTCCCATTATTCCGAAATGGGCCATCAATGACATCCACTCATATTTAGTCCATATCAATTAACTAATTTATTATCAAATCAGAAATTTAATTAGCCTTATCACTTAATTTGATCACATATCAATTAAGGCTCCTAATTGATAAATAGCTAATATAATTAATAAACGATATCTGCCCACATTATGACATTGGAATATAATTAAATACAAAATATTCTAACAGTGTACCCTTGGAGATTGAGCTAATGCGCTCCTTAAGAGACATGATGCGAGAATGAGACTTGTTGGAGAGCAAGCAAGGCATCACGAAAGGTGTCAGCAGAAGCCATGACAGATCGGGATTCAGGATCACAAGAGCCAAGAAAAGCTATGTATAAAAGTTTATCTTGACGGATCCATAAGGAGATGGCAAGGTTATAGACTGCAGAATCGCCGGAACAAATTGTAGCAGGAGGACAAAGGGTGTCACCAGTGACATAGCCAACAAGGTGACATGCAACAAGAAGAGAATGAATTTGTTTATACCAAGCAGGGTAATTACAGGAGTTAAGCTTGATAGGGAGTTGAGTAGAGATATGGAATTCCACTAAATCGTTTGGTTCAGAAGTGACTGAAGAATTGGTGGCAGTAGTATTAGAGGAAGCGACCATTGCAGGATCGTATAAAAGATAATTGTAAATCCTATGTTTCCATTGATAATAAGCAATACAAATACAGTATATTGACAGATCAATTTTCCTAAAGATCAATAGCTAATAATGACTAATTATTACAAGAATAATTTTGTGAGCTATTCTAGAAGCTGGAAATATTCCAGAAGATTAGCAGCTAGTGATGACAAAGATGTACAATGAGATTGTAATTAATCATATGATAATATGCTTCAAATAATTGAAAGCTAAGTTAATGCGCCTATAGCACAATTGGAGTGTAGAGTTGCTTAGAAGAGTATAAATTAAATAGTGGTGAAGTGACATAATAGGGTCCATAAAAAATAAAGTTTAACAACTCCAACAGGTTGCACTATTGAAGATACTCTTAGCAATTGGTCACAAGATTAAGTTACGAGAGAGATTTAGAGACTGTCACAAGAGCAATTTAGGCTGCGATAGAGGTTAGGCAACAAGAAGGTAAAAATAAAACCAAAAATGAATTCAATGTTGTGGGGTTGGTATGTTGGATTTTTTTTTTGTTTTGGTAAAAGGAAAAGTTTAGATTAGAGGAAGACACTCCCCTGTACAAGGTCAGGGAAGATCACCAACCTCTATGAGAATTTATAGTGGAATTTATATATTCCCTACCAATAGGGGAGATCTGAGAATCGAACCCAAGGCACAGCAAGTGTGGGCGGAAGGTTCAATCAGATGTGTCAACCCTTGTTGGATTAACTTCAATACCAAATTTAGCTACAAATTTGCTAGCTAGGGAAATAAATCTCCAGTTAAAATAAAGTTAAATATAATAATTTTTGCTACGGATTAGTTCCTAGCTAACTAAGTTAGGTATAGAACTTTATATAGAGAGAAACGTTCCATAATTATTTAGGTTATGTTTGATTTATCATTCCAAACGTATATTTGGGATCCAATAATATATTTGTCTCAAAGGAACAAAAGTGATACTTTATATTAAAAGCACATTTATAGTTTCCCAATATAAATCAAACATGCACTTAATAGCCACTCCATAGTTGTTAGTTTGAAAGAAAAAAAGTTCTCTTCACCTACAAATTAAATTTTGATTTTTATTCCTCTAAAATGAGTGGAGCTCTAAAGTGAGAAAGTAAGAGATTATTTATCCTTAGATTATTTAGTGAGCTGAGATCTCTATATAGTTAATCAAATCAATGGTGGATAACCCTTTACTTTCTCACTTTAGAGCTTTACTCATTTTAGAGAAGTCAAATCCTTAAATTTAGCTATAAAAAAAATAATTTGTAACTATATTAATTAGCTACAGATTCGTTCTTGAAAATATCGGTAACTAAATTTTGTAGCTAATTTCCAAATTTGTTGTAGTGATTAAAATTCTAATGCATGATGAGTACGTATGACCCAATTATTAAAACTTTAAGATTGTACCATTTGAATGGGATATGAAAACAGGGCAAAATTCAGCGAGGCCTTTTTCTTATGGAATCAAAACACCAGTTTGGTCCTAGTTATCAACACTTTTTCGGGGAAATAATTCATTTAAACAGCCTATTACAATGGAAAAGAGCCTTGTATCTTAATTTTTTTCATCATACCTTTCTGAAAAGTAAAGGCATTCGTGTAGTGATGACATAAAAAGAAAGGAGAAAGAGATCTTGTCATCTACAAATTTTCATACACTAGCTGTTTTAAAATGAGTTTTGTTTCATTGTATTGGTTATTTTAAAAAATAAAAAGATATTAATTATTTTTCACCTTTGTTCTTGTCTATTAGCATGTCTATTAAATGAAATGAAAGAGAACATTAATGGAGACTTGGGCCGTGCAAGTAGCAAGGCAACTTAGACAAGTGTCTTAGGGATAGAAATTTGTTGTCTCAAAAAATAGTGTCTCAATATCCCCCACCAATGAAATATTGAGAATGAGCACAAATATTAATGAGTTATGATTTTATTTTCTTAAATGTCAAATTATTATTTGTAGAGGATAGGGAATGCGACAGAAAATTGAGACAGAATATTTTCATATGTGCCTTACGCCTATTCTCATTCATTATTATAGGTGTTAATTACTATTGATATTTTCAAAATCATCTAAGGTTATTGTTCTCACTTTAACTCATTATTACTTCTAATTATGAGCAAATATAATACTCCATCTGGATCTATATATAAGCAAAAAAGTACCTAAATTTTTTGGACTCAAATATAAGCAAAAGTCAATCAAATCAACCCTATTTAATGCTAGTGTTTCAAAAATACCCTTTGGTTAATTGTTTTTTTTTTATTTTTTCAATAACATTATACACTCCCAAGACACATCTTCCAAGAGCTATACACTCCCTAGAAATGGTAGTTTAGTAACTATAACTTATTTTTTACACAAATCAAGACAATTAAACTAATATAACTAACTTTCTTAATTCGTGTGAAGTTAATTTTTTTTGCTTATATATAAGTCCGGAGGGAGTAATAGATTTTGTGGGTTTAATTTTTTTGTACATTAACTTGCATCATAACTTGTAACTTGCAACATTATGATATACAACAATGCTATTAAAATCGGATCGGTGATCGACTCATTAGGGCATTAGGTTATATGGGTCAGTGATTCAACCAGTGGGTCACTGGTTGAATCGGTTGACTCGGTATACATTGAAAAATTCTAGAAACTTCATACATGGGCCAATATAATTCAACATTTGCATACTCCATATTCAAAGTCATTATCATCACACAAGTACCTGATTAAACAAATAACAATCAAGGTTTTACTACAACACAAGTTCACAAATAAGTTCAAAACAGTAAACAACCACGTGGGGTTACAATGTTTTAAATATTTAATAATAAATGTTACTGGGTATTGGTCCAAGTGGAAAAGACTTACGTCCTTTAAGCATGTGATTCTGGATTCGATCCTTGGATAAAAAACACTATTGGGAGGGGTCCCTGCTTAGACACCTGACAGTACCCAGGAGATTAGTCGCTTACTTATCGAGTGAGAAGATATTTTGGAAACCAAAAAATATATATTTAATAATAAACGATTTATTCAAATACAATATACTTTCTTAAAATTGAGATTACTTATTAGCTTTCGTAATGGTTGTACAGTTATGTTAAACGATAAGTATTTAGAAAAAAGGGACTAGGGAGTACATCATTATCTATCTTCAGTTCTTTGTGCAAAGGGTGTTCTAAACAATTTCCAGTCAATTGCACAAAAGAGCCTATAGCTCCATTGCTTTTTGATCCCTTCACATAATATCAGCAGCTCTATTGGCTGATATTCTTCCACACCCACATCCCATAGCGACAATTCCGTCTTCGGTGGCCTTTCATCAATTGGCGTTACTTGCATGAGATTGCACGTACAACGATTAGTGTTCTCAATCAATAGAAAGCTTAGCTTTCAAAGCAATTAATAAAGCGAATGCATTATAGAGTTTCTATAAAATAAATTATGTGAAGGTGGTGCATGATTCGTATTAAATTAGACAAAGAAAGACCACAAAGATGCAGCTCTGATTGGTTGAATGATTGATCCTAAGGACTTGATCAGTGATACTATCATTTTGTGTGAGACTAATCTTTGACCAGGAACTTTTTGGAGAAGATGACTTAAGTGTGGGTTTCAATAATAGACTCTCTTTATTGCTGAAATGGGTACGTTTTAGCAACTTGAAAGATAGATATATAAATGTTGAAAGTAAAAAGGAATAGTCTTGCTAGCTACAAAGGACTGACACAACACGGAGGTTTTTTGTTTGATTCATCTGAGGACATTTTCCATCGCTTGGGCACAATGAAGCTAGTGTAGACAGAGTGCAAAACTGCAAAACAATGAGGGTTTGAAAAGTAGAGAGAGAGCTTTTTGTTTTGGTTATTTTTGAAAGATACAAACTTGTGCGCATGATTAGTTAATATTATATACTTTCAGTGGAAGTCCTTTATGTTTTTTTCATCATAAAGGTTTTTTTTCTCCAAAAGATGATGAAAAAGAACGGTGTCTTCGCCTTGCAATTGCATATAGAATGAAATCAACGATCAAAATGAGTCAAAATTTCAGCTTGATTGATGATAGTATGATTTTTTCTTTTTTACTTCAAAAAAAATGGATGGAAGTAGAGAGTGAGTGCACAACTGCAAATGTATGCTACATAGCAACAATTGTGTCCTCACATTTTTTATCCAAAACTTTATTACTTGATACATAGTTAAAACGTATGTAACTATAACTCTATCATGCCAAGCAGCTTAAGGTAGTTTTTCCTCCTGGGGTATAATATGTGGGATGAAGATCTTTTGTTCCATTTTCCTATCATATTCTCTGTCTCCCATACATCATTGATAATTTGTCACTTAATAAAATAAAATTACAACTCATTAACATTGATACAGATCCTTAACTTTTGATTAGTAGGAACAACCGAGACATCATTTTTTGGGATAAAGAACTTTGTTTGATAGGGATAGAAATCTGTTGTCTCAAAAAATGGTGTCTCGGTGTTCCTCACTAATCAAATGTTGGAAATGAACACAAATATTAATGAGTTGTAATTTTGTTTTCTTATGTGTCAAATTGCTATTAGTAGGGGACAAAAAATGTGACAGGAAATTGAGACAGAAGATCTCTATCCAATTGAGCGAATCTACTTTGCAACCCACATAACTTTAACTATATGTGTTTGAGTAATATTATTATACTATTTAAATAAAATTAAACGGTTCAATCAAAGACCCTTAATGACACTTGCTAATTGGTGACCCCCACAACGAGGAGTAGGAGGTAAATTTTGTTGCTAGCGAATTTTGGGTCTTTTTCTTCCTTTGCAAAGAACCCACAGGTAATCTTTCAATCTCTCTCTTCTCTACATGATTTGATCGATTATTAGAAATTTGTATTTTGTTAAGTCTGCTACTGTCTATCCATGAACTGCAATGCATATTTTGAATCTTATAATGAACACCATCGAGAAGATTATTTCTTGTTTTGAATAAGGAGGAAAATGAGATTTACAATCGTAATTAAGACTACAACATTGTAATTTCAATAGTCTAGTAATATGGAATCGCAAGCTTAATTGTGTGGCCATAACAGCCAAATTTTATCTACAATAACAATAAATGCAACATAACTGCAACTGCAACTGCGACCACAATTTAAATTTTTACCAATCTTGGGAATAATTGCAAGACTTTCACGCGTTATGAGAGAAGGGAGATGCGGTGGTTGAATGCAATTAATAGGATAAAATATACTTTTGATCCTTTATCTTTTGGTCAAAATTCATTTTGGTCCTTTATCTTTTAAAAGATTCATTTTGGTTCTTTATCTCTCTAACGTTACAAAAAGTGATCCTTTTCGCCAAATCTGTTACTTACGCCGTTAATGATAGCCTATGTGACAGTTAAGTGACGATATGGACAAGTGACATGGCATGCCTTCCACTCTGACCCATCGGAGATTCGCCGGAATCTGGGCATTTCGTCGGAATTTGGACCTTGAACCTCTCTCTCTCTCTCTCTTCCATTCTCTGTGAACATGTTAAACAGATGACGTTCAACCTCATTAGCTACAACCTGAAACACCAAGAGTATAAATCAGAGAAGAACCAGACTAAGAAAGTTGATTGTCTATATTCTCTGCAATCAACATCAGAAGTGCAATAAATCAACATTCAACATTTGCAACTTCTGAATTCTCTACGTCCAACATAATATATAAATCAGCGTTCAACATAATAAATCAGCGTTCAACATCATTTATTCTCTGCGAACTTGTTCTCTTCCATCCTTGCAATCTTTCTCCGCAATGAAACAAAGTGCAAGAATCAAAATTTTGGTAGAACCTAAACGAAATAGACCTAGATTTGAACACTTGTAACTACACAATTGCTCTTCTCCACCTTCAATTGAAGAAGCTTCTAGAACCAAGCATAGGAAGAAACCTTTTTGCACATTTGAATTTTTTAGGGTTTCATTTGGGAAGAATACTCACTTAGGGAAGAAGAAGAAGAGTGGCATGTGGTCCCACCTCATTGGTCAGAGTTGAGGGACGTCTGTCACGTTAGAAGTTTCTGTCAATAGATTTAACAGACCTGACGGAAATGATCACTTTGTGTAACGTTAGAGAGATAAAGGACCAAAATGAATCTTTTAAAAGATAAAGGACCAAAATGAATTATGACCAAAAGATAAAGGACTAAAAGTATATTTTAGCCGCAATTAATATGTTTAACATTTATTAGAGATTCAGAGTAATGAAGATGGAGCCAACCTTTAAAGCTGGCAATATATACATGTGGGATGAGAATCTCTTATCCTATTTTGGTATACCATATCATATCCCAACCAATAATATTTTGTCATGTATTTTATTTTTTCAATATTAAATAAAATTTTAACTTACATAGCAAGATATTATTGATTGGACATGATGTGATACACCAAAATGGAACATGAGATGCTCATCCCTATATGTGTGCGCGTGTGAGTTATTTTGCTGTGGTATACTATTTTGCTTGTGGTGCATTTAATATGTAATGATTGTTTTTGGAATGGTGACAATACTTGCGATGGATTTAACGAGGTTGAGATCATCTTTATTTTCCCCTCCGTATCCTCTCTTTATTGTTATAGTTTAGGGATATAAACATGATATATGATATTAGATGGGAACGAAATATCCGATATATATCCAAAATTATAATAATAAAATTCTCCATTTTTCAGAGGATCTTTACCCAATTTAACATGTCCTTCTTAGTTCTTACAATGACAGTTTTATTAGTTGAGTGTCTTCCTTAGAATTTGATTTGATAGACTTTATATTTAAATTCATATGGCCTCAATGCTTTTTTTTTTTTTTATTACTTGAATATGGATTGGGATCCCTCTAGTATCCTCGATAAATTCTTATACTTATAATAAAAATATTTAAATTCATATTATCCTATTATAGCTCCAAAACTAAATACGATTTTGAATAGTCTTAAATAAATAAATATATTTCACCCCAACTAACACCTCTAACTTTTGGTTTTAGTTAGCGTTTAATCCGAAATGTAATATCAGAGTTCCTTCAATAACATTGACTTTTAACCTAATGGTAAACATTTGATCCAACAAATTATAAGAAAGCACTATGCATTTCTTGACCATGTCGGTCAACATTTATGAGAGCTTTCATCAAAACTCACATTTGAAAAGAGGTGAGTGGGATGCGATAAAAAGTAATGTTTAAACAGCCTTGCCTTGTTGTTTTTCCTTTAATTGCTACTATGTAATTGTAACCGGCCAACACAGCTTAAATATCTACATGTAAAAAATCACATTACTTAGGTCCAGGTCCGGCCCAAGGATAAAACAAGTGAAGCCCTTACTTTAGATCTCTCAAAATAAAACAATTTTTTCTTTAAAAAAAAGGCTCACTTTGTATTTTTTTTATATTAGCTTTTTGATATGTATAATATATCAACAAACATAAGTTAGCCCATTTGGTATAAAAACTTAGCATTAGGTTGAAGGTCCAGGAATCAACTCCTCATTGTGCACAAAATAATTAATTTTGTATGAAAAAATTATTGGGTTAATTTTTTAAAAAGGCCTCACCATAAAGTTTGCTTTAGGCCTCAATAGGTGTTGGGCCGACCCTGCTTAAATCCTAAAGTTTCTGCAACTTATTTCTTTAACAAGGAAGTGTAGAAAGACAACACAAAAAAGAACAGGAAAATGTAAAATAACAGATAATATAAAAATGTATAACTATTAAATAAAATGCAAATATATTTTATGATTGGAAATAATGTCAAAGCTTTGTCTTCACTCCCATTGTAAGACGTAAAAGATCATAAGCATCTGTCTGCTTGTGTGCTAGTGCTCTCCTTGCTAGCATTCATCAACTATGCTTAAAAAATTTCCAACCTAATCCAACTTCACCTGAGAAACCGACAATTTGAGGAACCAAAACAAAAGTATCAAACCCAGGCACAAAAAATTCAGGTGGCTTTTGAGAACCTCGACCCCATCACAAACCCATTATAGCAAACCAGTTGAAAGGGCTATGCTTTCCTAGTGGAATCTAGCACACCCAACTGTTGAAAAGTCTTTAACCCAAGCGAGAAGTTAAAGAACAAAGGGAAAAGTTAAAACACATATACAAAATAAATTATGTAAGAGATCCTAATTGGCTTCTCACTGCCTCAGCCAATTCCAACATTTGCTACTTGAGAGGACCCGTTTACAGCTTCATGTTTCCACTTCCACCGTCCACCCCACTTGCTCTTTCACTTCGAATTGTAGTAAAGGGTACCTAAAATCCCTTGTCTCTTCTTCTATATCTTTTCTTTTTCTTCATGCAAAGTTAATCTTTTAGAACATCTGAAATGTGACAACTTATTGGAGTTTGCTTAACTTCTTTCTTTATGAATCCTATTATATCAGATGGCCACTTTTTTTTTTATATTATTTGAAGTAACTTTCTATTTCACTGGTACAATTCTAAAAAATTTATCAAATGGTTCACACAAGTTATAACTTATATTTATTTATAGTTTTTTTTTTATTTCATGGTTTCCTATTGGGTGCTTTTAAAAGAACTAGTTGCTTATAGAAGTAATAATTCTTCCGACTGGACGTCACGTCATTATGCTCTAATGGTGCAACCTAATAAGACCGAGTTCTTATTTCTTAAAATTGTGAAGCAACTCTCCTACATTATAATCAAAGAAGACTAAAGAGGAAAGAGAAAAGTAAAAATTCCAATATCGCCCTTATGAAAGAAATTGATCAAAACATACCGTTCCAAGTAGTTCACTGACATATATTATTGGACCGAGCTATATATTAATATATGTAATATGTAATATGCATATGTCACATTTAGGAGACAAAAACATAGTGATGATTGGTAGGTGATTACTGATTAGATCCCCATTTCGCCTCAATGACGCTCCACTTTTGTTCAAGCAGCTATTCCTAGCCACTTGCGGACTGTAGAAGTTGCTGCACTGATGCACTGAAGGGCATTTATGACATTTTACAAGGCGCAAGTCCGCCCCCAAATTTAATTAAATGAAAAATGTTCCTCTCATGTGAGTTTTGCCCATGCCATTCTGATACCTATTTTATAATTATCGATGAAATACTTTTTGTTGTTTTTAAAGTAGAAATGTTGAAGTCCCACATTGGATAGTGACATGACCTGATTAGTGGTATAAGTGGGGGGGCAACCCTCACCCCATGAGCTAGCTTTTGGGGTTAAGTTAGGCCTAAACTCAAATTCTAGTTCTGACCATCATTGTTGCGATCTCTGATTCTTCTTCATTTGCGATTTGTTTCGAAGCTTGTGTTAGAAGCTTCATTGAGCTTTCAAGTTGTTTCTTGAATCTTTCTTGGGATCGCTGTAACACAATGGTTCTTTCGTGGATCAACCACTCATTGATCCTGAAATTGCACAAAGCGTAATATGGATGGACACAACTTCAAAGGTTTGGAAAGACTTAAAAGATAGGTATTAGCAAGGCGATGTGTTAAGAATTTATGAGTAACAAGCAGAAATCTACATGTTGAAGTAAGGTGATGTTTTGATTACTACTTATTACACAAAATCGAAGAAACTTTGGCAAGAATTAGAAAACTTCAGACCTGTACCTAGTTGCACTTGTGATGTTAAATGTGCATTTGAAGCATTTCCTAAAATCAAGAATTATAGAGAAAATGATTATGTGATTAGATTCCTTAAGGGACTAAATGAACAGTACTCGGCTGTTAGATCACAATTAATGTTGATGGAACCTCTCTCAGACATTGGGAAAGTTTTCTCTTTGTTGATTCGACAAGAGAGACAAATGTGTATTCCTTTGAAAGAAACTGGAATTCTTGCAAATGTTACTAATTTCAGTGGCAAAGGTGGAACAAGAGGAAGACTTTATGGAGGTAGTCGAGGTGGCATAAGTAATGGAGGTAGAGGGAGAGGAAGCACAAAAGTTTGCATCTATTGCAATAAGACTGGCCACATGGTGGATACGTGCTACAAAAAGCATGGCTATCCACCCAATTATCAAAAAGGTGGATTGATTTATGCAGTTGATAATGAAGAAAATGGGGATGAAAATAAATCTGTTTCATATGAAGAAGAACATGATGACCCAGGAAAATTAGCTTTTACTCCTGATCAGCATAAGGCCTTGTTGGCTCCAAACCCAAATTCTAAGATGCTATCAGAGCCTATCTAAGATCCGTTGGGTCACCCGCAGATGTCCTGTCCTGCAAACTTTATGCTTCAGATGTCCAGTCTTAAGCGTGAAGGAGTGTGTTGGAGTCCCACATTGGATAGTGATATGACTTAATTAGTATTTATAAGTGGGGGTGTTAGATAGAGAATCATCCGTTACTATTGTTGGGATGAACATTAGGAAGAGAATCAAATCTATTAAATGCACTTATTTAGAATCCCTGATTTAGGTTATACAAATTAAGAAATAGAATGATTTTGTAATTAAGAGTTGTAAATGACTTTGTATTATATATAGTGGAGAAGAGAATGAATAGGCAAGAAGCCTAGAAATTATTGACATGGTATCAAAGCTAGTGCCCATATTCCAATGTTTCAGTTATTTGTCGCCTGCTCCGTCAGGGGCATCGCCTGTTCCGGCAAGCATCTATGGAGGGGTGGTGTTGGAAGTCCCACATCGCTTGAATCTTCTCCCGGGGTGCAGTTTATATACTTGTTGGGCAACTTCACTTAACACCAATTGGTTTTAGGTTGGAATCTAACATGATATCAGCCTAATTACGATCCAAACTTTCTCACCTAATTGATCGTTCTTGGTCTGGTCGTGACTTCTGCTCGTGGTTCTTGGTCTCCTAGCCTGAGACGTTCTTCTCCTTGTGGTTTGTGGTTTCTCGCATCTCAGTTTCTGGTTCGTGGTCCTTGGTCCAGGTCCAGGTCCATCCCGCGTCGTCACTGTGCATCATCCCTGTTTTTGGTTCTGTCTCGTGACGTTACTGTTCATCATTACTATTCATCATTACTGTTCATCATCACTGTTCATCGTTACTGTTCGTGGGTTACATAATGGCATCAGAGAATTTTTGTGTTCGCTTTACTGGAAAAAATTACGCAACATGGGAGTTTCAATTCAAGATGTTCGTCAAAGGGAAAGGTCATTGGGGCCATGTCGATGGGACATCCGCTGTACCAGCTGACAACACTGCCCTGGTGGCATGGCAGATAAAGGATGCCCAAATTATAAGTTGGATTCTAGCTTCGATTGACCCTCAAATGGTTCATAATCAGCGTTCTTTTTCTACTGCTAAGGATATGTGGGATTACCTAAAGCGCGTTTACAACCAGGACAATGCTGCCAAACGTTTTCAGTTGGAGCTTGACATCGCTACTTACTGTCAGGGAAGTCTTTCTATTCAGGACTATTATTCTGGGTTTCTTAATTTATGGGCTGAACATTTAGCTAGTCTGCATGCTGATGTTTCCAAAGAATCGCTCGCTGCTGTTCAACAGGTCTATGAAGTCAGTAAGCGTGATCAATTTCTTATGAAGGTTCGTCCTGAATTTGAACTTGTGCGTGCTGCTCTGCTAAATCGATCTCTCGCTCCTTCTTTGGATGTGTGTCTTGGGGAATTCCTTCGGGAAGAGCAGCGTGTCCTCATCCAAGGGGTCATGACCCGTAACAACTTTGTTCCAGACGTTGTTTCTATTACCTACTCTGCCCAGGATAAAGGGAAAGGTCGTGATATGACAAAAGTTCAATGTTTCTCCTGTAAGCAGTTTGGCCATAATGCTCGCAATTGCAATAAGAAATTTTGCAACTACTGTAAGCAACGTGGCCACATCATCACCACCTGTCCTACTAGACCAGTGCGGAAACCAGTGCAGGCCTTTCACGCTACTACTGCATCCATGGGCCAGTCCTCTGTCCCTGCCACCTTCAGCGCTGGTGCCTTGACTCCTGAGAGCGTGCAACAAATGGTACTATCTGCTCTTTCTACCTTGGGCATTTAGGGTAAGCATAATGACGTCTCTCAACCTTGGTTTGTTGATTCTGGGGCCTCTAATCACATGACTGGTTCCCCTGAACATTTGCATAATGTCCATGATTACAATGGCACTCAAAACATTCAAATTGCTGATGGTAATACCCTTTTCTATTACTGCTGTTGGAGACTTTAATTCCTCATTTCGAGATGTGTTTGTCTCACCTGAACTTGTTTCTAATTTAATTTCGGTTGGACAATTGGTGGATAACAATTATCATGTTAATTTTTCTCGTGTTGGTTGTTCTGTGCAGGATCAAGCGTCCGGGAAAGTGATCGCGAGGGGGCCTAAGGTGGGCAGATTATTTCCTCTACAGTTCTCTTTGTCGAGCCTTCTGTCTCTTGCTTGTAATGGTGTTTTGAATGAGGTTGAGGATTGACATAGAAAGTTGGGTCATCCTAATTCCATTGTTTTGTCTCATGTATTGAAAAGTGGCTTGCTGCATAATAAAATAGATCTTTCTACTTCCAACTTGGACTGTTTTGTGTGCAAACTGGCTAAAAGCAAAACTCTTCCATTTCCATCAAAGACTCACCGTGCTGATAAATGTTTTGATCTCATTCATAATGACGTTTGGGGTATATCACCGGTATTGTCTCATGGCAAGTCCAAATACTTTGTGACATTTATTGATGACCATAGCCGATTTACATGGATTTATTTTCTCCGTTCTAAATCTGAGGTTTTCTACGTGTTTAAGAAATTTTTGGCACATATTAACAAGCAGTTTCACACGTGTATTAAGACTTTACGCACTGATTCTGGTGGGGAATATATTTCTCATGACTTTCAGGAGTACTTGCAGCAGAAAGGTATTATTTCCCAGCGTTCTTGTCCATATACAACTCAACAAAATGGTGTTGCAGAGCGAAAGAATAGGCACTTAATTGATGTTACCCGCACATTACTTCTTCAGTCTTTTGTTCCTTCTCAGTTTTGGGTTAAAGCTTTGTCAAGTGCTGCATACTTGATCAATCGCCTTCCGACTCAGGTTCTGAACTTTGATTCTCCTTTCTCTCGTCTCTACGACATTCAACCAACTTATAATGACCTTCACACATTTGGTTGTGTATGTTTTGTCTACTTGCCACCACCGGAGCGTCACAAACTCAGTGCTCAATCTGTGCAGTGTGCCTTTATGGCTTACGCTCCCACTCAGAAAGGCTTCTTATGTTATGACGCTACTACCAAGCGTTTGCGTGTCTCTCAGAATGTGGTTTTCTTTGATCATCAGTATTTTTTTCCGAGCGTTTCCTCCGGCTTTTCTGGTTTGGCTCCTCTCCCACACTTTTATGAGGTTCCTCGTCATACAAAATGTTGGAAACCAGGTCATGTCTTTGTCAAACGCCAACATCATGCCCCCTCTCGACGCTGCCCCGCTGCTTGACCCTCCACCGATAGCACCACGCAGGTCCAACTAGACTATTCGTCCACCAAATAGGTATGGGTACGAACCTACTTCTTCTTCTGCCACTTTATCTACGATATCTATCCCTACATGTTATTCTCAGGCAGTTAAAGACTCTCGATGGGTAAAAGCCATGCATGATGAACTGCAACCACTGCAAGAGAATTATACCTGGGACATTGTATCTTGTCCAGTTGGTGTTAAACCCATTGGCTGCAAATGGGTCTATTCTGTGAAGCTAAATTCGAATGGTTCTCTAAATCGATTCAAGGCCCGATTAGTGGCTTTGGGTAACAAACAGGAATATGGAGTGGATTATGATGAAACGTATGCACCAGTGGCTAAAATGACTACTGTTAGAACTATCATTTCTATTGCAGCTTCCAAAGGTTGGTCACTCCATCAAATGGATATGAAGAATGCTTTTCTTCATGGTGACCTGGTAGAAGATATCTATATGAATCCCCCTGCGGGTTTGTTCCCCTCTTCGGCAGGGGTGTGCAAACTCAAACGTTCCTTATATGGTTTGCGGCAAGCACCCCGGGCATGGTTTGAAAATTTTCGGTCTACTCTTCTTGGATTCTCTTTTACTCGGAGTCAATATGACTCCTTTCTATTCATTCATCACACGACAACTGGAATCGTTCTTCTTCTGATTTACGTTGATGATATGGTCATTACAGGGTCTGATCAGGCATCCATTCAACACCTAAAATAGCAGCTCCAAGCTTTCTTTCATATGAAGGATCTTGGTTGTCTTCATTATTTTTTGGGTCTTAAGGTTCATTCTGATACCAAGGGCATCTTTCTCAATTAGCACAAATATACAGAAGACTTAATTTCTATAGCTGGTCTTCAATCTACTACCCCTGTTAATACCCCCCTCGAGGTTAATGTCAAATATCACCGTGATGAGGGTGATCTTTTGCCTGATCCTTTGTTGTACCACCAATTAGTGGGTAGTCTTAACTATTTGACTATTACACGTCCTGATATTTCCTTTCCAGTACAACAAGTGAGCCAGTTCATGCACTCTCCTCGTCATCTTCACATGGTTGCCGTTCGTCGCATTATTCGTTACTTGAGAGGTACTTCTCATCGGGGCCTATTTTTTCCTGATTGCACGCCTTTTACTCTGCTTGCCTATAGTGATGCAGATTGGGCAGGTTGTCCAGATACTCGGAGATCTGTCTCCGGTTGGTGCATGTTCCTTGGTCCTGCTCTAATTTCTTGGAAAAGTAAGAAGCAAACCTGAGTCTCCAAGTCATCCACTGAGTCTGAATACCGAGCTATGTCTACAGCTTGTTCAGAGATTGTTTGGCTTCGTGGTTTGTTAGCTGAACTTGGCATTCCTCAAACCACCGCCACGCCTCTCTATGCTGACAACACTAGTGCCATTCAGATTGCTGCCAATCCGGTTTTTCATGAACGCAATAAGCATATTGAAGTGGATTGTCACTCCATTCGTGAGGCTCTTGATGATCATGTTATTTCCCTTCCTCATGTCATCTCACAACTACAGCTTGTAGATATCTTTACCAAAGCCATTCCTCGACCCCGTCATCAGTTTCTACTTAGAAAATTGATACTTCTTGATCAGCCGCATCAATTTGAGGGGGGATGTTAGATAGAGAATCATCTGTTACTATTCTTGGGCTGAACATTAGGAAGAGAATCAAATCTATTAAATGCATTTATTTGGAATCCCTGATTTGGGTTATACAAATTAAGAAATAGAATGATTTTGTAATTAAGAGTTGAAAATGACTTTGTATTATATATAGTGGATAAGAGAATGAATAGGCAAGAAGCCTAGAAATTATTGACAGGGGGCAACCCTCACCCCATGAACTAGGTTTTGAGTTTGAGTTAGGCACAAATCCAAATTCTAAAAAGAAATCTTTTGATTAATAATTATAAAATAGACTTAAAAAATGGTGTTTGCATAACTAGTGTGAGAATATCGTTATTGAAATAGAATATATTCTTTAATGTATTTTTCTTGTGAAAGAGAGGCGTAAAATATATATTTTTGGTAATAAAAAGGCGTAAAATATTTTGTTAGTGATCATTTGTAAACAAATTCAAAACATCTATATTTTATTTAATGTTTTTTTGGAACCAATATATTTATTTCTTTATTTCACCAGACATAAAAAACAAAAAATAATGTATTTCTATGAACGAAAAGAAGAAACAAGGTTTGCACCATGCAATATACGTGGTGGGTTTGGGACAAGGATTTGTTATCCCATTTTGATGTATCATATATTATTTTTATTAATAATATTTTATCATATATTTTATGAGTTTAATTTTTATGCATTGTCAGTGTAAAGATTTTACACTGACAACCAATAATAAATCATGGTATGTGTGACTTTTAAGATAGTTAGAATAATAGTCAATTACTTTAGCTTATGTGATAATTTCTAATTGATTATCTGCGTAAAAAATCTTTAGACTGACAGTATATACTAATTAAATCCATATTTTATCTTCTTAAAATTATAATAAATTTAATTTATATAACAAGATATTATTAATAACGATAAAATGTAATACATCAAAATAAAAGAACAAATTTTTATCCTCGGCTTTGATGCAATAGAAGAGCCCTTTGTAATTGTATGATGACGTTTCATTGATCTGTTGGTCTAAAAACTTTGCACGACCTGTGGTTTTGATTTTAAATCTCTTACAAATTGTATGAATGTATAGACCGTGTTGCTTATTATATTTTTGTTAAAAGTTAATTCATATATTATATATTTTTTTATACTTATAAAAAAATTAAATATATTAAATCATATATTAATATTCATTCTGTTATAAATTATAGAAATTGATTTATATAATATTAAAGATAGAAAATTCATAGATCATTTTGAATTGTATATTTCATAAAGTACATATAAATGTAAACTCATTTTGTTCATTGGAAGGAAATATAAAGAAAAAAGATAAGGACTAAGCTTAATAACACCATTTGCATCAGTAAGTAGTTCTCCCAAAGCAGGAAGTCCAGGTGACAATTGTGTATACATAAACTGAAAAATTAAATTTCATGCAATTGGAGTTTAAGTCCTATCAACAAAATCTTAGTGCAGTAATTGTTTAACTACTTAATCAATAATTTATGTTAATAATTTTAAACATAAATTGTAGCATATAAACATGCCATATCAGATTCAAATGACAACAAAAAGTTAGATAATATAACTACTAAAGTATCTGACATAATAAAACAACCCGTCTATGATAACCCGTCTGATCACCCGTCTATGAAATCAACCGTCTATGATAACCCGTCTGATCAGAAGGGTTATCATAGACGGGTGAGCATAGACAAGTTCCTTCACGGGTTATCATAGACGGGTGAGTATAGACATGATGCAACTTGCATATAGGGGAATTGAAGGAACTCGTTTATGATCACACGTCTATGCTCGTTCGTCTATGAGATCACCTCTTCTGATCACCCGTCTATAAGATCACCCGTCTGATAAGACTGGTTATCATAGACGGGTGATCTCATAAACGGGTGTTTGATAAGACTGGTTATCATAGACGGGTGTAAACCGGTTCATTACCCGTCTGAGATCACCCGTCTATGATAACCCGTCTAATCAGAAGGGTTATCATAGACAGGTAAGCATAGACGTTTTATCATAGACAGGATGCAAGTTGCTTATGGGGAAACTGAAGGAACCTATCTATGATCACAAGTCTATGCTCACCCGTCTATGAGATCAATCATAGACGTGTTATCATAGACAGATTCCTTCATAAGTCATAGACGGATGATCAGACGGGTTATCATAGACAGGTTATCATAGACGGTTGTCTAATAAGACTGGTTATCATAGACGGGTGATAATAGACGGGTGTAGACGGGTTCATCACCCGTCTATGATAACTAGTCTAATCAGAAGGGTTATCATAGACGGGTGAGCATAGACGTTTTATCATGGACAGGATGCAACTTGCATATGGGGAAACTAAAGGAACCCGTCTATGATCACATGTCTATGCTCACCCGTCTATGATAACGTTTTATCATAGACAGGATGCAACTTGCATGTGGGAAACTGAAGGAACCCGTCTATGATCACACGTCTATGCTCACCCGTTTGATCACCATCTATGATAACCCTTCTGATCAGACGGGTTATCATAGATGGGTGATCTCATAGACGGGTTCCTTCACGGGTTATCATAGATGGGTGATCGGACGGGTTGTCATAGACGGGTGATCAGACGGGTGCAACTTGTATATGGGGAAACTGAAGGAACCCGTCTATGATCACACGTCTATGTTCACCCGTCTATGATAACCAGTCTCATAGACGGGTGATCATAGGCGTGTGAGCATAGATTGTTACCAGACCACTTTCAAATACGTTGAGTAGACAAATTCTCAAGCAATGAACATAAAAAACCACCATTTCAGCTTAAAGGCATGAGGCTTCAAGCAAGCTTCATGTTGCCAAAGCAAACATTAAGATACATTGATTGATAAACAACAATCTATAAAATGACATCCATAACTGAATATCAGCTATAACTGAATATCATTGGTCTTGTAAGCAGCATTACATACTCCCTATGTTTCCTATTCAAGATAAAAATAATAAATATCAGTTATAGTTGAGAATGAATGCCAAACTATTTTAGTAATACAAAAATATAAGTAATTGGGTACCATATATTCAAGAGTCTTGGGGATATCTAATATTGATTTTACACCAAGACATATAACTTCTACTGGTTTGCTGCCATGCTCAATGAGATATGCAGAAATGTCTATAACTACCCAAAGAAAATGAAATAATATGCTCAATCAAAACTAATATGGCATATATGATTTGGAATATATTAATATAGCAAAACAAGACATTGATGACCTAGAAATTGAACCCAAATTTACCATTCTCCACTATGCTAAAATGGACGAATGGTTCTTGCCAATGCATTTATTGGAAGCGTATTGACAGAGTAATTGAGGTGCATGGAATAACGTTTTAATAGTTCACACACTCATAATTATTCAAAATCTGATAGTACTCAGCAGTATACATTAATAATAAGTGAATGTAGTATTACTAAAAACTCAGATATGATCTAAACAAAAACACACCATCTTCAAACAAATGAGTGAAGTGCAAAGATTAATAATAAGAATGAAGCAAAATCTTCTTAACAGAACAAATAAAAGTCATATTCAGTATCACTCTAAATGCAACTTGCACTCCCAAATGATGTATTAATATAATGTGAAAGCATAAGAGAATGATGTATTACAACTTAAAAATAAGTAGCAATTTTTATACATTTCACTTGAGACGATTCATAATATTAGATCTATACATCAAGCCACACAATATACAGGTAGCAGGTTAATATCCATGGACGAAAATAGTATTACAAATTATATTGAGATATTATTCAACAAAAGATATTTATTAAATTTTTCATACCTTTCTCGGATCAGTACAAAACCAAATATTTAATCAACAGGCCATCCTCATGTATTACTGACAATGACAATGAAATCATTCTTACACAAAATAGATTGAAAAATGTGCAAGAAAGTTATGTAACAAAATCTAAACTTCAACATCCAGACAAACAAACTATGAATGAGATAAAACTTAAGAAATGTAGTGGGAAAGCTTAAAAGCTTATTACCCACAAAGAGGAAATTTTTCAAATACCTCATGTGCATATTTTAGAATCAACCCAATTTACACAAAAAAAACTTAGAATCAAACCTCCTTTTATGAATAAATTAAAGTAGTATAAATCAAGCATAAAGAAAAGGATATAGCAACTGTAAAAAAAAAGAAAAGAAAAGAAAATGTACAAAAATATAAAAAATACATGTAGTTTTCAGGAGAAGATGAACAACAGCCAAACCCTAAGCATTTGATAAATGAGGAAGGCAGAAGAAATGAGAGAAAAGAATATGGCTAATTCAAAAGCTTGTATTTTTTTTGAAAGAAATTTCAAAACAAAAGACCAAAACCCTAGCTGCCTCTTGCTTAACTTTCCCCTCAATTTATCATACCTCAAATTCTAATGTCACAGCCTCACAAGTAATAATCAGAGCTCGAAATATGTATCAATTTGACCCTTAAACACATCCCATGGCTTCCAAGTAACCCTAAACCCAAAAATATAGGATGAAGATTTCAGACTGGAGGTAGAGAGAGAGAGAGAGAGGTTACCTATTGGAGCAGGAATATGAAGCTTAGCAGACGATCGATGGTATTTCTCCACCGAGATTTGCCCTAATAGGTAGCCCTACTGCAGGGAGTGTGAGAGAGGGAAAATGTCGATGAGAGAGGGAGAAGATTGAAGACGACCAGAGCAATTCGTCATATTGCAAGGCGGTGTCTGGAAGATGCGCGCAGAGAAGAGAAAAATGGAGACGAAGATGTGAGGAAGATGTAGTGGAGAGAGAGACGAAGAGTTGAAGATGCAAGAATGGAAAGAGACAACTCTCAACCTGCAGACCTACGTTGAGTCGACTACAGAGGCAAATTGAATTGACAATTGATTGAAGTGGCAAATTTACCCTCAATTAAGGACATGTGTCGTGATTCAAATATAGAATATTTTGGAGTTTTCCCTGGACCCTAAAATGTTTATATAGAAATGATAAATAAATATGTCTGGAAGTTTTGTGGATGTTAACGATGGGCCACGATTAAAGCAGGAAACGTGACACAAGCAAATACATTGGAGAATGCGTGGTATGTATGATATTGGAACAAAAGATAAAGAAAATCTAGTAACACTACTACGTACTGTTTTCTAATTGGGATACATACATGATATTTGCCTATGTTGAGCGCACTTCTCCAATATTTTAAATTTAAACTTCACCACCAAGAGTGAAAGTAAAATGATATGTTTTGCAGTTTTTATGTATTTGTTATACTGTTAATTAATTATAAATTATCGTTTATATAATTTTTAAGATAATCATTATAAAAGTTAAACATTCTTTTGATGTAATAATTTATGATCAATTGACAATATAAAAATAAATATTAACAAAACATATCAATTAAATTCATACCCTAATGTTACATCCCATTAATTAATCAGTAAGATAAACGTCATGCTGTAAAAAGTCTAGGCTATAAATTACTAATCACTAATTAACTAATTAAATGAAAAGTGGTACACACACAACACACACGAGCCCGTCACCCAACTCTAGTGACTGATGATGTTACACAATGCATATGCTTTGGTTATTCTGGGTAGGGATATTCATCAACCGATCCAAACTAATTCACACCGTAAAAATCGAACCGAAAAATCGAAAACCGAAAAACCAAAAACCGAAAAAACCGTTTTTTTTATTGGATTGGATCGGATTTCGGATCCCCTAGTGAAAACCAATCCAATCTAATCCAATCCAAACCGATCTATTATATACATATACTATTATTTTGTAAATTATAGTACTACTCATACTTAAGCATTATTTTTCATAATCTTATGAACGAACACTCTCATTCTCTTTAATATTTTTGTTGGAATTGTTAAATACTAGATGTATTGGAATGTGTATAATTATTCATGTACCTAGGAATCAATAGTTATTCATTTACTAAAAGATTTTATGCATGTACTTAGGAACTAAAACTACATTAATTCTAGTATATATAAGTTTAATGTTGGTTTTCGACTTAATATAATTATGTAACGATGTATCGATAAAAACCGAATTATCCAATCCAATCCAAACCGCATTTGATTGGATTGGATTGAATCGGATTTTTTTAAGTAAGCAAACCGATCCAATCCAAACCGCAAGTTATTTTCATCTTTGGATCGGATGATTTTTTGGCTTAAAACCGATCCAATCTAATCCGCGAACACCCCTAATCCTGGGCTAGATCTATTTAATTAGATATAATTAGTTCTCTCTCTTAGCCTCCCTTTTTCGTTTTTTATTTATTTTTCATTTTGTTTTAATTTTGAATAGAGGGACGGCACTTCTAGCTCAATCATAGTTCAATAGAAAAAAATAAATGTGGTACAAAGAGTTCGAGATGTACAATTAACAATTAGTTTTTACTTTATGTAGTACAGCCACTTGGAAAAAAAATGACATACGGGGATACTAATACCCATTATTAATGATATGTTTATAGCTTTATCATTTATTTATAATTGGACTCATATTATTTATTTTATATATAATATATTTACAGTGATTCTAGTACTTAAATAAATATGAGAAATATGTGAATATCTAGTGTGTAAATTAGCATTTTTACTTAATAAGTCTACATATTTGGCTGAAAAATGGATTTCACACCGGACTATAAAACACAATCAATCAAATTCTCCGTAATCACCAAAATAATAATTTAAAAAAACAATAAAACTCTTATTAAAATTACTTTAAATTAAATTATTAAATTATTTTAAAATTTTGATTGGCTATACCCAATGGACATGTGCACGTACAAGATTTATTCTTGTTTTTTATACTTGTTAATAATGTATAGAGTAAACCATCATTTTGATCCCTAAAAGTGTGAGACGTTGTCAGTTCAGTCCCTAAAAGCAGTTAAATTACAAAAAAATGTTGACTGATAAAATTAACATTGACGGACTTTTTCATAATTTAACTGCTTTTAGGGACTGAATTGATAGCGATTAATAATTTTAGGGATCAAAATGATGATCTACTCTAATGTATAAATATTTGATTAACTATGTGTATTATGTAGCTAAAATATATATTTATTGGTTATCAATGTCAATTATTGATTAGTATTATCATGATCACACAACACATACTACTACTCTTAACCAGTGAAAAGATGTGTACTGACAGTGTTATGCTTGAATCCAAAATTAATCCAGATTACACTTGAATTAGCAAACAAATTATTTATGTATATATTGCTTAAATAAGATGAGGATGCTTAACTTTTTGCCTGTGATTTGAAGCAAACACGTTATTCCCAAAATAAAAAGATTAGTATAATTTATGAGAACATTAATTTCACCAATGAATGAGACCGAGGTTCGCCGCCGTGAGACTCAGCTTGCACTTTGAAGCGAAGAGACACTCCGTGGCTGGCCTGTCCTATCGATACTCTGCTTTAGATGATACTGCACTCTCCCGAGACAAATGGTAGTGATCCCTCAAATCATTGCACTTTCTTCAGTTTGTGTGTAAATTCTGTTGAAAAGTGAGTGGACTAACGTCTCTTCCGTGGTCTTGCTGACGCAACATGTTCATTACTTGATAGATTATTATAGCCAAATTTTTTGCAGGTAATTAATCAGTCTTTTTGTGTATACAAGTAACCGGTTTTTAAGAAACAATTTACAATTGTTATAGAGTTTACAAGAATTTTAACATTAGTGGACTAAGTTATAAATTCTGCATTTTTTATCCTTGTTCGAAAATAAAGAAATCTCATATCTCTTGAAAATAAGAGAAATAAAGTAAATATAAAGTTGAAATGCACAAATTCAAATTAATGTAAGAATTTTAGACTTAAGAGACTGTGTTGGAAAGATTTGCTCATCCCATAAAAATCTTGTAGTTCCCTCTTTCTATGTTATCTAAGCTTTTGGAAACAAAATTATGGGAGAACATGGGTAATTAAATTTTAATGAGTACAGTGTATATGAGACTTTGGAGGATATAGTGCAACTCTGCAAAATAGAAAATTCGGTTTATAAACAGTTTAGGGGTAAGGTGTAATATATGTTTTATTTTAATTAATAGCCATTTAATGCTTGGCATCAGTTATTATATTAGCATGCCAAAATCACATTTAGCTTTTAAGTACATGCAGAGGAATTATAATCATAAGCAAAGATAATTTCTTTCTCATAAAAAAGGAAAAAGTAGAGAAAATTATTTTTTTTTAAAAAAAAATGTATAACAAAGGAAAATGAGTTAAACAAAAGGTGGTCCCCAGACTCCACATAGCACAACATATAGGGAAATTTCTGAATTCTGAGAATCACTGAGCAATACTTTATTATCAGAGTAGAATCGTACTAAATATTAATTTTGCATTTCAACATAATCGCATTGCATATCAGAAACCAACCGAATATTCCATGGATTAAAAAGGGAAATTCATCCTTATCAGCATTGCTCAAGTTGCTATCTTTAATGAATAACCAAAATGGTTGCCTTGTATGCCTATATGTTGTCTAGTCAAGAATCAATGCATGATATCAAGTTCGGAAATTTTAAATCTTGAGCTAGATCCTCTAATGTCCTAACTTTTTCCGGTTGCTAAGTTTGGTGTACTCGATGTTATTGGAAAATAATGAGTAAATTATCAATTTGGTTCCTAAAATTATAAGGTCATATCAATTTGGTTCTTGACATTTTCAAAATTCCAAAAACGTTCCTGAAATTATCAAATGTTAATCAATTCAGTCCCTGTGTCAGGGACTAAATTGATATAAACCTTATAATTTTAGGGATCAAATTGACAATTAATACTAAAACCAAATTAATACGACCTTATAATTTCAGGGACCAAATTAAAGATTTACTCGAAAATAACATAAGACAATAGGCTTCCACTCTAGGAGACATGTAAGGTTTTCACGCCAAACACAACTTGGTCGTGCTAATCGCTAAAAATGCATGGAATACCAAAAATCTATTAGCAAAATCAGTTTAAGCACTCCTCTCTCCCCCAACACGTCTCTTGTCCTCTAAATATTTATCTTTTCTACTCTCTTTTTACTCTCTTCTTTTTTTCTCTTCCTTTTTCTCCTCTCATTCAATCATTTCTTTCCTTCTATAATAATTTCAGATGACCTTCCTCGATCTGCTGCGAATTTTGGAGGCTATCTTATTTAATTCTTAAGATAAATTTTCTCTTCATTTCAAAGGGGCATCTATGCTTGATTACTTTACAGATGCTCACTTAATCTAAGCAGCTCAATCAAACTTGGTTTATACCATTTTTACATATGCTCACTTAATTTAAGCAGCTTAATAAAAGAAAGTTTTTACATATACTGACTATCTTTCTTCGGAAATTTAGCTGAAACCTTTTTTGGTTGTTTGATTAGGACCATTAGTGTGAATAAAAATCTGTTGTCCCTAAAATTGGTGTCTCAATGTGCCGTATCAAGGATGGTGATATACATATGTGTTATTTAATTATGATTTTATTTTATTACGTGAAAAATTATTAGTAGTGCGGGATAGAGAATGTAACAGAAAAGTGGAACAGAAAATCTCTATCCCATTAGTGTGGGCCTAGTTGTCCATGATGTAACTTAAATTTTGCATACTTTGGTGAAAGGTAAATTAAGAGATTGCATAATTCTCAATGTCTTGGTGTGCGGCAGATGATTGATAGTGTTTGGGGTGCCAACCTGGTTGGAATCCCTTACACTATATTGATGCTTGTGAATACCATTTTTGCTTAAAAAAAAAAAATCAATGTCTGTCTCTCGCTCTCTCTCTCTGAATAATTGGTAGAATTTCTTTTTTGTTTTTTCTAATTTGGAATAATTCACAGAATGTTGTGATGTACGTGGAATAATTGCTGACATCTAATTGCAGATCTCATCTATGGCTTCAAGGGTTGTCTTGGATTTTCTCATAGTTATCTACCTTGCAAGTATCAAGAGTCTAATCATATATGAAAAATTATCTAATTTCAGCATCTGATTCTGCTTCTTTTCCCTCTAGATTGATCTAATTTGAACTTAATCTTCTCTATTCATACCAAACGTGTTTGCTGCTGGACTATTAGAAGAATCTTTAAAGAATGACAAAGTATAGTATGGCAACACCAACTCATAAACTTTAAGATTGCATGCTACAATTATCTGAGAGAATCGCTATCTATAGAGATATAAATTTATGTTACATGTGAACAAAAATTTAACTCACCAGCGAAAAGAATTTCTCTTTCTGTTCAGGTTTGAAATCTTAATTATTTTCTCAAGGTTTTTTAACAAAACTATGTAGAAGTAATTTGATATATGGAAACTTCTAAAATCAATGAGCAAAATTACACCGAACATTTCGTTATTTCTTTTGTTCATTTTTTGTACCACATTGCCCTTTTCTACTAAAGTTTACAAGTGTGACACCCTCAAACCCAGTGCCACTTTCGTAACTCAACACACTTAATGAAACGATAAATAAAATTTCGCTGGTTTTACTTTCGGAAAATAAATCCTTTGTATAAGCAGATTCTGGAAAATCGTGACAAAAATTTTTCTTATTAATACGTATAAGCACCACTCCAGATAATACAGAACTACTCATATGCAATAATAATAACAAGGTATATATGTATAATGGACAACAAGTCCCTTTACAAAAGAACAAAAGTATTAAACTTATAAAAACTATAAACTAGGCAGCGACAGTCTGGAACCATATCTCTAAAACCTATGGCCATCAATAGCCATTAACAGACTACCCAAAAAACCGCTGCCTCAAAAGTAAGGTCTACACCCTAAGCTGGTCCGATTAATGGAAGCCATTGGACAATCCCCCGGAGGGAGGTCCAATGCTGGAACAAGGGGAAGAACTCTGGGAACCTACATTCCCGTTCCCCTGTGGATGGGGATCGGAAGCATCCGAAAGATGATCCTCCGGGTCCTCCTGAGGATCCTCCTCAGGGTCTTCCTCCTCCTCCTCTTCCCCCACATCCTCCACGACGTGCTCGCCCGCTACCAAGACAAAAGGCGGGGGAGGCGTCTGGGGTAGCTGTTGCTGCGGGGACTGTGCAGCGGGGGCGACCGACTCGATCACACCCTGCTCCATAAGGGCCTGCAGCATCAACTCGATGGGAGGGAGAGGCACCTGGATGGTCTCCACTGTCCTAGTACTCTTCCGCGGTCCCGTCTCAGTCGTCCCGCTTACGATGCAAACCGGTCCAGTGTACGCCGCACTTTCCACCCCTGGGTGGATCACCCACGCGGCTGGGTCCGTCCTCCAATCAAATGCTAGGACGCACATCCCCGAGTGCGCTAGGTGATCTGATGTCGGCTCCATCTGTAAACACGATACAATATATATACCAATGGACAACCCGTCCAAAAACATGCAAGGGTGAGAAACCAATATATGAATCCATAAACAACAACTATATGCCCAATCCATACAACAGACTCATATACTGTAACTCACTCAAATCATCATATAACATGTCATATATCATCAAGTACAAATGGCGGTAAATGCACAAGGGCTTCGTACCCCACAATCAACGTTATCTCCTAAACGTATGCATGGCACTTCCATATATCTCAACTAATATTCAAACTAGATTACTAGATTTCCGGAAATCCCATCACCATTCGCAATGAGCTGATCAGGCTCTAAAGATTTACACCAATATTTGGCTCAAAAACGAGTACTTTGAATCCCATGACACTACGCGATTCTCACATGGGGGCGCAATCAGAAGTACTCCACAAGAATACGGTCATACTATATTGTCCAACTCAAGGCACAATACGTTCCCAGAACACGTATGACACCATTGTCCATCAAGGCACAATGTCATGACAAATAAGTCATCTCAGGTTCTCCTTGCTTATCAAGGTCCCCCCGTATCACGGCACGTCTGCCCTGCATTTAATGCATGAGAAACCTATCTAGTTTCCGATAATGATCTTTGTCGCATCAATATTTCCTCGTTGTAGCATCAATGCTAACAACCACCATAATGTCTTAGACTCTTTAAGCCTCAAAACACATTTTCTCAAAAGAGGACACTTAGTCCAAAACAACTCAAATCCCAACATCCCTAACTGATGCACCAGTCAAGGACGCCGGATTCAAGATCATAAAAACATCCTCAAGCTTACAGGACCACAAAGATCGTCCCTAAGCCGACAGGATCACAACCAACACGGATCCTTGATCCACGTGTTCTGCAGAACCCTAGAACCCCGACGTCTCGGTTTCTAGTTTCTAAGCTTTAAAACCACTTTTCTTGAAAACCCGAAACCAAAAACCCCAAATCTCCGATACTTACACAAAGTCATCGGGATCGGTTTTCCAAAACAAAACTTGGTTCAGAGACCATTTCTTTTTCTTTCGTTGTTTTTCGGTAAAATACGAACTTAAAACAAAACTTGCACAAACTCATTTTTTCTTGAATAAACTCAATATAACTTTGGAAACCACATTTCTCAAAATGCCTTTGCTCAAAGGGTTAACTCATCGAATTTGGACAATTGAAAGTTTCTAATGCCCTATTCGCTTTTAAACTTCACTTCTCATTATTAAAACACATTTCAGACTTTTAAAGCTTTTAAGTTACACGATGTCGGATCCTAATCAAAATTAGGTCCTCTAATGCCTACATCCCACAGCAGGGCACACGATACATCCATATAACCATTTAGCAAGTATAACATGCATTCAACTATATCAGCAGTTACGTCAATACATCAATACATATTCCAATCAACAGCAGTCAATCAAGAAATCAACCAACATCAGATATAAAATAGTTACATACAATACAAAACACCGATGCAGCACATAGCTGTCGGGAATGGAATTCCTCAGGTTTTTCCCCTTACCTCTTGTAGCTTCCAGCTAAAACTTTGAACACCCGATCAACTTGTTCACCGCCCCAGCACGTTGCCGATCACTACATACACGTAAAACATATCGGCATTAACTTACAAAACAAAGATTTCTCCTAATGCACCACCCCTAGGGTTCAGCCCTATTACACTAAAAATAGCTAGGGAGCTCCAAAATTTCTCATTTTCTGGATAACACCCTAACTAAGTGTGACAGCCCTAGATATCAGATCAGATCATCAAAAACCAACCAAAACCCTACCCTACACACATAGGGGGGTTTCGGCCCCTACCTAGAAAATATAGCTAGAGGGATTTCTTGGCTCTAAGCTCTTGGATCATACAAGTATGTCATGAACCTAGGCCGTAGAAATTGGTTTGGTACATATACGATTTTCCTACAATTTTTCATGGATTTTCAAAGATTTTAGGGACAAAACCCTAACATCCTTGATCATGAAAATATGAGGAGAGAAAGGAGAGATTGAGAGAGATAGAGTTGAACTACTACCTCCTATGATGATCCACTCCAAGTTTGATGAAGATTGCTTCACAAAAATCCAAGCTTTCTACCTTCAAAAATGGAGATTTTGGATGAAAGGAAAGAAAAGAAATGAGAGAAGAAGAAGAGGAGGTGATTTGGGGGAGGGGGCTGCCGAATGAAATGGGGAGATAAGGTTGGAAATATTAGATATTTAGGGGTTTATTAGTTTAATAATAGGAAAGGTAAGTTTGTAATAAAATTAACCAAGGGCAATTTGGTCAATTCACATCCCGATATTTGAAATCGTCCCGACACTGATATGACTTCCTCAAATAACTTGATACAATGTTGGCATGAAAAACATCTGATCGTAGATCTCGAAAAACCCTAAGACAGCTCGAATCGTCTTCTCGATCGATTATCGGCACGAATATAAAATATTATTTATATTTTTGAACGTCAGGACACATTTTAGGAAAAAGATAGAGGAATACATTCTAAGACTAATGGTTTCGTTCATTAGTCCAGATTAGGTCGTGATAGTAGAAAACACTATCATCTGAAAAACGTAGATCGGTTTTTGTTTGAGTTTTCGACCCAAAACTTAACCGAAGGCTCCTACGATTTTATGAAACAAGGCTATGATTTTAGTTTTCCCAAAATCATTTTCTAAAACACGAATGAAAATATAAACTCACTAATTGAGTTTATCGTCCTTAGAAAGCACGAAAAATCGGGGTGTTACAACAAGATTTTCTAGCTGAGGTTTTACATGATAACAATTACTAGTTAATCATTTCCTTTAAAACATAAAAATAAACTGCTTTCAACTTGACGTAGACATGTTTTTCAGAAACGCTCAGCTTAAAACTAAGAAGTATTACGAATGAGAATCTTCTATATTTGATAGGGTTGGCTGTTACTGTAGCCAATGGCTGATTTATTTTCGACCTAGCTGATATATTTTGATAAACTCTCTAGTATAACTTATGAAAACAACTTATAACATATATGAAAACAATTTGACTTATTTTCTCTTTGATGATAAAAATAACTTATACATAAACGTTTATATGATAAGCGCTTATCCAATAAGCACTTAATTAAGCCGTTTACCCAAACAGGTCCTATGTTGTCTAGTCAAGAACCAATGCACGATATCAAGTTAGGAAATTTTAAATCTTGAGCTAGATCCTGTAATGTCCTAACTTTTTCCGGTTGCTAAGTTTGGTGTACTCGATGTTATTGGAAAATACGAGTAAATTTTCAATTTGGTCCTTGAAATTGTAAGGTTGTATCAACTTGATCCCTAACATTTTCAAAATTCCAAAAACGTCCCTGAAATTGTCAAACGTTAATTAATTTAGTCCCTTTGTCAGGGACTAAGTTGTTATGAACCTTATAATTTAACGGACCAAATTAACACAAAATTGACATGGAGACCAAATTGCAGGGCCGGACTAACACCTATTAAGACCTAAAGCAAACTCTGTGATGAGGTCTTTTTAAAAAAATTAAATTATTAATTATTTTGTAGACAACGAGGAGTTGAACCTTGGACCTTGAAGTTAATGGTAAACTTTTATACCAAACACGCTAATATAAAAAAATACAAAATAGGCTATTTTTTTAAGAAAAAATTATTTTTTTGAGAATCCTAAAGCAAGGGCTTGAGCCAATCCTGTCAAATTGATGCGACCTTATAATTTGAAGGATCAAATTAAAGATTTACTCCAAAATAACACAAGAAAATAGGTGGCTTACACTCTTGGAGACATGTAAGGTTTTCACGCCAAACACAACTTGGTCGTGCTAATCGCTAAAAATGCATAGAATACCAAAAATCTTTCAGCAAAATCAGTTTAAGCACTCCTCTCTCCCCCGGCATGTCACGTCTTTTAAATATTTATCTTTTCTCCTCTCATTCAATCATTTCTTTCCTTGGATGGTAATTTCAGATGACCTTCCTCTGCTGCGTATTTTGGAGGCTATCTTATATAATTCTTAAGATATATTTTCTCTTCATTTCAAACGGGCATCTATGCTTGATTACTCTACAGATGCTCACTTAATCTAAGCAGCTCAATCAAACTTGGTTTTATACCATTTTTTACATATGATCACTTAATCTAAGGAGCTTAATAAAAGAAAGTTTTATTTTAAGTTTTTTCTCTCACAGTATTTTATGCTTTGTTACGTATAATAATAAGGCTATATCTAAATTTTTGTTTGGAATATACTACATAATTGAACAGATTCACCAAATTAAATGTTTTCTGTATGATGAACTAGGCCAAAAGTTGATTGGCATTTATTTATTTGTTATTACTAAAACAATCCAATTGTTGCCACGCGGAATCCACATTGTTCTTGGATATATGGATATGTGGCACAAATTAGAATTAGAATATCCAATATGTCCCGAGCTTACATATTAATATTAGTGCAGGAAGCAACTCACGTGTGAGCTTGAGTGGAAGATTTGAGGTCTCATTTTGGTATGTCACATCATGTCCTAATCAATATTATCTTATCAAGTATTCTATTTTTTCAATATTAAATAAAATTTAACTTACATGACAAGATATTATTGATTGGGACATGATATGATATACTAAAATAAGACATGTGATTCTCATCCGAGATTCACACACTTCCTTATAAATACCATTGAGCGGGGTAACGTTTTCACTTAGGAGACACAAACAACTACAAGTGTTCTTCCTCTGTACTCAACTCTGCTCCTAGTTTTGAGTATCACCTTTTTCCTTGTACACATCAAAGAGAGCAAAAAAAAAAAAAAAAAAAAATGGAAGGCGATGTATGTTGTGGGAGTTTTTTTCAAAGGTGCAAGCCTTACATAGCTATGATTTCACTGCAATTTGGGTACGCTGGCATGAACATAATTACAAAGGTCTCCCTCAACCGTGGGATGAGCCACTATGTGCTTGTGGTTTACAGGCATGCCTTTGCTACAGCAGCTATTGCTCCCTTTGCTCTTGTCCTAGAGAGGTACCTATCATTCATTCATATAGAAAAAACAAAAGTGGGAGAAAATCACTACCTTCCTTGATTTGAATAAATGAATCATATTCTGATCACACCTTCTTCTTTCTTATCATTGGCAGAAAAGTGAGGCCCAAAATTACATTTCTTATGTTCATTCAAATGTTTGTGTTGGGTCTTCTTGGGTTAGTACTCTTCTTCTTGAACTTGCTGTTCATGTTGGTAATCTACTCATTCCAAAAACATGTTCTGAAATTCTCTGTTTTCCTCTGCTCTTATAGGCCTGTGATTGATCAGAACTTATACTATGCGGGGTTGAAATTTACATCCCCAACATACTCATGTGCTATAAGCAACATGCTCCCTGCAATGACATTTGTAATGGCAGTTATCTTCCGGTATATTTTTTGCAACACAGAATCAATTAGAGTTAATCTCATTTCTCTTCCTCTGTTTTTCTCTGTTCCTTTGAGCTGACTTGGAGTTACTCTCTTCTTGGGATAAACTAGGATGGAGAAGTTGGACATAAAAAAAGTAAGATGCCAAGCAAAGGTGATTGGAACTGTAGTTACAGTTGCTGGGGCCATGTTAATGACATTGTACAAGGGGCAAGTCATCAACTTTTTCTGGTCTCACTACATGCATCACCCCAGAAACTATGTACCTGAAAACACCACTGTTTCTGGTGAAAGAGATTGGTTTAAGGGTTCTATTTTGCTCATAATTGCTACTTTTGCTTGGGCTTCTTTCTTTATCCTTCAGGTAAGGCCACGTTTTATTCAAAAACTGGAAAATAAAATGATTAAAAACTTGAACTTTCATTCTTATTAATGAGAGTGTTTTTGTGTAAGTTTGAACATTGAAAAGTGTTTGTTGTGATTAATGCAGGCAGTGACATTAAGGAGATACTCTGCTCAGCTCTCTCTCACAGCAATAGTGTGTTTCTTGGGTACATTGCAGTCAATTGCAGTTACCTTTGTCATGGAGCACAAGGCTTCTGCTTGGTCCATTGGTTGGGATATGAACCTGCTTGCTGCAGCCTATGCTGTAATTCACTCTTTCTCTCTCTAATTTGTTAAAATCATATCATATGGTTGACGTTTATACCAATTTGATAATCTATTAAAAATACACACTGTTAATCAGAAATTTGTACTTTCTTAACCTATGTAACATTAAAATGACATAAGATTATGAATGATATGGGAGTCTAAATGAAGGTATACTTTGGTGAACAGGGTATTGTATCATCTGGTATTGCATACTACGTTCAAGGGATTGTCATGCAAAAAAGAGGGCCTGTTTTTGTCACTGCTTTCAGCCCTTTGATGATGATCATTGTAGCTATCATGGGTTCTTTCATCCTTGCAGAAAAAATTTACCTTGGAGGGTAAGTCTAAGTCTTTATTCACAAACTTAGCTTTCATGCGGTTTCGTCTCGTAGATTATGGTTTAACATAGTGACTCTGCTTTCTATCATTTTCTTATCATAAAGTTATTCATTTACATGAAACATCACCATCATAAGTGTGCAATTATTGATGTACATTTATCTATTCTTGATTACAGAATTATTGGAGCTATTCTGATCGTAATAGGACTTTACTCGGTTTTGTGGGGCAAATACAAGGAGCACAAAGAGAAAGAGGCAGAGGTAGTCACTGAGGCAATTAAGTGCTGCACAGAAGAAAATGGGAGGTTGGAAGCTGTGGTGGAAGTTGATGAAGCAAATGACATTGAGATGCAAAAGGGTGAACCTTGTAAAGAAGAAAGGGTAGTCATTAGTGTTCCAGAAGCTTAAACTAGTAAAAGATTAGACAAGGCTGAAATCAATAATATAATAGATTGTAATGAAAGAGGGTTACGGAGAGCAAAGAAATTGAAAGGGGTTTTTGTGTACCTCTTTATTATTCTCACTATATTTCTTCGGAAACTTAGCTGAAACCTTTTTTGGTTGTTTAATTAGGACCATTAGTGTGGGCCTAGTTGTCCATGATGTAACTTAAATTTTGCATACTTTGGTGAAAGGTAAATTAAGAGATTGCATAATTCTCAATGTCTTGGTGTGCTGCAGATGATTGATAGTGTTTGGGGTGCCAACCTGGTTGGAATCCCTTATACTATGGTGATGCTTCTGCATACCATTTTTGCTTTAAAAAAAAAAAAAATCAATGTCTCTCTCTCTCTCTCTCTCTCTCTCTGAATAATTGGCAGAATTTCATTTTTGTTTTTTCTAATTTGGAATAATTCACAGAATGTTGTGATGTACGTGGAATAATTGCTGACATCTGATTGCAGATCTCATCTATGGCTTCAAGGGTTGTCTACTCATAGTTATCTACCTTGCAAGTATCAAGAGTCTAATCATATATGAAAATTTATCTAATTTCAGCATCTGATTCTGCTTCTTTTCCCTCTAGATTGATCTAATTTGAACTTAATCTTCTCTATTCATACCAAACGCGTTTCCTGCTGGACTATTAGAAGAATATTTAAAGAATGACAAAGTATAGTATGGCACCACCAACTCATAAACTTTAAGATTGCATGCTACAATTATTTGAGAGAATCGTTATCTATAGAGATATAAATTTATGTTACATGTGAACAAAAATTTACCTCACGAGCGAAAAGAATTTTCTCTTTCTGTTCAGGTTTGAAATCTTAGTTATTTTCTAAAGGTTTTTTAACAAAACTATGTAGAAGTAATTTGATATATGGAAACTTCTAAAATCTATGAGCAAAATTACACTGAACATTTCTTTATTTCTTTTGTTCTTTTGTTGTATCACATTGCCCTTTTCTACTAAAGTTTACAAGATTTTCTAGCTGAGGTTTTACATGATAACGATTACTAGTTAACCATTTCCTATAAAATATAAAAATATACTGCTTTCAACTTGATGCAGACATGTTTTTCAGAAAGCTTAAAACTAAGAAGTACTACGAATGGGAATCTTCTAAATTTGATAGGGTTGGCTATAGCCAATGGATGATTTATTTACGACTTAGCTGAGGTGGGGTTAAGGCTCTTGTCTTACAACTATAATGTGCATTGATAATTAATGAAGGTTAAATTACTATGTATATTCTTATAATATTATTTAATTTATATATAGGTCTTTATATTTTTTTTTAAAAATTAAATTGACCCTTAATTTTTCATTATGTCTCTATTAATTATAAAATTTTATAATTAAGTTCTTCAAATCACAAAATGGCACTGGAAACATTCATGGGTGAAATCTGTACAATCATCGCCCAGAGATATCCTATTTATTTTGTTTTAAAAGTATAAGGATATCATTAAAAAGTTTAAATTATGGGAACATATTTAAAATTAGATTTAGTTGTTACGCATGGTCAATGTAAATATTTTTTACACTGTTAACGAACTAATCATATCATTAATAATGTTTGGCTTTGAGAACATTTCCAATGGAGTTGCTTAAGAATAAATAAGAAGTAAGAATCGATTCTTATATGGTAGAACCGTGGAACATCAGTGACATGACATCCAGCTATAAGAATCGTTGCTTAAAGAAGCAATCATTGATTATAAAAGCACTCTAATTTAAATGAGTTGCACCATGGGGTTAAGAGTTGATTAAAGTAATATAAAGTAAAAAGTAGTAATGTGACAAGATGGAGCCCATAAAAAGAGAAGTTAAGCAACTTCAATGAGTTGTATCATTAATGGAGATGCTCTTATAATAACTATCTCAAAAATCACACATAAGATGATTTATGATTAGCTGACGGTGTAAAAAAATTTACACTAACGATGTATCAAAATTAAACTACTCTTTAAATTTTCAGGAGAAGTATATAGCATATGCTACTAACTTAACTGTATCAGTGGAGGAACTTTTGATTCCGCGAATTAGTTAGGAGTAGTGAAAGATTCTTCCCCTTAATTTCAATGTGAAATGTCTCAACCATCTTTTAAAAGACAGGTTCTCTCCTATCTCCGAATAAGCAAGCATCCAACATGATACAACATATACTTTTCTCACTGAATATCAATGAAGGAATAATTGCATCATTGATTCCAAATTATGCAAGCATAAGTAGGAACTTAACCATTTAAAGATGCAGATTTGCACTTGCGCAAAATGTATCCGCAAAACATTCTGATTCTATATTAAGACTCTTGCAAAATGCAAATCCCTAGTTCCGTCACCATCATGTGTCACCAATCTGGTGGATAAAGTGTGTATACCCTTTTTTTGGGGGGGGGGGGGGGGGGGGGGGTTAACCGTTACAAAATGTATGTATATAATAGCTTTGTTAGATACAAAACCACCTTTTGCTCTAACCAAACATAATTAACAAAGTTCCTCTAAATTTCAATGCTTAGACCTATATCTAGTTCAAAGCTTCAATAAAGGGTTTCTAACAAAGCGGAAGAAAAATGACATTTTGCAATCTACAAATTTGGGGCCAAAACGTCAGGAAACAAGTTATATTGATGTTAGAAACAAATTGGGTTAGTTAACTTTATTGGAACTTTAACTAAGAAATGGACATTAGTGGATGATTAGGCAGCATTATTTATTGGTATCAGATACACAACAATTCTAGTGTATGACACAGGGTCCTTCCTGAAAAGTAATTTTGGGATATGATTTTGCATTGTGCGACTATATGCCAGCACCCAGCCACCCACTAAAGAAAAGATATCTAATCAGAATTGGAGAATTAAGAGAGAGAAAATATGAATTAAGCAATGCCAAAACGTAAATGCGCAGCGCAGAGAAGCAAAACACATCAATTAACGAGTAATTCTTGGATATTAATTACCACTTCAACCTGGCTTCATAAGAGGAAATGGATATAATGCTGTAACTGAGTCACACAGTTGTATTTTAATAGCAAATATTGTTTAAAGTTGGTTTAGTGAAGGTATAATATGAGCCGTCCAATCTTAAATCCATAGTCGAGATTGTTCATTGCGTGTAACTGTGTGCTTCCATTACAGCAGGAAATCTGGATCCTTCCTTCATAAGATGTATTGAATGTACTCATGCTAAAACTTTCACGGCTATTTTTAGTAAAGAAAAACATTAAAAGGGGCTAATCTCTTCACGACAATGTAATTGTTTTTTTTTTTTTTTTTGTGAAATGAAATGTATTTTCTTAGGTGAATTAAAATTATCGCTATTAAATGTCTTGTTTATATATTTGATCTCAGAATTTTAAAATTAATGCAAAAATTTTATCGTGCATTTTTTTATGCGAATTGAAGAATTTGAAATACAAGCTGAAGATGTGGAATTTTGAAATTATTTGCTACATCGTTTGTTTTCCGACTCTCCTTTCTCTAAAACGCATGCCTCCCAGTTTTTCTCTAATGTCTGAATCTCCATGGTAATTCACCCGTTTCTAATAGAAACAAAGACACCATAAAAAAAATATAATTAAGTATAATTTTTAATACATTGAAAGTATATGAGGTTGGTCATATTTATAGAGCTGAGATATTTATAAAGCTTAATAACACTTTTGGTCCGCGAGGTATCACGATTATGCAATTTTGGTCCCCCAAATATAAACGATACACATGATCATTAAAGTATGTTAGGTGTCAATGATGCCACATAGGAATGTCACGTAAACTGCTAAGCTAGCCTTACTAAGTGTCAAATCAATCCCACGTACGTAGGCTACCGACATTAAAAATTGGATGACACGGTGACAGAAGGACCTGATTGTAACAGATAGGACACTTTGGGGACCCAATTGACGCAATTGGAACCTCAGTGACCAAAATTATACAATCGTGATACTTGATGGACCAAAAGTGCAATTAAGCCTATTTATAAATAGAATCTCGAAATGAATACATTTAAAAACAAGAATAATCCTAACATGAATGCAAATGAATATACGATTAAGGCATATATTCTCTGTTATTATATATAATCAAAGCATATATTCTCTATTAAATATCGATCATATCGTACATCCCATCAAATTCAAGTAGGTGCTCAAGAAACCAGCTTGAGTTTGAAAACCATAGTACAAAAACAGCCAAGATGGCGAGCTTTGGTGAGCAGATTAGTCGGCTGGTCTAAAGTGCCAATGGAAATGAGATGAAGAGCACCACAAAGAATGTGTTGGCGAATAAAGTGGTAATTAACCTCAATATGTTTAGTGCGCTCATGGAAAACATCATTGTGAGCAATGGTTATCACAATGTAGATCGATATAGGACAACTGAGAAAAGTTGAGGTCTTTAAGAAGTGAGTGAATCCAGATAATATTGGATGTTTTATCAATCAAGGCTCAATATTCTTCCTCAGTACTAGAACGAGCAGTGAGAGTTTGCTTCTCACTCTTCCGTGAAACCAATGAGTCTCCAATAAAGATACAAAAGCCAGTGTGGTGGAGCAATGATTAGTGGGATCTCTACCCCAATCAGCATCGGAGTAAGCCCATAGGGAGTCAATCGAGTAATGGAAGCCATGAAAAAGTGTACCCTTCATATACCAAATGATGCAGCATATGAACTGGCTAACTAGATGAAGAACATATGAGATGTCAGGTTGAGTCACCGTAAGATAAATCAAGCTCTCGACTAAATGCCAATAAAGTGTCACGTCATCAAGAACGATGTCATCCAATGGAGAAAATCGAACATTAGTATCAAGGGGTGTAAGATCATTTTTGTTGGCTATAAGTCCAACCCTGGAGACTAGATTAGAGGCATATTTTGTTAGGATTAAGGGAGCACAAAGCATTGAGACATTGTCTTCAACGGGCTAAGGTATTCTCCCATATGCTAAATGAAGAACCACATAAGTGAGCTTGACACCACATCTTGCCTAAAAACCTTAAGGCATTAGGTTCATGGGTCCATCCACCCATATGTTTCTCACTTTTTTCATTCCTTCCCGATATAGGAATGATTTTACTCACACTTGGATTCTTAAAAATATCTCCTTTAAGTTTGAGTCCTCCACACGAGAGCATGCTCCCCCTCGAGCAGAAGTCTTTCGAGTATTTGACGATATCACTAAGAGCCCAGCCCACCTACTGATTGGGTTGCACACGCTCTTCTTCAACACAAGGGACCCTCACACATGGATCTACCAACAACCGTCTACTCTACAAGCAAAATCGGTTGCGGATGCTGGAGCTCCTTTGTACACTGGTGGCTATTTAATTATGATTTATTATTTTTAATAATTACAAATGCTAATGTTTGAGATATTATGCAGGACGAGTTCCTTCTCCTCCGAGAGGAGGTTGAGGCCTCTAGTCGAGGGAAGCACTCTGCTGCCTCTGACCACACCATCTTCTTGGAGGTGGCTGGAGGAAGTCAGAACAAGAAGGACCATATCTATCAGTTAGGCCAGCTGAGGGATGAATTCATAGCCTCATCAACACCGCGGAATCAGTCCGACTCTGGCCATACCCGGATCACCAACCTGAATACTGAGCTCGCAACGAAGGACAATGATATCCGGGGGTTGGAGGGTCAGGTGCAGCAACAGAAGAGTCAGCTTCAGCAACTTTTCCTGCACTTGGGATTCCAACCCAACAATTCTGGTGCCGGCGACCAGGACGATGCAAATGGCACCATCAAACCCAGCGATGTTGCCAATATCGATGTCGATGATTGACCGCTCTTCCCATCCCCAACACATTAATTGTTTTATCTTTTTTTTAATTATTGATTTTTCTATTCTTTAATTAAAACTAGAGTAAAGGCCCATTTAAGTGCCTAATAAGTTTTTAGGTACCACTTTTCATCCCCAACAAAAAAAAACTCACCGAATAATCCTCGAGAATAATAAAAAAGGGACATTTTAGTCCCTTCATTTGTTTCCATCAGGAACACACCATTAAAGTGCTGATGTGTATCGTTAGTATGTCAAGTGCTCAGGCAATTGTCCTTACATGCATAATAGACCATGAGAATAATTATGCATTAACCCAATAAAGTCCTCAACTATTATTTAAGTAACCCAATTTAGTCCTTGACAATTTTTATCGTGGGACACATTAGTCCCTACATGTTACAAACAACACACCACATGCATCAGATGCACCAGCATAGGTCATATGAACGAGTTTAATAGACTCTTGGACACACTGACGATATATATCAGCACTTTAATGTTATGTTTAGGATGGAACAAACAGAGGGACTGATGTGTCCCTCTTTTGTCATTGTCAGGGACTATTCGGTGATTTTTTTTTCCTCAGGGACGAAAAATGGTACATCAAATATTGTTAGGGACTAAAAATGGTCTTAACTCTTAAGACATATATGTTAGTTTTTTATTTATATTTCTATTTATTGTAAAAACATATATTATTTATCAGTTGGGTATAGTTTTAATTTTTTATTATTATCTTTAATTTTATTATGTAATGTTTAGTTAATTAATATTTGTAAATAATTAATAAGAAATATAATTTTTTAATAAATATAAAATATAATTAAATATTAATTAATCATAAATAATTAAATTAATTAAAAGTATTATTTTAAAAAAAAATTAACGTTACTGATGGCCAGATCGTCGGTACACTGTGTAGGTATTTACCGACAGCTAAGGCCATCAGTACATTGTGTAGGAACTTATCGGCGGATTTATACTGTTAGCGACAAATTTCTTCGATCGCTAAATGCGTGTTTTTTTGTAGTGAACTCTCATAGAGATATAGCATGTTAGTAATTAGGGAATATTTTCTTCAGTGCTCGACCGAGACTTTTGAGTAAATTAGGATTCTTAGTTGGCAAAAGGGATTGATATAGCATTAGGAAGGGTAATCGAACCAAATCAGAATAATGCAGGTGAAATTGGATCCCTAGAGTTTTCTTTTATTGATTTTTCATCGTTTGATTTAGCTTTTTGTTCATTAAATCAATAATCGATAAATATATTAGTTTCTTTTCGTAATTGTGCTCTTGGTTAAATTGTGAATATTCTTTTCAAACTCATTTCGTTGGTCTGAATAGTTGTCTACTTTGTGAAGTGATAATTGACCACCAATCCGTAAGGACGATTCTCAGTTTATCACTATTTTATATTACTTGCATCGATCCGATACACTTAATGTGATCTCATCATGAACTCGTGATATTCGTGATGAGTTATGTATATTTATCACAATCATAAACACTTTGTAATTAAAAGACTTTTCTAATATGTTTTCATACCAAAGAAATTAAGGAAAAGGGAAAATCATCTCATTCTAACATCAACCTTATATTTAAAGTAATGATACGTCGGTTGTTAACTATACGAGACTTTCCTATGTATTATACAAGCTTCCAAAAATTTTGAGCCTTTAATCTTCTCAAATCAATGTGTATGTGAACTGCATGTTTATTTTTTTATGGAAAAAAAGTTTAGGGTGAGGAAGGTCTTTTCATTCTAAGATTAAGAATTATATTTTGCTTACTAATGGGATACTTAGAATTAAAATGATGGATGAGTTAATTAAAATTAAACATATATTTAATAATAAAGTTATTTGAACAATCATTCTCAATAACTTTCGCACAACATTGCTTTTTATGACGCATAGTGCATGTACTATACGTTAAAAAAAAAAAAACAAAGTTGTCTAGAGTGCATATAGGTCTAGATGACCTGGCCAACTTGATCAACCTAACCCAAGTTGGTTTGGTTCATCAAGTAACATTAGGCGAAACCTAGTAAAGCCGATGATTGTTTGGTTCAGTCCTCAGGTTTGAGAAATTAATTATTATTAGAACCCACCCAAAGACCCGAGCTTCCATGGAAACCAGCACATCCATCAGGTCCTCCGTTGTGAGTTATTGAGCTTACAAGGTTAACCATCACATCCGCCAAGCCTCCACCACACCATGATGCCACTATGGCAGAAGTAGCCGACAGTTAGGGCATTGGCAACGAGCTTCATTCTAGCAATGCTATTCACATTCATCGTGGAAGTTGAGATCACTCCTTCACGCACAATGAGGGCATTGGGGATGAGCTTTATCCTAGAAGTGTCATTAATTCACGTTCATTGTGGAAGCTGGGATCACTGATTCACTCACTATGTTAGAAACTTTTCACGTTCATCCTTGCGTTGTTGGGATCTGGTCACCAAATCGAGGTTTCTTAAACACCCTTGCACTCATGTAGAGAACACCTTCACCAAAAAACCTGGTAGAGGCCAAGAGGGGATTTCAAGCAATGGGTGGATGGTGCGGTGGAAGAGGTGATGGCGACGACGGATTTGGAACGTTTTGGACAATGCACAAATGGCGTGATGGAAATATCAAGGAACTAGATATGGAAGGAACAGAAGGTGGAGGTGGTGAAGCTGGGCATAGATGGCGGCGTGGAGGGAGGAAGCAAACAGTGGAGGAGGAAGAGGATGTGGAATTGTATTCTTAGGGAGAGAAGGAGAGGAACCTTGTCCAGTGGATCTGATATGGAGACTAGAAAGTTCAGAGGTGTGGACAATTTTTCAGGTTGCCTAACCAATTTTTCAAAAACCAATCCAACCCAATTCAACCTCATTGAATCAATCCAGTCTAAAATTACTCCTAAAACACGACCCAACCCACCAAAGGTCTATCAGAAAGTTATCCAGATGGTTATAAGAATAATTAATTAGCATCTCTTTATATTTAAGGGGGATTACTACTCATTATTTTTAAGCAAGAGGCAACTGATGTTCTGAATGTATTCGACCTTATAAAAATAAGGTCTTTGCAGTGAGTTAAGATAAAGATAAGGGAAAGTTTTTCTTTCTCCCATTGGTTAATTATTGTTATTTGGAATGTATGAAATTAACAAGTAAAGGATAATATAATGGGATCTTTGATGTAAAAGGGTTGGAGTACACTTACACCCCGATTTTAGTGCATTTTCTTCTTGTCTGATAAAAAAAGGGGGGGCTTACTACTCAAATCACATTTAAAATCAACTATCAACTTGTCAAAATTGTTTAAAACATGAGTCATACTAATGGGTGTCTTAAGAGTACTGGTTAAGGAATTCAAAAAAACAAATTTTCATTAAAAATCTAAGTATATCACCTTTTTAAATATTAAATACATCAATTTTTAATAAAAAATTTTTTTTTTTGTTTTCTTAATCAGTTCCTTTGGGGCATTCTTTAGCGTTCTCCTTAAAATATTTCTAATAATCAGATGCTGTTAAATGGCATAATCGTTATTACGTCATACACGTTGATGGGTAGCAAAATCATTTACTCTTGTTGCAATTATGAAGGATCGTGACTACAGCGTAGAAACCACTTTGAGACATATAATAAGTTGCATGAAAATCACTGGCTTTGAAAATGATTACGCAACATCGATTTTCCACATATTCTTTGGCATCCCAATATCTTGCCTTCGTCTTGTCCATTTCTAAACCAATAGAATTTTCTCTCACGGGGTATGAGTCACGCAACAAACACACACGAAGATGAGTATTGAGTATTGCCTTTCGATTCAATTTCATTTCATTTGCGTTCATATAAAAAGACGGTACATGGGGAAGCCTTTTATAAGCAAAGTTTTGAGCGTCCTAAGGACATTCTTTAAGAAAAAAAAGTAATTTTACATTAAAAAATTAAATATATCGCATTTCTAAATATTAAATATATCAATTTTCACTGAAATTTTTTTTTTTTTGCTTCCTTAATAAATATTCTAAGGATGCTCATTAGCTTTCACCTTACAATAACGTATAAAGTAAGAAAACCTATTCAAGTAAGAAAGCAATAATGCTAGGCGGTAGGCAGCCGCGAAATTATACGATTCTTCTTGCAAGCATATCATAGGGTGTGCAGTAACTTCATGCTGGAAGGGCAGAAGCGTTCCTTGCAAGTGATGAGGTGCAACCAAAATGAAAGATGAGGTCCCCAATGGCAATTAAAACTGCAGCGTTATGTTTTTTATATATAATCTTCATAATCTCATCACGATCATAATTACTGTTGTATCAACCGCAATATTTTTTCATAATTATCCATATGTAATAGCGGTATAACACAACTTTACCGTAAGGACAACTACAATCACAATTTCAAACTTTGAATACGACAAAAGCCAATCGGAACTTATGGTGAGAATTCTCACCATGTATATTACAGCTCGTAGATTTGTCAAAAAACTTGTAAACATGCCCAAGCTGTGGCTTTTGCATTGTGGCTGAAGCAATTAATGTTGAGATGCTTGGTTTAACTTTAGCAAGACAGCATTAGAAATTTACTCTTTTCATTTCAATATATATGTCATATTTATAAAATATAAAAAAAAAGTATCCCAAAATATATGTCATTCTCTATTTTTAATATAATATTAAATGCTTTCTACTAATTATATCCTTAAATATTTCACTTTGTATTTATGATAATAGTTAATACACTAATGATTAATATGATTAATTTGATAAAATTATCACTTTCTTTTTTTATTTATTATTTTTTCTTAAATTATATAATTTAATTAAATATGACATATATATTGAAACGGTGGAAGTAGAATTTAGCAGCACACCCCACTCGGCCATTTGTTTACTATTTTCTTCATAATATTTATCTTCTAATGAATATCATTGTTGTTGTCATCTATCCTCGCATAATTAACTTGACCAATCTTATCATGCTACGTTGCATGTCATATTAGATTCAAATTGGCTTGTTGATTGTGGTGGGAGATTTAAGGAGTGGAGTGATAAGGAGGAAGATAGTTCAGCTCACACTCATTAACATTTTTAACAAATCTAACAAATATTAACATTTGCCTATAAAAAAATATGTTAGATTCAAATTTGTTCTAATAAAATATGAAAGATTTGGAGAGAGAATGCATATCAATAATATGAAAAATGCTAGCAACAAACTCTCTAACACTCTCTTTTCAATACACTCACTCTTATTGGTTGAAACTCATGTGGGTCCTACAAAATTCAAGTGGAACCCACATAAATTAGTGGAATCCACATAAATTTCAACCAATTGGAGAGAGTGTATTAGAAAAAGAGTGTTAGAGAGTGTGCTGCTAGCACACCTTATAATATATTAATATTAATATTGATATGGCAGGACAACTCAAATATATTTTTGCACTGATCCATAGGACACATTTGTGTTATTTGAACATCATACTTTAGATATCATATGTGACACCATATATCTTTATCTTTATCTCACTTTTTTCTTCTTTGTAAACAAGCATTTCGAAAATACATCAAAACAACGAAGGGATTACATATGTTGTCCATATTTAGATGTTCAAAAAACATTTATATTTCAAATATACCATTTTATTTGCATAAAAATAGAAATTCTAAGTGGACTTTTATTTTTTGGATAAGATCACCGGACATCTCCACTCAACCTTGAAACTTTTAAGTCTTAAACACTGAAATCGTGAATCATAAAAAAATTGAGTGTAGAACATCTCCACTTAAGCGTCGGCTACACTCTGATCACGAAAAGTGTTTTATGTGGCTAAGTGATCTATTGATATATCTGAATAGCGATGTAAATGAGTCGAGTCGAGTCGAGTACTTGAAGTTTGAGCTTGACTTGTGAAAAAAAAAATAAAAAGCTTGAGCTTGACTCATTTATTTAAACGAGTCTAACCAAAAGTTTAAGCTTGGCTTATTAACTAACGAGGCGAACCCGAATAGTTCACGAATAGTTCAATTCATTTATATCCTACTTAGCTCATTTATAACTTAATTATTTTTTACATTTATGAAAATTTTCCTTAAATTATTTCTTAATTTTCAATTTTTAATAAAATATTACATATATTTTTATAAGCAAAAGATACATTGATAAGAGTACAACTGTATAAGGATACTCTAACTCATATACAAGAGATAAAAAAGAAAGATTAAAGGAACCTATTAGATCTACAAAACCAATTATAGAAGTTAAAACCAAAACTAAGTATGCAGTACTTTACAGGATGAGAAGGTTCCCGATCCATTTTATATATGATTTGACTCTCATCTAGATAGAGTTCAATATCAGATTTGGAAGTTGGAGTAGATTCTTTTTGCTTGACATAATTTATCAACTTAGACCAACCAGTTGAGGTTGGTAATCTTTGTGGTAAACAAGAAGAAGAACCAGTAGATTATGTAGGTTACAAACTTTTCTCCCCATATAATTACTGGTTTGCCACCGCCTTTTCATTACTTTTCTTTTAGTTACAAGTTTGCATTTGCCTACGATAACGTCGAGCCTATAAAGCTTGGGTTTGGCTCATTTAAATAATCGAGCCCAACTTCAAGCTTGGGTTTGTTTATTTAATTAAACGAACGAGCTGAATCGAGCATTTAACGAGCCAAACTCGAATAGTTCACGAATAGTTCAGCTCATTTACAATCCCATATCTGAATGAGATCAAATCATCATGGGCTTGTTACCAAAAAAAATCATCATGGGCTCAGCCAATTTATTTAGATATATAAACTGAAAAATAATTGTAAGATATGTTTTATTTAGATTAATTGTAAAAAAAAAAAAATTTGCTTGTACGTATTAAATTGCCAAAAAAAAGTAACTGAAATGTGTCTTAATTTGTTGAAGGGTAAAAGACTATTTTTGATGTCCAAGTTATGAAATAATCAAGAAACAAAAAAAAAAATTTAAAAAAACTTGAAAACTAATATAGCGTTTAGAACAAAGCTGCTTTTGGTGTAAAAAACTAATTAACAGTTTTTAGTCTAACAACTCATAAAACGTAAAAAAAAATTTATAATGAAAAAAAAACTATTTCTCAAATTAATTTAACAAAACAAAATATACAATGTGTTGGTCGAAATTTCAGGTGTCAAGCCATCCTTAAAAGGATGTGTCGTCGCTTGACCTAAAACCTTGAACCAATCATGTATATAGTTAGTTTCACTAACGTGTACACATAAAAATATATTGAAGTCTTCAGTTTCGTCTTAATATTATCGACATGTTGTTGCAGCACTAAACTCACTATGGCGATCACATTGAACAAGTAGTAGTAATGAATGGTGATTTGCTTGTATAAGAGGGGTTTTACATGATGCTTTCTCTGTTTTTAGGAAAGCTACTTTATATTTCAGGGTGTGGAGGAATTAAGTTCTTGGATAGCAATGTGGCCGGGTGTATATGTATCTTTGGAACTGAGGTAATTTTGTTGAAGTCAAGTTTTGAGCCCATGATAGGGTGGTTACTTTTCAACCCTTTCTAAAAGGTGGGAAAAATATTTATTATGATGTTTAAGCTTGATCCTAGTTATTAAATTTTATACTTATCGAAAAGAAAAAAATACTGAATTCATATAAAATGATTGTAAGCGTTAGAAAAGTCAATTTTTGAATTGAAGAGGACCATCATATATAATCTGATCAGACCTTATCATGAGTATGAAATTCAAGTAAGTGAAAATGATATACCCCAATTATATAATATATAACGTGGCCTTAATTATAGGTGTCACTCGCATCACCTGAGGAAATGGCCAATATCCATTAATAAATGTAGCTTTACTGCTTTTTTTTTTCCTCCTTAATTTTCTTTCTACTGTACAGGATGACTGGCATGCAAGAATTGATTCATGTGGCTGAAATTGAGAGTAGACAGATAGTTATTGGACGTTCTTTTCTTAATAAAAATATGTTGCGTAGATCTACTTAGATGTTCAACTGTAGGTGTTGAGATTGGCTCGCTTCTTCAAGGACAACATCAACGTGAAAACGAGTAAAAATTCTCTTCAGGACTCGATTACTATAGTTTTAGATGTATAAAAACATATATTTCTAAAATGAGTGACATTTATTAGATTTTTATATGTTTTATACATCCAAAACTATAGTAATGGAGTCTTCCATTTCTTTTGTGAAATGAAGAGGATTTCAACTCGTGGAAAACAGAGATCCAATTCTTCATAATAAGACATTGCAACTTCATTAAATTTTCATGCAAGTTCGCTTTCAATTCCCTTTAATTTCTTTTCCTGGCCTATCTCTTTTGTGACCACATGACAAGTTCGAGAGCATGATAGATATATAGGGCTCCCCAATGAGCACTAAAAGTGATAACTTAGTGTTGCAAGTTGATATACAATTTGATTTCTAAAAGTGATAACTTAGTTGTTTTGATCCAAGTACACATTTATACAAATTGGACTCCAAAAATGACAACCTCATAACAAGTTAATTCTTCCATTAGTTGGTGTTAGTGGGACGTAATAGAGCCGCTGATGTGAAACATTAAGTTAGGGTGTTTGGACTCCTGAAATGACGTTAATATACAACTTGGTCCATCAAAGTAACAACTTGTGTTGCTTTGGTCCCTAAAAGTACACACCTACAGAATTGGTACCTAAAAGTGACAACTTGATAACAAGTTATATTCTTCTGTCAGTCGATATTAATGAGATAAAATGGAGATGCAGATGTGTAAAGTTGAGTACATATGTATAACGTTATGAAACTAGAGTGTCAATATAGACTCCTGAAACTACTACAAGAAAATGCGGCCATACCAACGACCATAAGGCCTTCGGTAATTTCATCATATCTGATGGCCTAAACCATCGGTACCACACGTATTTATACCTAATCCGATTACCAATAGACAAAATCGTCGGCAACACTACCGAGGGAAAGGCTGTCGGTAGACCCTTCGATAAATTTGGTGCAAATACCCCTGAAAATTCTTCTGCTGATTTTCCGACGACCATGCCCATCGGTAAGGGAACACTACAAGAAAATCAACGATTAGCGTCGACCAAAAGCCCACGCTACAAGCCAAAAGCCGACGCTAATAGCCACTTTAACGTCGCCTTTGCGACGGTGTCGTGACCTATGCATTATGCTTCGTCGCTACGTTTAGCAGAGGGCCAAAATGGCCTACGCTAGGTTATCATCGACCAAACCAACGCGAATTGGAAGCTAGACCATGGTCGACACTAAACCTAGCGTAGGCCTGACCGATGCTAAATAGTTGTACCATAGTGTTGGTTTAGCGTGAGCTTTGACCGATGCTAACTATTTATTTATTTTTAAATTTTTTTATAAATTAGTGGCTATTGAATTAGAAAACCTCGAAATATAAAATAAAAATAAAAAACTCAAGAAAGGCATTAAATACCAAAATCAACATAAAATACAACTTAAATAGTATTTAAGAAAAAAAAAGTACACATCAAAGTAAATGGTGCTAATTACAAAGTACTGGAAAGGTAATGCAAAATGTCTAAACTAAGTGAAAACAAAATCAGCGACGTCGACCATGTAATGATGCATCATCCATCGTATAGTCATCAAGCTAACCTCATTAGCATGTAAATTGATTAAAGTCTTCAGCTCTGCTCGTCCTAAAAGTGCAGTATGCCCCTTGCCAAGTAGCCAATCCAACAACTACGATTGCAGGAATTGCAAACATACAAGTCAAAATTATTAAAAATTTAGAAGCTTCGTACCCCAAAAGTAAATGAATTAGAAGTTAAACATTGAGGCTAGGGGTTTCATCTATATCCTACTTACTGCTATATTGTCTGACTATCTTAGTAATGGTCCTAATAATATAGATTGCAAGGCAAAATCCTCCTTTCTTCACATCCATATACTATGAGAAAAACATGACATAACACTAAGGTATAAGTCTAGTAATTCAACAAAGGTATAAAAAAATCTTAGCTTAGTTCATTGAAATTTCTAATTTTGTGCCTCTCTTTCTAAGAAATTCGGTAGTGTGGCCTGCCGCTTGCCAAACAGTCTAATAGATCATGCTTCATAATACTCAGTAAGACACGACCAACTGAGTGAGGCAACTTAGGTAAGTTCTTATTTCAGTTAGGATTACCTTACTGATTGGATATGCAGTGGGGTAGCAAATCAGCATAAGTACTCGGACAACAGGAGTCATTGTTGCCCCAACACTTAAACCATATCGAGAACACAAGGCTTGAGGGATGATCAGGCAGGGCGTGTAGGCAACATCAAAAACCAGGGAGTAAGATTTCAAAACATGTTGCAAAAGCAAAAGACATACAATGATATTTTGTGCATTTAGGCATTATGTTCAAATTAAATTCAACTATATCAAAAATTCCACTAACAATATTATGAGACCCTAATTGGTATAACACTGCCATATTTAAGGAGCAAACATTAGAAATAGGTGTTTCATCAACTTTTGCATTCCAATTGATGTTGTGTTTGCAAGAATCATACCAATACCATCCTCTGGACGGTAATTATCCAGATCAGCAAGGGCTAAAGCATCTCTTCCAATTACTTCAAAAACTCTTTTCCAAAAAAAGGCTTTTGCTAATACTTTACACAAACTACAATAATCATCGCTAAGCCTGAACACAACACAAACTCCAAAAACAGCCTAACAAGAGAATTCTAAGTATAGCAGAATGAAACACAATCTAATCAAAAAATTATATCTGATAATTAAGAAAAACTGATACTGTATTTAGATACCTGATTGAATCTTTACCAAGGAAGGTAAACTGTGTGACACCCCCTTCTGGGACATCACATGGTAACTCATTTCGGAAACTAAAAAAAAATAAACAGAGCAATCATATAAAACAAACTGATATTCCTCATTTGTAATAATAACTCAACTTCGCCATAAGGCGTACATCATTTTCCCAATCTTCTCGTACACTATACGTACCTCAAAAATCCTAAGAGCTGGTCTAAAGAGACATCTAAACACGATAGAGTATATTACCTAGTATACGTCAAACCCATGAGACTAAGCCTCGTTGTCGCCAGTCCACACATCTTGGCCGTCGATGTAAAGAGACTCCAACTTCGGGGTCCCGAAGTGACCCGGAGATCCACTGAAATGTATCT